>OZ014522.1:317611189-318353689 GCA_963966055.1 Lathyrus aphaca
TTGTATTCTTTCCTTGCACTGACACTCTTCACACTTCTTTTGCACTGACACTTGCATTCTTTTCCAGCTTTTGCACACAAAATAGCACAGACACTACCCCTTTAAAACACAAATCTTTCAAGCGTGGATCCCGTCGAGTACGACGGACAATCTAGGTGCTAATACCTTCCCAGGTTGTAACCAACCCCCTTTCTCAGTTTCTCTGGTTCGCAACCGTCTTATCCACCTTTTCTTAGGTTTACGCAGCATTACCTTTCCTTCGGGATAAAAATGCCTAGCTGGCGACTCTTTTCATTTCCTCTCTTTCGCCGACCAGTCGCGTCTGTACCCTATTTGACCAGGTGTCATTTGGTGGGAGCGACAAGGTGGACCTTTGTTGGGATATTAATGACATGCCACACAACGGGTGGTCAGGGGATTTCAATACTTTTCCACTCTACGGGGCTACACTGCTCGGCTACGGGAGACGTTTGATACCTTACCACCCTGAGGATGGACTTTCGCTCACTATGCGGGGGATACTCTGCCCGCTACGGGGACACATTGCTCAGCTACAGGAGACTTTGGTAAAATTTGCCATACTACGGGGGCACATTGCTCAGCTACGGGAGACTTTGATGATTCGCCACACTACGGGGGCACATTGCTCAGCTACGGGAGACTTTGAAAATTCGCCACACTATGGGGGCACATTGCTCAGCTACAGGAGACTTTGATGTTTTTGCCACACTACGGGGGCTGCTGCTCGCTACGGGAGACTTTGGCTCACTACAGGAGACTTCTGCTCACTACGGGAGACTTCAGAATTTGCCACACTATGGGGGATGTTGCTCGCTATGGGAGACTTCTTCTCACTACGGGAGACTTTGATTTTTTGCCACACTATGGGGGCTGCTGCTCTCTACGGGAGACTTTGGGAATTCGCTACCCAGAGGATGGACTTTGGCCAATCTGCGGTTGGACTTTGAATAAATTGCCATACTGCGGGTGGACTTGGGATAAATTTGCACTCACAGAATGAAGAAGAAAAGGGATATAGATTTCAAAAGGAAAATAAAGTATATTGTAAAGGTGCGGAAAACAAAGCGATGACGGGGACGGCCGACATGCTGGGGATAGAAGGTAAAGCGATGACGGGGACGGCCGACTAGCTGGAAAAAAAGATATTATGATGGGGACGGCCATCAAGGTAAAGCTGTAAAATTCTATGGGGATCGAATGAAACATGACGGGGACGACCATCAAGTTCATAAAGTAAAGTAACCAACGATGGGGACGGCCACCGGGCTAAAAAGAAAAGGGACCACGACGGGGACGGCCATCGGGTTAAAGAATAAATGAAATAAACAGATGATGGGGTACGGCCATCAAAGGTGAAGGACGATCACCTAGCAGGGGACGGCTGCTCTGTTGGGTTAAGATGAGGGACGATCATCTAAGGTGGAGGACGACCACCTGGCAGGGTACGGCTGCCGAAAATATCGCGACATAGGACGAATGCCGGATAGAAAAGGTCAACGATGGGGACGGCCATCGGACGAGCATGATGGAGGACGACCATCAAGAAGTGGAGGACGACCACTCAGCAGGGGACGGCTGCTCTCGAGGCTTATCATAACACAGGACGAGTGTTAGGTAACCAAAAATCAACAATGGGGACGGCCATTGGATAAAAATGATGAAGGACGATCATCAAAAGGTGGAGGACGACCACCTAGCAGGGGACGGCTGCTAAAAAATCAACGATGGGGACGGCCATCGACTGAGCATGATGGAGGACGACCATCAAGAAGTGGAGGACGACCACTCAGCAGGGTACGGCTGCTCTCAAAGGTATCATAACACAGGACGAGTGTTAGATAAAAAGAAAATTTGTTGGTGATCTACTGGGGATAATGTAAACACGGACGAGTGTTTATATCCAAGAAACAAAAGGTATAAGTGTTTGGTATTGTGTATAGATTAAAGATGCGGACGAGCATCCTTAAGACTATGATACGGACGAGTATCACGTAGAAACAAACTGATACATGTTCAGAGATGATGATACGGACGAGTATCAACTGGTTAACAAAGAACACGGACGAGTGTTGCATCTGAAAGGACTCTTCTGGGGAAAAGTAGATACGGACGAGTATCTATATCCAAGAAGACATAAGTGTTTGACACGGTGTACGGGTTAAAGATGCGGACGAGCATCCTTAAGACCATGATACGGACGAGTATCATGTAGAAACAAACATTAGACGCACTGTTCTGAGATGATGGTACGGACGAGTACCAACTGGTTAACAAAGAACAAAGACTACTGTCGAATATGTGGGGATAGTGATGATGTATACAAGATACGGACGAGTATCTGTATAAGTGTACCATGAGTAATGAGCATTGTATTGTATAGATGAGTGTTAACTGCTGGGGAGAGTGACATGGACGGGTGTCAAGAGGGAAAAGTATAATATTAACAAGTATATGAGTGATAAAGGTGTAAGCGACTGCGCTGGGGATATGACACGGACGGGTGTCGAGAAAGTGTATATACAAGTATACGTGAGTGCAAAGAGGATGTCTTTGGCTTTCTGCTGGTGATTTGACACGGACGGGTGTCATGAAGTATCCGTAATACGGGTGATCTTGTTTGTAAAGAGTGTTCAAGCGACTTTACTGGGGAAAGATGACACGGACGGGTGCCAAAAGGAGTATATACTGGTGTTTGTGATTGTGAGGCAACTGCTTTTGCCGGGGACTCTGGTGGGGATTTTTCTGTATCATGATGATGAACGGTTTATTATTCACAAGTGTTCAATTCACAACATGACTTATGATTATGCTATGCGTTTGATTTTTTTGCCGTAATGCTCCGTATTAGACGGAATGCTACGCTCCGAGGGGATAGTATGATGCGAATGCTATGATTATGCAAAGGGGCACAGATCCGGGATTCGGATCCCATTGCTGCGAAGATCTCTGGATGATCTGCTTGAAGTGAACATCCCAGCTGGGGATGAGATCATTGGTAGATCTAATGATGTATCTGCTTGGGGATATAGGTCACTGATTGACATATCCTTATAATATGGGACCCAGCTGGGGTTTGTAGAAGCTTTCCGTACTCTGTTGTGATTTCTCCGTGCGTTGCTCTTCTGAATAGAGGCTGGGGATTCTGTGGGGGAGATGATTCCCTGACTTCTGCATTCTGCTGAGGAAGAATGGTTGGCACTACAGCTGGGGAATGCTGTTGATAACTCAGCTGGGGAGAGTAATGAGAGGCAACTCGGCTGGGGAGAAAACAACCTGAGTGTTAAGCCTGTTTGTTGATTTGGCAACTTTGCTGGGGAGGTGGGCACTCTCCAGTGCCATGTGGAAGATAGACCGAGTTGATAATGATTCGCCAACTTGCTGAGATGTAACCTGCATGCCCCAGGTTGCGTTCTGGATACCTGCAATCCTGCAACGATAAGGAAACGTACAAAAGGTCCCGAGGTATCCCTCACTGGATTCCGTCATAGGAGTTAAGTACTTTAGAGAATAATCACATTCCCTGTAAGCATGTGTTTTTATTTTTAGAGAAAGGCATCTGTACTTATGCAATTGTATTTTTAGAGATATCAGACAACTCTTTGCAAAACATAAATGTAAAAACGAAACATGACCGAAAATCTGATTTTATTAATTCATGTGCCCTGAATTGGCAAGATACAGTCAAGGAAACATATCTCCTGAAATGAAGAGATTGTTACAAATTGAGAAGCAAAATGCTGGCGATGCTGACGACGCTTTCAAGGAGCTTCCTCTTCTGCTATGACTCGTATGACAATGACGTTCTTCTCGTCTTGCTTTCTGGAGAGAGTTGATTCTGATTGAAGCTTGATCCTTTGTAGCTTACCAAGTTGTAAGTGATACAGACGAATTCAGAGTGCAGTTGTTCGCTTATTCCCTTATTTTTGCATGGATCGCCCTTTCGGGTTTTCAATCCATCGGGATACCCATTTTTGCCTGAGCTGTCCAATGCGGCTTTTCAACTCAGCGGGTGTACATTTTTTTCATTTATTTCCCTTATTTTTGCCCGAGTCTTTTATTCTGTTTTTTGACTCGCCGGGATGCCCTATTTTTGCCTGGACTTACATTCTGTTTTTATGTCCAGCGGGTCATTTTATGCGAAGTATTTTTTAACTGCATCTGAATTCACAGGGGACGGGAAATCTTCACCATCCATGGTGCTGAGCATCAGTGCTCCACCGGAGAAAACTTTCTTTACCACGAATGGTCCTTCATAGTTTGGAGTCCATTTGCCCCTGTGGTCTGTATGAGGAGGGAGGATTCTTTTCAGCACAAGATCTCCTACTTGGTACTCTCGGTGCCTGACTTTCTGATCGAAGGCTCTCTTCATTCTCTTCTGATATAGCTGTCTGTGACAGATTGCAGCCAATCTTTTCTCTTCGATCAGACTCAGTTGTTCGTATCGGGCCCGAACCCAATCTGCTTCACTCAGTTTAACATCCATTAGTACCCGTAGAGAGGGTAATTCAACTTCAACAGGTAGGACTGCTTCCATACCATACACAAGCTGATACGGTGTTGCCCCAGTGGATGTTCTGATTGACGTGCGGTACCCATGCAAGGCAAACGGTAGCATTTCATGCCAGTCTTTGTATGTGACTACCATCTTTTGCACAATCTTCTTGATATTCTTATTTGCCGCCTCAACAGCACCATTCATCTTTGGCCTGTAAGGAGAAGAATTGTGATGTTGGATCTTGAAGTCCCGGCACAGCTCTGCCATCATTTTGTTGTTTAGATTGGAACCATTATCAGTAATGATTCGCTCGGGCACTCCATACCGACAGATGATATCTCTCTTCAGGAATCGGGCTACCACTTGCCTAGTAACATTTGCATATGAGGCTGCTTCAACCCACTTGGTGAAATAATCAATGGCAACTAGGATGAATCTGTGGCCATTTGAAGCAGTTGGCTCAATCTTGCCGATCATATCAATGCCCCACATGACAAAGGGCCATGGTGAAGACATGATGTTCAAAGGGTTGGGAGGCACATGCACCTTATCTGCGTAAATCTGGCATTTGTGGCACTTTCTGGCATAAGCACAACAGTCTGCATCCATTGTGATCCAGTAATAGCCTGATCTTAACAACTTCTTAGCCATGGCATGCCCTCCGGCATGGGTACCAAAAGATCCTTCGTGCACTTCATGCATCAACAAATCTGCTTCTGTCTTGTCAACACATCTGAGGAGTACCATATCAAAGTTCCTTTTGTATAAAGACCCGTCAGTGTTCAGAAAGAAACTTCCAGCAAGCCTTCTCAAAGTCTTCTTATCATTGGAAGATGCCCCAGGTGGGTATGTTTGATCCTCCAAGAAGCACTTGATGTCATGAAACCAAGGCTTATCATCCTTGACAACATCTGCTGCGAATACATATGCTGGTCTATCAAGTCTAGACACTGAAATCTGAGGTACAAAGTTGGCGGCTTGAACTTTGATCATGGACGAAATGGTAGCAAGAGCATCTGCAAACTGGTTCTCGTCCCGAGGGATATACTCAAGCTTGACTTTGGTAAAGAAGGTCAATAACCTTCTTGTATAATCCCTGTAAGGTATCAGATGATCCTGATGTGTATACCATTTTCCGTTGGTCTGATTAACCACCAGAGCTGAATCTCTGAATACGGTCAATGTCTTGATCCTGAGGTCAATGGCTTCCTCAAGACCCATAATGCAAGCTTCGTATTCAGCTTCGTTGTTAGTGAAGTTGAAAGTGAGTTTTGCCGAGAAAGGCATGTGAACTCCTTTAGGTGTAATGAGTACTGCACCAACACCACGGCCATTCATGTTAACAGCCCCATCAAACATCATAGTCCATTCTTCTTCTGGGTCAGGCCCTTCAGTGTGAATAGGCTCTTCATGATCTTTTGATTTAATGAACATGATGTCTTCATCAGGGAAGTCAAACCTCATAGGCTGGTAGTCATCAATGGGTTGCTCAGCAAGATATTCAGATAGTACACTGCCCTTGATGGCTTTCTGAGATGTGTACTGTATGTCGTATTCTGTGAGAATCATCTGCCATCTTGCAACCCGTCCAGTAAGAGCTGGCTTCTCGAAAATGTACTTAACTGGATCCATTTTTGAGATTAATAAGGTAGTGTGGGTCAACATATACTGCCTCAGTCGGCGAGCAGCCCACGCTAAAGCACAACAAGTTTTCTCGAGCAGTGAATAACGTTGTTCACAGTCGGTAAACTTTTTGCTTAGGTAGTATATTGCATACTCTTTTCGACCAGACTCGTCATGCTGGCCCAACACACACCCCATTGACTCTTCTAGCACTGTCAAGTACATAATCAGAGGTCTTCCTTCAACTGGCGGCATGAGGATTGGAGGTTCTTGTAAATACTCCTTGATCTTGTCAAAAGCCTTCTGGCAATCTTCGTTCCACCTGACCGTTTGTTCTTTTCTTAGCAGCTTGAACAAGGGTTCACAGGTTGCTGTGAGGTGAGATATGAACCTTGAAATGTAGTTCAATCGACCTAAGAACCCTCGAACTTCTTTCTCAGTTTTCGGTGCAGGCATTTCTTGTATAGCTTTGACTTTATCAGGGTCAACTTCAATCCCTTTCTCGCTTACGATAAAACCCAGCAACTTACCAGATCGCACCCCGAATGTGCATTTGTTGGGGTTTAGCTTTAGTTGGTACTTCCTCAGTCGCTTGAACAACTTCAGCAGATTCACCAGGTGATCTTCCTCTGTAAGGGACTTGGCGATCATATCATCCACATAACATTCTATTTCCTTGTGGATCATATCGTGGAATAATGTCACCATAGCCCGTTGATATGTGGCACCAGCATTCTTTAGTCCGAATGGCATCACTTTGTAACAGAACGTGCCCCAGGGTGTGATGAATGTTGTCTTCTCCATGTCTTCAGGTGACATCTTGATCTGGTTATATCCTGAAAATCCATCCATGAAGGAGAATACCGAGAACTGAGTCGTGTTATCAACCAATACGTCAATGTGAGGTAATGGGAAATCATCCTTCGGGCTGGCTCTGTTCAGATCCCGGTAATCAACACACATTCTTACTTTGCCGTCTTTCTTAGGCACAGGTACTATGTTAGCAACCCACGGCGGATAGCTAGTCACAGCAAGGAACCCGGCGTCCCATTGCTTTTGTACCTCCTCCTTGATTTTCATAGCCATGTCTGGGCGAGTTCGGCGCAGCTTCTGTTTGACCGGTGGGCACTCTTCTCTCAAAGGCAGCTTGTGCACCACAATGTCGGTATCCAACCCTGGCATGTCTTGATACGACCAAGCAAACACATCAACATACTCTTGAAGCAGATCTATCAGTTGTCTCTTCACTGAGTCTTGCAGGCAGGCCCCGATTTTAACCTCTTTCACGTCTTCCTCCGTACCAAGGTTAATCACTTCAATCTCCTCCTGGTGAGGAGTAATGACCTTCTCCTCCTGTCTCAACAACCTAGCTAGCTCTTCAGGAAGCTCATATTCTTCTTCAACCCCTTCATCAGCTTGATTGATCGGATTGTCAAAGTCATACGATGTCATAGCCGTGCTGTTGTCGGTGCTGTCTGGAAGGCACTCTCTGCAAGGGTTAAGTTTGTTCATTTTAGTGATTGATTTTAATCTTGCTTTAGAAAAAAGTGAAATGAAGTTATCATTTTGAAAACACCGCCATTTATTTTTGTACAAAAAGAAAAATGGAAAAACAGTGAACAGAAAAGAAAAAGACTTGTTTGCAAAAAGATGTCTGATATTTCATTAATTTAATCTTGTTTGCACAAAAGTACAGATGGCCCTGATTACAAAATGAGTCTTGTCATCTTGGGCAAGATGCAAGACTTTGATGCATGCTATAAAAATACAGGAAATAATAATTACTCTGCATGAGTAACTCTTATAATTTCCTGGGAAGACCAGTTAGAGACACTGCTCCCCGGGATCTTTGGACGAATCCAATTCTCCAGATTGCGCTCCTCTTCCAGCTCGTCTTCCAGACAGTTGATAGCATCGGGGGTAAGCATCCCCCACTGACAAAACCAGGCTCTGCAGCAGCCTTTGCTTGATGTTGAGTTGGTCTGTAACCCAACCCAAATTTGTCCTTCTTCTCCTCCACAGCTAAAACCTTGCCCCAGCCTAGGGCAGTTCCTTCTTCAACAACCTTCCGGGCTTGTTGATAAGATGACATGGAGATACCAGATACAGCAGATGCTTCATTGACATTCAAGGCTTCAAAACCTTGGCTCATTGTCTCATGGATCTCTCCATCCATCTCAATGTATTTGTAAGTAGCCAGATGGCTAACGAAAATGTCCTCCTCTCCACAGATTGTGACAACTTGGCCTTCCCACTCAAATTTTAACTTTTGCTGAAGGGTAGACGTTATTGCGCCGACGGCGTGAATCCAGGGTCTACCCAACAAACAGCTGTAGGCGGGCTGAATGTCCATCACATAAAAGATAGTTTTAAAGGTCTGTGGGCCAATTGTCACGGGCAGCTCAATCTCTCCCAGAACCGATCTCTTCGAACCATCAAAGGCTCTTACCACCAGGTTGCTGGGTCTCAATGCCAATCCGTCATATTCTAACTTCACCAGAGCCTTCTTCGGTAAGACATTCAGGGAAGAACCTGTGTCCACCAGCACATGAGAAAGGACAGCTCCTTTGCATTCCATGGTTATGTGCAAGGCTTTGTTGTGGTTGCGGCCATCCGCTGTCAAGTCAGAATTGGTAAACCCTAGCCCGTTGCTAGCAGTAACATTTCCAACCACAGTTTCCAATTGGTTGACAGTAATCTCCTCAGGCACGTAAGCTGCGTGCAAGACTTTAAGTAGTGCATTCCGATGGGCTTCGGAGCACATAAGCAGTGAGAGGATAGAGATTTTGGATGGCGTCTGGTGAAGTTGATCCACAATTTTGTAGTCACTCTTTTTGATGATTCTCATAAACCCATCAACTTCCTGATCGAATGGAGTTTTCAGGGCTTCTTTGGCAGCTGGATCTTCCTGCACCGGGCCTTTACCCTTTGCCTTGGCAGCAGCTTCTGCTTCGGCAGTAGGTCTTTGAACTTGTGAAGCGAAGAGACGTCCGCTTCGAGTGAAGCCTCCGCCTCCCCCCACGTTATCTACTTCTGGTGCAGGTGCTGATGTTTCCAGAGTGATTCTTTTTCCTTCGCAGTACACGTCAGAGCCATAGTGCCAAGGGATGGCCCTATCGCTTTCATATGGTACTGGTCCAGGCACCGTGACAGTGACCGGACTGATTGCTGCTACTGAAGGGACTGTTATTGTTTGTGGATCATAAAAGATTGTTACTGGTGCTCTGGCGGGAGCAGCACCTTCCGAATGGTAGGCGGAGTTATTTTCAGGATCGTAGAATATGGTAACAGTAGAGACATCTTCATGATTGATTGCTGGTGTTGTAGGAGGTTCTGTTGGAAGGACTGATGTTGTTGTTGATGGAGATTCGAAATGGAATGAAGCTGAAGTTGTAGCAGGAGAAACTGTCGAAATCTGATCATTTGGGAGGACAGACGAAGTACTTGTTGATGGTGCTGACGAATTATCGGGAACAATAGTTGCTGCAGTTGTAGGAGGGTCTGAAACCGTCGTTGATGAAGTTGTCGGATTTGCCGGAAATGATGTGGTGATCTGTAGCAGGCCACTCTGAATAAGGCTGTCAATGCCATTCCTCAGGTCCTCGCACCCGTTCCATGAAATATTGCAGTAGGGACACCCTAGTTCACACCCCGGAAATATTTGGTTTTCTCGGAGTTGAGCTTTGATTTCCACCAACGGTGTCCTGATCTGATCCACACTAGTTATTAAATAAGACAGTTGGTCTTCTTCAATAGCATTAATTCGGGGACCACCATGGTTTGGCATTGGGTTTTTATTGACATTGGGCGGCGGTGCAAAATTCAGAGCCTTGGAGTCTACCAAGTCTTGTACCTTCATATGCAGAGCCCTGCATTTCTCTGTACTGTGACCAGGTGCGTTGGAATGAAAAGCACACCTAGCATTGGAGTCATAATTCCTTGGTAGACTGTTGGGATCCGGAGGTGCCAACGTTCTTAGCTCAACTAGGTTGAGCTTCAGAAGTTGTGGCAGCAAGGCAGCATACGGCATTGGGATCGGATCGATCACTCTGTTAGCTTGGGACGACCTCTGTTGGAATGGCCTCTGTTGATTGTTGTTGTTGGAGTTGTTGTTGTTGTAGTTTCTTGGAGGATATTGATTCTGCTGATACTGAGGTTGTTGTTGGAAATTTTGTTGCGGAGGTTGATAGACTGGCTGAGGATGAGCTGGAGCAAGAATGGTGACTGCTGCTATGGACCTCTGAGCATATTGGGGCCTACCCCTGTTGGTGTGAATGGCATTGGTCTCGCCAGTTCTTCTCGGGCCTGCAAAAGGCTTTCTTGTACTACTGGACGAGCTGGCACCATTATCAGAGATCTTACCCATTTTTAACAGGCTTTCAATTCTCTCCCCAGCTATGACAACATCTGCGAAGCTAGTAGAAGAGAAAGCAGCCAACCTGTCAATATACGTTCCCTAGAGAGTGTTCATAAACATGTCTGCCATTTCTCTCTCAGACATTGGTGGTTGAACGGCAGCAGCCAATTGCCTCCATCTCTGGGCATATTCTCTGAAGCTCTCCCTAGATGACTGTGACATTCCCATTAGGAGAGTCCTGTTGGGCGCCATGTCTAAGTTGTATTGATACTGTCTGATGAAGGCCTCTGCCAGGTCCTTCCAGCATCTCACAGTTGCCCTTGTCAAATGGGAATACCATTCCCTCGAAGCTCCAGTCAAGCTATCTTCAAAATAGAACATCCACAATTTCTCATCCATTGTATAGGCCTTCAGCCTTCCCAGAAATGATTGTAGATGAGTCCGGGGGCACGAAGTCCCATTATACTTTTCGAAACAAGGAGGCTTGAACTTATGGGGGATCCTGACCCCGTCTACCAAACCCATGTCCATAACGTCGAAACCCAAAGAATTTTGAGATTCTAAGGACCTCAACTTCTCAGCTATTTCTTCCAACCGTCTATCATAAGTTTCCTCTCCAGCACCCATTACGGTAAATTGGTCCTCCTGAGGATCTTCTTGAAGTACCCTGGCTGCAGTGGCTGTCCCTTGAACATTTGCAGGAATGTTAATCTCAGGATGTAGATGTGGGCCAAACACAGGAGGGTTAACATGGGGTTGCACCCGTTCATTGTTACTCGTGCCTGCAGTCCCCACATGGGGCTCATCCTGATTCCTCCCTTCTACCAAAGCCCTGAGCCTCTCCTGGCTTTGAGCTAAGTTATTCATCACTTCCATGAATTGTGTTATCTGAGTTCTCATCTCCAACCTTTCGTTGGCCATCTGGTTTCTGACCTCTGTAAGGTCTTGTTGCATTTGATCCATCTGAATTCCCGGAAGGTTGTTTCTAGTTGGGTACCTGTGTGGCCTGTTGAGAGGAAATACCCGGCGGCGAGCAATAATTCCTGAATATCACAACAGAGGTTAGCAACAACAAAACAAACACCTACAAAACAAACAAAAGGGTTAGTATGCAATGCAGTTATGCTTATTTGTTCTCAAGGTATCCGGTTTGGCTTTCAGTTTTGACCCTTCCAGACCCTTGAAGATGATGCTGTTGAAGTTGCTTTTGAAGTAACCCAGATGGAAACTAACACAAATATATTACAGAAGGTGAAATAATACAATTTGTTCTTTTTTACAACACAAGTCCTCAAAGGGGTCAAAATACATCACAAAAACAAAAGTACATGGAATAGAAACAACAACAAGCAAATGATCAAACTCCAAGGCCGAACTCATCCTCACGAACTTCCTTGAGAAGTGCTTCGGTCACAGGATCAGTCGGATGCTCTGTAAGATTTCTGATGAGGAGGTTTCTTGCTGCAACAGCTGCAGTCAACTTCTTGTTCTGACTTTGGTCTTTAGACCTCTTCACTCCAGCTCTGATTTCTAGCTCTGATATTTCCTTCTGGGCTGCTGCCAGGGCTTTTTCCATCTGTTCCATCTTGTCTTGAACTCTCTTGTCTTCTAGAGTACGGGCCTCAGTGATCCGGACCCACCTGGCCTGACTCTCCTTCAGGTACAAGTCTGTTCTTGCTCTCTGGAACTGGGCTTCTTTACAAGCATTCTTCAGAATCTGCTCACCAGCTTTAGACTTGTTGATATAATCTCCAGACTTCTCAATTTTAGTCAAATGTTCCACCCTCAACTTCTCCAATCTCTCAATCTCCCTCACACCTTCACTCCTCTCCCTGAGGGTCTTCTGCAAGGCTTGGGTTAGCTTCTCATTTCTTTCCTTCAAGCTCTCAAACTCCTCCAAACTGATAGTGGCAGGGGGTGGTGCTGAAGATGACTCAGGCATGTCTTCTATGGTAAAGGGCATTCCAGAGAATTGGGCCCTAGCATGGGACCACTCATAATATTGGACTGATGCCACATTATTGCACTTCCCTAGAATGGTGACTCCCTTGGTTTGAACATGATCCCAGGCCCAGGCAGCCTGCCTAACAACAGCCAAACTAATCTTGTTCTCACAGTAGAGGGTCTCAACCAAGTCTTGTTCCCTTGGGGTATGAACCAGTGCATAGCCCAATTGCCTTCTGAACAGCAGAGGGTTGTAATTGATACTTCCCTTAACTCCTATCAAGGGCACATTGGGAAAGTGACCACAGCTGGTGATTATATCTCTGCCCTTGGTGCTTTGAGTACACCATCTGATGTCTGTTGAAGTGAGAGTAGTGAGCCTCTTAGCCCAGTTGCTTTGCTGATGAGGATTTTGAAATGCATCTATCCTGGGTAGATGCCTGAGAAGCCAAGCATGGAATAATGGAGCACAACACCTCACTAGCCTCCCTCTCTGCTTTTCATTCTTCTGATGTACTGAGTAATAGAGATCACCCAGCAGAGTTGGCACAGGGTTCTTCAGGATGAACAAGTGGATTGCATTCTTGCTAATGAATCGAGGCTCATCTGCAAACAACACAATTCCATATACACTTAAGGCCAACAGAGCACAAACAACTCTCCACTCCCCCAGGGAGGCCTTCAGACTAGCTTGGGAAATCAGGAAGTCAAGATGAAAACCAGGGATCCCAGCTTTAGAGGTCATATGCTGTTCAATCAAAACAGGTTCCAGGTGCAGAGCTTTTGCCACCTCTCCATTGCTGGGAAAGACCATTTCAGGGTTGAAAGGGATTTCCCTCTTGATAGGCAAGCCAATCAAAGATGAGTATTCTTCTAAAAGAGGCCCCGTCTGAAAGTCTTGAAAGGTGAAACATCTCAATGGGGGATCATAAAACTGAATACAGGTATGGATCAGGCTTCTCTGAGAAGGGTCCAGATCCATAACCATGTCAAGTATGTCCCCATAATGCTCCCTGAACAAAGGTATGTGATCTGGAGTGATCAGGGTTTGGATCCTCCTGATGTCTGATAAGTCTGGTTGGAAGAAATGGTAGGTGATGTTGCTTTTCTTTGGAGCCATGAGTGCTGAAGACTGAGTAGAGTGCTGATGAAGATGCTGAAAGAATGAGCCACTGATTGGCTGGTGCTGGTGAAGATGGGTCAATACTGCAGATGGGGTCAAAACCAAAACCAAAGGTGAAGGTGGATACCCTGAAACACAAATAAGCAAATGTTAAAATGATGCAATGAGTATGTATGCAAATGAAATGCAAGGGTTTGTGACTGAGCTGGATCTGATTAACTGCCTTGGTATAGATCCATGTGTGTTCAAGAATCCCAGATGGAGGTCTAAAAATCCGGTAACCAGGGTGGGGGACTCAAATAAAGAGCCACAAGTCCAAGGTTTTAGAATCACAAGAACTGTCCAACATGGAGTATTCTTAACAAAGTCAAAGTAACAGGGTATTCTGAGGTCAAGGTACCTGCAAACCTGTAAACAGCCCAACCCCCTCACAGGTGGTGATCTAGAACAAGGATACTCAGACTTGGATCAGTTATGAGAAGTGTAAACACTTCTAACCCGGAGGTACAGTGTTTACAATAACCATAACAATTCCTCCTCTAATTCACCTCAGTTTCTGAAGGTCAATACTAAAAGGTCATCCAGACTTAGCAGGCTTCCCAGATAGCCCTAGCATTGCAGGAAATCTGCAACACAGAGTTCTCAAGAAGAAACCCATGTCTGAACCGTGTTTCATATTCCCGCACCAGACCGAAATGGAATGGGAAAGAATATGATTCACTCTAGCCTAGGTGTCACTCAGGTCCCAGGTATAGGACCTTAACTCTCAATGGAACACCCACCCACCAAAACAAGAAACCAGATCCAGCCAGCAACAATGACAGTATGATATATACAAATGCAATAAAGAAAGCATTAAAGTAACTGTACATAAAGCAATAAACAAAAATAAATACAAACACAAACAAGCACATAACACCCCAGTAAACACAAAACAATCAAGCGCTAGGAGGAACCCACAAAAAGAACCAGAAGCCCTGGTTGCAGTATAAGGGTCCCCAGCAGAGTCGCCAAGCTGTCGCTCCCGACAAATGAAACAGGGTCAGATGAAGGTACAGACGCGAACGGTCGGCGAAGGGAGCAGTGAGAACACGCAGCCGTGAACTCACTGGAGATGAAAAGAGTCGCCAGCTAGGCATTTTTATCCCGGGGGAAAGGCAATGCTGCATAGGCCTAGGAAAAGATGGATAAGACGGTTTGCGAACCAGAGAGACTGAGAAAGGGGGTTGGTTACAACCTGGGAAGGTATTAGCACCCAGATTGTCCGTCGTACTCGACGGGATCCACGCTTAAAAGATTTGTGTTTTAAAGGGGTAGTGTCAGTGCAATCTGTGTGTAAAATAGCTGGAAAAGAATGTACAGGTGTCAGTGCAAAAGAAGTGTGAAGTGTAATATGTATAGTGTCAGTGTAAGAAAGAGTATGCTCATGATTATGAGGCTTAAAGAATAATGCTGGAAGGAGGGGGAATGTACAGAGACTTTTGTTCGATAACTGTTAAGTTATGCCTACGTATCCTCTCGTGCAATGAGGAAGTCAGAACACCGTAGTTCGACCCACAGAGACTGAAAGATGAATTGACTTGTGAACTGCTTGCTTGTCAATGCTCAAGTGTATGACCCGTCTGGCTCAGGTGCAAACTGTCTTGCATTAGACGGAAGAAGCAAGTTCTCGGTTGTGAGTGAATGAGATGAGAAAAGAATCCCGGAGGAGACGATTATTGTTTGTTTTTGAGTTTTCAGTCTTTTATTGCTTTTTGGAGTTTGTCATAAGATAATGAGCTTAAGTCTAAACCAATGGGTTAGTAAACTCATCACATCTTCCCTCTGATCAGGGGTAATGAGAATACCTTAAGTGTGAAGTCAGCTTCTCACACTTAATCACCTTTGATGTAGGATTAAGATCATTAACCTACTTGTGATTATTTAAATGTTTTTGGTGTTTTTGTTTAGTGTTGAGTAATGAGGTTAAGCCATAATCAAGGATTAAACAGACTCATTACACCATCCTAATAGAAGGATAATAGATGAGGGTGTTTAAGCTGAGGAAAGCTCCTCAACTTAATCCATGATTAGGGATTAAACTCATGACAAAACAAGCCTTTGATTAAGTGGATTTTATTTAATGATATGATGATGAAGTGAGTTTTATGGTTTGTAAGACAACTTGAGGGGGACTTGTCCATTAACACTAGGGTTAGTCCTTCTTAACCAATTAAGGAAGAATTAGAACCCTAATGCAAGGCCCAAGTTACAAGTGTGATGTCTTAATGATTATTAAGTGAATTGATTAAGAGATTTAAACACATAAAGGGTTTAACACTTAGGATTAAAGTTATACACTCCATCCTAAGAGAAGGATGCAGGCATAAGCTTAATCACAAAGTCTTAAAGCCTTTAGGGTTTAGTCCCTGATTATGAGATGAGAAGAGAAGACTCAAAGAGAGACACAAAGGTAAAACTATGAGGGGACTAATCAAAACCCTAATTCATTGTCATGCTTGGATGATCCTAAGGTTTGTGAGGTTTGCAAGAACAATCTTCAGAGGAGCCACCAGGAAGCAGATGAACAAGATCAAGAGAAGCAAAGTGACTTGCTTCATTCAAGAAGTCAAGTCACTTGAAGAAAGAAAGTGGGAGGAAGAAGAATGAGCAAACTCAATCTCAAACACATATAGGAATGCAGCAATGGATGCAAGAGAGATGAAAAGAAAAGTTATGAGAAGTGAAGGCAAATTCACTTCTCAAGTTCACTTACCACCTGAAATGTTAGAAAAAAATGCAATGCAATGCTAAATGAAATGAAATGACATGATGCAAAGCAAAACCAGAAGCATGTTGATGATGATTATGATGTTATGAGGTGCTGCAAACATGAGGCAAGACATGGAGATGTTCATACAAGATCATGGATGCAAATGATGCAAGTTAAGGAGCATGAACAAGCATGAAAAGTTATGAATCATACAAGACAAATGACATGGCAAATATGTAATGCAATGATCAAACATGCTTTCTACATGTCTTCAGATGTCAAATGAATCACAAGAATGAACAAAATGCAAAGGCAAGTCATGTTATGCAAGAGAATGCAAGAAGGATGCAAAAGAAAGCCCAAATTAGGGTTCATGGATCAAACATCAAACCAAAACTCAAAACAGAAGCAAACCCTAAGATAAAAAATGGAAAATGGTACCCAAAGAAACCCTAAACCTATAATAGACCACTGCCCAAAGGGGAGCTCTCAACTCTCAACCAAACTCAAGTTATGATTTTTACAAGTTATTAGGGTTTTTTAGGGTTCTTAACAAAAGAAATGCCAAACAAATAGAAAATGCAAGATCAAATCATGACCATTTAATCTCAAAAACTACATGCTAAACATGACACAATGCAAGAAGAATCAATGTCTCAACCTTCTCCAATAGGCAGAAATGAATTTTTGAACTTATGATCAAAATAATGCACAAAATATGATTTAATTCAATGAAAAATTCTTAAAGTGCATCAAGATCAAAAAAGAAATTTGGTTTGAAGGTTGGACAATGTTTCTAAATGTCTTAGAACATTTCATGAATTTTTTTGTAATTTTTAAATACTTAAAAGTATTTTTAATTAATTAATTTCCATTAATCAATTAAAAATAATCTTTTAAATATTTAAAAATACTTTTTTAATGATAAAAAATAAAATAAAAATATTTTTGTGTCATAAAAATTATTGAAACTCTTGAGAAAAAGTTTCATAATTTTTAAACAATTTTTACTATTTTAAATAAATTACACAAGTTAAATGAGAAAAAATGAAATAAAAACAAAATAAAATGGAAAGTAATTAGAAGGAGAGGCTGAGATTGCTTCTGGATTCAAAATGGTTGACTGGGCGCGCTTTTGAAGGGTCAGGATGCAATCTGACTTAATTAGGTTTTATAAATTAATTAAATGGATTTAATTAAGCTAATGATGATTAGGGCACAGTGGACCCATCTGGACCACTCACTCACGCGCGAAGTCAATGCCAGTCAGCTGATCCAACGCTCAAGATTTAAACCTCACTAATGACCTGAGATTAGGGCTAAGCATTTTCAGGTGACCGGAGAGAAGCTCCGGTCATCTTCTCCGGTGACCACCAAACCCTAGAATACGATTCAGGCAACCATTCTTCAAATTAAAGCCAGGGAAACACTCCTCTACTCAAACCTCACTCAACTCAACTCTCAAAATGAATTTCTCATGCTTAAACTAAGAGAAACGAAGCCATGAAGATTCACGGGCAAAATTTCAGAGCCCTGGTAAATCCTCATTTCTCACCCATTTCAAATTCTAAAACCACCCCCATGACCAGTAAAGCATGCACAATCAATTTTTAACATAAAAATCAAGCTCTGAAAAGTTGAGAACTCGAAGCTACCTGAAGTGATGGACTGTGGATTTGAGCTCTCCTGACCTTGCTCTAGTGCAGAATGCCTTCTCTGGACCCCCTGAAGCCAATGGAAGGCTTGGAATGAGCTTAGACAAGCTACTTTGAGAAATCCAGTTCTGGTGTAGCAGAAAATGGAGTTTGTATGTGGGTGGTCTCAAGCTCTGTTAATGGTTGATTATTGCTCCTTTGAATGTTTCTGACTTGTTGGTGAAGAGAAATGGTGTGTTTGTTGGCTGGATAATGAGATTCGAAGGGAGAAGAGTTTTGGACAGTTTTGTGATATGATGAGTTCTGGCCAGCTTCAATGCTCAATGCTTAGCTATATCATCTCCAACTTGTGTGGATAGACTGTGAGGCAGGTTAGTAGGGTGGCTGGATACTGTGCCAAGAGTATGGGAGCCTTTTGCAAAAAAGTCAAGTTTGTGTCCTTGAGAGCATGGGTCATGGCAGCAACTGTGTGAGGTCATGTCTTGCTCCAGCTTGAGTTGAGGAGAGCCCTTGGATTGTTTGTAGCTGACTGCAACATATGGATGACAAGCTATGCTAGCTTTTGCAACTTGACAACTTGTGTTTTCTCATGAGTTTATGCTAAGTACATGAAGCAATGCTTGCTGAATTTTGTCACATGATGTCTCAATTGGTCATGGCAATGTTGAGAAGTCAGCTAGTGATCACATAATCCCTTAAAAAAAATAGTTTTTGCCAAGAATCCTCTTTTGCATACTCATGAAAATGCTTTATGGAATTTTGAGAATCAAGGCAAACCATCCAAAATTCCTTGGGCCAAAACTGTTTTTGGGGTCATGTGTGATCATGTAATGCAGCTTTGAAGTCATTTTGAAGTCACTAGAACACTTGGTTCATGAAAATGCAAGTTTTCCTTTTAGTGCATAACTTGAAAAATCAATGATTTTTGCCAACTTTGCCTTGCCATAACTTTTGATCCAAGAAGAGTTTGATCATGTTCTTGTACTTTTTGAAAAGGGAAAGATGAGATCTACAACTTTCATGACCAAAGTTTTTCCATTTGAAGCATTTTTGGATCATGAATCATGGCTTGAAATATGACCTAAAATGATGCATTCTTGAAAAGTCAACTATGCCCAAAAAGTCAACATTTGCAAAAACCCTAAATTCTTGATTTCTATGAACTTCAACCTTCTTCCATGATCAAATAAAGATCATATACACTCAAAATGATGAAGATCACCCATTGGTTGGGTCATTGGGGGCCTCAGATGCCCTGATTTTGCACTGACTTGTCTGAAAAGTCAACCCTTGATCAGATGACTTCCCCATGGAATTTCTTCATGAAAATTGATGTGCATACTCCCTATACCATATAGAGACCAATGGAAACAATAATGACCAAAAAAATTGGAGTTATGGCCTCTGAAACCAAAACCCTAATTTTAGGTCAACTGCAGTTCATCCTGGCTCTGCACCCACTCAAGCCCTAGTTCTTGTGATTCCTCTGCAATTCTTGACTTTGAGGAGATGGAATATGATATAAGAACACACATGGACCCCTTTGAGTTGATTGGTGGCTTTTGGAGTGGCCCAAGAAGCTCTGGGATTGCTCAGATCACAAACCCTAGGTGCAGATGCCTTAAAAGCTATGCAGTGAAACAAAAGTGAGATATGAGATGATATGTTTGTGTTTATGCATATGAGATGATCACAAGCCATGGTGTGAATGGGTGAGGGCAAATTTGGGGTGTTTACACCCGCACTTTATAATCATACTTTACTTCCTTTTACAATCTATATCCCTTTTCTTCTTCATAACCGGTGAGTGCAAATTTTGGACTGTCTTTGATATTCAACCACGAGTTATCTTGTTTGTCTGTTAAGCCTGTCGCTTACATCCTGCACAGCTAACTCATGTTTGAATAGGGGCAGCTGTAAACACCCCAAATTTTCCCTCACTCACTTCACCATGGCTTATGATTCTTTTCATTTGCATTAGTTCAATCATATCATCTCATATTACATTTTTGCTTCACTACATTGGTTTAAAGTCATCTGTATCTAGGGTTTGTGATCTGAGCCATCCCTGAGTTATCTGAGCCACCCCAAAGGTATTCAATCATCTCAAGAGGGTCCATGTATGTTCAAGCATCATATTACATCCTCCCAAGATCAAGAAAGCCAGAAAATCACAAGAACTGAGAAAGGCATGGAAGTAGAGCCAGGTTTAACTGCACAGATGACCTAAAGTTAGGGTTTTGGTTTCAGAGGCCATAATTCCAATTTTTATTTGGTCATTCTTGATTCTATTGGTCTCTATATAGTATAAGGATCATACATACCAATTTTCATGAAGAAATTCAATGGGGAAGGCATCTGATCAATAGATAACTTCTTGAGCAAGTCAGTGCAAAATCAGGGCATCTGAGGCCCCCAATTACCCAACCAAAGGGTCTTCTCCATCATTTTGAGTGTATATGATCTTTATTTGATCTCAAAAGAAGTTATAAGTTCACAAAATTGAATAATTTCAAGCCATTTGCAAAGTTGCCATTTTGAGAAAGTGACTTGTAATGAAAACTTGCCATTTTGGGAAAGTTTTTCAACCTCCTCTTTTTGATTCAAAAATGCTTCAAATGAAAAATTCTTGGTCATGAAAGTTGTAGATTGGATCCTCCCATTTTCAAAAAGTACAAGTACTCATTCTAATTCATTTTAGAACTCAAGTTATGGTTTGTCAAAGTTGGGAAAAATCACTTAATTTTCACTTTTGTACCAAAGAGGGAAGTTTGCAAATTCTTATGCCCAGACAATTTGGGACCCCTAATGCATCTCTACACATCATATCATCCTAGTTCAACTCATTTGGATCAGATTTGTGCCTTGAATCACAATCTTTCATGCTTAGAACTTTACAAATTTCAAAAGGGGCCAAACTTCCCCAAAATTGCAAAATGGATCAAATCTCTTCAGCCACTTGTGCCAGCTGCAAAATATGACTTCCATGGACCTCCTTGAAGCAAGCTGACTCGAGCCATACCCTTGTACCATGACTGAACCAGCCCATACCTTCACTTACACAAATGTTGACTTTATGCATTTTGCTCCATACCAATCACACTGCTCCACAACAACTCTCTGACCTATCAAGGATTGCTATGTGTACCAAAAGCAACCCAACACATAACATAACACAGGTTGAAACCTCCAAGAACTCAGCATATATAATATCCCCCAAATCTGCAAAAGCCTTCGAAACATATAGCTCAACCATCAAACCTCCAAGCTTTTTCCACCATTCAACTCCATAAACATCACTGATCATTTCCCACCCTTCATTTTGCTTTAAAACTCACCATATCCAAAATATGATTTTCACATTTCATGAACTGAACTTCTACCAACTTCCTTTTGAGGCCATTCTGAATTTTTCTCATTCTGAATTTTTTTTTTTTGCATTAAAAATTATTTTTAAATCATTTAAATGATTATTTTTAATTAGTTAATGAGAATTAATTAATTAAAAATACATTTAGGTATTTAAAAATTCCAAAAAAATTCAGAGAGCTTTTTAAAACATTTAGAAACATTATCAAACCCTTCACACAAATTTCTTTTTGGTTCTTGACCTATTTTGACATTTTTCTTTGGATTTAGGGTTCTTAAAAGTCAATATTTTTACCCTAACTTAGAAAAATCCTTTCTGCCTAACCATGAAGAGTTTGATGTTGGTTCTTTTTGCATTGTATTCCTCATATCATTTAGTTTCTAGGATAAAATTGGTTTGAATTTATTCTTCATTTTCATTTTGTTGTGCATTTTTCCTTTTAGAAGTGCCTTAAAACCCTAGCAAATTTGAGAAAATCATAACTTCCATTAGGTTAAGATTTAGGTCCCCTCCTTTGGGCAGTGAACTTATATAGGGTTAGGGTTCCTTTGATCCTATTTTCAATTTTTTATCATGGCATTTTCTCCTGGTTTTGAATTTTGTATTGCATGTTATGTATAAACCCTAATTTTTGCCTTCACTTGCATTCATCCTTCATATGCTTGCATACATGAACTTTCCATGACATTTTATGCATTCACATGACTTCTAAGACATCTTTGGACACATTAGAATCATGTTTGATCATTGCATCATCCATTTGCCATGTTTTGCTTTCATTTCATTTCATGTGCATTCATGAGCTTTCATGCTTCTTACTTGCCTCATTTGCATTCTCACCTCTTGTATGATCACCCACATCTCATGTTCACCATTTGTATCATCTTTTAGCATCATTCACATATTAATTTGCTTCTTACTTTGGTGCTCACCTTTGCATCTTATCTCATTCTCATTTCATTTCATTTCATTCCTTATTGCTAACTTTTCAGGTGGTAAGTGTTTGAGAAGTGAATTTGCCTTCACTTTTCATAATCTCTTCTCATCTCTCTTATGCATTCATTGCTGCATTTGGTATTTATCTTAGAGTGAGCTTGCTCATTCATGTTCTTTCTTTACTTTCTTTCTTCAAGCAACTTATCTTCTTAAGTGAAGTAAGTTGTCTTGCTTCTTCCTGCTTCTTTCCCTTCCATTCTGTTTCTTCCTTGGTGGCTTCTCTGAAGATCTTCTTGCAAGCCTCATAAACCCTAGGAATACCTAAGCATGTTAACAATTAGGGTTTGATTAGTCCCCCATCAGTTTTACCTTTGTGTCATCTTTGTGTCTTCTTTTCTCATCTCTTAATCAAGGACTAAACCTTAAAGGTTTTAAGACTTTGTGATTAGGGTTATGCCTGTATCCTTCTATTAGGATGGAGTGTATAACTTTAATCCTAAGTGTTAAGCCCTTAATGTGTTTAAACCCCTTAATCAATTCACCTAATAATCACTAAGACATCAAGCTTGTAACTTGGGCCTTGCATTAGGGTTCTAATTTTTCCTTAATTGGTTAAGAAGGACTAACCCTAGTGTTAATGGACAAGTCCCCCTCAAGTTGTCTTAAAAATCATAAAATCCATTTCTTAATCTTACCATTAACTAAAATCCATTTAATAAAGGCTTTGTTTTGTCATGAGGTTAATCCCTAATCATGGATTAAGTTGAGGAGCCTTTCTCAGCTTAAATATTCTCATCTATTATCCTTCTATTAGGATGGTGTAATGGGTCCATTAAATCCTTGATTATGGCTTAAACTCATTACTTAACACTAAACAAAAAACTCCAAAAAAATATAGATAAATGAAAGTAGGTTAATGATCTTAATCCTACATCATGATGATTAAGTGTGAGGTGGTTACTTCATACTTAAGGTATTCTCATTACCCCTAATCAGAGGGAGGATGTGATGAGTTTACTAACCCCTGGTTTAGGCTTAAGCTCATTTTCTTATGACAAATTTCAAAAGCAATAAAAGATTGAAAACACCAAAAACAAACAATAATCGTCTCCTTCGGGATTCTTTTCTCACCTTATTCACTCATAAACGAGAACTTGCTTCTTCCGTCTAATGTAAGATAGTTTGCACCTGAGCCAGACAGGTCATACACTTGAGCATAGACAAGTAAGCAGTTCACAAGTCAATTTACCTTTCAGTCTCTTTGAGTCGAACTACGGTGTTCTGACTTCCTTATTGCACAAGAGGATACGTAGGCATAACTTAAGAGTTATCGAACAAAAGTTTATGTGTATTCCCCCTCTTCCAGCATTATTCTTTAAGCCTCTTTATCTTGGGCTTTGTATTCTTTCCTTGCACTGACACTCTTCACACTTCTTTTGCACTGACACTTGCATTCTTTTCCAGCTTTTGCACACAAAATAGCACAGACACTACCCCTTTAAAACACAAATCTTTCAAGCGTGGATCCCGTCGAGTACGACGGACAATCTAGGTGCTAATACCTTCCCAGGTTGTAACCAACCCCCTTTCTCAGTTTCTCTGGTTCGCAACCGTCTTATCCACCTTTTCTTAGGTTTACGCAGCATTACCTTTCCTTCGGGATAAAAATGCCTAGCTGGCGACTCTTTTCATTTCCTCTCTTTCGCCGACCAGTCGCGTCTGTACCCTATTTGACCAGGTGTCATTTGGTGGGAGCGACAAGGTGGACCTTTGTTGGGATATTAATGACATGCCACACAACGGGTGGTCAGGGGATTTCAATACTTTTCCACTCTACGGGGCTACATTGCTCGGCTACGGGAGACGTTTGATACCTTACCACCCTGAGGATGGACTTTCGCTCACTATGCGGGGGATACTCTGCCCGCTACGGGGACACATTGCTCAGCTACAGGAGACTTTGGTAAAATTTGCCATACTACGGGGGCACATTGCTCAGCTACGGGAGACTTTGATGATTCGCCACACTACGGGGGCACATTGCTCAGCTACGGGAGACTTTGAAAATTCGCCACACTATGGGGGCACATTGCTCAGCTACAGGAGACTTTGATGTTTTTGCCACACTACGGGGGCTGCTGCTCGCTACGGGAGACTTTGGCTCACTACAGGAGACTTCTGCTCACTACGGGAGACTTCAGAATTTGCCACACTATGGGGGATGTTGCTCGCTATGGGAGACTTCTTCTCACTACGAGAGACTTTGATTTTTTGCCACACTATGGGGGCTGCTGCTCTCTACGGGAGACTTTGGGAATTCGCTACCCAGAGGATGGACTTTGGCCAATCTGCGGTTGGACTTTGAATAAATTGCCATACTGCGGGTGGACTTGGGATAAATTTGCACTCACAGAATGAAGAAGAAAAGGGATATAGATTTCAAAAGGAAAATAAAGTATATTGTAAAGGTGCGGAAAACAAAGCGATGACGGGGACGGCCGACATGCTGGGGATAGAAGGTAAAGCGATGACGGGGACGGCCGACTAGCTGGAAAAAAAGATATTATGATGGGGACGGCCATCAAGGTAAAGCTGTAAAATTCTATGGGGATCGAATGAAACATGACGGGGACGACCATCAAGTTCATAAAGTAAAGTAACCAACGATGGGGACGGCCACCGGGCTAAAAAGAAAAGGGACCACGACGGGGACGGCCATCGGGTTAAAGAATAAATGAAATAAACAGATGATGGGGTACGGCCATCAAAGGTGAAGGACGATCACCTAGCAGGGGACGGCTGCTCTGTTGGGTTAAGATGAGGGACGATCATCTAAGGTGGAGGACGACCACCTGGCAGGGTACGGCTGCCGAAAATATCGCGACATAGGACGAATGCCGGATAGAAAAGGTCAACGATGGGGACGGCCATCGGACGAGCATGATGGAGGACGACCATCAAGAAGTGGAGGACGACCACTCAGCAGGGGACGGCTGCTCTCGAGGCTTATCATAACACAGGACGAGTGTTAGGTAACCAAAAATCAACAATGGGGACGGCCATTGGATAAAAATGATGAAGGACGATCATCAAAAGGTGGAGGACGACCACCTAGCAGGGGACGGCTGCTAAAAAATCAACGATGGGGACGGCCATCGACTGAGCATGATGGAGGACGACCATCAAGAAGTGGAGGACGACCACTCAGCAGGGTACGGCTGCTCTCAAAGGTATCATAACACAGGACGAGTGTTAGATAAAAAGAAAATTTGTTGGTGATCTACTGGGGATAATGTAAACACGGACGAGTGTTTATATCCAAGAAACAAAAGGTATAAGTGTTTGGTATTGTGTATAGATTAAAGATGCGGACGAGCATCCTTAAGACTATGATACGGACGAGTATCACGTAGAAACAAACTGATACATGTTCAGAGATGATGATACGGACGAGTATCAACTGGTTAACAAAGAACACGGACGAGTGTTGCATCTGAAAGGACTCTTCTGGGGAAAAGTAGATACGGACGAGTATCTATATCCAAGAAGACATAAGTGTTTGACACGGTGTACGGGTTAAAGATGCGGACGAGCATCCTTAAGACCATGATACGGACGAGTATCATGTAGAAACAAACATTAGACGCACTGTTCTGAGATGATGGTACGGACGAGTACCAACTGGTTAACAAAGAACAAAGACTACTGTCGAATATGTGGGGATAGTGATGATGTATACAAGATACGGACGAGTATCTGTATAAGTGTACCATGAGTAATGAGCATTGTATTGTATAGATGAGTGTTAACTGCTGGGGAGAGTGACATGGACGGGTGTCAAGAGGGAAAAGTATAATATTAACAAGTATATGAGTGATAAAGGTGTAAGCGACTGCGCTGGGGATATGACACGGACGGGTGTCGAGAAAGTGTATATACAAGTATACGTGAGTGCAAAGAGGATGTCTTTGGCTTTCTGCTGGTGATTTGACACGGACGGGTGTCATGAAGTATCCGTAATACGGGTGATCTTGTTTGTAAAGAGTGTTCAAGCGACTTTACTGGGGAAAGATGACACGGACGGGTGCCAAAAGGAGTATATACTGGTGTTTGTGATTGTGAGGCAACTGCTTTTGCCGGGGACTCTGGTGGGGATTTTTCTGTATCATGATGATGAACGGTTTATTATTCACAAGTGTTCAATTCACAACATGACTTATGATTATGCTATGCGTTTGATTTTTTTGCCGTAATGCTCCGTATTAGACGGAATGCTACGCTCCGAGGGGATAGTATGATGCGAATGCTATGATTATGCAAAGGGGCACAGATCCGGGATTCGGATCCCATTGCTGCGAAGATCTCTGGATGATCTGCTTGAAGTGAACATCCCAGCTGGGGATGAGATCATTGGTAGATCTAATGATGTATCTGCTTGGGGATATAGGTCACTGATTGACATATCCTTATAATATGGGACCCAGCTGGGGTTTGTAGAAGCTTTCCGTACTCTGTTGTGATTTCTCCGTGCGTTGCTCTTCTGAATAGAGGCTGGGGATTCTGTGGGGGAGATGATTCCCTGACTTCTGCATTCTGCTGAGGAAGAATGGTTGGCACTACAGCTGGGGAATGCTGTTGATAACTCAGCTGGGGAGAGTAATGAGAGGCAACTCGGCTGGGGAGAAAACAACCTGAGTGTTAAGCCTGTTTGTTGATTTGGCAACTTTGCTGGGGAGGTGGGCACTCTCCAGTGCCATGTGGAAGATAGACCGAGTTGATAATGATTCGCCAACTTGCTGAGATGTAACCTGCATGCCCCAGGTTGCGTTCTGGATACCTGCAATCCTGCAACGATAAGGAAACGTACAAAAGGTCCCGAGGTATCCCTCACTGGATTCCGTCATAGGAGTTAAGTACTTTCGAGAATAATCACATTCCCTGTAAGCATGTGTTTTTATTTTTAGAGAAAGGCATCTGTACTTATGCAATTGTATTTTTAGAGATATCAGACAACTCTTTGCAAAACATAAATGTAAAAACGAAACATGACCGAAAATTTGATTTTATTAATTCATGTGCCCTGAATTGGCAAGATACAGTCAAGGAAACATATCTCCTGAAATGAAGAGATTGTTACAAATTGAGAAGCAAAATGCTGGCGATGCTGACGACGCTTTCAAGGAGCTTCCTCTTCTGCTATGACTCGTATGACAATGACGTTCTTCTCGTCTTGCTTTCTGGAGAGAGTTGATTCTGATTGAAGCTTGATCCTTTGTAGCTTACCAAGTTGTAAGTGATACAGACGAATTCAGAGTGCAGTTGTTCGCTTATTCCCTTATTTTTGCATGGATCGCCCTTTCGGGTTTTCAATCCATCGGGATACCCATTTTTGCCTGAGCTGTCCAATGCGGCTTTTCAACTCAGCGGGTGTACATTTTTTTCATTTATTTCCCTTATTTTTGCCCGAGTCTTTTATTCTGTTTTTTGACTCGCCGGGATGCCCTATTTTTGCCTGGACTTACATTCTGTTTTTATGTCCAGCGGGTCATTTTATGCGAAGTATTTTTTAACTGCATCTGAATTCACAGGGGACGGGAAATCTTCACCATCCATGGTGCTGAGCATCAGTGCTCCACCGGAGAAAACTTTCTTTACCACGAATGGTCCTTCATAGTTTGGAGTCCATTTGCCCCTGTGGTCTGTATGAGGAGGGAGGATTCTTTTCAGCACAAGATCTCCTACTTGGTACTCTCGGTGCCTGACTTTCTGATCGAAGGCTCTCTTCATTCTCTTCTGATATAGCTGTCTGTGACAGATTGCAGCCAATCTTTTCTCTTCGATCAGACTCAGTTGTTCGTATCGGGCCCGAACCCAATCTGCTTCACTCAGTTTAACATCCATTAGTACCCGTAGAGAGGGTAATTCAACTTCAACAGGTAGGACTGCTTCCATACCATACACAAGCTGATACGGTGTTGCCCCAGTGGATGTTCTGATTGACGTGCGGTACCCATGCAAGGCAAACGGTAGCATTTCATGCCAGTCTTTGTATGTGACTACCATCTTTTGCACAATCTTCTTGATATTCTTATTTGCCGCCTCAACAGCACCATTCATCTTTGGCCTGTAAGGAGAAGAATTGTGATGTTGGATCTTGAAGTCCCGGCACAGCTCTGCCATCATTTTGTTGTTTAGATTGGAACCATTATCAGTAATGATTCGCTCGGGCACTCCATACCGACAGATGATATCTCTCTTCAGGAATCGGGCTACCACTTGCCTAGTAACATTTGCATATGAGGCTGCTTCAACCCACTTGGTGAAATAATCAATGGCAACTAGGATGAATCTGTGGCCATTTGAAGCAGTTGGCTCAATCTTGCCGATCATATCAATGCCCCACATGACAAAGGGCCATGGTGAAGACATGATGTTCAAAGGGTTGGGAGGCACATGCACCTTATCTGCGTAAATCTGGCATTTGTGGCACTTTCTGGCATAAGCACAACAGTCTGCATCCATTGTGATCCAGTAATAGCCTGATCTTAACAACTTCTTAGCCATGGCATGCCCTCCGGCATGGGTACCAAAAGATCCTTCGTGCACTTCATGCATCAACAAATCTGCTTCTGTCTTGTCAACACATCTGAGGAGTACCATATCAAAGTTCCTTTTGTATAAAGACCCGTCAGTGTTCAGAAAGAAACTTCCAGCAAGCCTTCTCAAAGTCTTCTTATCATTGGAAGATGCCCCAGGTGGGTATGTTTGATCCTCCAAGAAGCACTTGATGTCATGAAACCAAGGCTTATCATCCTTGACAACATCTGCTGCGAATACATATGCTGGTCTATCAAGTCTAGACACTGAAATCTGAGGTACAAAGTTGGCGGCTTGAACTTTGATCATGGACGAAATGGTAGCAAGAGCATCTGCAAACTGGTTCTCGTCCCGAGGGATATACTCAAGCTTGACTTTGGTAAAGAAGGTCAATAACCTTCTTGTATAATCCCTGTAAGGTATCAGATGATCCTGATGTGTATACCATTTTCCGTTGGTCTGATTAACCACCAGAGCTGAATCTCTGAATACGGTCAATGTCTTGATCCTGAGGTCAATGGCTTCCTCAAGACCCATAATGCAAGCTTCGTATTCAGCTTCGTTGTTAGTGAAGTTGAAAGTGAGTTTTGCCGAGAAAGGCATGTGAACTCCTTTAGGTGTAATGAGTACTGCACCAACACCACGGCCATTCATGTTAACAGCCCCATCAAACATCATAGTCCATTCTTCTTCTGGGTCAGGCCCTTCAGTGTGAATAGGCTCTTCATGATCTTTTGATTTAATGAACATGATGTCTTCATCAGGGAAGTCAAACCTCATAGGCTGGTAGTCATCAATGGGTTGCTCAGCAAGATATTCAGATAGTACACTGCCCTTGATGGCTTTCTGAGATGTGTACTGTATGTCGTATTCTGTGAGAATCATCTGCCATCTTGCAACCCGTCCAGTAAGAGCTGGCTTCTCGAAAATGTACTTAACTGGATCCATTTTTGAGATTAATAAGGTAGTGTGGGTCAACATATACTGCCTCAGTCGGCGAGCAGCCCACGCTAAAGCACAGCAAGTTTTCTCGAGCAGTGAATAACGTTGTTCACAGTCGGTAAACTTTTTGCTTAGGTAGTATATTGCATACTCTTTTCGACCAGACTCGTCATGCTGGCCCAACACACACCCCATTGACTCTTCTAGCACTGTCAAGTACATAATCAGAGGTCTTCCTTCAACTGGCGGCATGAGGATTGGAGGTTCTTGTAAATACTCCTTGATCTTGTCAAAAGCCTTCTGGCAATCTTCGTTCCACCTGACCGTTTGTTCTTTTCTTAGCAGCTTGAACAAGGGTTCACAGGTTGCTGTGAGGTGAGATATGAACCTTGAAATGTAGTTCAATCGACCTAAGAACCCTCGAACTTCTTTCTCAGTTTTCGGTGCAGGCATTTCTTGTATAGCTTTGACTTTATCAGGGTCAACTTCAATCCCTTTCTCGCTTACGATAAAACCCAGCAACTTACCAGATCGCACCCCGAATGTGCATTTGTTGGGGTTTAGCTTTAGTTGGTACTTCCTCAGTCGCTTGAACAACTTCAGCAGATTCACCAGGTGATCTTCCTCTGTAAGGGACTTGGCGATCATATCATCCACATAACATTCTATTTCCTTGTGGATCATATCGTGGAATAATGTCACCATAGCCCGTTGATATGTGGCACCAGCATTCTTTAGTCCGAATGGCATCACTTTGTAACAGAACGTGCCCCAGGGTGTGATGAATGTTGTCTTCTCCATGTCTTCAGGTGACATCTTGATCTGGTTATATCCTGAAAATCCATCCATGAAGGAGAATACCGAGAACTGAGTCGTGTTATCAACCAATACGTCAATGTGAGGTAATGGGAAATCATCCTTCGGGCTGGCTCTGTTCAGATCCCGGTAATCAACACACATTCTTACTTTGCCGTCTTTCTTAGGCACAGGTACTATGTTAGCAACCCACGGCGGATAGCTAGTCACAGCAAGGAACCCGGCGTCCCATTGCTTTTGTACCTCCTCCTTGATTTTCATAGCCATGTCTGGGCGAGTTCGGCGCAGCTTCTGTTTGACCGGTGGGCACTCTTCTCTCAAAGGCAGCTTGTGCACCACAATGTCGGTATCCAACCCTGGCATGTCTTGATACGACCAAGCAAACACATCAACATACTCTTGAAGCAGATCTATCAGTTGTCTCTTCACTGAGTCTTGCAGGCAGGCCCCGATTTTAACCTCTTTCACGTCTTCCTCCGTACCAAGGTTAATCACTTCAATCTCCTCCTGGTGAGGAGTAATGACCTTCTCCTCCTGTCTCAACAACCTAGCTAGCTCTTCAGGAAGCTCATATTCTTCTTCAACCCCTTCATCAGCTTGATTGATCGGATTGTCAAAGTCATACGATGTCATAGCCGTGCTGTTGTCGGTGCTGTCTGGAAGGCACTCTCTGCAAGGGTTAAGTTTGTTCATTTTAGTGATTGATTTTAATCTTGCTTTAGAAAAAAGTGAAATGAAGTTATCATTTTGAAAACACCGCCATTTATTTTTGTACAAAAAGAAAAATGGAAAAACAGTGAACAGAAAAGAAAAAGACTTGTTTGCAAAAAGATGTCTGATATTTCATTAATTTAATCTTGTTTGCACAAAAGTACAGATGGCCCTGATTACAAAATGAGTCTTGTCATCTTGGGCAAGATGCAAGACTTTGATGCATGCTATAAAAATACAGGAAATAATAATTACTCTGCATGAGTAACTCTTATAATTTCCTGGGAAGACCAGTTAGAGACACTGCTCCCCGGGATCTTTGGACGAATCCAATTCTCCAGATTGCGCTCCTCTTCCAGCTCGTCTTCCAGACAGTTGATAGCATCGGGGGTAAGCATCCCCCACTGACAAAACCAGGCTCTGCAGCAGCCTTTGCTTGATGTTGAGTTGGTCTGTAACCCAACCCAAATTTGTCCTTCTTCTCCTCCACAGCTAAAACCTTGCCCCAGCCTAGGGCAGTTCCTTCTTCAACAACCTTCCGGGCTTGTTGATAAGATGACATGGAGATACCAGATACAGCAGATGCTTCATTGACATTCAAGGCTTCAAAACCTTGGCTCATTGTCTCATGGATCTCTCCATCCATCTCAATGTATTTGTAAGTAGCCAGATGGCTAACGAAAATGTCCTCCTCTCCACAGATTGTGACAACTTGGCCTTCCCACTCAAATTTTAACTTTTGCTGAAGGGTAGACGTTATTGCGCCGACGGCGTGAATCCAGGGTCTACCCAACAAACAGCTGTAGGCGGGCTGAATGTCCATCACATAAAAGATAGTTTTAAAGGTCTGTGGGCCAATTGTCACGGGCAGCTCAATCTCTCCCAGAACCGATCTCTTCGAACCATCAAAGGCTCTTACCACCAGGTTGCTGGGTCTCAATGCCAATCCGTCATATTCTAACTTCACCAGAGCCTTCTTCGGTAAGACATTCAGGGAAGAACCTGTGTCCACCAGCACATGAGAAAGGACAGCTCCTTTGCATTCCATGGTTATGTGCAAGGCTTTGTTGTGGTTGCGGCCATCCGCTGTCAAGTCAGAATTGGTAAACCCTAGCCCGTTGCTAGCAGTAACATTTCCAACCACAGTTTCCAATTGGTTGACAGTAATCTCCTCAGGCACGTAAGCTGCGTGCAAGACTTTAAGTAGTGCATTCCGATGGGCTTCGGAGCACATAAGCAGTGAGAGGATAGAGATTTTGGATGGCGTCTGGTGAAGTTGATCCACAATTTTGTAGTCACTCTTTTTGATGATTCTCATAAACTCATCAACTTCCTGATCGAATGGAGTTTTCAGGGCTTCTTTGGCAGCTGGATCTTCCTGCACCGGGCCTTTACCCTTTGCCTTGGCAGCAGCTTCTGCTTCGGCAGTAGGTCTTTGAACTTGTGAAGCGAAGAGACGTCCGCTTCGAGTGAAGCCTCCGCCTCCCCCCACGTTATCTACTTCTGGTGCAGGTGCTGATGTTTCCAGAGTGATTCTTTTTCCTTCGCAGTACACGTCAGAGCCATAGTGCCAAGGGATGGCCCTATCGCTTTCATATGGTACTGGTCCAGGCACCGTGACAGTGACCGGACTGATTGCTGCTACTGAAGGGACTGTTATTGTTTGTGGATCATAAAAGATTGTTACTGGTGCTCTGGCGGGAGCAGCACCTTCCGAATGGTAGGCGGAGTTATTTTCAGGATCGTAGAATATGGTAACAGTAGAGACATCTTCATGATTGATTGCTGGTGTTGTAGGAGGTTCTGTTGGAAGGACTGATGTTGTTGTTGATGGAGATTCGAAATGGAATGAAGCTGAAGTTGTAGCAGGAGAAACTGTCGAAATCTGATCATTTGGGAGGACAGACGAAGTACTTGTTGATGGTGCTGACGAATTATCGGGAACAATAGTTGCTGCAGTTGTAGGAGGGTCTGAAACCGTCGTTGATGAAGTTGTCGGATTTGCCGGAAATGATGTGGTGATCTGTAGCAGGCCACTCTGAATAAGGCTGTCAATGCCATTCCTCAGGTCCTCGCACCCGTTCCATGAAATATTGCAGTAGGGACACCCTAGTTCACACCCCGGAAATATTTGGTTTTCTCGGAGTTGAGCTTTGATTTCCACCAACGGTGTCCTGATCTGATCCACACTAGTTATTAAATAAGACAGTTGGTCTTCTTCAATAGCATTAATTCGGGGACCACCATGGTTTGGCATTGGGTTTTTATTGACATTGGGCGGCGGTGCAAAATTCAGAGCCTTGGAGTCTACCAAGTCTTGTACCTTCATATGCAGAGCCCTGCATTTCTCTGTACTGTGACCAGGTGCGTTGGAATGAAAAGCACACCTAGCATTGGAGTCATAATTCCTTGGTAGACTGTTGGGATCCGGAGGTGCCAACGTTCTTAGCTCAACTAGGTTGAGCTTCAGAAGTTGTGGCAGCAAGGCAGCATACGGCATTGGGATCGGATCGATCACTCTGTTAGCTTGGGACGACCTCTGTTGGAATGGCCTCTGTTGATTGTTGTTGTTGGAGTTGTTGTTGTTGTAGTTTCTTGGAGGATATTGATTCTGCTGATACTGAGGTTGTTGTTGGAAATTTTGTTGCGGAGGTTGATAGACTGGCTGAGGATGAGCTGGAGCAAGAATGGTGACTGCTGCTATGGACCTCTGAGCATATTGGGGCCTACCCCTGTTGGTGTGAATGGCATTGGTCTCACCAGTTCTTCTCGGGCCTGCAAAAGGCTTTCTTGTACTACTGGACGAGCTGGCACCATTATCAGAGATCTTACCCATTTTTAACAGGCTTTCAATTCTCTCCCCAGCTATGACAACATCTGCGAAGCTAGTAGAAGAGAAAGCAGCCAACCTGTCAATATACGTTCCCTAGAGAGTGTTCATAAACATGTCTGCCATTTCTCTCTCAGACATTGGTGGTTGAACGGCAGCAGCCAATTGCCTCCATCTCTGGGCATATTCTCTGAAGCTCTCCCTAGATGACTGTGACATTCCCATTAGGAGAGTCCTGTTGGGCGCCATGTCTAAGTTGTATTGATACTGTCTGATGAAGGCCTCTGCCAGGTCCTTCCAGCATCTCACAGTTGCCCTTGTCAAATGGGAATACCATTCCCTCGAAGCTCCAGTCAAGCTATCTTCAAAATAGAACATCCACAATTTCTCATCCATTGTATAGGCCTTCAGCCTTCCCAGAAATGATTGTAGATGAGTCCGGGGGCACGAAGTCCCATTATACTTTTCGAAACAAGGAGGCTTGAACTTATGGGGGATCCTGACCCCGTCTACCAAACCCATGTCCATAACGTCGAAACCCAAAGAATTTTGAGATTCTAAGGACCTCAACTTCTCAGCTATTTCTTCCAACCGTCTATCATAAGTTTCCTCTCCAGCACCCATTACGGTAAATTGGTCCTCCTGAGGATCTTCTTGAAGTACCCTGGCTGCAGTGGCTGTCCCTTGAACATTTGCAGGAATGTTAATCTCAGGATGTAGATGTGGGCCAAACACAGGAGGGTTAACATGGGGTTGCACCCGTTCATTGTTACTCGTGCCTGCAGTCCCCACATGGGGCTCATCCTGATTCCTCCCTTCTACCAAAGCCCTGAGCCTCTCCTGGCTTTGAGCTAAGTTATTCATCACTTCCATGAATTGTGTTATCTGAGTTCTCATCTCCAACCTTTCGTTGGCCATCTGGTTTCTGACCTCTGTAAGGTCTTGTTGCATTTGATCCATCTGAATTCCCGGAAGGTTGTTTCTAGTTGGGTACCTGTGTGGCCTGTTGAGAGGAAATACCCGGCGGCGAGCAATAATTCCTGAATATCACAACAGAGGTTAGCAACAACAAAACAAACACCTACAAAACAAACAAAAGGGTTAGTATGCAATGCAGTTATGCTTATTTGTTCTCAAGGTATCCGGTTTGGCTTTCAGTTTTGACCCTTCCAGACCCTTGAAGATGATGCTGTTGAAGTTGCTTTTGAAGTAACCCAGATGGAAACTAACACAAATATATTACAGAAGGTGAAATAATACAATTTGTTCTTTTTTACAACACAAGTCCTCAAAGGGGTCAAAATACATCACAAAAACAAAAGTACATGGAATAGAAACAACAACAAGCAAATGATCAAACTCCAAGGCCGAACTCATCCTCACGAACTTCCTTGAGAAGTGCTTCGGTCACAGGATCAGCCGGATGCTCTGTAAGATTTCTGATGAGGAGGTTTCTTGCTGCAACAGCTGCAGTCAACTTCTTGTTCTGACTTTGGTCTTTAGACCTCTTCACTCCAGCTCTGATTTCTAGCTCTGATATTTCCTTCTGGGCTGCTGCCAGGGCTTTTTCCATCTGTTCCATCTTGTCTTGAACTCTCTTGTCTTCTAGAGTACGGGCCTCAGTGATCCGGACCCACCTGGCCTGACTCTCCTTCAGGTACAAGTCTGTTCTTGCTCTCTGGAACTGGGCTTCTTTACAAGCATTCTTCAGAATCTGCTCACCAGCTTTAGACTTGTTGATATAATCTCCAGACTTCTCAATTTTAGTCAAATGTTCCACCCTCAACTTCTCCAATCTCTCAATCTCCCTCACACCTTCACTCCTCTCCCTGAGGGTCTTCTGCAAGGCTTGGGTTAGCTTCTCATTTCTTTCCTTCAAGCTCTCAAACTCCTCCAAACTGATAGTGGCAGGGGGTGGTGCTGAAGATGACTCAGGCATGTCTTCTATGGTAAAGGGCATTCCAGAGAATTGGGCCCTAGCATGGGACCACTCATAATATTGGACTGATGCCACATTATTGCACTTTCCCTAGAATGGTGACTCCCTTGGTTTGAACATGATCCCAGGCCCAGGCAGCCTGCCTAACAACAGCCAAACTAATCTTGTTCTCACAGTAGAGGGTCTCAACCAAGTCTTGTTCCCTTGGGGTATGAACCAGTGCATAGCCCAATTGCCTTCTGAACAGCAGAGGGTTGTAATTGATACTTCCCTTAACTCCTATCAAGGGCACATTGGGAAAGGGACCACAGCTGGTGATTATATCTCTGCCCTTGGTGCTTTGAGTACACCATCTGATGTCTGTTAAAGTGAGAGTAGTGAGCCTCTTAGCCCAGTTGCTTTGCTGATGAGGATTTTGAAATGCATCTATCCTGGGTAGATGCCTGAGAAGCCAAGCATGGAATAATGGAGCACAACACCTCACTAGCCTCCCTCTCTGCTTTTCATTCTTCTGATGTACTGAGTAATAGAGATCACCCAGCAGAGTTGGCACAGGGTTCTTCAGGATGAACAAGTGGATTGCATTCTTGCTAATGAATCGAGGCTCATCTGCAAACAACACAATTCCATATACACTTAAGGCCAACAGAGCACAAACAGCTCTCCACTCCCCCAGGGAGGCCTTCAGACTAGCTTGGGAAATCAGGAAGTCAAGATGAAAACCAGGGATCCCAGCTTTAGAGGTCATATGCTGTTCAATCAAAACAGGTTCCAGGTGCAGAGCTTTTGCCACCTCTCCATTGCTGGGAAAGACCATTTCAGGGTTGAAAGGGATTTCCCTCTTGATAGGCAAGCCAATCAAAGATGAGTATTCTTCTAAAAGAGGCCCCGTCTGAAAGTCTTGAAAGGTGAAACATCTCAATGGGGGATCATAAAACTGAATACAGGTATGGATCAGGCTTCTCTGAGAAGGGTCCAGATCCATAACCATGTCAAGTATGTCCCCATAATGCTCCCTGAACAAAGGTATGTGATCTGGAGTGATCAGGGTTTGGATCCTCCTGATGTCTGATAAGTCTGGTTGGAAGAAATGGTAGGTGATGTTGCTTTTCTTTGGAGCCATGAGTGCTGAAGACTGAGTAGAGTGCTGATGAAGATGCTGAAAGAATGAGCCACTGATTGGCTGGTGCTGGTGAAGATGGGTCAATACTGCAGATGGGGTCAAAACCAAAACCAAAGGTGAAGGTGGATACCCTGAAACACAAATAAGCAAATGTTAAAATGATGCAATGAGTATGTATGCAAATGAAATGCAAGGGTTTGTGACTGAGCTGGATCTGATTAACTGCCTTGGTATAGATCCATGTGTGTTCAAGAATCCCAGATGGAGGTCTAAAAATCCGGTAACCAGGGTGGGGGACTCAAATAAAGAGCCACAAGTCCAAGGTTTTAGAATCACAAGAACTGTCCAACATGGAGTATTCTTAACAAAGTCAAAGTAACAGGGTATTCTGAGGTCAAGGTACCTGCAAACCTGTAAACAGCCCAACCCCCTCACAGGTGGTGATCTAGAACAAGGATACTCAGACTTGGATCAGTTATGAGAAGTGTAAACACTTCTAACCCGGAGGTACAGTGTTTACAATAACCATAACAATTCCTCCTCTAATTCACCTCAGTTTCTGAAGGTCAATACTAAAAGGTCATCCAGACTTAGCAGGCTTCCCAGATAGCCCTAGCATTGCAGGAAATCTGCAACACAGAGTTCTCAAGAAGAAACCCATGTCTGAACCGTGTTTCATATTCCCGCACCAGACCGAAATGGAATGGGAAAGAATATGATTCACTCTAGCCTAGGTGTCACTCAGGTCCCAGGTATAGGACCTTAACTCTCAATGGAACACCCACCCACCAAAACAAGAAACCAGATCCAGCCAGCAACAATGACAGTATGATATATACAAATGCAATAAAGAAAGCATTAAAGTAACTGTACATAAAGCAATAAACAAAAATAAATACAAACACAAACAAGCACATAACACCCCAGTAAACACAAATCAATCAAGCGCTAGGAGGAACCCACAAAAAGAACCAGAAGCCCTGGTTGCAGTATAAGGGTCCCCAGCAGAGTCGCCAAGCTGTCGCTCCCGACAAATGAAACAGGGTCAGATGAAGGTACAGACGCGAACGGTCGGCGAAGGGAGCAGTGAGAACACGCAGCCGTGAACTCACTGGAGATGAAAAGAGTCGCCAGCTAGGCATTTTTATCCCGGGGGAAAGGCAATGCTGCATAGGCCTAGGAAAAGATGGATAAGACGGTTTGCGAACCAGAGAGACTGAGAAAGGGGGTTGGTTACAACCTGGGAAGGTATTAGCACCCAGATTGTCCGTCGTACTCGACGGGATCCACGCTTAAAAGATTTGTGTTTTAAAGGGGTAGTGTCAGTGCAATCTGTGTGTAAAATAGCTGGAAAAGAATGTACAGGTGTCAGTGCAAAAGAAGTGTGAAGTGTAATATGTATAGTGTCAGTGTAAGAAAGAGTATGCTCATGATTATGAGGCTTAAAGAATAATGCTGGAAGGAGGGGGAATGTACAGAGACTTTTGTTCGATAACTGTTAAGTTATGCCTACGTATCCTCTCGTGCAATGAGGAAGTCAGAACACCGTAGTTCGACCCACAGAGACTGAAAGATGAATTGACTTGTGAACTGCTTGCTTGTCAATGCTCAAGTGTATGACCCGTCTGGCTCAGGTGCAAACTGTCTTGCATTAGACGGAAGAAGCAAGTTCTCGGTTGTGAGTGAATGAGATGAGAAAAGAATCCCGGAGGAGACGATTATTGTTTGTTTTTGAGTTTTCAGTCTTTTATTGCTTTTTGGAGTTTGTCATAAGATAATGAGCTTAAGTCTAAACCAATGGGTTAGTAAACTCATCACATCTTCCCTCTGATCAGGGGTAATGAGAATACCTTAAGTGTGAAGTCAGCTTCTCACACTTAATCACCTTTGATGTAGGATTAAGATCATTAACCTACTTGTGATTATTTAAATGTTTTTGGTGTTTTTGTTTAGTGTTGAGTAATGAGGTTAAGCCATAATCAAGGATTAAACAGACTCATTACACCATCCTAATAGAAGGATAATAGATGAGGGTGTTTAAGCTGAGGAAAGCTCCTCAACTTAATCCATGATTAGGGATTAAACTCATGACAAAACAAGCCTTTGATTAAGTGGATTTTATTTAATGATATGATGATGAAGTGAGTTTTATGGTTTGTAAGACAACTTGAGGGGGACTTGTCCATTAACACTAGGGTTAGTCCTTCTTAACCAATTAAGGAAGAATTAGAACCCTAATGCAAGGCCCAAGTTACAAGTGTGATGTCTTAATGATTATTAAGTGAATTGATTAAGAGATTTAAACACATAAAGGGTTTAACACTTAGGATTAAAGTTATACACTCCATCCTAAGAGAAGGATGCAGGCATAAGCTTAATCACAAAGTCTTAAAGCCTTTAGGGTTTAGTCCCTGATTATGAGATGAGAAGAGAAGACTCAAAGAGAGACACAAAGGTAAAACTATGAGGGGACTAATCAAAACCCTAATTCATTGTCATGCTTGGATGATCCTAAGGTTTGTGAGGTTTGCAAGAACAATCTTCAGAGGAGCCACCAGGAAGCAGATGAACAAGATCAAGAGAAGCAAAGTGACTTGCTTCATTCAAGAAGTCAAGTCACTTGAAGAAAGAAAGTGGGAGGAAGAAGAATGAGCAAACTCAATCTCAAACACATATAGGAATGCAGCAATGGATGCAAGAGAGATGAAAAGAAAAGTTATGAGAAGTGAAGGCAAATTCACTTCTCAAGTTCACTTACCACCTGAAATGTTAGAAAAAAATGCAATGCAATGCTAAATGAAATGAAATGACATGATGCAAAGCAAAACCAGAAGCATGTTGATGATGATTATGATGTTATGAGGTGCTGCAAACATGAGGCAAGACATGGAGATGTTCATACAAGATCATGGATGCAAATGATGCAAGTTAAGGAGCATGAACAAGCATAAAAAGTTATGAATCATACAAGACAAATGACATGGCAAATATGTAATGCAATGATCAAACATGCTTTCTACATGTCTTCAGATGTCAAATGAATCACAAGAATGAACAAAATGCAAAGGCAAGTCATGTTATGCAAGAGAATGCAAGAAGGATGCAAAAGAAAGCCCAAATTAGGGTTCATGGATCAAACATCAAACCAAAACTCAAAACAGAAGCAAACCCTAAGATAAAAAATGGAAAATGGTACCCAAAGAAACCCTAAACCTATAATAGACCACTGCCCAAAGGGGAGCTCTCAACTCTCAACCAAACTCAAGTTATGATTTTTACAAGTTATTAGGGTTTTTTAGGGTTCTTAACAAAAGAAATGCCAAACAAATAGAAAATGCAAGATCAAATCATGACCATTTAATCTCAAAAACTACATGCTAAACATGACACAATGCAAGAAGAATCAATGTCTCAACCTTCTCCAATAGGCAGAAATGAATTTTTGAACTTATGATCAAAATAATGCACAAAATATGATTTAATTCAATGAAAAATTCTTAAAGTGCATCAAGATCAAAAAAGAAATTTGGTTTGAAGGTTGGACAATGTTTCTAAATGTCTTAGAACATTTCATGAATTTTTTTGTAATTTTTAAATACTTAAAAGTATTTTTAATTAATTAATTTCCATTAATCAATTAAAAATAATCTTTTAAATATTTAAAAATACTTTTTTAATGATAAAAAATAAAATAAAAATATTTTTGTGTCATAAAAATTATTGAAACTCTTGAGAAAAAGTTTCATAATTTTTAAACAATTTTTACTATTTTAAATAAATTACACAAGTTAAATGAGAAAAAATGAAATAAAAACAAAATAAAATGGAAAGTAATTAGAAGGAGAGGCTGAGATTGCTTCTGGATTCAAAATGGTTGACTGGGCGCGCTTTTGAAGGGTCAGGATGCAATCTGACTTAATTAGGTTTTATAAATTAATTAAATGGATTTAATTAAGCTAATGATGATTAGGGCACAGTGGACCCATCTGGACCACTCACTCACGCGCGAAGTCAATGCCAGTCAGCTGATCCAACGCTCAAGATTTAAACCTCACTAATGACCTGAGATTAGGGCTAAGCATTTTCAGGTGACCGGAGAGAAGCTCCGGTCATCTTCTCCGGTGACCACCAAACCCTAGAATACGATTCAGGCAACCATTCTTCAAATTAAAGCCAGGGAAACACTCCTCTACTCAAACCTCACTCAACTCAACTCTCAAAATGAATTTCTCATGCTTAAACTAAGAGAAACGAAGCCATGAAGATTCACGGGCAAAATTTCAGAGCCCTGGTAAATCCTCATTTCTCACCCATTTCAAATTCTAAAACCACCCCCATGACCAGTAAAGCATGCACAATCAATTTTTAACATAAAAATCAAGCTCTGAAAAGTTGAGAACTCGAAGCTACCTGAAGTGATGGACTGTGGATTTGAGCTCTCCTGACCTTGCTCTAGTGCAGAATGCCTTCTCTGGACCCCCTGAAGCCAATGGAAGGCTTGGAATGAGCTTAGACAAGCTACTTTGAGAAATCCAGTTCTGGTGTAGCAGAAAATGGAGTTTGTATGTGGGTGGTCTCAAGCTCTGTTAATGGTTGATTATTGCTCCTTTGAATGTTTCTGACTTGTTGGTGAAGAGAAATGGTGTGTTTGTTGGCTGGATAATGAGATTCGAAGGGAGAAGAGTTTTGGACAGTTTTGTGATATGATGAGTTCTGGCCAGCTTCAATGCTCAATGCTTAGCTATATCATCTCCAACTTGTGTGGATAGACTGTGAGGCAGGTTAGTAGGGTGGCTGGATACTGTGCCAAGAGTATGGGAGCCTTTTGCAAAAAAGTCAAGTTTGTGTCCTTGAGAGCATGGGTCATGGCAGCAACTGTGTGAGGTCATGTCTTGCTCCAGCTTGAGTTGAGGAGAGCCCTTGGATTGTTTGTAGCTGACTGCAACATATGGATGACAAGCTATGCTAGCTTTTGCAACTTGACAACTTGTGTTTTCTCATGAGTTTATGCTAAGTACATGAAGCAATGCTTGCTGAATTTTGTCACATGATGTCTCAATTGGTCATGGCAATGTTGAGAAGTCAGCTAGTGATCACATAATCCCTTAAAAAAAATAGTTTTTGCCAAGAATCCTCTTTTGCATACTCATGAAAATGCTTTATGGAATTTTGAGAATCAAGGCAAACCATCCAAAATTCCTTGGGCCAAAACTGTTTTTGGGGTCATGTGTGATCATGTAATGCAGCTTTGAAGTCATTTTGAAGTCACTAGAACACTTGGTTCATGAAAATGCAAGTTTTCCTTTTAGTGCATAACTTGAAAAATCAATGATTTTTGCCAACTTTGCCTTGCCATAACTTTTGATCCAAGAAGAGTTTGATCATGTTCTTGTACTTTTTGAAAAGGGAAAGATGAGATCTACAACTTTCATGACCAAAGTTTTTCCATTTGAAGCATTTTTGGATCATGAATCATGGCTTGAAATATGACCTAAAATGATGCATTCTTGAAAAGTCAACTATGCCCAAAAAGTCAACATTTGCAAAAACCCTAAATTCTTGATTTCTATGAACTTCAACCTTCTTCCATGATCAAATAAAGATCATATACACTCAAAATGATGAAGATCACCCATTGGTTGGGTCATTGGGGGCCTCAGATGCCCTGATTTTGCACTGACTTGTCTGAAAAGTCAACCCTTGATCAGATGACTTCCCCATGGAATTTCTTCATGAAAATTGATGTGCATACTCCCTATACCATATAGAGACCAATGGAAACAATAATGACCAAAAAAATTGGAGTTATGGCCTCTGAAACCAAAACCCTAATTTTAGGTCAACTGCAGTTCATCCTGGCTCTGCACCCACTCAAGCCCTAGTTCTTGTGATTCCTCTGCAATTCTTGACTTTGAGGAGATGGAATATGATATAAGAACACACATGGACCCCTTTGAGTTGATTGGTGGCTTTTGGAGTGGCCCAAGAAGCTCTGGGATTGCTCAGATCACAAACCCTAGGTGCAGATGCCTTAAAAGCTATGCAGTGAAACAAAAGTGAGATATGAGATGATATGTTTGTGTTTATGCATATGAGATGATCACAAGCCATGGTGTGAATGGGTGAGGGCAAATTTGGGGTGTTTACACCCGCACTTTATAATCATACTTTACTTCCTTTTACAATCTATATCCCTTTTCTTCTTCATAACCGGTGAGTGCAAATTTTGGACTGTCTTTGATATTCAACCACGAGTTATCTTGTTTGTCTGTTAAGCCTGTCGCTTACATCCTGCACAGCTAACTCATGTTTGAATAGGGGCAGCTGTAAACACCCCAAATTTTCCCTCACTCACTTCACCATGGCTTATGATTCTTTTCATTTGCATTAGTTCAATCATATCATCTCATATTACATTTTTGCTTCACTACATTGGTTTAAAGTCATCTGTATCTAGGGTTTGTGATCTGAGCCATCCCTGAGTTATCTGAGCCACCCCAAAGGTATTCAATCATCTCAAGAGGGTCCATGTATGTTCAAGCATCATATTACATCCTCCCAAGATCAAGAAAGCCAGAAAATCACAAGAACTGAGAAAGGCATGGAAGTAGAGCCAGGTTTAACTGCACAGATGACCTAAAGTTAGGGTTTTGGTTTCAGAGGCCATAATTCCAATTTTTATTTGGTCATTCTTGTTTCTATTGGTCTCTATATAGTATAAGGATCATACATACCAATTTTCATGAAGAAATTCAATGGGGAAGGCATCTGATCAATAGATAACTTCTTGAGCAAGTCAGTGCAAAATCAGGGCATCTGAGGCCCCCAATTACCCAACCAAAGGGTCTTCTCCATCATTTTGAGTGTATATGATCTTTATTTGATCTCAAAAGAAGTTATAAGTTCACAAAATTGAATAATTTCAAGCCATTTGCAAAGTTGCCATTTTGAGAAAGTGACTTGTAATGAAAACTTGCCATTTTGGGAAAGTTTTTCAACCTCCTCTTTTTGATTCAAAAATGCTTCAAATGAAAAATTCTTGGTCATGAAAGTTGTAGATTGGATCCTCCCATTTTCAAAAAGTACAAGTACTCATTCTAATTCATTTTAGAACTCAAGTTATGGTTTGTCAAAGTTGGGAAAAATCACTTAATTTTCACTTTTGTACCAAAGAGGGAAGTTTGCAAATTCTTATGCCCAGACAATTTGGGACCCCTAATGCATCTCTACACATCATATCATCCTAGTTCAACTCATTTGGATCAGATTTGTGCCTTGAATCACAATCTTTCATGCTTAGAACTTTACAAATTTCAAAAGGGGCCAAACTTCCCCAAAATTGCAAAATGGATCAAATCTCTTCAGCCACTTGTGCCAGCTGCAAAATATGACTTCCATGGACCTCCTTGAAGCAAGCTGACTCGAGCCATACCCTTGTACCATGACTGAACCAGCCCATACCTTCACTTACACAAATGTTGACTTTATGCATTTTGCTCCATACCAATCACACTGCTCCACAACAACTCTCTGACCTATCAAGGATTGCTATGTGTACCAAAAGCAACCCAACACATAACATAACACAGGCTGAAACCTCCAAGAACTCAGCATATATAATATCCCCCAAATCTGCAAAAGCCTTCGAAACATATAGCTCAACCATCAAACCTCCAAGCTTTTTCCACCATTCAACTCCATAAACATCACTGATCATTTCCCACCCTTCATTTTGCTTTAAAACTCACCATATCCAAAATATGATTTTCACATTTCATGAACTGAACTTCTACCAACTTCCTTTTGAGGCCATTCTGAATTTTTCTCATTCTGAATTTTTTTTTTTTGCATTAAAAATTATTTTTAAATCATTTAAATGATTATTTTTAATTAGTTAATGAGAATTAATTAATTAAAAATACATTTAGGTATTTAAAAATTCCAAAAAAATTCAGAGAGCTTTTTAAAACATTTAGAAACATTATCAAACCCTTCACACAAATTTCTTTTTGGTTCTTGACCTATTTTGACATTTTTCTTTGGATTTAAGGTTCTTAAAAGTCAATATTTTTACCCTAACTTAGAAAAATCCTTTCTGCCTAACCATGAAGAGTTTGATGTTGGTTCTTTTTGCATTGTATTCCTCATATCATTTAGTTTCTAGGATAAAATTGGTTTGAATTTATTCTTCATTTTCATTTTGTTGTGCATTTTTCCTTTTAGAAGTGCCTTAAAACCCTAGCAAATTTGAGAAAATCATAACTTCCATTAGGTTAAGATTTAGGTCCCCTCCTTTGGGCAGTGAACTTATATAGGGTTAGGGTTCCTTTGATCCTATTTTCAATTTTTTATCATGGCATTTTCTCCTGGTTTTGAATTTTGTATTGCATGTTATGTATAAACCCTAATTTTTGCCTTCACTTGCATTCATCCTTCATATGCTTGCATACATGAACTTTCCATGACATTTTATGCATTCACATGACTTCTAAGACATCTTAGGACACATTAGAATCATGTTTGATCATTGCATCATCCATTTTCCATGTTTTGCTTTCATTTCATTTCATGTGCATTCATGAGCTTTCATGCTTCTTACTTGCCTCATTTGCATTCTCACCTCTTGTATGATCACCCACATCTCATGTTCACCATTTGTATCATCTTTTAGCATCATTCACATATTAATTTGCTTCTTACTTTGGTGCTCACCTTTGCATCTTATCTCATTCTCATTTCATTTCATTTCATTCCTTATTGCTAACTTTTCAGGTGGTAAGTGTTTGAGAAGTGAATTTGCCTTCACTTTTCATAATCTCTTCTCATCTCTCTTATGCATTCATTGCTGCATTTGGTATTTATCTTAGAGTGAGCTTGCTCATTCATGTTCTTTCTTTACTTTCTTTCTTCAAGCAACTTATCTTCTTAAGTGAAGTAAGTTGTCTTGCTTCTTCCTGCTTCTTTCCCTTCCATTCTGTTTCTTCCTTGGTGGCTTCTCTGAAGATCTTCTTGCAAGCCTCATAAACCCTAGGAATACCTAAGCATGTTAACAATTAGGGTTTGATTAGTCCCCCATCAGTTTTACCTTTGTGTCATCTTTGTGTCTTCTTTTCTCATCTCTTAATCAAGGACTAAACCTTAAAGGTTTTAAGACTTTGTGATTAGGGTTATGCCTGTATCCTTCTATTAGGATGGAGTGTATAACTTTAATCCTAAGTGTTAAGCCCTTAATGTGTTTAAACCCCTTAATCAATTCACCTAATAATCACTAAGACATCAAGCTTGTAACTTGGGCCTTGCATTAGGGTTCTAATTCTTCCTTAATTGGTTAAGAAGGACTAACCCTAGTGTTAATGGACAAGTCCCCCTCAAGTTGTCTTAAAAATCATAAAATCCATTTCTTAATCTTACCATTAACTAAAATCCATTTAATAAAGGCTTTGTTTTGTCATGAGGTTAATCCCTAATCATGGATTAAGTTGAGGAGCCTTTCTCAGCTTAAATATTCTCATCTATTATCCTTCTATTAGGATGGTGTAATGGGTCCATTAAATCCTTGATTATGGCTTAAACTCATTACTTAACACTAAACAAAAAACTCCAAAAAAATATAGATAAATGAAAGTAGGTTAATGATCTTAATCCTACATCATGATGATTAAGTGTGAGGTGGTTACTTCATACTTAAGGTATTCTCATTACCCCTAATCAGAGGGAGGATGTGATGAGTTTACTAACCCCTGGTTTAGGCTTAAGCTCATTTTCTTATGACAAATTTCAAAAGCAATAAAAGATTGAAAACACCAAAAACAAACAATAATCGTCTCCTTCGGGATTCTTTTCTCACCTTATTCACTCATAAACGAGAACTTGCTTCTTCCGTCTAATGTAAGATAGTTTGCACCTGAGCCAGACAGGTCATACACTTGAGCATAGACAAGTAAGCAGTTCACAAGTCAATTTACCTTTCAGTCTCTTTGAGTCGAACTACGGTGTTCTGACTTCCTTATTGCACAAGAGGATACGTAGGCATAACTTAAGAGTTATCGAACAAAAGTTTATGTGTATTCCCCCTCTTCCAGCATTATTCTTTAAGCCTCTTTATCTTGGGCTTTGTATTCTTTCCTTGCACTGACACTCTTCACACTTCTTTTGCACTGACACTTGCATTCTTTTCCAGCTTTTGCACACAAAATAGCACAGACACTACCCCTTTAAAACACAAATCTTTCAAGCGTGGATCCCGTCGAGTACGACGGACAATCTAGGTGCTAATACCTTCCCAGGTTGTAACCAACCCCCTTTCTCAGTTTCTCTGGTTCGCAACCGTCTTATCCACCTTTTCTTAGGTTTACGCAGCATTACCTTTCCTTCGGGATAAAAATGCCTAGCTGGCGACTCTTTTCATTTCCTCTCTTTCGCCGACCAGTCGCGTCTGTACCCTATTTGACCAGGTGTCATTTGGTGGGAGCGACAAGGTGGACCTTTGTTGGGATATTAATGACATGCCACACAACGGGTGGTCAGGGGATTTCAATACTTTTCCACTCTACGGGGCTACACTGCTCGGCTACGGGAGACGTTTGATACCTTACCACCCTGAGGATGGACTTTCGCTCACTATGCGGGGGATACTCTGCCCGCTACGGGGACACATTGCTCAGCTACAGGAGACTTTGGTAAAATTTGCCATACTACGGGGGCACATTGCTCAGCTACGGGAGACTTTGATGATTCGCCACACTACGGGGGCACATTGCTCAGCTACGGGAGACTTTGAAAATTCGCCACACTATGGGGGCACATTGCTCAGCTACAGGAGACTTTGATGTTTTTGCCACACTACGGGGGCTGCTGCTCGCTACGGGAGACTTTGGCTCACTACAGGAGACTTCTGCTCACTACGGGAGACTTCAGAATTTGCCACACTATGGGGGATGTTGCTCGCTATGGGAGACTTCTTCTCACTACGGGAGACTTTGATTTTTTGCCACACTATGGGGGCTGCTGCTCTCTACGGGAGACTTTGGGAATTCGCTACCCAGAGGATGGACTTTGGCCAATCTGCGGTTGGACTTTGAATAAATTGCCATACTGCGGGTGGACTTGGGATAAATTGCAACGCTGCGGGTGGACTTTGGATAAGTTGCCACGCTGTGGGTGGACTTTGGATATCAACTTTGGATCGAACACGCATATGTTGAACTGCATGACATAATGCTCCCTGACACTGGGGGATATGTATAAAGGGAATTCCTGACACAGAAATAACAAACCCTTGCTGACACTGTGGGGAATACAGATGATTGTCGGTATTTTTGTTAGATAAGAGTGTGACTAGTCTGTCTCGACTTATTACCTTTGCCAAAAATAAATTGGACTTTAGATTTGAAGGCCCTACTAGGGGATGCCTCAACTGCTGGGGATTGAATCTCACCCCACAGATTTCGCTGGATAATCGACAACTTTTCGACTTAGCTGGGGGAAGACCTGTCAAGGCTCTACTGAGGAGAACTCTCTTGTCTACCTGAATTTTCCAAACCTCTATGGGGAAGGGAACCATTCATCTAACTTTCGGGAATTTCTGGATTCTTTTAAGAAGTGCTTCACTACGGGAAGACGACTCTTGTTAGGGATGATCCTTATTGCTATGCTGGGGAAGAGAAGGATTTGGTTTGAGATCCGCTAGGAAATAAGATCAAGGAAACCTGCTGGAGAAAAGTTTGACGACTTTACTGGGGATAACTTCTATGCGTCTATTGGGGATAATGAAATTGAACTGCATCCTACTGAGGAGGAAAGATTTCAAGTAGTCTCGTGCTAGGGATCATTTGCTTTGATTCGGGATTTACCTTAAGAGGATTTTACAAAAGACTTGGTGCCTTTAAACTCTTCAGGAGTATAATTGCCCCGGTATTATGAACTTCCGATTATTTTTCTTCGGGAAAGAATGAATCCTCATGCGATTGGGGTGGCTTGCCCCAGCATGAGTCTTTGAACAATTTCTCTGGGAGAGATTTGAATCTAGAGGTGATTGCCCCAGTTTGGCTGACTCTTGAGGACATTGCTTGACATAACTGCCCAGATTGGTTGGCTCTTACCATGACTGGTTGGGAAAGTCCTTACTCAATGGAGCTTTCTCATAAAAGTGCACCTCGATGTGACTGTCTTTCAGAAGCTTTAGACTTCTCAACTTGGCAAGCTTAAGCTTCTGGACTGAATTTCCGCATGTGAGCTTTTTATGATGCCAAACAAATGTATGCAGGCAGAAAAATGTTTATTCTGAGAATGAAAATTCTAATGCAACACACATGTTAATCTCGAAGTTTTGAAAAGGTGTCGTAAACCTTTGTGAACAAATCACTAGTTCAGATGCGACATTATTTTTGAATAAATGAAAGTATGTACATGCAATACCAATAAGGTCTTTTAGCACAACTCATAGGAGTCAGGAACGCCATCTCGTGGTAGTACGCTCTCAAATTAACCCTGTTTCAGTTAGGACTTTTGAGGGTTGTATTGTGGCCTGGTTCACGGTTATAGAAACAAAGGATATAGGCTCGAAGTTATTTGTGCCCACCCATTCTTCGTGATGTTCTCCATTCCTATGTTCAGCTAATTTTCGCAAGCGTTCACCTTTCATAAGGGTTTCGTGTCGGTTGAGGAACCATTGCTGCTATTGGTTCAAGCACCAATCAGGTTATTGCTGAGAGTCAGTCACTCCTCTATCTTTTGTGCCTGTGCCGCACGACTTTGTTCTCATTTGAGGATCTTTCTTGTGTAATCCTTTCTGTCTTTCGCTTTTGCGTTATTTTTCTTATCCCTAACTTTTGCTTGGACTGATTCTTGTGAATCTTTGATTGTGAAGTCCAGCGGGATGCCCTCACTCTGGCCTAAGTCACTTGTTTTCAAGTTTCGACTTAGCGGGCTTTTCATTTTTTTTTAAACGAATCGTGTGCCACTGTTTATCTTGATTGCTTTGCGAGGGTTATGACTGCCTCATTCTTTGGTCGATGAAGGATAACCATTGTGGCTTCCATTCTTTGGACCTCTTGATTTGGATAACCATCGTGGTTTCTGGTCTTTGGACCTCTTTGATTAGCATGATGGAATGTAACGGATTCCCAAATGCGCTCCTATATGAAAGACTGAATGCTTGGTCCAACTAGCTGACATCTACCCTGCCCCTGGGTTACATGTGAGGGTTTTTCATGCGAGAAGAAAACTCCTACTTCAAGGCTCAAGGGGGTTAGCGAGGGTCTATCTCCCTTATATCTCCAGTGTTTAGGGATTTGAAACAAAGCTTGTACATCGTCAACAGGGTTTTATTCGAGAGCATGCAATTAGAGATTCTTGCGTTATTGCTTCGTCATTCTCCTTCATAGAGTTTAAGCATGATAATTGGTATTGCAATATACACATATAGAATTATAAGTGAATGCGAATGAATTACTTCAAGAAAAACATGTGAGTTTTATTATTGATAACATTCAACAGCAAACAACTTTCATACATGTATACAAATGTTTTGCAAATAAAAGGAACTACAAATGGAAATGCATTAAAGAAGCTGAATATTGTCGTTGTTGAGGAGGCTTGACTCCGTCTGGACCTGTCAGTCTTGGATACTTTCGGTAATCTTCAATTTGAAGTCGTATACCCAACAATGGCAATCATACCTCTTCTTCTAGTTATTCTGACTCTGACACGAGACGTCTGAAGGAAAGAGTGAACTGGAGAGTAAAGTTGCCTTATAAGGTTGCTCGGAAAGACCTGACGATCATCTGCCTACATATCTCCATTGATCAAAGACCAATGAAGAATAAGAGCGACGTAGTTCCCCTCAATAGGGATGAAAAAAGCATTGAAGAAAAACAAACAAACAATTGTCGTTGCTGAGAGTATCTGAATACTGATGGCTTTATTTGCTTCCTGAAGATTCCAGCTTAACGTGGACCATCTGGTAAAACAACCGTGACACCGGCTCCATTGTGATTAGTCATTGGATTCTGGAGTACATTTGGGTGAGGCGCAAAATTAATCGCCTTGGAGTCAATTAGGTCCTGTACCTTGTTCTGAAAAGCCCAACACTTCTCAATATTGTGCCCCTGGGCACCCGAATGGAATTCGCATCTAGAATTCGCATCAAAATTTGGAGGTAGGTTATCAGGAGCAGGAGCTCTCATGGTGCGAAGCTCGACCATGTTCAACTTTAGCAGCTCTGGAAGCAGTACAACATATGGGCATGGGATGGGATCAAGTCTGCGGTTTCTCGCTCTTGTTCTTTCCTGATTTGGTCTCTGCGCCTGATATTGCTGACCTTGAGGTTGTGGTTGAACCTGTGAAGTAATAGTCACTACAGCTGTTTGGTAGTAACCTTGAGAACGACCTCTGTCTCGGCCCCTATACACAACATTGGTCTCGCCTTCTCTTCGTCTTTGGCCATTTCCAAAAGGTTTCTTCACACCTGAAGAACTAGCACTACTTGCATCCTGAATCTTTCCCAATTTCAGAAAGTTTTCTATCCTTTCTCCAGCGATGACAATATCATAAAAACCAATGGACGGGCAGGCGGCCAGACGATCCAAGTAAACACCTTGCAAGGCAAGGTGCCCATAAACATATCGGCCATTTCCCAATCGAGCAATGGAGGTTGAACTTGTGCGGCCAGCTCACGCCACCTCTGAGCATACTGCTTAAAACTTTCCTTGGGTCCTTGAGACATATTCTGCAACTGAGTGCGGTTTGGAGCCATATCAATATTGTATTGATACTACTTGAGAAAAGCTTCATCTAAATCTTTACAGCATCGGATAGAGACCCTGCTCAGCTTCATGTACCAGCTCAATGAAGCTCCAGATAGACTATCTTGGAAGAAATGCATCCAAAGTTTCTTGTCATCAATGTGAGTCGAGATTTTTCCAAAGTATGCATGAATGTGAGTTCTAAGGCACGTGCTGCCATTGTACTTGTCAAATGATGGCACCTTGAACTTAGGAGGGATTCTGACTCCTGGCACTAACCCAAGATTGGTTACATCGATGCCCAGGGAATTCTGACATTCCATGGCCTTAATCTTCTCCGCCAGCTCTTCATACCTTCGATTGTTGACCTCATTCACATTACCCATAACAATATCCAGTAGAGTGAATTGGTCTTCCCGAGTGTCTTTATTACGGGCTGCAGTCCCATTTAGATTTGGGCCTCCGTTATGGGCAGCGTTAGGATCCACATTCTCAGTCGGTGTTCCATCATTAGCATTCCCATGGGGTTGCTCAACCATCAACCTGAGACGCTCTTGATTCTGAGCAATGCTGGTCATCATGTCCATGAACTGATCCATCCTCTGTCGGAGCTCATTGAGATCAGTCTGCATTCATTCAGCCATTCTCACTTGGTTTCTTTTTGTTGGATACCGATGAACGTGTTGACCAGCTATATTGCCTGAAGTTGAATAAGTTAGGAAGTCCGAATGACCTGTAAAAATGCAAAATATGCAAATCATGCAGTAAATGCGTATACTATGTTCATGAGGATGCGACATGCGACCTTGAAAATGAGTACGCATGTGTTAGTATTTCAAGCATGCAGAGGATGTTATGCAATGCACCGACATGTGATCAAAGGTCTGGCGATCACTAGTCTTACGTTGGCGTTGAGAAGACAGTCATGTGCTATTAAAGAATCGTAATAACAGTACCACCGAAATCCCGAATTTAAAAACCAAAGGACCATGTAGAACCTGATCATAATACTGAATAATGCTGGCAAAGTGGGTATGTTGGAAGTTTCAGGGTTCCTGCAAACCTGTAAACCCCTCCCATCTCACGGGTACGCTATACCGAGTCAACATCATGGACTCTCAAAGCCTGATAGCAATAATACGTTCACCATTTTTGAGAAATGGCTTATGACCAAATCAGGGAATCGGTTTGGCATTATGTACTAACCAGGGAGGTCTCAGCTGAGTACGGGGAAAACAAGCATCCCTCATAAGTCCTCAGCTTCAAGCACTGAATCGAGAAACAATAGTACATTCATCCTGAAGGGTACAATACTATCGTCATACGAACAGTTTTCCTTAACTGGATTCCTATGAGAGAACCAGGCCATCCTATGCGAGTTCCCAATGGACCCTCGGATGCGAGTGGGTTTTCCAACAAATGTGGTCTGCCACTGTCATCACTAGAGAGGGGTGTTCCCATTAAGGTCCTCGAAGATCGGTCACCAGATGCACATAACTATCAAGGTCGTACCCTGAAGTGGGGTAATCCCCACACAAAATAGTTCCAAGATGGTCACAATCTGGGTGTGGAGCACATCGCCACTCATCATGGTGAGATACCATGGAAGTACAATGTCTGTTCACGCTAATCTTGTAGTGCACTCAAGCCGGGTATTTGGCTTATCTCACAGTAACTCCCATCCCACAGAAAAAATGAAAACCAACACAGCCAGACAGTCCAGTATAATATGATGCATGGAAAATAAATACTGAAAGCGGTAAATAAATGCGCTAAAGTAAAGTTGTAAAGTAAAAACCGTAAATGAAAACAGTAAAGCTAAACTAAAGCACACAGTAGCAAACATATAAACACCGAAAGAAACAAAAACAGACAAGCGCTAGGATTGACTCTACAAGGGAAAACAGAGATTCTGAGAACTTTTCCCAAGTAGAGTCGCCAGCTGTCGCTCCCGGGATTTTCATCCTAGTACAAACGCGAAAGTGGCACGGAAAAGGTAGAGTCGCCAACCATGCATTTTTATCCCGAAAGAATGGGAAAGGTAATGCTGCACAAACCTGAGGAAGAAGGAAAGGACAAGGTCCTGCGAACCAAAGATCTGGGTTCGGGAGTCGGTTACGACCTGGGAAGGTATTAGCACCCCAAATCGTCTGCCGTACCCGACGAGATTCACGCTTGTTTGTTTTGTTTCAAAGGGTGAGAAAATACGAGTGTTGCTGAATAAAACTGCTACTGGAACTGGAATGGGAAGGGAAGTAGAAAAGAGATGAGAATAAAGAGGGAAATGTAGGGAAAATAAAGAATGTGCTCGAACGGGCCCTACCCCGCTGCCTACGTACCTCATCAGGAAAATGAGGATCAGAGTCGACGTAGTTCACCTAACTAAGTCGGGAACTATTTGTTTTTGTTTTTTATAGCTGGAACTGCATATGTCTATGCTCAGGTGTTGCAGGCTCGTCTAGTACGAGTGCGTTTACTGTCTTACATGCGAGACAAGTCGTCGCGAGTTCGCGTTCAGAATGAATGAGATGAGAAAAGAAGTTCCCGCAGGATAGTCGCTTATTGTTTGTTTTTGTCTTTTATGAGAAATATTTTGAATTTGTTTGTGAACATTCTCATACTAAAACTTATCCATCGCGGGAAGTACTTACACCTCGCCCCGAAACAGGACGCGTATAAGCACTCCGCAACAAAGTCTTGTGTCGTACCAGAAACATTCGATTTTTATTAAGTGTTTTATTGCTTTTATTTGTGAGGTGAGAAAGAATGACTCAAGTTACAAAAGGCAAAAACTAAGGGGGACTAAGACTCAATCCTAATTTTCGTTATTTATTCAAAGGTGGTCCTAATGGTTTATGTGGTTTTCTAAACCTAAGGAAGAAAAGAATAGAATGCAACTTACTTCCTAGAGAAGTTAAGTTGATTCTACAAAAGAGGGGGAAATCCTACCAAACACAAGTATGAAAATAAGGAAATGGATTAAATGCATAAAGAAAATGCATAAAGGAAATAAAATAATAAATTGAAAGAATCTTACCTCAATCTTCCCCTCTACAAAACAAAGGTTAATGTACATTTTTATTAAAATAACAAGGCAAACATACCCTAATTAAATCCTAATGACTCTAGGACCCTATCTAGACTCTATTTTAATTCTAAAGAGCTAAAAAAATGCTAGGACAAAAATACAGCACCTATTACAGCCCCTAATACACAAACAACTATGAAAACAAAGCATAATTCAAAGCAGCTTTTTACAGCCAGCATGCAACATGAAAAGGTAAGTGTATAAGATTACAAACAACATGCAAACATAACAAACATCATACATTTTACAGCACCTTTATGCAAACACAACTATGAAATGCAAAATCCAGAATTGATTATTTTCATTTTTTAATGCACAAACTCAATGAAAAATGTACCAATCTCATCATGAACATGCATTTGACATGGCTCAACATACATGAATGGAAGTACATGAACATTTAGAAGGATTATGCAAGAATGCATCACATGGTTGACTATGGAACAAGTATGCAAAAATGTAGCACATGAATATGGTATATGAACATGAAGATTATTGATTATGAATATGCAACATGATAGCTCAACAAGAATGCTAAACTCAATGCAAAATTCAGAATTGAATTGATATAAATGATATTATCAAGCATGCAATCAAATGCAACCAAATACACATACATACATGATTATGTAAAATGCTATATATCTTGATACAACGAAATGCAAAATGATTTAAAGCAATGCAAAAGATGTAAAAACAGAATGCAACATGATTATTTACATACCTAATGATGCATAAACATGGCAACAAAATGCAAGAACTCAAGCTATGCACAAAGAAACACTAAAATGCATAATATGTGACATGAACGGAATCGTGTCGAAACTACTGGAAATGGGGGAATGAGCTACTGGAAATGGACCCAAAAATTCCCTAAAATCACTACCTAAACATGTATGAACATTAGAGGCACTAGAAAGCAAGAATGAGCAATCAAATAAACTAAAAATCCAAAAATCAACAGCGTTAACCGGTTAACCAAATGTGTTAACCGGTTAACGGACCAAAAACAGCAGCAATTTGTGGCCAAAACGCACGCGTTAACTGGTTAACCAAATGCGTTAACCGGTTAACACTGAACAGAAAGTGAAAAAAACTTTTGAAATAAGTGCTTTTGGCCACGAACTCACTTCTAATGATCCCTAACATATCTAGGAACATGCTAACACTAATTTCTACTTAATTGGGGCTTATTTACACATGTTAAAACCTATAACTATCAACACCTTAAATCCAAATCCATCACAAATCACAAATCGTAAGCAACACATAACGAAAACGGAAACAGTCTCAAGCAAAGCGAAAAAAGCAATTAAAGAATGCCGAAGTGGCGAGATGAAGAGAATAACTTAAAGGAGAAGTGATTTAGATCACCAACCTACGAAGCGGAGAAGTGCTTCGGTGGCTGTTACAAGAATCGGAGCTTGATCAAAGAGAAAACCAAGAAAACCGCAAAACCGCAAAATAAATGCGTTCTTGATGCTTGAACCTTCGTGTGCTTCCGATAAGTCGAAAACTTCACCAAAATTCAGTAGCTTCTTCTTCCACAATCCACAATCAATGGAGGTTGGAGGCTTAAGCTTCAATATCTTCAAGTTTCAATGTGAAACTTGAAGAGCTTATTCAAAAAAAGCTTTGGTGAAAATGGAAATGGAGGAAAAGTGTGAGAGAAAAAGTGATTGTGAAAGAGTGAAAAGTTGGAAAATTGTGGGAACCCTTTGCATTGAAGTGATTAATGAATATATAGAGGCTAGGCTTGGAGCTAGGTTTGGGAATGGAATTAGGTTTGGGGACCAAAAATTAGGCTTGGGATCTAAAATTATGGTTTGGTAGTTAGTTAGGGTTAGGGTTGGAAAAGGGAATATTCCTTGGAATATTCTAGAAGATGGTAGAACATGGTAGAAACATCCAAGGGAAATGGAGTGGAATTGAAGTAGAAAAATAAGAGGGAAAGAATGAAAGGAAGTGTGGAAAGAAAGTGGAAGGAAAAGTGAAGGAAAAGGGAGGGAAAGGTGAAATCTCCCCTTTTGTTGGTTAGCTTGGAAGTGGTTTGGATTATTTTTGGTATATTATTTTTCTCTTGAACTCCAATGTTTGGCAAGCCTCGATTGACCACTCACCTCATGCGTATGCAAAGGATGATGATTTATTTATTTTTCAAATGCGATGCAATGATATGCGGAATGATGCGAGAATGAAGCGTAAATCGCTCGAGGTTGATGATTAATAAGAGGGAAAATTTTGGGGTGTTACAATGATGCATGTAAAAAATAAATAAATATTGAAAGCAGTAAAAAAAGCTGTAAAGTAAACCGTAAACGAAAACAGTAAATAAATACAACATCACACACATATAAATACCCAAAGAAAACAAAAACAAATAGGCGCTAGGATTGACTCTACAATGGAAACCAGATATTTTGGGTTCGATCCCCAGCAGAGTCGCCAGCTGTCGCTCCCGGGATTTTCATCCTAGTACAAACGCGAAAGTGGCGCGGAAAAGGTAGAGTCGCTAGCCAGGCATTTTTATCCCGAAGGAACGAGAAAGGTAATGCTGCACAAACCTAAGAAAGAAGGAAAGGACAAAGTCCTGGAAACCAAAGATCTGGGTTCAGGAGTCGGTTACGACCTGGGAGGGTATTAGCACCCCAGATCGTTTGTCGTTCCCGACGGGATCCATGCTTGCTTGTTTGTTTCAAAGGGTGAGAAAGAATAAAACTGCTGAACAAGTGAACTGGAATAAAAGTGAGAAACTGAACTGTAAAAGAGAATGGATAGGAAGAATGGGGAAAATGTAGGGAAAATAAAGAATGTGCTCGAACGGGCCCTACCCCGCTGCCTACGTACCTCATTAGGAAAATGAGGATCAGAGTCGACGTAGTTCTCCTAACTAAGGTGGGAACTATTTATGTTTTTTATAGCTGGAACTGCGTATGTCTATGCTCAGGTGTTGCAGGCTCGTCTGGTACAAGTGTGTTTACCGTCTTGCATGCGAGACAAGTCGTCGCGAGTTCGCGTTGAGAATGAATGAAGTGAGAAAGAGAAGTTCCCGTATGACAGTCACTTATTGTTTGTTGTTTGCTTTTTAAGAGTTTTGTATGAATTTGGCACAAGGAAGTGAATTCAAACTCTTTTACATGGAATGTGTACTTGCTACTACATTCCAAGATGGAATAATAGAACAAGCACACCCAACAAGGAGAATTTATCCAAGATTGGTTTCCAAGGATTAGGGTCTATATTCACTAGCTTGTTGAACTTTATTAAGTGTTTTTGTAGCTTTTGTGAAGAAGTATCTTTTAGATTTTTCTTTGTGAAACAACTCCTTGATAAGACTTGTACATCATGCTAGACAAGCCTACACCATTCCAAGATGGAATGAATGCAAGTGCCCCATGGAATAGGCTATACACAAGCGATCATTTCTTACATTTATTAACTCTTTTTGGATTTTGTTTGAAGATGAGAAGAGAAGACTCAAAAGGAGGAAGGTCAAAGCTAATGGGGGACTAATAAACAACCCTAAGTCATCCTATAATGTACAAAAGTGTGATCCTATGGTTAATGAGGTATTCTAACCTAAGTAGAAGAAGGAGCAAACTAGAATTCAACTTACTTCCTAAGGAAGTTAAGTTGAAATCTAAAGAATTAGAGGAGTCTTATGAACAAAGCACCAAGGTGCTAAGGCAAAGAAAATAAATGCATAAAAAGAGTAAGAATGAAGTGATTACCTCATCTTCCCCCCTACAAAACAAATATTAGCATGATGGAGAAAAATGCACAATTATAACATGGTAGATCTCTCAACACAACCCACACTATCTAAGGAAGATATTAATGAACTCCTAAGACAAATACCTAAGCCTAAGGCATCTTATAAGATGGTAAACTTAGAAAGTCAGTAGCTAAATTCAACTTAAGTATTCTAAAGCTATAAGAGTGAACAATTTCAAACTATGCCCTAAAAGGAAGCTAAACCCTAATAAGAGTTAAGGTGAAGTTACATGAGGAAACCTAAATGGTTAGGTATGCTAAACATATGTGAAATAAAGGGTGAATAGAAAATCCAGGAGATAAAACTTAATTAAAGTACCCCTAAGATTTAAAATAAGATGGGAGAAAAGAGATCCAAGTGAAAGGGATTCAAACTCTATGTGGAATGATGTGAACATAAGAAGAAATGAATATTGAACTTCAAAGGAAGGAAAAACTTAAAGTAAAAAATCAAACATGTCTAAGAGGATTTGAATTCCCCATACAAAAACCAGGGGCTTGATGAAGTTTTAGAATGGAATTAGAACTCACAAATGACTTACTAATAAGATGATATGGAAGCATTAGAATTAAGGACACCAAAATGTTAAGTATGAAATGTTTAGAAGGCATATGACTCTAAATGAAGCTACAGACTCATGACTTGAAATGAACACTTGAAAATGTGTATAAAACACTTATAGGGTGTATGGAAATGATTTAACAAGCATGACATGGTCACAAAGTTTGTTTTGAGGGGTTAAGATGAAAGATGAAGAAGAATTAGGTCAAAAGGAGACAAGGGTAACTTATGACTCAAGAAAACCCTAAAATCAAAAAACAAAGACCTAATGAGTGTTCTCTACACTTAAGGACCTCTAATATGACCCAAAATAATCAGAATCAATATCTTAGAGCAATGTCATGAATGCCTTATTCAAATGGAGTGAAGGACGCTTATAAAAGGGGCCAAAAATGACTTAGAGATTAAGTAACTTGAGAAAAATATCAAATGACTTAGAAAAATTATGAAATTTAATATTGAACATCAAAATCCAGAGAATGACTTATGTACAAAAAATTTCACAAAGACTCCTAATTTTGAATGGTCAAATGAACACTAGAATAAAATTAGGGTTTATTGGGACCTATGTGAAGGGATGGACTCAAAAGGACCTAAAGATGACCAAAAAATCCAGAGAAAAATGTTTTAAAGAAGTATAATGAAACATTAAGAGAATTCAAAAAGAATGGGGTCTTTATAAGTTTTGGTTTAGGAGAACAAAAATGTATAAAATGATTTGTTAAAAATTAAGAAATAAGGAACAATAAAAAAGGAAAATTTATTATGGCTTAAAAAATGAATAAAAATAAAATCTAAAAATATGGAAAATTAGAAAAAAATGAGAAGAGTGCTCATGAATTTATTTGGAATTTTTTTATGCAATTTATTATTTTTAATAATAAGAAACGAAATTGGAATAAATTGGAAAAAATAAATAAAAGAAATATCCATGAAATGGGCCTGGGGGGTTCAAAGAGCAACAAATATAACATGATTGGGCTTGACACGCATGCGTAGGGGGTGTGAATATGAAGTCAATAGTCAACAGAACTGAGGGCTTGAGTCACGTGAGAAGCACAACCTCATTAATATGCTGGCACGCCCATGGACGTTGGATGAAGAAAGATCAATAGATGTGACTTAAAGTGAGGATTTAAATTAGGGCATTGTTCAGATGACCGAAGATGAATTCCGGTCATCTTTATCCGTTCAACACTCCGGTAGGGAAAACCCTAATCACTACCAAAATGAAAACTAGGACCATCAATGGATTCGTCTCTCTTCACTGATCATAAATATGGCTTCACAAATTATTTAGGGTTCCTAAAACTCATGTATCGAAAGCAAGAAGCTAAGCCTGAAAAATTGAATATGAGCATCTACAATGCCTATCAACTAGTCAGTCATCCAATAACCTCTATCAGGCCTCAATCAACATAAAACCAATTAGAAACATGCAATTCGAGCAAGTGGAATTTCAGGACATACCTGAGTTGTAGAGATGTCAATTTGTTGCTAGAAAGCCAGAGATGAGCAACCTTGGCTTGCTTGATCTTGATCTTGATCAATGGAAGTGAAATAAACACTTTGGGAGCTATGAATCCTGAGTAATTGATGAAAGTGCAGTGAAGATCAATGCTATACGGTGTTGATTCCTTGATGTTTCAAGCTATGCCTTCCATGGATCTTGAGCTTGAGAAGATGCTGATGATGGATTGAGGATGAATGAAACCAGATTGTGGCAATTTGAGAAGTTTGAATCCAAAATGCAGTGAAGATCATCAATGTGCAATGATTGATCTTGAAGCTTCAGGCTATGCAATCCATGGTGATTGTGCTTGAGGTGATGATGATGATGAATGGAGAGAGATTGGAGCAAGATTAGTGATGACAAAGCTTGCTCGAATTAATTGTAGTGTGAAAATTCAGAGAGAAAACTTTGCAATTTTGGTGATTTGTGATGAAAATGAAGCTGACTCTTGCACTGAAGTGGTGACCTTTCTTTATAGGGCCCTTAACCATGGTTAATATGCCATGAGTTAACTGAGTGAGTAGGGTTAAATGAGTGAGGCAGTTATGACAGTTATGCCAGCTGTAACATCCAGAATCTTCCACATTCGAGCTAGATTACATGTTGCCAATTCAATGAGGTTTATTGCAGGGATCAGAGTATGGAAATGTGTAGCATGATCTGATGACTATAGCATGCAGTGCAATTTGATTTAGACTAAGTTCCATGAGGTGTATAGCAAGAGGCATGGTCCTGCAAGTATTCAAATGCAGCCTGCTTATATTTGAACATTTGAATCCAATACACTTGTATCCATGATCTTATGGTGGAATGCAATGTGATTTAGATGCAGTCATATTTGGTCCATTTGGCTTGACTAATGTGAGGTGCATTGTGAATACCATGCATAGCCATGCCTAAACACCCTTGGATACATTACAATGTGATACCAGCCTGTTAGTAAGTGTAGACAAGTGATTGAATTTGAAAACAAAGTCACAATGCACTGACTTAGGCCACAAGCAAACAGGTTTGCCATAGTGTTCTTCCATTGATTGTTTCTTCATGAGCAAGGCACCAAATGGTGTGATTCTTGTGATCAATTTGAAGAGGAGGATGTGTAAACACCCCAAATTTGCCCTCACTCATTTCACCATGGCTTGTGATTCTTTTCATATTGCATAAGTTCAATCACATCATCTCATATTACATTTTTGTTTCACTACATTGATTCAAAGCCATCTGCATCTAGGGTTTGTGATCTGAGCAGTCCCTAAGCTATCTGAGCCACTCCAAAGGTCTTCAATCATCTCAGGAGGGTCCATGTATGTTCAAGCATCATATTATATCCTCCCAAGGTCAAGGAAGTCAAAGAATCACAAGAATTGAGAAAGGCATGGAAGCAAAGCCAGGCTTAACTGCACAGATGACCTGAAATTAGGGTTTTGGTTTCAGAGGCCATAACTCCAAATTTTTTGGTCATTCTTGTTTCTATTGGTCTCTATATGTTATGAGGATCATGCATATCAATTTTCATGAAGAAATCCAATGAGGAAGGCATCTGATCAAAAGATGACTTCTTGAGCAAGTCAGTGCAAAATCAGGGCATCTGAGGCCCCTAATCACCCAACCAAAGGGGTTTCTCCATCATTTTGAATGTGTATGATCTTTATTTGATCTTATAAGATGTTATAAGTTCACAAAATTGAAGAATTTCAAGCCATTTGCAAAGTTGCTTTTTTTGGGAAAGTGACTTGTAATGCAAACTTGCCATTTTGGGAAAGTTTTTCAACCTCCTCTTTTTGATTCAAAAATGCTTCAAATGAAAAATCTTTGGTCATGAAAGTTGTAGATTGGATCCTCCCATTTTCAAAAAGTTCAAGAACTTGATCTAATTCATTTTGGATCAAAAGTTATGGCCTTGCAAAGTTGGGCAAAATCACTAAATTTTCACTTTTACACCAAAGAGGGAAACTTGCAAATTCACATGCCAAGCATTTCTATGACTTCAAAATGACTTATAAGCATCACATAAACATAACACATGACCTAAAATTCAGAATGGCCCAAAGAATCACTCATTTTCATGCCTTGATCATTAAGAAATCCAAAAGGGGCCAAAACTCCATGAATTTACAAAATGACCCAAAGCTTCTCATCCACTTGTGCCAGCTGCCAAAAATGATGCCCATGGACCTCCTTGAAGCAAGCTGATTCGAACCATGCCCTTGTACCATGACTGAACCAGCCCATACCTTCACTTACACAAATGTTGACTTTATGCAACTTGAGCCATACCAATCAAACTGAGCCACACCAACTACTCTGACCAATCACAACTTCACATACATGCCTCAAGGATCACATTTCACACAATCTTGGAGCCTGAAACCAGAGCATCACCATAGTTCACAAAAACCTCCCTCTTTGCATTTTCTATCGAATCTCTCAACTCATCCACTCAAACCTGAAACTTCTTCCACCATTTATCTTAGAATGCATCACTGATCACAAACCACCCTTTACTTTGCTTTAAAAGTCACCACACACCAAATACGATTTTCTCCCCTTTGAACTGAACTGAATCAATCTCCTAAACCAGCCATAAGAAACTCCAAACAAGCTTTGCAAACTCTTGAGGGAAGTCAGTAGATGTGATTAGAAGCAAGGAACTGGCCAGAAAGCTCCAAAACCAAAAGCTCCATCTCAGGTATCCTCTTGAAACTTTTTTCCAGAACTTGTTTCTTTAGTTATAGAATGTTAAAGTATGTTCCACTGGTCACAATGAACCTTGAATGGTGGAAAATGGTTGAGTTTTGAGTGTGTATGCATGTTCTGAAATTTTGTTCAGTTTTAGGTTTTTGTTCGAATCTTATTGTTGATGAAAAATAAATGAAGTTTGATGTTTGATTCTTGTTCTATGGGGTTTGGGGATCATTTCCGGAGATTTGGGGGGTTTGGTTTGGCCTAGGGAGCATTTTAGAGAAATCTCAGGGGAGAGGTGGCCGGAGAAGATGACCGAAGGTCATTTCCGGCCACCTGAAAGTCATTAATGCCTTAATCTGGATTAGGGCTTAGTTTGAATGTGGGCCTTCGATTTGGTTTCCCGCGCGCGAATGAACGAACCAGATTCACCATTAAACCCTAATTCTGATTTATTAGTTTAATTAATTAGGATTAAATTTGAATTTTGCCAAAATGAATCCTAGCCATTGAAACACGCGCGGGTCAACTCCCTACAAAGATCTTTGAATCTCAGCCTCAGGATCTTCATACTTTTCCATTTTTATTTGTTTTATTTCATTTTATTTCTATTTAATTTCTACGAATTTTTAAAAATAGTAAAATAAATTAAAAAATTCTGAAAATTTTTATCAAACCTTTTATTAATTTTCAGAACCCAAAAATATTTTTATTTTCATTTTTTGCATCAAAAATTATTTTTAAATCATTTAAATGTTTATTTTTAATTAGTTAATGGAAATTAATTAATTAAAAATGCATTTAGGTATTTAAAAATCACCAAAAAATTAACATTGCATTTTAAAACATTTAGAAACATTATCAAACTCTTCAAACAAATTTCTTTTTGGTTCTTGACCTATTTTGACATTTTTCATTGGAATTAAAGTCTTTAAAAGTCAATATTTTGGTCCTAGATTAGAAAAATCCATTCTGCCTAACCATGAAGAGTTTGATGTTGGTTCTTTTTGCATTGTATTCCTCATGTCATGTAGTTTCTAGGGTAAAATTGGTTTGAATTTATCATCCATTTTCAATTTGATATGCATTTTTCCTTTTGAAGTGTCTTGAAACCCTAGTTGACTTGAGAAAATCATAACTTCCATTAGGTTAAGACTTAGGTCCCCTCCTTTGGGCAGTGAACTTGTGTAGGGTTAGGGTTCCTTTGATCCTATTTTCAATTTTTTTATCATGTCATTTGCTTCTGGTTTTGGTTTTTGTATTGCATGTTATGTATAAACCCTAATTCTTGCTTTCATTTGCATCCATCTCTCATATGCTTGCATTCAAGAACTTGCCATGACATTTTTTATGCATCAACATGGCGTATAAGACATCTTAGAATACATTAGACTCATTATTGATCATTGCATCATTCATTTGCCATGTTATGCATTCATTTCATTCCATATGCATTCAAGAACTTTTATGCCTCCTTTCATGCTCCATTTGCATCCACATCCTTGTATGATCATCCATAACTCTTGACATGTGTTTGCATCACCTCTTAGCAACATTAGCATCATGTTCATGCTTCTGACTTTGGTTTGCATCATGGCATTTCATCTCATTTTCATTGCATTTCATTTCTTGTTGCTAACTTTTCAGGTGGTAAGTGTTGAGAAGTGAATTTGCCTCCACTTCTCAGAATATTTTCTCATCTCTCTTTATGTATTCATGGCTGCGTTTTGTATTTGTTCTAGAGTGAGCTTACTCATTCATGTTCTTTCTCACTTTCTTTCTTCAAGCAACTTGTCTTCTTAAGTGAAGCAAGTTGTCTTGCTTCTCTCTGTTTCTTCCTCCTTTCATCTGCTTCTTTCCTGGTGGCTTTTCCTTGAAGATCTTTTGCAAGCCTCATAAACCCTAGGAATAACCAAGCATGATCACAATTAGGGTTTGATTAGTCCCCCATTTAGTTTTGCCTTTGTGTCATCTTTGTGTCTTCTCTTCTCATCTCATAATCAAGGACTAAACCTTTATGGTTTTAAGGCTTTGTGATTAAGGTTATGCCTGTATCCTTCTATTAGGATGGAGTGTATAACTTTAATCCTAAGTGTTAAACCCTTAATGTGTTTAAATCCTTTAATCAATTCATCTCATAATCACTAAGACATCAAGCTTGTAACTTGGGCCTTGAATTAGGGTTCTAATTCTTCCTTAACTGGTTAAGAAGGACTAACCCTAGTGTTAATGGACAAGTCCCCCTCAAGTTGTCTTACAAACCATAAAATCCACTTCTTAATCTTACCATTAACTAAAATCCATTTAATAAAGGCTTTGTTTTGTCATGAGGTTAATCCCTAATCATGGATTAAGTTGAGGATCCTTCCTCAGCTTAAATGTTCTCATCTATTATCCTTCTATTAGGATGGTGTAATGAGTCCATTAAATCCTTGATTATGGCTTAAACTCATTACTTAACACTAAACAAAAACAACAAAAACATCTAAATAAATACAAGTAGGTTAATGATCTTAATCCTACATTATGGTGATTAAATGTGAGGTGTTTACTTCATATTTAAGGTATTCTCATTACCCCTAATCAAAGGGAGGATGTGATGAGTTTACTAACCCTTGATCTAGGCTTAAGCTCATTTTCTTATAACAAACTTCAAAAAGCAATAAAAGACTGAAAACACAAAAAAAAAACAATAATCGTCTCCTCCGGGATTCTTTTCTCATCATCTTCATTCACAAACGAGAACTCGCTTCTTCCGTCTAATGCAAGACAGTTTGCACCTGAGCCAGACAGGTCATACACTTGAGTATAGACAAGTAAGCAGTTCACAAGTCACTTTATCTTTCAGTCTCTTTGAGTCGAACTACGGTGTTCTGAATTCCTCATTGCACGAGAGGATACATAGGCATAACTTAACACTTATCGAACAAAAGTCTCTGTATATCCCCCCTCTTCCAGCATTATTCTTTAAGCCTCTTTATCTTGAGCATTTCACTTTTGTTCTTACACTGACATTTCTCTTATACACTTCACATTTCTTTTACACTGACACTTGCATTCTTTCCAGCTTTGATACACAGATTGCACTGACACTACCCCTTTAAAACACAAATCTTTCAAGCATGGATCCCGTCGAGTACGACGGACAATCTGGGTGCTAATACCTTCCCAGGTTGTAACCAACCCCATTTCTCAGTTTCTCTGGTTCGCGACCGTCTTATCCATATCTTTTCTTAGGTTTATGCAACATTACCTTTCCTTCGGGATAAAAATGCCTAGCTGGCGACTCTTTTCATTTCTTCTCTTTCGCCGACCGTTCGCGTCTGTATCCCTTTTGACTTAGCCTCATTTGGTGGGAGAGACAGCTTGGCGACTCTGCTGGGGAACCTTATACTATAACCAGGGCTTCTGGTTCTTTTTGTGGGTTCCTCGTAGCGCTTGTTTGATTTGTGTTTACTGGGTTGTTATGTGCTATGTATGTTTATTTATTTTGCTTTATTGCTTTATGTACAACTTTATTTATTGCTTTTCTTTACAGTTTTACATATTTCATACTGTCATTATCATTGCTGGATCTGGTTTTTGTTTTGGTGGGTGGGGTTCCATTGAGAGTTCAAGGTCCTACACCTGGGACTTGAGTGACACCTAGGCTAGAGTGGTTCATGTTCTTTCCCATTCCATCTTGGTCTGGTGCGGGAATATGAAACACGGTTCAGATGTGGGTTTCTTATTGAGAACTCTGTACTACAGATTTCCTGTAGTGCCAGGGCTATCTGGGAAGCCTGCTAAGTCTGGATGACCTTCAGAAACTGAGGTGAATTAGAGGAGGATCTTTTATGGTTATTTTAAACACTGTACCTCCGGGTTAGGAGTGTTTACACTTCTCATAACTGATCCAAGTCTGAGGATCCTTGTTTTAGAACATTACCTGTGAGGGGGTTGGGCTGTTTACAGGTTTGTAGGTACCCTTGGCCACATACCCTGTTACTTTTGGTTTAAGAGTACCTCATTTTGGACAGTTCTTGTGATTAACCCTGGACATGTGACTCTTTATTTGAGTCCCCCACCTTGGTTACTGGATTTCTGAACCTTCATCTGGACCTTCTTTGAACATACATGGGCTTATATCAAGACAGATAATCAGATCCGGCTTGATCACAAACCCTTGCATATCATTTGCATACATCATCATTTGTTTATTTGTTTTTTAGGGTATCCACATTATATCTGGTTTGGTTTTGACCCCTTCTTCTGCATATACCTTTGCTTCATCAGTTATCTGCTTCAGCTACTCTCATCATCACCAGCATCAGCCTGTCAGTGGCTCATCTCCAGTATCAGCCTTGATCTTCATCAGCACCTATCTTCCTCCTCTTCAGCATTTATGACTACTCCCAGGAAAAGCAACATATCCTACCACTTCTTTGAGCCTGTGTTGACTGGCATCAGGCAAGTCCAGTCACTTATCACCCCTGAACACATCCCATTGTTTAGAGAGCATTATGGAGGTATCCTGGATATGGTTATGGACCTTGACCCTTCTCAGAGGAGCATGATCCACACCTGCTTGCAGTTTTATGACCCTCCTTTGAGATGCTTCACCTTCCCAGACTTTCAGTTAGGGCCTCTACTGGAAGAGTTTTCCTCATTGATTGGAGTACCTATCAGGAGAGGACTCCCTTTCAACCCAGAAATGACTTTTCCCAGCAATGGAGAAGTAGCAAAAGCACTGTACCTAGAGCCTGCCTTGATTGAGCAAAGCATGACAACAAAAGCTGGGATCCCTGGTTTGCACTTGGACTTCTTGATTTCTCAGGCCATCCTGAAGGTTTCCTTGGGAGAGTGGAGGACAGTCTGTGCACTATTAGCCCTCAGCATATATGGGGTTATACTGTTTGCAGATGAACCCAAATTTGTCAGCAAGAATGTCATTCATCTGTTTCTTCTAAGGAACCCAGTACCCACATTACTGGGAGATTTCTATTACTCCATCCATCAGAGGAATGAGAAACAAAGGGGAAAGTTAGTGAGATGTTGTGCTCCTTTGTTTCACACCTGGCTGCTCAGACGCCTGCCTAAGTCAGATACCTTCCTGAATCCTCACCAACAGAAGAATTGGGCTAAAAGGCTCATTGCCTTGACTTCAGATGATATTAGATGGTGCACCCAGAGCACCAAAGGCAAGGATATTATCACCAGCTGTGGGCAGTACCCAAATGTGCCTCTGATAGGAGTAAAGGGTTACATCAACTATAATCCTTTGTTGTTTAAGAGACAACTGGGCTATGCTTTGGTTCACCCTCCCAGAGTGCATGATTTAGCTGAGACCCTGTATTGTGAAGTGAAGCCTAATTCAGCTGCTGTCAGACAAGCATCTTGGGCTTGGGACAACATCCAGACAAACGAGATGGCCATTCTAGGGAGGTGTAATAATGTTGCTTCATCTCAGTACTATGATTGGTCCCATACTAGAACTCAGATTACTGGAATGCCTTTCACCATTGAGGACATACCTGGACCATCTACAGCATAGCCAGCAGCAACTGTCAGTCTAGAAGAATTTGAGAAGCTGAAGGAAACGAATGAGAATCTGTCTCAAGCTTTGAAGAAGACCCTTTGGGAAAGGAGTGATGGTCGTCTGGACATTGAGAGGTTGGAAAAGCTTAGGGTGGAGCATCTTGCCAAAATTGAGAAAACAGAGGACTACATCAGGAAAGCAAGAGCTGGGGAACAAATATTGAAGAATGCCTGTAAAGAAGCCAAGATTCAGAAGGTTATGACTGAGCTCTATCTACAAGAAAGTCAGGCTAGGTGGGTCAGGATCACTGAACCCCGGACACGAGAAGACCAGAAAACTCAAGCCAAGATTGAACAATTAAAGGCCAATGAAAAGAAGCAGCAGGAAGCTTTGTTGGCATCCCAGAAGGAGATTTCAGAGTTGAAGATCAGAGCTGGATTGAAGAGATCAAAGGACCAGGACAGGCATAAGAAGCTGACCACTGTCATTGCTACCAGGAACCTCCTCATTAGGACCATTACAGAGCACCCAGCTGGTACAGTGACTGAGACACTCCTGAAGGAGGTCAAAGAGGATGAGTTTGGACTGAATGTTTGACTTCTTTGCTTGTTGTTCATTTCCATTTGATGTACTTTTCTCTTTTTGTATTTTGACCCTCCAGGGGCATGTGTTGTAAAACAAACTATGTATTTGTTCATCATTTGTAATATATTAGTTTGCTTTCATTGGGTTTCTTTTCTCAGCAACATCAAGCATCTTCCTCAAGGTCTGGAAAGGTCAAAACCAAGAACCAAGTCGGATACCTTGGAATACAAATAAGCATACTGCATTGCATACTAACCTTGTTTTGTTTTGTAGGTTTTATTATTATTTGTTTCTAACTTTGTTGTGATCTCATGAAACATTGCTCGTCGCCGAGTGTTCCCTGTCAACCGCACGCACCGGTACCCTACTCGCAACAACCTTCCTGGTATTCAAATGGATCAAGTACAGCAAGATCTGACCAAGGTCAGGAATTAGATGGCTAATGAGAGAGTAGAAATGAGAAATCAGATGTCTCAATTCATGGCTGTGATGACTGGCTTGGCCCAGAGTCAAGAAAGATTAAGAGAACTGGTGGAAAGGCAAACTCCTGAGGAGCACCATCTTGGGACAGGAGGAACTAGCAATAATGAAAGGGGCCAGCTTCGTATTGATCCACCGGTATTTGGACCTCATCTGGATCCAGAAGCTAACATCCCAAGGAACGTGCAGGGTAATACTGCTGGGGGGAGAATCTTGCAGGAAGATCCCCAAGAAGAGTAGTTTACTGTTATGGGAGCAGGAGATGAAGTCTATGACAGAAGGTTAGATGAAATTGCTGAGAAGTTGAGATCTTTTGAGTCTCAGAATTCCTTGGGCTTCGATGTAATGGACATGGGGCTAGTGGATGGGGTGAGAATTCCCCACAAATTCAAACCCCCGTGCTTTGAGAAATACAATGGAACCTCCTGTCCTTGCACTCACCTGCAATCTTTCCTGGGAAGACTTAAAGCTTATACTATGGATGAGAAGCTGTGGATGTTCTACTTTGAAGACAGTCTGACCGGGGCTTCAAGAGAGTGGTATTCGCACTTGACCAGGGCTACCATTAGATGCTGGAAGGACATAGCTGAATCCTTCATCAGGCAATATCAATACAATCTGGACATGGCTCCTAACAGGACCCTCTTAATGGGAATGTCCCAGTCTTCCAGAGAAAGCTTCAGGGAATATGCCCAAAGGTGGACCCAGCTTGCTGCTGCTGTCCAACCACCCATGTCGGAAAGAGAAATGGCTGACATGTTCATGAATACATTGCAAGGAACATATATTGATAGACTGGCTGCCTTTTCTTCTACCAGTTTTGCTGACGTAGTTATAGCTGGGGAAAGGATTGAAAGCCTTTTAAAAATGGGCAAAATTTCTGACAGTGGTGCAAGTTCATCCAGTAATCCCAGGAAGCCTTTTGTGGGACCCCGAAGAGCCGGTGAGACCAATTCCATCCATACAAGCAGGGGCAGACCTCAGTATGTACACCGATCAGTGGCAACAGTTACCATTCCAACTCCGATTCCTCAACAATCAGCATATCCTCAGTAACAACCACAGTATCAACAACAAGTTCAGTATCCACAACAGAGAACCTACAACAACAACAATAGCAACCAACAACAGCGACCCTTCCAACAAAGACCATCACAGGCAAACAGGGTGATTGACCCCATCCCTATGCCTTATGATGCCTTATTGCCACAACTCCTGAAGCTCAACTTGGTTGAGTTAAGGACGTTGGCACCACCATATCCCCTCAATCTCCCAAAGAATTATGATGTCAACGCCAGGTGTGCTTTCCACTCCAATGCACCTGGTCACAATACTGAAAAATGTCGGGCCTTACAAATGAAGGTCCAAGATCTGGTGGATTCAAAAGCCCTCAACTTTGCACCTCCTCCAAATGTCAACAGAAATCCTATGCCTAATCATGGCGGTCCGAGGATTAATGCCATTGAGGAAGACAAACCATCTACCTTGATCATCAGTGTTGCACAAATTCGAACACCTTTGGTCGAAATTAAAGCTCAGCTTTTAGAATGCCAAGTGTTCCCCGGGTGTGAGCTCGGCTGTGGGTATTGCAACATTGCAGTCAATGGGTGTGAAAGGCTGAGAAGCGGCATAGATAGTCTTATAAAGGATGGTATCCTTCAGATTTCAACAAGGGCGCCTACAAATCTAGTAATTCCTTTAACAACAATTCCTGATTCTTCTACAATAGCAGCAACAATCATTCCTACCGATTCATCAATGTCATCAGCAATTACTCCATCCATCACTTCACCAAATCAAATTTCAACAACCGTTTCTTCTACAACATCAGCATCAATTTTATTAGCAGGATCTTCTACAACGCCAACAAAGGTTAATGAAGATGTCTCGACAGTTACAATCTACTATGACCCATCAAATGTTCCTCCCAGCAGCAATTTCCAACAACAAACCATGGCACCTCCTGCCAGATCACCAGTCACAATTTACTATGATCCGCACACCGTTACAGTACCTTCCTCTGCAGCAATCAGTCTGGTCACCGTTACGGTGCCTGGACCCGTTCCTTATGAAAGCAGCAATGCCATACCTTGGCATTATGGCTCTGATCTCTACTGCAACGGGGAGAAATCACTCTGGATTCATCAACCTCTTCTCCACAAGTTGATAATGTTGGGGGAGGCGGAGGCTTCACCAGAAGCGGACGCCTTTTTGCCTCACAAACACAAAGACCTAATGTTGAAGCAGAAGCTGCTGCCAAAGCAAAAGGAAAGAGTGTGGTATCTGAAGAGCCGACTATCAAAGAAACTCAGAAGACATCTTTTGAACAAGACGTAGATGAGTTCATGAGAATCATAAAAAGGAGTGATTACAAGGTGGTGGACCAGCTTCACCAAACTCCCTCCAAAATCTCCATATTATCATTGTTGATGTGTTCTGAAGCTCACTGGAACGCATTATTGAAAGTCCTGCACGCAGTATACGTGCCGGAGGAGATTACTGTTAATCAGCTAGAAACCGTGGTTGCAAATGTCAACACCAGTCATGGAATGGGCTTTACCAATGCTGACTTAACAACAGAGGGACGCAACCATAACAAGGCTTTGCATATCACCTTGGAATGCAAGGGTGCTGTTCTGTCTCATGTGCTGGTGGACACTGGGTCTTCACTCAATGATCTACCAAAGAAAGCCTTAGTGAAGATGGAGCATGATGGGTTGGCATTGCGTCCGAGTAATTTGGTGGTGAGAGCATTTGATGGCTCTAAAAGATCAGTGCTTGGAGAGATTGATCTGCCTGTGTTGATTGGCCCGCAGACCTTCAAAACTACCTTCTTTGTGATGGACATACAGCCGGCCTACAGCTGTCTGTTGGGTAGACCCTGGATCCACGCCGCTAGCGCTGTTACGTCTACCCTTCACCAGAAGTTAAAATTCGAGTGGGAAGGCCAAATCATCACCATCTGTGGAGAGGAGGACATCTTTAATGTTCAAGGCCTCAAACCCTTGGCTCATGGTTTCATGGATCTCCCTGTCCATTTCTATGTACTTATACGTAGCCAGCTGGCTAACAAAGATGTCCTCCTCTCCACAGATGGTGATGATTTGGCCTTCCCACTCGAATTTTAACTTCTGGTGAAGGGTAGACGTAACAGCGCTAGCCTGGAAGGTTGTTGAGGAAGGTACCGCCCAAGGCTGGGGCAAGCTGCTGCCCGTGGAGAAGAAAGAAGACCGATTTGGGTTGGGTTACAGACCAACTCAACAAGATCAACCAGAGGCTGCAATCAAGCCCAAGTTTATTAGCGGGGGGATGCTCACCCCAGATGCTGCGAATAGCTTGGAAGATGAGTCAGAAGACGAGCGCAACTTGGAAAGTTGGATACGTCCAAGGACCCCGGGGAGCCATGTCTCAAACTGGTCTTCCCAGGAAATTATAAGGGCTACTCCTGCAGAGTAATTATTATTTCCTGTATTTTAAAGCATGCATCAAGTCTTGCATCTTGCCCAAGATGTCAAGACTCATTTTGTAATCGGGCCATCTTGTATTTTGTGCAAAGATCAATTAATGAATATCAGGACGTCTTTTGCAAATGAGTCTTTTCTTTTTCGCTCAATGTTTTTCATTTTTCATTTTTTGTACAAAAATAAAATGGCAATGCTTTTCAAAATAAACAACTTCATTTTCACTTTTTCTAAATAAGATAAAACTGATCACTAAAATGAACAAATCTAAACCCTTGCAGAAAGTGCCCTCCAGACTGCACCGACAACAACACTGCTATGACTTCGTATGACTTTGACAATCCAATCAATCAAGCTGATGAAGGGGTTGAAGAAGATTATGAGCTACCTGAAGAGCTTGCCAGGTTGTTGAGACAAGAGGAGAAGGTTATCACTCCTCATAAGGAGGAGGTCGAAACGGTTAATCTTGGTACAGAAGACGACTTGAAGGAAGTCAAGATCGGCGCCTGCTTGCAAGATTCAGTAAAAGAGCAACTGATTGACATGCTTCGAGAATATGTGGATGTTTTCGCTTGGTCTTATCAGGATATGCCAGGGTTGGACACCGACATTGTTACGCACAAGCTGCCGCTGAAAGAAGACTGCCCACCGGTAAAACAGAAGTTGCGCCGTACTCGCCCAGATATGGCAATGAAGATAAAAGAAGAGGTACAAAAACAGTGGGACGCCGGTTTCCTTGCTGTGACCAGTTACCCGCCGTGGGTTGCTAACATTGTACCTGTGCCTAAGAAAGATGGTAAGGTGCGGATGTGTGTGGATTATCGGGATTTGAACAGAGCCAGCCCGAAAGATGACTTTCCTTTACCTCACATTGATGTATTGGTCGACAATACGGCTCAGTTCTCGGTATTCTCCTTCATGGACGGATTTTCAGGATACAATCAGATCAAGATGTTACCTGAAGACATGGAGAAGACCACTTTCATTACACCCTGGGGCACATTCTGTTATAAGGTAATGCCGTTCGGACTGAAGAATGCGGGTGCCACTTATCAACGGGCTATGATAACATTATTCCATGACATGATCCACAAAGAAATTGAATGTTATGTGGATGACATGATTGCCAAGTCCCTCACAGAAGAAGACCACCTGGTGAATCTATTGAAGTTATTCAAGCGTCTAAGGAAGTACCAGTTGAAGTTAAACCCCAACAAATGCACATTCGGGTGCGATCCGGTAAGCTGCTGGGATTTATTGTAAGTGAAAAAGGGATTGAAGTTGACCCTGACAAAGTCAAAGCCATTCAAGAAATGCCTGCGCCGAAGACTGAAAAAGAAGTTCGGGGGTTTCTAGGTAGATTGAACTACATTTCACGGTTCATATCTCACCTTACCGCAACCTGTGAACCCTTGTTCAAGTTGTTAAGAAAAGAACAAACGGTCAGGTGGAACGAAGACTGCCAAAGGGCTTTTGACAAAATAAAGGAATACTTACAAGAGCCTCCAATCCTTATGCCTCCAGTTGAAGGAAGACCTCTAATCATGTACCTTACAGTATTAGAAGAGTCGATGGGGTGTGTGTTGGGCCAGCATGACGAGTCTGGTCGAAAAGAGTATGCAATATACTACCTAAGCAAAAAGTTTACCGACTGTGAACAACGTTATTCACTGCTCGAGAAAACTTGTTGTGCTTTAGCGTGGGCTGCTCGCCGACTAAGGCAGTATATGTTGACCCACACTACTTTATTAATCTCCAAGATGGATCCAGTCAAGTACATTTTTGAGAAGCCAACACTTATTGGACGAGTTGCAAGATGGCAAATGGTCCTCACAGAATATGACATTCAGTAAACCTCTCAGAAGGCCATCAAAGGCAGTGTATTGTCTGATTATCTTGCTGAGCAACCCATTGATGATTACCAGCCTATGAGATTTGACTTCCTCGATGAAGACATCATGTTCATAAAAGCAAAAGATCATGAAGAGCCTATTCACACTGAAGGGCTTGACCCGGAAGAAGAATGGACTATGATGTTTGATGGGGCTGTTAATATGAATGGTCGTGGTGTTGGTGCAGTACTCATTACGCCTAAAGGAGCTCACATTCCTTTCTCGGCAAAAATCACCTTTAACTGCACTAACAACGAAGCTGAATACGAGGCTTGTATTATGGGTCTTGAGGAAGCCATTGACCTCAGGATCAAGACATTGACCGTGTTCGGGGATTCAGCTCTGGTGATTAATCAAACCAACGGTAAATGGTACACTCATCAGGATCATCTGATACCTTATCGGGATTATACAAGGAGGTTGTTGACTTTCTTCACAACAGTTAAGCTTGAGTATATCCCCCGAGATGAAAATCAGTTTGCAGAAGCAGAATTGTGATATGGTACTTCTCAGATGTGTTGATAAGGCAGAAGCAGAATTGTTGATGCACGAGGTGCATGAAGGATCCTTTGGTACCCACGCAGGAGGGCATGCTATGGCTAAAAAGTTGCTAAGATCGGGCTATTACTGGATCACAATGGATGCAGATTGTTGTGCCTATGCCAGAAAATGCCATAAATGCCAGATTTATGCGGATAAAGTGCATGTGCCTCCAAATCCCCTGAATGTGATGTCTTCACCCTGGCCCTTTGCCATGTGAGGCATTGATATGATTGGCAAGATTGAACCGACTGCTTCAAATGGCCACAGATTCATCCTGGTAGCCATCGACTATTTTACCAAGTGGGTCGAAGCAGCTTCTTATGCAAATGTCACCAGGAAAGTGGTAGCCCGATTTCTAAAGAGAGACATCATCTGTAGGTATGGAGTTCCCGAGTGAATCATTACTGATAATGGTTCCAACTTGAACAACAAAATGATGGCAGAACTATGCCGGGACTTCAAGATCCAACACCACAATTCTTCTCCTTACAGGCCAAAGATGAATGGCGCTGTAGAAGCAGCTAACAAGAATATCAAGAAGATTGTGTAGAAGATGGTGGTCACCTACAAAGACTGGCATGAAATGCTACCATTTGCCTTACATGGGTACCGAACGTCAATCAGAACATCCACTAGGGCAACACCGTATCAGCTTGTTTATGGTATGGAGGCAGTCCTACCTGTCGAAGTTGAGTTACCCTCTTTAGGGGTATTGATGGATGTTAAGTTGAACGAAGCAGAATGGGTCCGATCCCGGTATGAACAACTGAGTCTGATTGAAGAAAAGAGATTAGCTGCGATCTGTCATGGGCAGCTGTATCAGAAAAGAATGAAGAAAGCCTTCGATCAGAAAGTCAGGCTCCGAGAATACCAAGTAGGAGATCTTGTGCTGAAAAGACTTCTCCCTCCTCATACAGACCACAGGGGCAAGTGGACTCCGAATTATGATGGTCCATTCGTAGTAAAGAAAGTTTTCTCTGGTGGAGCACTGATGCTCAGTACTATGGATGGTGAAGACTTCCCCTCCCCCGTGAATTCAGATGCAGTTAAAAAATACTTCGCATAAAAATGACCCGCTGGACATAAAAACAGAATGTAAGTCCAAGCAAAAATAGGGCATCCCGGTGAGTCAAAAACAGAATAAAAGACTCGGGCAAAAATAAGGGAAAACGAATAAAAAAATGTACACCCGCTGAGATGAAAAGCCACATTGGACAACTCAGGCAAAAATGGGTATCCCGGTGGATTGAAAACCCGAAAGGGCGATCCACACAAAATAAGGGATTAGGCGAACAACTGCATTCTGAATTCGTCTGTATCACTTACAACACGGCAAACTTCGAAAGTATAAAGCATCGGTCAAAATCAGCTTTCTTCAAAAGCAAGATGAGAAGAACGTCAATGTCATACAAGTCATAGCAAAGGGGAAACTCCTTGAAGCGTCATCAACATTGCCAGCACCTTTTTGTTTCTCAATTTTGTAACAATCTCCTCATTTCAGGGGATTTGTTTCCTTGACTGTACTCGCCAATTCAGGGCATACAAATTAATAAAATCATATTTTCAGTCATATTTCATCTCGTACATTTTATTTTCATTTGCAAAATGTCCGATGTCCTTAAGATGTTGATTGCATAAGTACAAATGCGCTTTTTTCTAAAATTACATGCTTACAGGAAATATATTTGCTCCCGGGAGTGTCTAAACTCCTGTGACGGAATCTAATAAGGGATACCTCGGGGTATTTGTGCGTTTCTTTGACATACAGGATTGCAAGAAAGCTTCTCCCCAACAAGCTACCAAATCACTATCTCCTAAGTAGCACCAGAGATGCTTTATCCCTAGCTGAGTTGCTAGTCATCATTTCTCCCCGGCCAGATATCAAACAGGGAACCATCTCTCGGCAGAGCGCCAGCCTCTATCCAGAAGAGCAATATCCGAAGATCTCACAACAAAACAACGAAAGCTTCCACAGCCCCAGCTGGGCTTATCATCACCAAAGAAAGGACAATCAGAGACCTGGTTCCCCAAGCGGAATCATTTCATCAGATCTACCAACGATCTCATCCCCAGCTGGGATATCTACTTCAAGCAGATCAGCCGGAGATCTCCACGAGCAACGGGATCCGGATCCCGGATTGGTATCTTTGCATTATCATAACATTCGCATCATATTTTCCCCCAGAGCGTAGCATTCCGTCTAAAACGGAGCATTACGGCAAAAATCAAACATATTGCATAGTCACAAGCCATGTTTGAATCAGTCCCCTGTGAATACCGACATTCCATCGACAATATACAAATACTTCCCAAACCCCCCGGCAGAAAGCCAAAGCATTTCCTCTTTGCACTCACAAATAACAGATACATACTCCTTTTGCCACACGTCCGTGTCATCATTCCCCAGTAAAGTCTCCTGAGCATTCTTTACTGACAGATACATATATATATATATATATATATATATATATATATATATATATATATATATATATATATATATATACACTTCCCTGACACCTGTCCGTGTTACCTCCCCTAGCATAGTTGCCTGAATACTTGTTTATAATACGCTTCTTCCGACACCCGACCGTGTCGTGCTCTCCACAGCAACTTGGACACTCGTCTATGTCCCACTCATCACTTTTCACTCATACAGATACTCGTACATATCTTGTATACACCACTTAAATCCCCTCAGAGTCGACACTCATCCGTGTTCTTTGTTAACTAGTTGATACTCGTCTGTATCATCATCTATGAACATGCGTCAAGCATTTGTTTCTTTTGATACTCGTCCGTATCATAGTCTTAAGGATGCTCGTCCGGATCTTTGATCTATACACCGTGTCAGACACTTATGCCTTTGCCTTCTTGAAATTAGACACTCGTCTGTGTCTACCATTCCCCAGAAGAATTCCCCTGCCAGGTGATCGTCCTTCACCTTTTTGATGATCGTCCTTCATCATCCCCAGCGGAGTCTCTACTCATTAGAACCCCTTCCTATCCGACATTCGTCCTATGTCGTGATATTTCCAGCAGCCGTCCCCTGCTAGGTGATCTTCCTTCACCTGTTGATGATCGTCCTTCATCACTTTATCCGATGGCCGTCCCTATCGTTGATTCTGTTATCTGACATTCGTCTATGTCATGATAAACCTCGAGAGCAGCCGTACCCTGCTAGGTGATCGTCCTTCACATCTTGATGATCGTCCTTCATCATGCTTATCCGATGGCCATCCCCATCGTCGAACCTTTCTTTCCGACATTCGTCCCATGTCGCAATATTTTCGGCAGCCGTACCCTGCCAGGTGATCGTCCTTCACCTTGGATGACCGTCCCTCATCCCTATCCCCAACAAAGCAGTCGTCCCCTACTAAAAGATCGTCCTTTACCTTTGCTGACCGTTCCTCATCATTATTTCCTTCAACCCGGTGGTCGTCCCCATCATTTACCTTCAATCCCCAGAGAGTCTTTACTTGATGGTCGTCCCCATCATGATACCTTTGTTTCCCCAGCATGTCGGCCGTCCCCGTCATTGCTTTTTCCAGCAGTCGTCCTCCGTCGCCCACACTTTATAATCATACTTTATTTCCTTTTACAATCTATATCCCTTTTCTTCTTCATTCAGTGAGTGCAAATTTTGGACTGTCTTTGGTATTCAACCACAAGTTATCTTGTTTGCCTGTTAAGCCGTTGCTTACATCCCACACAGCTAACTCATGCTTGAATAGGGGCAGCTGTAAACACTCCAAATTTGCCTTCACTCATTTCACCATGGCTTGTGATTCTTTTCATATTGCATAAGTTCAATCACATCATCTCATATTACATTTTTGTTTCACTGCATTGATTCAAAGCCATCTGCATCTAGGGTTTGTGATCTGAGCAGTCCCTAAGTTATCTGAGCCACTCCAAAGGTCTTCAATCATCTTAGGAGGGTCCATGTATGTTCAAGCATCATATTATATCCTCCCAAGGTCAAGGAAGTCAAAGAATCACAATAATTGAGAAAGGCATGGAAGCAAAGCCAGACTTAACTGCACAGATGACCTGAAATTAGGGTTTTGGTTTCAGAGGCCATAACTCCAAATTTTTTGGTCATTCTTGTTTCTATTGGTCTCTATATGTTATGAGGATCATGCATATCAATTTTCATGAAGAAATTCAATGAGGAAGGCATCTGATCAAAAAATGACTTCTTGAGCAAGTCAGTGCAAAATCAGGGCATCTGAGGCCCCCAATCACCCAACCAAAGGGGTTTCTCCATCATTTTGAATGTGTATGATCTTTATTTGATCTTAGAAGATGTTATAAGTTCACAAAATTGATGAATTTCAAGCCATTTGCAAAGTTGTTTTTTTTGGGAAAGTGACTTGTAATGCAAACTTGCCATTTTGGGAAAGTTTTTCAACCTCCTCTTTTTGATTCAAAAATGCTACAAATGAAAAATCTTTGGTCATGAAAGTTGTAGATTGGATCCTCCCATTTTCAAAAAGTACAAGAACTTGATCTAATTCATTTTGGATCAAAAGTTATGGCCTTGCAAAGTTGGGCAAAATCACTAAATTTTCACTTTTACACCAAAGAGGGAAACTTGCAAATTCACATGCCAAGCATTTCTATGACTTCAAAGCATCACATAAACATAACACATGACCTAAAATTCAGAATGGCCCAAAGAATCACTCTTTTTCATGCCTTTATCATTAAGAAATCCAAAAGGGGCCAAAACTCCATGAATTTGCAAAATGACCCAAAGCTTCTCATCCACTTGTGCCAGCTGCCAAAAATGATTCCCATGGACCTCCTTGAAGCAAGCTGATTCGAACCATGCCCTTGTACCATGACTGAACCAGCCCATACCTTCACTTACACAAATGTTGACTTTATGCAACTTGAGCCATACCAATCAAAATGAGCCACACCAACTACTATGACCAATCACAGCTTCACATACATGCCTCAAGGATCACATTTCACACAATCTTGGAGCCTGAAACCAGAGCATCACCATAGTTCACAAAAACCTCCCTCTTTACATTTTCTATTGAATCTCTCAACTCAGCCACTCAAACCTGAAACTTCTTCCACCATTTATCTTAGAATGCATCATTGATCACAAACCACCCTTTACTTTGCTTTAAAAGTCACCACACACCAAATACGATTTTTCTCCCCTTTGAACTGAACTGAATCAATCTCCCAAACCAGCCATAAGAAACTCCAAACAAGCTTTGCAAACTCTTGAGGGAAGTCAGTAGATGTAATTAGAAGCAAGGAACTGGCCAGAAAGCTCCAAAAGCAAAAGCCCCATCTCAGGTATCCTCTTGAAACTTTTTTCCAAAACTTGTTTCTTTAGTTATAGAATGGTAGAGTATGTTCCACTGGTCACAATGAACCTTGAATGGTGGAAAATGGTTGAGTTTTGAGTGTGTATGCATGTTCTGAAATTTTGTTCAGTTTTAGGTTTTTGTTTGAATCTTGTTGATGAAAAATAAATGAAGTTTGGTGTTTTATTCTTGTTCTATGGGGTTTGGGGATCATTTTCGGAGATTTGGGGGGTTTGGTTTGGCCTAGGGAGCATTTTAGAGAAATCTCAGGGGAGAGGTGGCCGAAGAAGATGACCGGAGGTCATTTCTGGCCACCTGAAAGTGATTAATGCCTTAATCTGGATTAGGGCTTAGTTTGAATGTGGGCCTTTGATTAAGTTTCCCGCGCGCGAATGAACGAACCAGATTCACCATTAAACCCTAATTCTGATTTATTAGTTTAATTAATTAGGATTAAATTTGAATTTTGCCAGAATGAATCCTAGCCATTGAAACAGCGCGGGTCAACTCCCTCCAAAAATCTTTGAATCTCAGCCTCAAGATCTTCATACTTTTCCATTTTTATTTGTTTTATTTCATTTTATTTCTATTTAATTTCTACGAATTTTTAAAAATAGTAAAATACATTAAAAAATTCTGAAAATTTTTATCAAACCTTTTATTAATTTTCAGAACCCAAAAATATTTTTATTTTTATTTTTTGCATCAAAAATTATTTTTAAATCATTTAAATGTTTATTTTTAATTAGTTAATGGAAATTAATTAATTAAAAATGCATTTAGGTATTTAAAAATCACCAAAAAATTCACATTGCATTTTAAAACATTTAGAAACATTATCAAACTCTTCAAACAAATTTCTTTTTGGTTCTTGACCTATTTTGACATTTTTCATTGGAATTAAAGTCTTTAAAAGTCAATATTTTGGTCCTAACTTAGAAAAATCCATTCTGCCTAACCATGAAGAGTTTGATGTTGGTTCTTTTTGCATTGAATTCCTCATGTCATGTAGTTTCTAGGGTAAAATTGGTTTGAATTTATCTTCCATTTTCAATTTGATATGCATTTTTCCTTTTGAAGTGTCTTGAAACCCTAGTTGACTTGAGAAAATCATAACTTCCATTAGGTTAAGACTTAGGTCCCCTCCTTTGGGCAGTGAACTTGTGTAGGGTTAGGGTTCCTTTGATCCTATTTTCAATTTTTTTTATCATGTCATTTGCTTCTGGTTTTGGTTTTTGTATTGCATGTTATGTATAAACCCTAATTCTTGCTTTCATTTGCATCCATCTCTCATATGCTTGCATTCAAGAACTTGCCATGACATTTTTTATGCATCAACATGGCATATAAGACATCTTAGAATACATTAGACTCATTATTGATCATTGCATCATTCATTTGCCATGTTATGCATTCATTTCATTCCATATGCATTCATGAACTTTTATGCCTCCTTTCATGCTCCATTTGCATCCACATCCTTGTATGATCATCCACAACTCTTGACATGTGTTTGCATCACCTCTTAGCATCATTAACATCATGTTAATGCTTATGACTTTGGTTTGCATCATGGCATTTCATCTCATTTTCATTGCATTTCATTTCTTGTTGCTAACTTTTCAGGTGGTAAGTGTTGAGAAGTGAATTTGCCTCCACTTCTCAGAATCTTTTCTCATCTCTCTTTATGTATTCATGGCTGCATTTTGTATTTGTTCTAGAGTGAGCTTACTCATTCATGCTCTTTCTCACTTTCTTTCTTCAAGCAACTTGTCTTCTTAAGTGAAGCAAGTTGTCTTGCTTCTCTCTGTTTCTTCCTCCTTTCATCAGCTTCTTTCCTGGTGGCTTTTCCTTGAAGATCTTTTGCAAGCCTCATAAACCCTAGGAACAACCAAGAATGATCACAATTAGAGTTTGATTAGTCCCCCATTTAGTTTTGCCTTTGTGTCATCTTTGTGTCTTCTCTTCTCATCTCATAATCAAGGACTAAACCTTTAAGGTTTTAAGGCTTTGTGATTAAGGTTATGCATGTATCCTTCTATTAGGATGGAGTGTATAACTTTAATCCTAAGTGTTAAACCCTTAATGTGTTTAAATCCTTTAATCAATTCATCTCATAATCACTAAGACATCAAGCTTGTAACTTGGGCCTTGCATTAGGGTTCTAATTCTTCATTAACTGGTTATGAAGGACTAACCCTAGTGTTAATGGACAAGTCCCCCTCAAGTTGTCTTACAAACCATAAAATCCACTTCTTAATCTTACCATTAACTAAAATCCATTTAATAAAGGCTTTGTTTTGTCATGAGGTTAATCCCTAATCATGGATTAAGTTGAGGAGCCTTCCTCAGCTTAAATGTTCTCATCTATTATCCTTCTATTAGGATGGTGTAATGAGTCCATTAAATCCTTGATTATGGCTTAAACTCATTACTTAACACTAAACAAAAACAACAAAAACATCTAAATAAATACAAGTAGGTTAATGATCTTAATCCTACATCATGGTGATTAAATGTGAGGTGTTTACTTCATATTTAAGGTATTCTCATTACCCCTAATCAAAGGGAGGATGTGATGAGTTTACTAACCCTTGATCTAGGCTTAAGCTCATTTTCTTATAACAAACTTCAAAAAGCAATAAAAGACTGAAAACACAAAAAAAAACAATAATCGTCTCCTCCGGGATTCTTTTCTCATCATCTTCATTCACAAACGAGAACTCACTTCTTCCGTCTAATGCAAGACAGTTTGCACCTGAGCCAGACAGGTCATACACTTGAGCATAGGCAAGTAAGCAGTTCACAAGTCAATTTATCTTTCAGTCTCTTTGATTCGAACTACAGTGTTCTGACTTCCTCATTGCACGAGAGGATACATAGGCATAACTTAATAGTTATCGAACAAAAGTCTCTGTATATCCCCCCTCTTCCAGCATTATTCTTTAAGCCTCTTTATCTTGAGCATTTCACTTTTGTTCTTACACTGACACTTCTCTTATACACTTCACATTTCTTTTACACTGACACTTGCATTCTTTCCAGCTTTGATACATAGATTGCACTGACACTACCCCTTTAAAACACAAATCTTTCAAGCGTGGATCCCGTCGAGTACGACGGACAATCTGGGTGCTAATACCTTCCCAGGTTGTAACCAACCCCGTTTCTCAGTTTCTCTGGTTCGCGACCGTCTTATCCATATCGTTTATTAGGTTTATGCAGCATTACCTTTCCTTCAGGATAAAAATGCCTAGCTAGCGACTCTTTTCATTTCTTCTATTTTGCCGACCGTTCGCGTCTGTACCCCATTTGACTTAGCCTCATTTGGTGGGAGCGATAGGATGCAATGAACATGTTTGGTGTTTGGTTCAAGATAAAACAAAGCTTCCAAGTGCACCAAATTGGTCAATGAAGTTCATGCCATGAGACTGCATAGTGGCCTGCATAAATTTGTCATGCCTTGTGTCAATGGGCCTATGGCTAGCCAGTTGCAACCTTCCCACTTTGACCCTCAATAAGCCCAAGAAGACTTGCTCAAATGAAAAACCTTTGAACACCAATATTGTAGGGATTATATCAAGGAACAACTTTGTAGTTCACCAAAAATTCATTTGAGGTCTTTTTGGAAAAGAAAAATAGCTGGACATTCTGCCCACCACATGTTTGATGAATTTCCAAGAAGGGTGCGCACGCTGGCCTGCAACTTACCTCGCCCATGACTTGCCTTGGGCCTTGAATTGTTCAAACTTTGCAAGATCACATCTCTCTCAATTTTGATGTTATGAGTGAGTTCCACCTATGGATTTGAAGCTCAAGTGCCGTCTTTAATTGGCTCAAGGTAGAATTTTGATAGCCCTCATATTTTGGGAGAAGGCCTCTCTCAAAGATGCTGCAAAAATGGTCAAAACTTGCCATTTTTGGAAACCCTAATTTTCCAAAAATGGTATGTTTTGGTTTTCTTGATTTCTCTTGATTCCTCCATCATTCCTTGATCAAATTTGAACCATAGGATCCCTGTAACCCTAATTTCATGATTTTGATCCCAAAAAGTCAGGATTTGACTTTTTCTTCAGCATGGTTGACTTTTCCCCAAATCCCTGATTTTCAGTCATCTGGCCAATTGAACCTCTCCCAAAATGAATTTGTGGATGAAATTTGAACCCTAGGCACTTGACATCATATATAAACCAATGGAATCCACTTTTAATCATAACTTCATGGAGAAGCCCAGTAGAAGTGAAACCCTAATTTGGCCTTTTTCATTAGGAGATGTTGCACTGCTTGCCTCCTTTGATCCAATCAAATCTTTTCATGGCTTGTGGCTTCAAATGAAGACTTGTGAGATGTTGTGAACCCTCTTCACAAGGTTGAGAAGATTTGTTCCCGTTTGATTGCCTTTGTATAGCCTTCAGTTGCCCCAATAAAAGATCACATTCCTATGCCTCAACTATGATACACATGACGCAGTGTTGTTAGTTATTTCATGAACTTATGTATGCTAAATGTTATGCAAAATGTTGAGGAAATGAGAGGGAGAATTATGAGGTATTATATCGTGATGGATTATATCATGGAACAAAGCTACCATAACACGTTGGTATGTTGCCCCATCGTTCTTCAAACCAAATGGCATTACTTTGTAGCAAAAGGTGCCCCACTGTATGGCAAACGTAGTCTTCTCCATATCTTTAGGTGCCATCTTAATCTGATTATAACCAGAGAAACCATCCATAAAAGAGAATACCTTATGCTGAGCAGTGTTGTCTATTAGAAAATCAATATGTGGAAGCGGAAAATCATCTTTGGGGTTGGCTTTGTTCAAATCCCTGTAATCCACGCACATACGTACTTTTCCATCTTTCTTAGGTATCGGTACCACATTTGCAACCCATTGAGGATAAGAAGTGACAACTAGGAATCCTGCCTCAAATTGTTTTATCACTTCAGCTTTGATCTTTTCTGACATTTCGGGACGCATACGATGAACTTTTTGTTTTATCGGACGACAACCTTCCTTCATCGGTAGACGACGAACCACAATATCAGTATCAAACCCTGACATATCTTCATAAGACCAAGCAAATATTTCGATGTAATCATGTAGCATCTGAATTAATTTGTTCTTAACATTGTCTTTTAATTCAGCACCTATCTTGATCTCTTTCTTATCTTTCTCCATACCCAGATTCACAACTTCGATCGGTTCTTTATCTGGCTGTATAACTTTCTCTTCTTGCTGTAGCAACCTAGATAGTTCTACTGGCACTTCACAATCTTCCTCATTTCCATCACCGGCTTGGTAGATTGGATTTTCGAAGTCATAATTGGCAATAACAGAACTGTTATCAATAGGATCCAGAGTGGACGAGGATCTGCAGTTTAGTGATGTGGGTGTGTGTAAGAACACATAGCTTTTTTGATAAAGAAAGAAAAACTAAAAGAAAGATAAAGAGCACAATATTTACGAAAGCAAACCGTTCATTGATTTTATTGAATGAAAATATGCAAATGAAATGACATCCCTAACAAGCATACCATTGTGCCCCAGGATAGACACAAGGCTTAAAAGTTTTAATTGTTCAAATTATAAAACCAAAATAAGAAAAAAAATAGCATTTACTCCTGACTAAAGGAGATAAGAATAATTTCTTCAACTTTCCATTTGTTGAATCCATTGCCAATAGTAGGAAAGATCCAACTGTCTATGTTGCAGTCATCATCAGAGTCTTCCACAACATTGACTTGATCATTCTGAACTACTTTGTTGGTGATACTAATAGCACGAGCACGACAAACAACCATCTGAGCCTCTGTAGTAAAACCCAAAACCAAATTTGTCAGAATTGTAAGGAATATCAGGAAGCTGACCCCAAATAGTACTACCAACTTTTTCAACCAAAACTTTAACATCTTTCAGAGAGGCCATTGAAGGAGTTTCTCTACAAACAATTAGAACTAGCTTAATAGCAGGAACAGTCTAAGGAACGACTTCAAATGTCTGACAGAGAGTCTCAACAAATTCACCATCCATCTCAACATATTTGAAAGTACTCACATGACTGACCAAGTACTCTTCTTCACCATAGACAGTCACAATCTTGCTTTTCATAGGATATTTCAGCTTCTAGTGTAAGGTAGAGGTTATAGCACCTGCCCCATGTATCCAAGGGCATCCAAGCAAATAGGAATAGGCAGGACGAATGTACATCATGTTAAAAGTAGAGTCAAATACTTGAGAACCTACTTTGATTGGAAGATCAACTTCTCCGTACACCATTCTTTTTGAACCATCAAAGGCTCTCACCACCACATTACTAGGTCTCGGAACGACATCTTCATAATTGAGCTTGTCAAGAACAACCTTTGGTAAAACATTTAGTGAGGAACCATTATCCACCAACACATGGGATAAAGTAATGCCCCTACACTCACTACAAGAAAAAAGGAGATTTACGACACTTGAATTGCGACAGTTATCACAAAACTGTCGTTATTCCTGCATTACGACAGTTGCCACGACAGTTAGGGTCAACTGTCGTAGATTTTTTGCGACAGTTATGAAAAAACCGTCTTAATTTCTAGACTGCGAAGGTTGTCACGACAGTTTGGGACTAGATTGCAACGGTTGTCACGACAGTTATCACAAAACTGTCCTTATTATATTTTTTACTTAACTTTTTATTTTATAAAATAATTTTTTTTGATTGAGCGCTAAATAAAAATGAAAATTTGTTCCTCCGGATTTATAAAAATAATTCCTTATCAACTCCTCAATTGAAAACTCAATTTACTTTAATATATTATAAATATTTTTTATATAATTGTTTTGATAAACACACTATTATATGTATAAACATTTACAATATATATATATATATATATATATATATATATAAACATTAAAAAATACATTACTAAAAACATTTATAAAATATAATTATATTAATAATTAAACTTAAAACACATAATTTTGTAGAAATTTGAGTTAATTTTATTAAAAATATTTTATGTATCATAATTAAACTAAAAAATTAAAATATTATATACTCAAAATAAAAAATTAAATTTACAAATAAAAATAAAAATGAAAATATTATATTCAAAATTAAAGTATCCAAATTAAATTATATATATCAAAATTTTAGAAACAATTTTTATATTAAAAATTAAATTCAAAATTAAACTATCAAAATTAAACTATATATATCAGAAAGATAAAATATCAACAAACTTTTCATTTATCAAAGAGAAATGAGATAAAAATAAATAAATTTAAGTAAAATAAAACTATCATTACGACGGTTTTTTGTAACCGTCCTTAATTGTTTTTTAAAAATATAAAGATTGCGACGGTTCCAAGCCCAACCACCGTAAATCATGGATTGCGACAGTTCTTAACCACCATTACTCTTCTAATTTTTTTTCCAAACACCTAAAACAATTTTATGGGCTGCGACGGTTCTGATAATTATAAAATAATTAATAAAATAATTAACAATCTTATCATGAAGGAATCAAACTCATCACCCTAATATCTTATCTTATATAATATAATAATTAAAAATAATTAATAAATTAGAAACAAAAAGAGTTAGAGGCTTTTCTATTTTCTGTTTTCACGTGAAAGTTCTAAATATGTTCCTGCTTCTCGTTGTTATGCTCACAAACCATTGTACGCTTGCTACTCGCTGCTCACCGCCATTGATTTTTCACCACCGATTGTTGCTCATAACGATTGTCCTCTACTCTCCGGTTGTCTTTCTCGTTAAGGTTAGCTTATTCTTATTTATCTTTTCTCTAATAGATATTTAGGGTTTTCAATCCTAAAACGCCTTCTTCTCAAACCCTTGTACAAATCCCACCTTCTTTTAATTAGTAATTTGTAAGAAATGGTTAATAGGGTTTGTGTGTTTGCGGTACATCTTGCTCAGTTTGGAACCCTCAAGCTCTGTTGTTAATGGGGTCTGTGTGTTTGTGGTACATCTTGCTCAGTTTGGAACCCTCAAGCTCTGTTGTTAATGGGGTCTGTGTTTGGAACCCTCTTGCTCTAAAGAAGGCCTTTCTTACGTGCACGAAATGTAGACATCCAAGTGCTGCCATGTGGAGAGAACGTTTGGCAGGTGCCTTGAAGGAGATGCAGACTGAAGAGAATGCATATCATGTGTTCCAGCCAATCTATGCAAGTAATGGAAGTATATTACCAAGAGAGAATTTTCAACCATTTATGAAGGAAGAGGATGCTTCAGTCAATTTGTTTGATTCAGGGCACATTAATTTAGGACGAAAGCGATTCGAGTCACTAAATGGAGGTGATTTAGCTGAAGATGCAGATGTTCCTGTAAAGCATGTTAGAACAACAACTGATGGTTTACAAAATAAAATTAAAATGGAATTAAATGTTTTTGTTGGATGTAATTTGGTTATTACTTCCTTGAAATTTGGATTGGTGGTGGATGCACATGAGGTGTTTGAGGAATGGCCTGTTAGACATGTTGTGTTTTGTAATTCAATGGTTAATGGTTATGCGCAGATTGGATACTATGAAGAGGCTTTACTCGAATCAAGCTATGTCGGACTAACTAGATTTGCTGAACTGCTTTTGCACTCCAATATAATTTTTCCATCGGTTGCAGTTCACGCGCTTCTCTCTGCTTGTTGCAGAGGATTCATTGAGGTTATTGATGTATTCATCAAGCAGGGAGTTGATATCACTGCTTTCAATAGGATTTTTCCTCAATCTGCAAAGCCATTTCAACACACTAATGTTGATTGTAATGCCTTATTTGCTATTATAGTCAGTAGGCAGATAAATGTTGTTGAACTACTTTTGCAGGTTGGTGTAAGACTTGATATCAAGGTCAAGTTAGGAGCTTGGTCTTGGAAAACAGATGCAGGAGAATAATTTTGTGTTGATGTCAGACTAACTGAACCTTATCCGATCATATGGTGTGCTGTAGAATATTGTGAATCCACTGGCACTATACTTAACATGCTTATCCATTACTTCCCACCTAACAGTTTGATTGATGGTAATTGTAACTTGGTCTTACAGACAAACTTCGGTGACACAACATTGATGATTTGCACAAGGTATAAACATAAGGAGTGTCTAAGGGTTCTAGTATCATCAGGAGTTGATTTGGGGATAATAAACTCGTCCGGTCATTGCGCAACTTCAACAACAATTTCTATTCATTGGACCAATTTCTATCAACGATCAAGATTTTCCCTCTCTCTCCATATGTCCCACAGAAGTTAATGAAAAAAGGAAAAGAGTCGTGTATCGAGTGGCACAGTCGTGATGTCGCGTTACTGAGTCTGTTACCGAGTCACTATGTGACTCAGTTTTCCTATTTTCATTTCTGAAGAGTTTTTCTTGAGAGAATATAACTCTTTCATCTTCTTCGTATTCTCTCACTCTCTCATTACTCATTCTGAAGCGATTTTTATTTTCTTTATACAATTTCAATAATTCTTTTTTTTTTGTGTGTAAATAACTCGTTGCATGAATTTTGTTAATTAAGGTTAACTAAACGAAATTTTTGGTGTTTTGTGCAGAGGTTGAAGAAATTGGTTGTACAGTTGGAGAGGGAGTTCATACGTCATCCATTTTCGCGAAGGTAAAGAGATTCATCTGTTGCATGTTAGTTTCGGGTTTGCAGTAGGAAATTTGATGTTAATTTGACACTGATGACTATTTTTGTTGAATAAATTTAGGGCTTTTTATTTTGGTTTTGTGATTTGTGGAAATGAGAGTGATTCAGTTTAGTTTTTTCAGATTTGGGTTTAGAAAAAATTCTGATTTTTCATTCAGAATTATAGCTTTCTTGTGATTATAAATGAAAACTTGGGATTATAAAAAAAAATTGTTTTGGTTGTGTGATTAGTAAAAAAGTTTATGTTTTCAATTCTAGTGCATTTTTTATTTCGCGTTTGGGGGACCATTGGGGATATTAGATTTTAGTATGTTGGAGTTCTTGATTAAAATTGAGTTTGGCTCCAGAGTTGATTATAACTTCAAGTTAGTTGTGTTTTTTGTTAATTTTGCTACTTATGTGCTTAAGCAGCCTGAAGATCCGTCCTTTGCGAAATTGGGAGACAAAATGGTATGTTTTACTTACCAATTTAAAATTGTATCCGCAATTCCACTTATGCTTATATTTTGTTGTTTTTTGGGTCCTAACTTATGAGTACCACTGTAATGTGTGGTTTGGGATACCAGTAATGTGGCTTTGTAATAGCTTCATATGTTTCTGTGATAATCATGTGAAATTTATTGCAGAGTGATGATTCTGGCCTAAGTAGTGGCGGGTATGATTGGAATACCGATGTGTTCGCTGTGATTTCTGACGAACAACCTCTTGTTGACCAATCTCTTAGAAAACTGGGTTACTTGCAGGACTAACCAAACAAGTCCTAGGACACATGTGCAATTGTTTGTCGAATTACTCTTAGTGTTGTTAATGATTTGTGGTTTGTTTTGTTAATAATGTCAAAGTGTTAAATGCTTTGAATGTGAAAGAAAAATAAAGTTAAAGTTTGAACAAAAGTAAGGAAATGACGAAAAGATGTAAAACATTGCAGGAAAGTAAATAAAACTGAGAGTAAAATAACTTGATGAGACAAAAACTAATAATATAAATAACTTGAAAGAAAAATGGTGTTCAACACATACATTGTTCCAAATATCAGACTCATTTCTCTCACACTGGGTACTTAGAGTATTTACAGGATTTTTGTATAAGTTTTCACACACGCATTCTAAACACAAACTATCCTATTTATATACAAACAAAATAACTGCCTAGAACGGGAAAATTCTAACTAAATGACAATTATCAGCCTGCATGCAATTTTCTTCCCTGAAGCTTCCATGTGTCCAACTGCCAAAGGTTTGCAACTTTCAAATTTGAATTCTTCCCTTTGGTGACGAAACATTGCATCTCTTCACTTGTCGAAGTGTCGAAGAAGAAGAAACTCTTCAAACTTCACAAACCAACGCTTCTGCTAAACACCTCTCTTTTGTCGAAATGTCGAAAAATACACTTATCTTGACAAATGCCAAACTATAAACAGGTCTCCAAACTTTGCTTGCCAAACACTATTTGTATTCTTGTCGAAATATCTGAGTATATAACCTTGTCAACATCTTCTGAATATCTTCACTTCTTCTTTCTCTTATCTGCTGATCATCTTCTTAGCAAAAGAAATAACTTTATCTTTCAATCTCAAAGTGTCGAAATTATGAGCCTACAAATTGCCCCCCAGCAAAGATGTTTTCGACTAACTTTGGAGAAATATCCTTTGCTGTCGAAATGACTTCTAACACCATGTCAGTCTCATTAATTATAAAGTGACTTTGTTGAGTCCCAAGGAAACACTATGATTTCAACTTTCTGAAAAAATGTCTCATCTAGCCCACATTCATACACAACCTTCCATAACCCTATATTCTAGCTCATCATGGGCTCCCTACCAACCGTCACCTCTAATCAACACCGTTGATCAAAACGCATGTCTCCCATGACTAAACTGAAAAGTCTTTTTTTTTTCTTTTTCATTTATTTTTCATATTCTGTCACCTTCTATAAATACCATCTCAAAAAAACCTTTCATCCTTTTTACACTCTCAGACTCTTCTTCTCTTATCAAAGAACAAATCTCCATTAAAACCCATTTAAACTGTCAATCCAACTCCAATCTTTTCATAACAATGGCGCCCCCAAAGAATGTTGCTGACCGTAGTGCTAAGAAAGCAAAGAAGACTACTGATCTTCCTCCTGCTCATACATTGTCTGGACCAACGCAAGTAAATCAACAGCAGTACATCCCAGAACCTCCAAATGAAAGGGAGAAAGCTAGCATCTACAGATCTCAGGTAATAATCCCTATTTTGATCTCTGGAGTTCACCATGCCATGTTAGGTCCAATTTCTGATCCCAATGCTGACCCAAACCGTTTAAAGGATTTTTATCCTTGCTATTCTGCCTCTAAGCCAATAGGTGCTAGTAAAAACCCTCAAACTGTCGAAACATCCTCTAAGAAACCTGAGATCCCATTAGCTTCGACAGACTTTGATTTGTCGTACTTAAATCAAACTAGGATCTTTAGGAGCCCTCCCCTAACAAAAGACCCTTCATATTATCTAGCTTGGCTCACTAGAGTCGAAAAAGCTAAAGAAAAATTCTGGAAGAAGACAGGTATTTACGACCTGATTCAGTTGTCGAAAGAAGGTCCATGCTACTGCCAGAATATGCTGCTGGCTTCTTTATATTTCTGGGACAGTACTTACAACAACTTCCATCTTCCTTGTGGTATGGTTACCCCCACTCTTTTCGACATAGCAGCCATCACTGGCCTTAGTCCTATAGGATAAATCTTTAACCCTGAGCACCTAAACAAAGATCCCATAGGATTCGACACCAAACACGCTGGCTATTCCCTATTCATTGATCATCACCGAGGCGAAGGCACTGAGGAAGTTTCCGACAGAGAACATATAGCTTTCCTCACTTTGTGGTTAGCCAAGTTCGTCTTCTGCACCAGATCCCTCCAGGTTGCCAGAAGCTACATTACCATGGCCAATCAACTTCATACTGGAGTTGCATTTTGTCTAAGTGAATTGCTTCTGGCAAATCTTTATGAATCTCTGAGTGAGAGCGTAAGCAACCTGAAAACCATCAAGGACAAAGGAACCATCAGCCTAACAGGCCCCTTCTGGCTTTTACAACTGTGGCTGAATGCAACCTTCGAAGCCTGCATCCCTATCAAGAGACCAGTTGACAAAGAAGAAGTGAAAGACAAGCGTGTCGAATGGCCCAGGCTAGTTCAACTAACACCTACTGACGAAGGAATAGGTCTTCGACAAGCCTTCACTAGCTATGTAATGATGTTCGCCAAACGTTACAAGTTTACTCCATCCATGGCCCCCTTCGCCAACAGGACTGTGGGTCCAAATGGTTCACTAGGCAACTCCCAGTAGAAAACCAAAAAGAAGAAGACTCCTACATATCCATCTGGGAAGCCTTCCTTATACCAAGACATCTTTTCTCCCATCACAGCCTTAATAACACCAAAGTTTCCCTCATTGTCTATCAACCTAACCTGGTGGCCAGACAATTTGGGCTAACCCAGACGAAGACAAACCCATCTACCACAAGAAAGGCTCTATTTTGTTCTACAACTCATTTCAAAATTTTGAGAAAAGTCTAGAATTGTATAACAAATTTTTCGACGCATCTTTGGAGGTCCACCCTACCATATTTCGACCAAACTTCTTGTGCACTGAGGACTTCGACGTTTGGTGGAAGGAGTATTATCTTAACAAATTCTTTGATGTAACAACTTTCAACACACTCCTGACGAATGCCTTTTCTTTTGTGCAGGGTAAAAAGAAGAAAGGTACGAATAAACATATCAAAGAAATTCAAAAATTTCAAAAATATTTTGAAACTATTTACATACCAAATGATCTCCGTCGAACCATAGGCGAAGCAACACTGACTTTAAAACAAAAATTTTCAGAAAAGTTGGATAAGTTGGGGGTGCCTTCATATATTCCACCACATGCACGCTACAACTTTGCTTACACCTCCTTTCCTCCAAAGTTTCCCCCACTCCCTTATGCAGAATTTGGTGTGGCCTTGTGCCCTCCATTTCCAGATTGGTTTGTGTGTGGATCTCACTTAAAGCTGCTTCGCGAGTCTAGCAAAAAACTTGTCGAACGTGTGGTTCCGACGAAGTATTATTTGGGCAACTTCCCTGGGCACCTTCATGTTGGAATAGAACACGTTAGTGTGGAAGAACCTATTCTTGAAGGTGTCGAAGAAATTAAATCCCTCTTCTTATTTCTAACTCTTTTTATGTTTTATATCAATGTTCATTCATTTTCTTCTCTTTCAGTTGTTAGAATCACTAACAAGAAAACTCCTGGTGAAGGGACCTCTTCCAAACTGGTCGAAAAATCACCCACAGCTGCTAAAAAGGTTTCGACAAATAAAGACATCTCACTTTTTCTTTTATATAAATTCTAATACTCTCAATACTGAACCCATTTCCTTGTTTGCACACCTCAGGTAACTCCCACACCAGCCACAAAGAGAAAACAAGAAGAAAAAGAGGTGAGTGTCGAAGAATCTGAAGATGAATCTCCTGAGCCTCAACCTCTTAAAAGGAACAAAGGCATGAGAATAAAGACAGTGGCATCTCAGAGATCCATTGTCCACAGAAGAACTCCTCCCAGCAGTCCAACCAACAAAATCCCTTCATGAAGTGAGAAAAGTGGGGATTCAGGCACTCACACTGAGATTCCTCAGGTATTATTTTTTCGACTGACAATATTCGTAGTCTTAACTGCATTGTTTCTTCTTTTAAACTTCCCTTTCCTATTTACTTCAGGTTAACATTGATGTCGAAGAAACTTCCAAGGTCCAAGAAGAGGTTATCCCTTCTGATTCTGAGAAGACTTTAGCTGAACGACTTCTGGAAGAGACCACTCTGGATGCTGGTGTTTATGGCCCTCAGACCTTCAGTGACTTCGACATTAGTGACCCAGAATCCTCTGCAACAATTCCCCTCTTCGTCCAGAATTTACTGTGGAAGAAAAGACTGCCCCAGACCAGGATGCACCACCTCAAGGGCCAATTGATACAACAGAGGCTGATAAGGAAGCTGTCGAAGAAGAACCAGATCTGTCGAAGCAACCAGACACAAGCTTGAACCCTGGAGGAAGTACCCAAGTTGTTCCTACTCCAGCAGAAACTCCAACAGAAACCCCTCTAAATACGGGTTCGACAAGCTTGTCCCATGAGGAAATTGAAAGCCTGAAAGTAAGAAAACCTCTGGAATATCTGAAAGCCTTACTCAGTTCCAGGTACAATTTTCAGGACTCTTCCCACAGCAGCTCAACAACTTCAGGGGCTACCTCTGAAATTCAACCAATCAGTGTTATCATGGCTGAGATTAAGGCAAAGATCCTTGGGGTGGACCGATTTGGAACTCTGGCCAAAAACCCTTCTGCACAATATGACTTGAAGAAACTTCTAAAGCAAGCCAATCTCCTGGAGGCTTCGACTGAGGAGAGTCGTCTGGTGATGGACCTAATGTTTATGATTGATTCAGTAAGTGCTGACTTGGTTCGCCAAAAAGAATTTTCTCAGAGCATCACAGCTAAATCTGAAAAATAAGTCTCAGAATGGAATGTTGTAGCCTCTTCGACTGATAGAATCTCAGAGCTAAATAGACTTTCTGAAGATTACTCCAAAGCTGTTGCTGAGTGCGAAAGTAACATCCAGGCTTTTCAAGCTCAGATTGTCGAACTTCAGAAGAAGATCCTTGAAGAGAAGGAACGTCAAGCCAGCCTCCAACATCGCAACCAAGAAGAAATTGACAGGGAGCTTCAGAAAGGTCTTCAACATGCAGAAACAGCCCAACAACTCCACAGAGAAATTGACGAACTGACTGTTAGCAAAAGCCTCTATGAACGTCGAATTCAGCTTCAACAGAAGAAATTCGACGAACTCAAAGCAACTTTTCTCCAACAGTAGTTTGTAATAGAAAATAGGGGATTTTATTTTTCTAAGAATTTTCATATGTAATGTTACTTAACACCATCTGTTTGGCAAAGACAAGCTTTTGTTTGCAATTTTATTTCATTTCTATCTTTATTTCTTGCAATGTTGGCTTATACTTCTTCAAATATTTGCCATTTATTTTCAGCACTCTCCTGTCTTTTTCCATTTCTTCGACTTCATATGCGCCATTTGAAAAAACTCTTAAAATTTTGAAAGGTCCTTCCCATTTAGGAGACCATTTTCCCATCAATCTATCTTTCTTTTCCATGGGCAAAATTACTTTCCAAACTAAATCACCAACTAAAAAGGCTTTAAATTTTACTTTCTTATTGTAAAACTTTTCGACTCTTTCTTTCTGCCTTTTTATCAACTCTAAAGCACGTAACCTCTCCTCATCTAAATCAACTAGCTCATCCATCATCATACTCCAATAAATCTCAGATGGAATTTCATGATGCCTTTGAATTTGTATTGATTGTAAATAGATTTCGACTAGTAATACTGCATCATGCCCATAAGTTAACTTAAATGGGGTAGAATTAGTTGCCTCTTTAGGAGACGTTCGACAAGCCCAAAGGATTTGATCCAGAGTCTTGTGCCAATTCCTAGGTTTTTTACCCACATGCTTTTTTATCAGATTTATCACAACCTTGTTGGCTGCTTCGACCTGTCCATTTGCTTGAGCATAATAAGGTGTCGAAGTTAGTATCTTAAAACCTGTCTCTTTTGCAAATGCCTGCATGTTTCTTCCAGTAAACACAGATCCTTGATCAGTGGTTATAGTTTCTGGTATTCCATACCTATAAATTATATGTTTCTGGATGAAGTCTATAACTGCTTCCTGATCTACATTCGTCAGTGGTATGGCTTCAATCCACTTAGTGAAGTAGTCTACTCCAACCAAAATGTATTTTTGCCCCTTTGAAGAAGCTGGTCGAATTTCCCCAACCAAATCTAAAGCCCAACCTCTGAATGGCCAAGGCTTTATAATATAATGTAACTCATTTGCAGACACATGAGGTATGCCTGCATGAATTTGGCACTCTTGACATCCCTTTGCAAATTCGACACAATCTTTTAACATTGTTGGCCAATACATCCCTTGTCGAAATAGTAACCATTTCATCTTGTGTCCTGCTTGGTGTGCACCACATGCACCACTATGCACGTTCGACAAGGCTATATAAGCTTCAGTCTCACCTAAGCATTTTAGTAAGACTCCTTCTGCAGTCTTTTTAAATAGCTCATTTTCAAAGAGTACATAGCTTAAAGCTCTATACTTTATCTTTCTTTCGACTCTCTGGTTTGGATTTTGTAAATAATCCTTAATAGGTTTTCTCCAATCTCCTACCTCTGGATCATCTACATTGAAAATTTCAAAATTTTCTTCATCACCATATCCCAGTCTTATGGTTTCCAAATCTGATGGGGACAGTCTAGTGGATAATACTTTTCCTCTTACTTCGACAACTTTCTCCAGATTTTCTTTCGACACTTTGTAGCCTGATGCCAGTTGGGCCAAGTCATTTGCTTCCTGATTTTCTAATCTAGGAATGTGCCTAAAGGTTGCACTGTCGAATTTCTTGAGGAGTCTGTTGGCTATTACAAAATACATGATCAAATTTTCTTTGACACATTTGTATTCTCTTGTCAATTGTTTTATTACCAACTCAGAGTCACCCATTATTTCGACCTTTGTTGCCCCCAATTCCAACAATATTTCAAGTCCAGCTATCAAAGCCTCATATTCTGCTTCATTATTTGAACACAAACCTTCTACTTTGTACTTGAACTTTGTTGGAATTTTATTGGGAGAAATGATCAACACCCCAACACCTGTTCCATTCTTATGACTGGAACCGTCGAAATATAATCTCCAAGGTTCTATTTCGACATATTTTATTTCATTTTCAATTATGGAATGGTCAGCTATAAAGTCAGCAACCACTTGTCCTTTGACAGCTTTTAAAGGCATATATTTTAAAGAATACTCAGTTAAGGCCAAAGCCCATTTTCCAATTCGACTATGTAGAATAGATTTAGACAACATATGTTTTATTACGTCGAAATGAGAGGATATATATACATCAATGGGTTTTATATAATGCTTTAACTTTGTACAAGAGAAATATACACACAAACATAGTTTCTCTATCATACTATATCTAGTTTCAGCATCATTTAAGACTCTGCTGAGATAATAGATGGCTCTTTCGACGCCATATTCATCTTCCTGACAAAGCATGCTTCCCAATGTTCTGTCGGATGCTGAGATGTAGAGCCTCATACTTCTTTTTCGACAAGGAGACATTAAAACTGGAGGACTGGCCAGATACTCTTTGATCTTGTTGAAAGCATCTTGTTGTTCTTACCCCCAAGTGAAGCCCTCCTTCTTCAGTCTAAGTAGAGGTGAGAAAGCCTGTGTTTTTCCACTAAGGTTGGAGATGAACCTTCTAAGAAAGTTAATTTACCCTAGTAGAGACTGCAATTCCTTCTTTGTCGATGGCGCTTTCGCTTCCATTATGGCTTTGGCTTTGTTTTCATTAATTTCAATCCCTTTCTTGTGGACCACAAAGCCTAAGAAATCACCTGCCTGCACACCAAAAGCACATTTAAGGGGATTCATTTTTAAACCAAACTTCCTCATCCTTTCAAAGGATTGTCGAAGATGGTCAATATGGTTTGAGCCTGAGGCAGATTTAATCACAATATCGTCTATATAAATTTGCATAAATGTTTCAATGAAATCATGAAAAATAGAATTCATTTCCCTTTGGTAAGTAGCTCCAGCATTTTTTAACCCAAAGGGCATGACTACCCACTCATATGTTCCTATTGCCCCTGGACAACGAAAAGCTGTTTTTGGAACATCTTCTTCAGCAATGAAAATCTGGTTATAACCAGAATATCCATCAAGCATACTTAAATACTCATGGCCTGCTGCAGAATCTATAAGCATTTCTGCTACTGGCATAGGATATTCATCCTTAGGGGTAGCTGAGTTTAAATCTCTAAAATCAATGCACACCCTAAGTTTGCCATTTTTCTTAATCACGGGAACAATATTAGCAATCCATTCGACATACCTTGTTGTACGGATGAACTTGCATTTTAGAAGTCTTTCAACTTCCTCTTTAATTTTCGACAGAATTTCAGGTGCGAAGCGTCTGGGAGTTTGCTTTATTGGCTTTTTTCCTTCCAGTATTGGCAACTTCAATTCGACCAAGTTTCTGTCTAAACCAGGCATTTCGTCATAATCCCATGCAAAGCAGTCTTTAAACTCATTCAGCAGTTGGATTATTTCGACTCTGAACTGAGGATCCATCCTGGCACTAATGTAAGTTGGCCTTTTCTCTGCCCCCAGTCCCAGATTGATCTCTTCTAAGGGATCCTGTGCCACCATTTTCATATTGGTTAGGGCTGGATCCTTTTCAAACCCCAAGGGTTCGTCATCATAAATGGCATCAAGCCTTTGATTCTGCCATTCGCCACTAGAGTTTTCTTCAAAACTCTGTTTTGCACATTGTTCCTCAATATTTTCATGAGGATGTTGTTCTTCGACAGCTTGTGTGTTGGCTTTAATAACCATATTTCTTACTTCGGCCTCAAGGGCCGCTTTGAGTTGTTTTTCGGCTACGTAAGCCGTAATCCTTTCTATTGCTGATGCTTCAGTCATTTTCACTGAATTCACTTCCCCACCCAGTTGGATTGACATGGGCAGTCCCCCAAGTGTAATTTGTCTCCCCAATTATTTCTTTGTCCCACTGGAAACCATGCGTAGGGTGGAGGTACATGGAACAGTATGCGTTGTCAGAGGCTGTTAGGTCGAAGCCAGCAGGATTGCAAGGTGCTATGTGGGCCAAGTTCTTGTCGAAATTACGACTAGTGACATTGTTCACGTCAGCCATGAAGTAACTTGGGCTGCTTCTATGTTTTCGACAATTCCATCTGGCCTCCAAATTGCTATCCTTTGATGCATGGATGATGGTACAACCCCAATTCCATGGATCCACTCTCTTCCCAACAACAAATTGTAATTTGCTTTTGATGCTATCACCACAAACATTGTAGGCCTGGTAATGGTTCCTACAGTCAGGTTCAATTGTATCACCCCCAATGTTGTCCCTACCTTACCTTCATAGTTGGACAACACCATGTTGTAAGGTTTGGTGTCTGAGTCATCTTTTCCAATCCTCTTAATCATATAATGAGGGATTAGATTCACAGCTGCTCCTCCATCTATCAGGATTTTGTTAACACCCACGTTTTCTACTTTCCCTTTTATGAACAAAGGCTTTAAATGAGCCTTCATTGCATCATCTGGCTTTTCAAAGAAAGCATTTTGCTCTTCGACACAGCCATTGTTCATTATGTAGTAACATACAGGCTTAAGCCCTATGCTATCATCTGCCATATCATCCTCTTCGTCCTCCACTTCCATTATCCTGTCGTAGTCTCTGGGCAACACAGAAACCACATTGCATGTTACGTCGAAGGACGCATTAGACTCTGAGTTGAAGTCATCAGTAACTTCTTCGTCTTCTGGCACTTTGTTGTTTATTTTCTGCATCTTTGTTGTGTCACTAGATTTATTTTTCTGAGGGAGTTCTTCGTTCGCCAGAGATTTCCCTTTGCTTATTGTCTGCACACACTTGCTTGACTCAGCTTTATTCTCACCAATCCTTTTTTGTTCTACAGTTTCTTTTTCAATTCTCTTCTACCTTTGAAACCTCCTCCATTGGGACCTGGACATAGGGTTCTTCCCCTTGTAGTTTTCAGAGACGTACTTTGGCTTTGCTTTTTCTACCTCTTTTTTCACTTCTATTGAGGCACCCCTGTTCACTTCAAAACTTTTCCACCTCTTCTGACTTTGGGCATCCCTGATAGGCTGGACCCACTTGTCATCATTGGGTTTGTTGGATGGTTTATAGGTGCTGTAACGCCTTTCTCCCATTCCTTGGTTATGATGCTCCCTTCTTCTTGGGTCGAACCTTTCATTTCTGACTGGTGGGGCTGCTCCCCAGTTCCTTTTCTTTTTGGTCTTTTCTGCTGCTTCTAAGTCATTAACTGCTTTCCTGTCGAACACAGTGCTGCACCTTGGGCAAAGCATAACTTCTGCATTCTTCCTCTGGCACCTCTGGATGAATTCGACAAGACTTTCATTTTCTTCTGGATAAACCAGCTTCTGATGCTTCTCTTGATGGTTCTTTCTGTTGGTGTCTGGTCCTATCTTCTGAGTGACTTCTACCATATGAATCCCTGCATTCTGCTCACTTGTGATCTTTTGTTTATTCATTTTTTCGACTAGCATCATTTCCTCAGGGATATTCTCTTTTAACTGATTTATCCTGCCTTTTGGGTGCAAGCTTCTATGGATGAACTTGCAGCATTGTGCAACTGGCTTTTCTTTTGGGTCTTCCATTGTTCTGCGCAGAATCCCATGAGGGGGTTTCTGCACAACACCTTCGGCAGAATCTTCTTTAGTCTTGGTGGTGCTTCTCTTTATTGGTTCGACAATGTGTACATTGTCAGCAATCTCTGTCTCCTTGATCTTGTCATGACTAAGGCCTTCAGTGGCCTCTTTTTGGGTAATGAGGGCTTTGTTATCTTCTTCCTCATTATCACTTCTGAAAAAGTCTCCCCATCCGGTCGGTTTGATTTTGCTGATGTCAGTTTTGGAGCTTGGTGGTGCAGAATACTTCACCATGAAGTCAAAATTTCCACTGGGTTCTCCTAGAGTGTCCCAGACCACTCCATGCTCAGCATCTCTGTCATAGTTCTTCTTGTCGAAACTTCTATCAACCTTAACTGTGTTCCCTTCGTCGAAACCTTCAGTAGTTTCAGTGGCGTTCTCTTTGTCGAAGCCTTCAGTAGCTTTGACTTCTTCTTCCTCAGTCTGGTCAGTAAGGTCATCAGCCCCCTCCACCACATTTACATGGGTGTCGAAGCCCTCAGCAGCCTCTATCATGGTGAAATTGGTGTCGAAACCTTCAGTAGCTTCTACCATTTCAAAACATTCCTCAGCCATGACTTCCATTTCAACCACATTCACCATTTCTGGTTCAGCATAGTTGGCCTCCACAACCTGCATGGGATTGGAGTCAATCCTCATCTGTTGCTTAGCTTTGTCTCCAAATCTCAACCTTCCATTCTGGATTGCATTCTGGACAAGATCCCTGAAAAGGTAACATTGAGAAGTTTTATGACCCAAAAAATTATGGTATTTGCAAAAACCTCTCTTTTTCGGTTGGTCTACAGGAGGCTCCTTAGTGCCTGCTGGTTTTATCAACTGACCATCTTTAACTAGTAAATCGAAAATTTCATCACATTTGGTGATGTCGAATGTGTAGGTTCTTTTAGGAAACCTGTCATTCTTTTCCATTTCGACTGGATTTTTTCCATTCGACGAAGCTAAAACTTAACAGGAATATGGAGGGCCTTGTTTTAGTTCTGCCAGATCAATTTCTTGCTGGTCGAAAATGACTGGTTCGTTTTCGTCATAATCTTCTTCCTGAACTATTCCTACATAGGCCACTCTTTCCTTCTTGTTTTTATTTGATCTGAATTTCTCATTTTTTAGCCTTTCTATTTGCCTTACTCTATCTGCTAGTTGTGCCATGTCTCTCAAGTACTGGGTATCTAATTTTTTCCTTATGGAATAATCCAGACCCCCAGCAGCCATTTCGACTAATTCTTGTTCCGACACTTGTGTAAAACATCTAGCCTTTAACAATCTAAACCTATTCAAATAATCATCTATAGGTTCAGAGAATTTTCTTTTGACACTTGCTAATTCTTTCAAACTTATCTTAGTTTGTCCCATATAGAATTGTTCGTGAAACAATCTTTCTAATTGGGTCCACGTAAATATTGAAGTTGCAGGCAGAGAAGTAAACCAAGTGAAAGCATTTTTCGTCAAAGAACTGGGAAAATATTTCATCCTTAAGTTCTCATTATTAGCAATCTCTCCTTCCTCTATCAAATAACGCGCTATGTGTTCTATGGTGGACTCACTAGTATCCCCTGAGAATTTGGTGAATTTGGGGACCTTCCACCTTGGTGGTAACTCTTGTTGCAAAACATATTCAGACAAAGGGGAAGTATAACTAGGCCTTTGTAATCCTACGTTTACTCCATTTTGCGCCATTATTCTCTCAACCATGGTTGCAATATTATTTTCGACAGGCAGATTGATGTAACACATTCTCTGCTGTAATGTTTCATCAGCATTTTGGTCTCTTTGGACTATTATTCTCCTAGGTTCATGTCGAATGGGGTCTTCTACATGAGGTTGTTCGACTATTACCTCTTAGCCCCTAGGATTTTCTTGAGGGTTTCCTAATGGCCTTTGGTTTATAGTAAGTTCCTCTTCGACAAGCCTATTGGCAGGATTTTGATTCAATTGCATTCTTTGCTGTGCTTGAGGGACTCCAAAAAAATTAGCAATGCGTGCCATTTGTTCTGCCAATATCTGGTTTGTTTGGGTAGTATTTTGTATTAAAGGATTAAACACTTCCCCCATTTGTTGTGTCAATGCCTGCACCATATCATGGTTGCTTTCATCCATCTGTTGACGAATTACTTGCGCAGAATGGTTCGTCATAGTTGGCATATGGAATCCTGGCGGAACCTGATTTAATCTACTCCCATTTCCACCATATCCTGATCCTTGCAATGGTGAAGACATTTGAACCATAGCGTCAGAAAATAATGGTGATGAACTATGTAAGTTTGCCATCATTGAAGTTGGCATTCCATATTGCTGTTCTCTCCCAGACATGGGCACAAAATAATTTATAAATGGCCTAAAGGTGTTTCCTCCAGGAGGAGGGGTTCCCATGGGCCTTGAGTGTCCCATGGTGGAAGAAGTAGGCGCATTTTGGGACCCTGAACCCGTTGGTATCGAATCCACTGATGGAGGCCTAATCTATTCTAAAACAGGGCCAGAAACTACTACTCCTTCTGACGAAGGGATAGGATTGGAAACTGGAATGGTTTCGTTAGGATTGTTTGAAGTATTTGGCAAGTTAGCCATCTTTCTTCCTCTTGTTCTTCTTGGTCTTTCTACGTCGGTTACGGCTAGTTTACCGCTTCTAAGAATCATACAACGCAGCAAGGAAGTTTTTGACTAAGAGGATTCTTTATTAATTCTTCTTAATTGCACTAGTCCCACTGGGCGTGCCAATTTGTTCGCTGTGATTTCTGACGAACAACCTCTGGTTGACCAATCTCTTAGAAAACCGGGTTACTTGCAGGACTAACCAAACAAGTCCTAGGACACATGTGTAATTGTTTGTCGAATTACTCTTAGTGTTGTTAATGATTTGTGGTTTGTTTTGTTAATAATGTCAAAGTGTTAAATGCTTTGAATGTGAAAGTAAAATAAAGTTAAAGTTTGAACAAAAGTAAGGAAATGACGAAAAGATGTAAAACTTTGCTGGAAAGTAAATAAAACTGAGAGTAAAATAACTTGATGAGACAAAAACTAATAATTTAAATAACTTGAAAGAAAAATGGTGTTCAACACATACATTGTTCCAAATATCAGACTCATTTCTCTCACACTGGGTACTTAGAGTATTTACAGGATTTTTGTATAAGTTTTCACACACGCATTCTAAACACAAACTATCCTATTTATATACAAACAAAATAACTGCCTAGAACAGGAAAATTCTAACTAAATGACAATTGTCAGCCTGCATGCAATTTTCTTCCCTGAAGCTTCCATGTGTCCAACTGCCAAAGGTTTGCAACTTTCAAATTTGAATTCTTCCCTTTGGTGACGAAACATTGCATCTCTTCACTTGTCGAAGTGTCGAAGAAGAAGAAACTCTTCAAACTTCACAAACCAACGCTTCTGCCAAACACCTCTCTTTTGTCGAAATGTCGAAAAATACACTTATCTTGACAAATGCCAAACTATAAACAGGTCTCCAAACTTTGCTTTCCAAACACTATTTGAATTCTTGTCGAAATATCTGAGTATATAACCTTGTCAACATCTTCTGAATATCTTTACTTCTTCTTTCTCTTATCTGCTGATCATCTTCTTAGCAAAAGAAATAACTTTATCTTTCAATCTCAAAGTGTCGAAATTATGAGCCTACACGATGATGAACTTGAGATTGAAAACTTTCATTCTTCCTGTACAATTGTTCCCTGTGGAAAAACATCTGGGTCTCGGTCTCTTGAGGTAAGCTTTTATGCACCTTCTTAGCTTTAGTTGGTAGAGCGGAGGACTGAGGTAGGTAATATTCCAAGTAAATGTCCTTAGTTAAGAAAGATCTTAAGATTAACGATTTGGATAGACGCATGGTTCTAGATAGAACATCATGACAGAAGTTGATTCATAGCGGGATAAGACTTGGTTGTTGTTGTTGTTGTTGGACAATGACAATCACATGCATGTACTAACATACATTTTTCTCTCCCGAAAGGAAAACTAATTTGCAGCAAGTCCATCTAATACCAAGGTGTGTGACTCTTTGATTAATATGGGATTTCATCCTGAAATGGTTGCCAAAGTAATTCAAGAATATGGTAAAAACACTGCTTTACTCTATTTAAGTGTATATTTTGATTCTGGATGTTCACAACTAATGAATGTTCACAACTAATTCTACTCTACTCTATTTAAATGTATATTTTTACTCAGAATCTTTACAACTAATACTGCTCTGATGAAATCCAGGTGAGGAAAATGAACATAAACTAGTTGAAGAGCTTCTCACATACCAAGTAAGTTGATATCTTCTTAAGTCTTTATTGTCAGCATTTTGATATCTTCTAGGAAAGCAAATGGCTGCAAATAAAAATTGGTAGGTCCACACTCTTGTTTTTTTATGGAAGTTTATACTTTAGTTGCTCAAGCTCCACCGATAAAATTGTCTCAGTTTAAGAGATGGGATCCTGGAAGAAGCAAATACAAATTTGGATATTAATTCTTTAAAATATATAAGTGTAAGATTGATAATTCATTATAGTGGAAGACATTCTTATAAGTTTAATATTTTATTTTCAGGGATTGGAGTCACCTGTTGATGGTAGACGTTCTTCTGAGTCTAGCTACCGAATTGCAGAAAATGGATCATCAGGAATGACAAATTAGACTTTGATGTTTTTCTATATGCTTTTTTAGCTACTTGTTGATGATTCATATGAATTTTTTTAATGTATTTTTGGTATTATGAGGCTTATTATTATAAGATTAAGATATTATGATTATGGATATTATATGATTATGATTATAGATATTTCATTTCTATGATTTGATTTAATTTTACTACGTTAAAAAGTGATTATAGATATTTCATTTCTATGATTTGATTTAATTTTACTACATTAGAAGTAATATAGAAAATCATATAAACAAAATAATTTAAAGATAATTTAAAAATATTTCTATGATTGGATTTAATAATACCATAATAAAAAATATTTTTGTAAAAATAATTTAAAGAAAATAAATAATATTGAAAAAATAATATTTTATTTAAAAACATTTTAATAGATAAGAATTAAATTAAAAAAAATTATAAATAAAATTACAACGGTTGGTAACCGTTGTAATCAATAATAAAAATAAAATCATCAGGAAAGTTACGACAGTTATAACATTCACAATCAATGTTATAAACTTGAATCAAACAAAAGTTACGACAGTTATAACCGTCGTAATCAAAAAAATATTATGTTAATTACGACAGTTATAAACATCGCAAAAAGTCATATAATCATGTGTCAAATGGATAATTACGACAGTTTTAACCGTCGTAATCAACAATTAAAACAAAAATCAATAAACAGGTTTAAGACGGTTGGAAACCGCCACAAAATATAGTTTACGTCAATAAAATATCCGTCTTGGATATAACGGCGGTTTGCATGACGGTTTTCACAACCGTCTTTATATGGCCCCGCGACGCACGATTCCACGACAGTTCAGAAACTGTCGTAACTTAGAAATTGCGACAGTTATAACAGTCGTAATCTGCCAAAATGAACCGTCGTAATTAGCCAATTTTCTTGTAATGACTCAATAGAGACGTGTAGAGCTTTGTTGTGATTTCTTCCAGCGGGAGTTAAATTAGCATCATAAGAGTCTAAGCCATTGTCAATTGTCAAGTTAGCAACACAATTTTCAAACTGGTCCACAGAGATTTCGTGCAATACGTGCGCAGATTTCAGGAATTTCACCAAAGCCTTAGCACGGGCCTCAAAGCATAATAACAAAGACAGCATAGAGATCTTGGAGGGAGTGTGTCCCAATTGTTCAATAATATTGTAATCACTCTTGTGGATGATATTTAGAACTTCTTCCACCTGCTTAGAGAGATCTTCAGTAGCCGGTGTCTCAACCTGAACCGGCTCAATCACTGGTCCTTTGCCTCGAGCTTCAGTACTTGGCCCGGAGGTAGAGATACGAACTGGAGCAGCAACAGTCTTTGAAGTGTCTTATGGATAGAAAATCCTTCCACTTCGAGTAAGCTTACTAGTCCCAGCGATATTGTCGATATCAGGATTAGTATCTTCAATAGGTATATCCGTTAAAGGCTCTTGCTTGACACCATGGACATAAACATCATCACCATAATTCCAAGGGATGGCCTTGTTAGAAGAATATGGGATCGGACCGGGAGTAGTAATAATTAGGGGAGCCACTCTTGAATCAAAAGTAATCTTCACAGGACCTTTAGAAGTGATCCTCATAGGAATTTTAGTAACCACATACACGTCTTTAGGCTTCTGACCTTGAGGAAAACCTTCACATAAATTCCCTATAAAAGGGATCTTCTCAAACAGTATATTATGATCGTCCATCAAATGTTGAATACCTTCTTTCAGCTTCCAACATCCATTGTATTGATAGGCACAATAGCAAAGACCTTCATTGCATCCTGGAAATAAACCGGCCTGCATAAACTTCTTTTTAACAATTGACAGATGAGTAGTCTAATCAGCCACAGTAGAAACATAAGAACCATCATCAACAACATTAATAGTATTTTCATGATTGGGCATATGAGCGGTAATCACATTAGGAGTGTTAGAAGGATCAAACTCAATTTCTCCAGCATCAATCATATCCTGAATTTTATTCTTCAATGCCCAACAATTATTAGTATCATGTCCTGAGAAGTTGGAGTGATATGCACACCTTGCATTGGGATTGTAATGAGGAGAGGAAGTATTGGGATTCTGAGGAGGGTCCCTCAAGGTAATCAGCTCTCCTTTTAACATGTGTTACAACACATGAGCCAATGACATATTGATTTTTGTAAATTGTCTCTTAGGTACAACTTGCTTAGGTTGATTATTCTGTTGTTGATTTTGTTGCGTAGGTGCGGGATTAGAGATCATAATTGCTCCCACTGATTGGTTACAGTTGTTTTTATTATGACCCTGTTGGTCGTACACAACATTGGATTCTTTCTTCCCATTATATGGTTTCTTGTTGGTACTTGAAGAGGCAACAATTTGTATTTTACCACTTCGTATTCCACTTTCAACATGCTCTCCAGTCATTATCAGCTCAGTGAAACCAGATGACGAGTTTCCAATTAGATGACTGTAGAAAGGACCAGTCAGCGTACTCATGAACATATCAACTAACTTTCTGTCAGTTAAAGGAGGTTGAACTATGCTTGCAAGATCTCTCCATTTCTGAGCATACTCTTTGAAGCTTTCTTTAGAGCCCATGGACATCCTTTGGAGTTGCATGCGATTCAACACTAAATCAGAGTTATATTGATATTGCTTGTAGAAGGCCTCGGCAGGATCATTCCAAGCACAAATATTGGTACTCTCGAGTTGGTAGTACCATTCTAATTGAGCTCCAGATAAACTTTCTTGGAAGAAATGAATCCACAAATTTTTATCTGCAGTATGTGGCTGGATCCTTCGGATATAAGACCTCAAATGTAGCTTCGGACACGAGACACCATCATATACCACAATAATAGGTACTTTGAACCCAAGAGGAATGATAACTCTAGGAATCAGACTCAGATCTTCGAAATCCAAACCAGATGTTTTCTGCAACTCCATGGCATTCAAACGGTCTTCTAGTAACTTGTATTTCTCATCACCGGCTGAATCATAGTAATAATTCTCCTCATGATCATAATTCTCAATAGTGCCATGTAGATTGTTTTCTTTCACAAAGTCTTCATCTCCAGGATTTTCAACCTCATCGTCTATCTTTATTTGACCTTGGAATCTCCTACCCATATTGATGAAGCTAACTAGTTTTCTGGTTTTCTTCTTCTTCTTCTGGGTCAGGAGTGCCTTCAGCTCTTCTTGTCCTTTGGACAAGTTCAAGATCATCTCTTGAAATTAGGTGTTCTAGGTTTGGAGATCTTTGACAGTTTGTTCGAGATCCATTCCCACTTAAATAAACAACGAGAAGATAAGAAACCTATCACAGAAACCTGTTATGCAATGGTATGGTATGTAGATGCATATGCAATGTTTTCAAGGACCACATGGGATTTAAATTTGTGAAAGAAAAGAAAAAACAAAAATTTTATTAGTAGGTTTAAAATATAATTTCCCATTGGGCTTACAATGAAGGAAAACAAGAAAAGGTACAAAGAAAAAATAAAACATTTGAGACTCAAGTCTCCCATGGACGTTTCCTCTTTGTGTTGAGATATGTATTGAGGTTCCGCTCTTCGTGAAGTTTCCTTGTTAGCCCCAACACTTTCTCTTTGCTAACATTGAACTGAGCCTCAAAGGTATCCCTTTGCTCCTTCAGTTGGATCCAAGATTTCTGCAGCTCTTTCGGATCAGTAAGCATGTCAGGATGAAGAATGGTGTAAGGAACATCTCCTTCTACAATAGGCTCAACGATCAGCGATAGAACAACAGGGTATGGCATCATAAGAGTTTGAGCACAAGACCACACCCATCTGAGGTAAGGCTCCATAGGGATGGAGCATTTTGGTTTCAGAGTATTACTATTAATCTTATTCACCATGCTCCAAGCTAGTATAAACCTTTGATGGTAACCTTAAAGATCATTGTCATAATCGAACATAATACCTTGGATAATCATATCATGAGGACCATCACTCCGAGCATAACCAAATTGATGTAGTGCCAAAGAGGGATTATAAGTAATGCCTCCCCTGATGCCAAGGAGTGGCACATTAGGGAATTCTCCACAACGGTCAATGATAGTGATATTTTCCATAGACCGGGAACACCAATGAATATCTGAATGAGAGAGTGACATTATCCTTCTAGACCACCTCAAACCTTGTTATTTATTCATCATAGATCAAGGAAGGTGTGAAATAAACCACCCAAATAGTAGAGGTATGCAACATATTAGAGTTCCCCGTGCCTTCGTAGTACGAGTGTGAAGAGAGTGCAAAATATCTCCAAGCAAGGTAGGCACATGATTATGAGTCAGAAATATGTGAATGGCATGCATATCTATGAATTGGTCTGGATTAGGGAACAACACAAAACCATAAATCAACAAGGCCAAGATCTCCTTAAAAGCATCATAACTCATAACATCCAAGAACACCTGATCTCTCTCTATCAATACTTTAGCAAGAATACCTTTAACTCCACTTCTTGTTTCCAATACGATATCTGACTTTTTCCGATGTAAAGTTGTTGCAATAATTTCTGGTTTAGGCTCCTTCTCTAAGCCTGTGAAAGGTTTTTGATCAAAAATAGGTACACCAAGTAGTTTGGAGAATTCTTCCATTGTGGGCACCAACTGATAATCGAAAAATGTGAAGCAGTGATGTTTAGGGTCAAAGAACTGGAACAAAACACTCATCATGTCTTCATTAAACCCTGAAGTAACCAAATCAAGTAGATAACCATGCTTTTTGATGAATTAAGAGTTCTCAGGAACTTTTGAGACTAATTCCTTAAGCTTGGAAAGATCCTTACAAAGTTGATTTGGATAGTGTTTCTGCAAGCGGAAGCCATAACCTGCAACAAAGGACAGAGATAAATCCCTTGGTCGTTGAAACGGTTAGTCAAAATGCTATGTTATGATGTCATGATGTTATGATGTTATGTTCGTGTTTAAAATAAGAAAACGGAAAACACAAATGAGTCACACAAGAGCCTTAGGTCTAAGAGATTGCATGAATTCCATAGGTAAGTACCCTCCTCACTGAGGTTTAGTTGGTTCAACCTGTCCTAGCAATAGTAATCAGGTTCTAAGGAATCTCAATATCACTGATTCTTCTCAAAGTTTATTTAAGTGTGGCAACTGTTTCACCAACCAAAACATCCCAAGATTAGAATCTCAATGAGTGTAGCATCGAGTATCAACCAACTTTAGATTGCACCAAAGCCGACTATCTCACTACTTTCTACTGGCCAAGATGGGTCAATTAAGGTTCTAAAAGGAAGTTAGTGTAAATGACACCACATGGTAGCTTGATATTATCCTCAACTGACTTTAAGAACATTAGTACAACGAAAATGTCACACTAACTATAGCTACCATATAAACCATAGTGGTATACGCCGTACAATTTCCTTGGTCTATTGCCACCTACCTAAGGTACACTAGATTCGAGTTAGGATCTTTCTCATAGTAGCCCCAAAACAAGTACCCTTAAAAATAAATCATATAATTCAAACATGTAAGGTGATCTAACTCTAAGGTAACCCCTCTTTTAAATAGTTAACTCCCCAACAGAGTCGCCAGTTCTGCAACACGGTGGGAGAACTGACTTTGTCATTTTTTTCTCACAAAAACTATGTTGCGGATAGCAAGAGTCGCCACCGACTTTTCTTTTATCCAAGTAGGAAAGGTGGAAAAGAACAGGAAAGACCTTGACTGCTTAGCTAAGTGGCACCCTTAGGAAAGACCTTGCGGATAGCACCCTTTGTAACAATGGTTATCCATGGGCTCTTAACTGCTTAGCTCACTTTACTTTTGTTTAAAAAAAATAGTGGTGGTGTATTTAAAAAAAAATTCCATCTTTGTAATGATTCTCGTATGAATGTATACAAAGTGGTTTTCTTGGAAAAGTCTTTGAAAGTGTGAGTTGTAAAGAGTCATTTTACTTTGAAATTGTGAGCAAGCATTTAAGGGCTTCCTACCTACTCAATGCCGTTCATGTTATTTTTCTTTCCTTATAAATAATATTGTCCTTATTATTAGTTAGTAAGTAATCTAATCTTTGAATGTTAGGGATAGGCGTAGGGTCATCGTATGGTCATAGAAGGCAACCTTGTAAAGGTATCATAACAATTCGAATGAACTATCATCATTTTCCGTAGGTGAAGGGACGTAAAACACAAGGAAAGAGTGTTGGAATTGGGGTTTCAATAACTAATCAAAATGACTTAAAATACTCTTTAATTTATCCTAGTTTGTTTAAACTCAAACTACATCCAGTCCACCCGCCAAGGTGATTTTGCCTCTATCAATGAGGTCTTAATCCACTATTCAATATTTGAATACACACAATGACCTACAGTCAATGTCCTCTTGAGTCTTCTGACTTAAACTAGTCACTCAAGGAAATATACTTATCTTTTACAATGATAACAAAAAGTAACTAACTTGCTTCTAATAAAGCTATAATCACAAGGTGATTTGTTACAAGAAATGTATGGCGCAATATGAATAAGTAAAGTATATATCGTAGGAGCCAGAACTTTAACTCTTCAAAATGATTCCTTTATATAATGCTTGATTGATAAGACCGTTGGAGACATCTTGAGCCAATTATGGATATTAGTTAATACCATAAAAACCTTCCATAATCAAAGATATTTGTTCCCAGCATTAATTCAGATATTCTTTAATTAAGGCTTTAATGAAAGAATCACCATCTTCTAGACAACAATCAGAGTGAATTAATTCTTGGTACACAGCTTTTAATAATGTCTTTAATGAAGGATTCTCTTTAACTTATATAGCTTCTATTTGATAGCGCAAGTCTTCTTCTATTGAACCAAGCCTTCTTTTCAATAACTTCCTTTTTAAGAACTTCTACAATACATAGATAAGTAAGTTATTCTTAGCATAAGTTAGAACTTCTATTCTTGCATAATAATAATTGTTATCATCAAAACTCTTAGAGGATTAGAATCAAAATTGTTCTAACAATCTCCCCCTTTTTGATGATGACAAAACATTTATTTTGATTTAAGAATAAAGTTAAAGGTATTAGAAGGACTCCCTTTGGTTTATGAGAATTATCCTTTCAGAGATTTTTCATTAGAAGTTCTTTCAACAAAGTTAATTCTTCCATCAAAAGTTCTTTGCTTTAGCTCCCCCTGAGTTGATTACTTAACCTGTTTCTATTTAGAATAACAACTCAAGTTTTATCAGAACATTAATATGTTAGAGGTTAATCTTGATAAACTGCTATAGATCAAAATCTTCTACGTTTCTCCCCCTTTTTGTCATTAATCAAAAAGTTAAAAAGGATGCAGAAGTAAAACATGATTATAGAGAATCAAAACAGAGCACGGTTTTCATTAATAATCAGTAAGCCCAAAAGCAAACAGAAACAGATGATAAAAAACAACCAAGAAAACAGATCTAAAAGAAAAGAAAGAGACAAATTCAGGGAATGAGGTTCATCTTAGTAACTAATGCTTCCAGAAGGGACTTGATTTCAGAAGATGACTCCACTTGCTTGCCAATCATAGTCTTCAGTTCAACATTAGTTCCATCCTGCTTGTCCAACCTCTGCTTGACCATTTCAATTTCCTTCTTTAGTTCTTCTAAGGTCTTCAGCACGAGAGATGTTGGTAGAGTTTCTTCAGTAGTAGCAGCAACTTGATCTTCAGAGTTTTCTTTAGCATAAGGTACTGGCACAGATTCATTTTCCTGAACTTCTTCAGAAGGCACTAAAACCATCTGAAGATCAGAGTATGATTCCATTGGTTCTGGTTCAGTCCAGGGCTTGTCATCTAGAAGTAGAGGTTTGTTCTTTTAAATGTTGGAGACCACTTCTTTGAGATACTCGCAGAAGTTCTGGTGAGCGATATCATAACATATATCTTTAAGCTTTTTGGTCTCCACGTTGAACCATTTTCTGAATGTTGCCCATAGAAAGTCAGAAGCAGCTGGACCAGGAAGCTCTGAGCAAGATACCTTCCGATTCTCAAGTCTGATTTTCATTTCTGCTTCAAAAGCTAGCAGAAGTGAATCAATGTCTGTTTTGGTGGGTTTAGGTTTTGGAGCAGGAATAGCAGTTTTGTTTGTGACAAAAGATAATATCTGGAGAGCCTCTATGTCAATGGAAGTTCTAAGTGGGTCTTCTGGTTCAGAGTTTTCTGGAGGAGTATCTAGAATTGTGATGAATGTGGGTGAGTTTGGTGGAGTGGATTCATAAGAGGACAATGATTTTTCTCTTATTGGTGATAGGTCAAAAACAAGTGTGTTTAAGTCAACGTGCATAAGTTGTAAGGCACTAGTTTGTTGTGTTTCAGAAGTTTGAATAGGAATATTTTGGTGAGATTCAAATGTTTGGAATGCATCAATGTCAGATAGAACATTTTGAAGTTCTGTATGTGTTTCAACAAATTGGGGTGTGTTTATATCAGAGGGTGGAGTTGGATCAATGGGTATGTCAAAATCATCTAGAGTTTGTGATTGATTGTGTTCAATTTGTGGTTGATTTAGTGGTGGTATGATAGAAGGTGTGGCAGCAGATGTTGGTATCACAGAAGGATTTGGATCAAAAGTAATGTTGGGTTCAGAAGAAGGGATGGGTTCAGAAGGTGTTGGTTCAGACATGACCACTTTGACAACTTCTACAACAGAAACATAATCAGATTGAGAAGATGAAGAGTTACCTTTCTTTTTGACAGTTTTAGCAGCCTTCTGAGAAGTTCCTTCCCTAGATTTCCTCTTCTTGTTCTTCTTTAAGACAAATTATGGAGCTGGTTTCTTGTGTTCTTCTGGGTTGAACAGACGGTCCACCCCATCCAGCTTGCATGATTCCAAATATCTGACAACAACCTCTGGAGGTGTGTCAGAAGAGAACATTGGGAAATTCTGTAGAGCAATCTTCCTAGTAGTGATGACCTCTCTGGAGTGAAGAGTTGGGTCCTTCTTGATAGAGTCAATGAACTTCATCTTCTTTAGATTCTTTGCATTTAGAGGTTTCCCAACGTCTGTTTCCAGCAACTCAATCTGCTGTGCTGCAGCCAGATGATCCACAACGTCTGTTTTCAGTCAGAATGTATAAGATTAATCTTCCTAGAGGTATCCAATCCCTCTTGGTATTTTCTCCTTCTCTGGTTTCTTTTACACTATTTTTCAGATGGTTGAAGAGAGAATGTGCTAGGTTGACTTTCTTCTTCTTGGAGATGAAATAAAGGAGAAACTATTGATCCATGTTAATGTAATAATGATAGTTTGTTGCTTTCCTGTGACATATGATTCCCAGAAGGATTTTTGCCCAGATCCTCAGATGATCCTTCAGATCTTTGATTTTGTTTGAAGGTTGTCAATGGGTGAAAATCTCTTTGGCCACTAGTTTTGTGTCTGAGAGTTTATCCATTTCACTACACTTGATTCCATTGCCATCAGATTGTATGAGTCTTGCAATATGATCTTCTGAGATAATTATCCTCTTCCCCAGAACGTAAGAGGTAACATGGGAATTTGAAGCACTTGCAAATACCCAGAATTCTTTAACCAGCTTGGGGAAGACTGGTCCCATGAGACGATCAAATTACTTTTCCCACCCTTGAGCTTTGACGTGAGGATGAAGATCAAAACCATTCTCTTTTAAACTTTCAAAATCCACGAATAGCTCACATAAGACTTCAAGTTTGTCAGTAGAGGTGAGGAGTGTTTTGACAGGAGAGACATGTAGCATTTATGTTGAAGAATCCTTTTCTGGTTGAGAGGCTGAATCCATTGTTACTAAGATGAGGGTTTTAGGGTTTCACAAAAAGGTTTGCAGAGAAAAAGTAGGAAAATTTAGGGTGAAAAGGAGAGAGTGAAAACAACGTGAATGGTAAAAGGTAAAACGTGAAGGTGAAAGTGAGTTTAAATAGGAAAAATTGCATTTAATAATAAAACATAATTAGTGGAAATAATAAATGCTAAATACATCATGATTAGAAAGTAATAAATGCTAGTTGAAAAAAGGGGAAGGCGTAGAGATCTTGGAACAGTTACCAAAAAGATTTGTGCCTCTATTGTGTCAATTCATCCTTTTCAGTTTCCCAGAATTTGAACGCGTGTCCTTCTGCAGAAGACAGTTGTCTGATTGCATGTTTTGTCCTGCTTCAGAGTTAGAACACGTATTCTGAGCTTCTAGGGGTCCTCAGAGGTTGAGTGACACGTGTTGATGTCAAAATCTGCATGTTATTCTTTTTAAACATAATTTCTCATAGATAAATAGTCAGATCATTAAACTAACTTCTGAAAAAAATAACCAATTCAGAGTTCAGAACTTCTGAGAGATAAAAACATGTAATTAAACATTTTTCATTCTGGACATAATTCCATACTAAGATTAGTTAGAATGAAATTAAATCTATCTTCAGCAAGGGGTTTTGTAAAAATATCAGCCCATTGGTGATTAGTATCTATGATTTTTAAAAATAATATTCCCTTCTGAGTATAGTCCCTAATCAAATGATGTTTAACTTCTATGTGTTTAGCTATAGAATGTAAAATTGGATTTTTAGAGAGACAAATAGCAGAAGTATTATCATAGAGGATGGGAATTTTACTCTCATAAATATTGAAGTCCTCAAGCTGATTTTTCATCCAGAGCATCTGAGTACTGCATCCAGCTGCTGCAATGTATTCAGCTTCTGCAGTTGATAATGCTTTGGTTGACTGCCTTTTGCTTGACCAGGAAATTAGATTGTCTCCCAGAAATTGACAACTTCCAGAAGTACTTTTTCTTTCTGTTCTGTCTCCAGCAAAATCAGCATCATAGTAACCTACAAGCTTGTAATCTTTGGATCTTCTGTAGCATATACCAAGATTAGTAGTACCTTTCAGATATCTAAAGATTCTCTTAACTGATGTTAAGTGAGTTTCTCTAGGATCTGATTGGAATCTGGAACATAAACATACACTATATAGAATATTTGGTCTAGATGCAGTTAGATAGTGGAGAGAGCCAATCATACCTCTGTAGATCTTCTGATATATTTTCTTACTTACCTCTTCCTTCTCCAGAATACATGTAGGATGCATAGGAGTCTTAGAGATCTTACTTTCTGATAAGTCAATATTCTTCAGAAGTTCTTTGACATATTTGCTTTGATGGATATAAGTTCCTTCTGATGTTTGATTGATTTGGATTCCTAGAAAGAACTTTAGTTCTCCCATCATGCTCATCTCAAATTCTGCCTGCATAGACTCAACAAATTTCTTTCCCAAAGCACTTTTAGTAGAACCAAATATAATATCATCTACATATATTTGGCATATCAGAATATCATTTTTAATGTTTTTACTAAAAAGAGTTGTGTCCACTTTTTTCCCTCGATGAAATTATTTTCCAGAAGAAAGTTACTAAGTCTTTCATACCAAGCTCTGGGAGCTTGTTTCAGACCATATAAGGATTTTTTAAGTTTAAAGACATGTTCTGGAAAATTTGTATTTTCAAAGTCAGGGGGTTGGTGCACATACACTTCTTCATCAATATAACCATTTAAAAATGCACTCTTGACATCCATTTGATATAGAATGATATTATGATTGACAACAAATGAAATTAGAACTCTAATTGATTCTAACCTGGCGAATGGTGCATAGGTTTCTGTATAGTCTATTCCTTCTTGTTGACTATAACCTTGTTGTCACTCTCCGGATTTTCATCCCGGTGCAGATGCGAACCGTCGGCGATGTTGGAGGTTGAGGTTGAATAGAGTCTCCAGCTAGGCATTTTTATCCCGAAGGAAAGGTAATGCTGCATAAACCTGGAAAGATATGGATAAGACGGTTGCGAACCAAAGAAACTGAGTAAGGGGGTTGGTTACGACCTGGGATGGTATTAGCACCTAGACCATCCGTCGTACTCGACGGGATCCACGCTAACGTGATTGTGTTTAAAATGGGGGATAGTGTATGTGCTAAATTGTGCATAAAAAGCTAGGGAGAAAAGGATGTACAGAGTGTCAGTGCAAAAAAGAAAGAGAGTGCTCAAAACTGAGGCTAAGGAAAAAGAAACAGAAAGAGGAGAGATGGGGGAAGACAAAGAGAATTTTGTTCGATAACTGTTAAGTTATGCCTACACATCCTCTCGTGCAATGAGGAAGTCAGAACACCGTAGTTCGACTCAAAGAGACTTGGATGATTTTGTTATGAACTGCTTGCTTGTATATGCTCAAGTGTATGACTCGTGTGGCTCGAGTGCTAACAGTCTTGCATTAGACGGGAGAAGAGAGTCCTTGTTTTCAGAGTGAATATGATGAGAAAAGAATCCCGGAGGAGAAGTTTATTGTTTTTTTTTTGTGTTTTCAGTTTTTTATTGTTTTTGGTGTTTTGCATAGGATAATGAGCTTAAGCCCTAATCAAGGGTTTGTAAACTCATTATATCACCCCTGATTAGGGATAATGAGTCTACTTAGGTATGAGATGAAAATCTCAACTTAATTACCCTAATGATGCAGGATTAAGATCATTAACCTACTTGTGATTATTAAGTGTTTTTTGGATTTCTGTTTTGTGTTAAGTAATGAGTGTAATATCTCAAAATTTGCCCTCTCATTCCCTCAACATTTTGCATAGCATTTAGTATACACAAATTCATAAAATAATCAAAAACATTGCATCATGTGTAGCATAGCTGAGGCATAGATATGTGAACAATGATTGGAGCAACTGAAAGCTATACAAAGGCAACCAATGGGTCACAAAGCTCCTTGGTCATGTGCAAGGGGTCTACAAAATCCCACAAGTCTCCATTTGAAGCCTCAAGTCTTGGAAAGAAGTGAATGGCTCCAAGGAATGCAAGCAGTGCAATATCTCCTGAGGAAATTATCCAAATTAAGGTTTCAATTGTGAAGGGATTCTCCATGAATTTTTTAGCAAACGTGGATTTCATTGTCTTATATATGATGACAAGTGCCTAGGGTTCAAATTTCATCCACAAATTAATTTTGGAAGAGGTTCGATTGGTCAGATGAATGAAAATCAGGAATTTGGGGGAAAGTCAACCATGCTGAAGAAAAAGTCAACTCTTAACTTCTTGAGATCAAAATCATGAAATTAGGGTTACAAGGATCCTATGTTTCAAATTTGATCATGAAATGATGGAGGAATCAAGAGAGATCAAGAAAACTAAAACTTACCATTTTTGGAAAATTAGGGTTTCCATAAATGGGAAGTTTTAGTAATTTTTGCAGCTACTTTGAATGAGGCCTTCTCCCAAAAACTAGAAAGATATGAAAATTCTACTTGGAGCCAATTAAATAGGGCATCTTGAGCTTCAAATCCATAGGTTGAAATCACCCATATCATAAAAAATGAGAGAGATATGATCTTGCGCGTGCCCTGCCTGGAAATTCATCAAACATGTTGTGGTCAGAATGTCAAGCCATTTTTCTTGACCAAAAAGACCTCAAATGGATTTTTGGTGAACTACAAAGTTGTTCCTTGATGTAATCCCTACAAGATTGGTGTTCAAAGATTTTTCATTTGAGCAAGTCTTCTTGGGCTATTTGGGGGTCAAAGTGGAGAGGTTGCAACTGGCCAGCCATAGGACCATGGGCACAAGGCATGCCAAATTCGTGCAGGCCAATATGCAGCTTATTGGCATGATATTCAATGACCATTTTAAGATGATTAAAGGTCATCATTCATCATGACATCAACATCAAAAGTTGTTCTACATATTTCCAACTTCAATTTGAGTCTAAGAACCACTTGCATTGATGGCTTGAGCTACAAGAAATCTCCCATTGAGGATCATGATTCTCAACTGGTTTTCTTCTGTGATAAGGCATTGCATAGCACCCAAACCTCAAGTTCAATTCCTCAGATTGGCAGCATTCAACATGCTTGACCATGATGCATTGCATTGGAGTGCACATGATTCTATGATTGCTTACATACCACAGCTGCTATGCTCCATCAAATATCCAAGACAATGATCATTGTGCATTGCCTCAATTCACATCAGAATGCATCTTACCACGAGGACCATGTCCATGAGTGTAGTGAATCATTTCATTTCATTTTCAAGCACCTAAGGCATGCTGCATTTGAGGAACACCATAAGAGCATGAACTATGCAGCATGGGATGAAATCCAATTGAAGAAAGTTCTAGATGGTCCAGCTGGCATAACTGCCATAACAACCTCACTCACTTCACCTGACTCACTCATTTAACTCAAGGGATAAGTAACCATGGTTAAGAGCCCTATAAATGGAGATCACTACTTCATTTGGCAGCTTGGCTTCATTCTCACAAAATTCTCACTCCATTGAATCTCTCTGCATTTTGCTTCGAGTCACCTTCTTCTTCATCAATTCAATCTCCATTTCCCTCAATCCATCTTCATTATCATCTTCAGCATAACCTCCATGGATGGCATAGCTTGAAACCTCAAGAATCATCAACTGCATTATTGAGTTCACATTTCCAATTGAAGTGAAACCCCTCAATCCTCATCTCTCCAGCTTCAATCTTATCCAATTCATCATCAGCATTGTGCTAGCTTCATCTCTATGGCTTCATCACCTCAATTCTTCAAGGAATCTTCACTGCACGATTGTGGAGCTTCTTCTGCATTTTCTTTAATCCTTCAAGATTCATCAAGTACAGAGTGTTTATTTCACTTCTGGTGAGTTAAAGCAAGATCAAGCAATTCTTGGAACCTCCTCTCTGGTCTTCTAGCAACATATTGATCACACTGCAATTCAAGTATGCTCTAAAAACTCGCTTGATCGAATTGATTGATTTTCATTGTTTTCATGTCAACCGAAGTTTGATAGAAGCAATGGCACCTCTGGCTCGTTGATAGGCATGCTAGATGCTTAGATCCAGTTTTAGGTTGGTTAATGTTTGCCTTCGATTTGATCATTTTAGGAACCATAAATGAATTTTGAGGATATATTAGTGATCAGTGAGAGAAGACGAGTGAGATGATACCTTTGGATTTCATTTTCATGGTGAATTGAGGAAGCCCTAGCAGAGCATGGCCGGAGAAGATGACCGAACTTCATCTCCGGTTATCTGAACAGTAACCCTAATTATTTCTAACTTTAAGTCCCAACCATTGGATGAGTCTGATCCAAGAGTTCACAAGCTGCCAACACATTAATGAGTTCGTGCCTTGCACATGTCACCAAGTCAACATAAAAGTCAATCAGTTGATATTCAGACCCCATGCGTTTTTACACTCAGCCCATTCATGTTGGTTTCTGTGCTCTTAGCACCCCCCAGGCCCAATTCACATTATTTCTTTTTATTTCTTTTCATCATTTTATTCCAATTTCGTTTCCCATTTTTAAAAATAGTAAAAAGCCTCCAAAAATTCTCAATTAATTCATGGACATTCCTCACATTTTTCTTTAATTTTCCATAATTTTATATTTTATTTTTGTTCATTTTTGAGATCATAATTAATTTCTCCTTTGAATTAATTCCATTTTTCTCAAATTTTGACCAATCACCTTATAAAATTTCTTCCTCTAAAACCATAAAACATAAATGGCCCATTCTTTTTGCATTCTTTTAAGAGCTCAATAAAATTCCCCAAAATATTTTTCTCTGAATTTTTAGGTCTTTGTTTGGGTCTTTTGAGTCCATGTTTTCCACATTGATCACATAAACCCTAATTGTGTTCCAATGAGCCTTTCACCACTCAAAAATAGGAATTTTCAAGAGATTTTTTGTACACATGCTATTCTCTGGATTTTGTATTGATTTGTTAAATTTCATAATTTTTATAGGTCATTTGATATTTGTTTCAAGTTACTTAAGGCCTTAAGTCATTTTTGGTCCCTTTTAGAAACCTCCCTCATTCCTTTTGAATAAGTCATTCATGCCATTAGTCTAAGGTCTTGTTTCTGGTTCTTGTGAGTCATATTATAGGTCCCATAACATTGAAAGCCATCCTTGAGTCTTTACTTTTTTTTGGGGTTTACTTGAACCTTAAGCCACCATTGTCCCCATTTTAACATAATTCTTCTTCATCCCTCATCTTAACCACTCAAAACTTCTTGAATACACCAAATAAATTTGTACAAGTCTTGTTTTGTGTCTTATAAACATGTTTAGGTAATTCCTCTATGTTAATTTAACATGTATAAATTTTTGCTTCCTTTTGAACTTCATTTTCCATTAAGAAGGTCAAAAAACCCTAATTTGAACACCTAGCCTTAGGATGCTTCTTAACTCAAAATTTGTGAATATTTTCCAAGTAAAATCTCCATTTTATTTAGTGGTAAAGCCCCTGTTTTTTGTATGGGGAAGTCAAGTCCCTTTGTTTATTTTTGAATATTTTTCTAAGTCATTTTGTTTCATCTTTATAACCATGCTTTTATATGCTTTCTCTCCCATCTCAATCTCATACTTGAATATCCTTAACTTGGATCTCTTCCTTCTCATTTGATATATCCATTTCCTCCACTTCCACACAAGTCTAAGTTCTGGTTTTTTCATGTACCTTTGAGTTTAAGAGATTTTAGCAATAGTAAACACTTAAGTTATCTTTCTAACATCATCCTTAGGTATTGGTGGTACTTTAGGACATAGTTTGACCTTAATTCAATTAATTCCTTTAGAAACTTTTGAATTGGTTTAGCTACTGACTTTTTAAATAGGTTACCTTATAAAGTGCTTTAGGCTTAGGTAATGACCTTAGAAGCTCACTAATATCTTTCCTTAGCTAGTGTGGATTGTTATTGAAACTTTCCATGTAATAATTGTTCATGTTTCTCCATCATGCTAACTCTTGTTTTGTAGGGGGGAAGATGAGGTAATTACTTCATTATTTATCTCTTATGTATGCATTTATTTGTTTTTCCTTAGCACCTTTGTGCTTTGTTCATAGGTTCCCTTTCCTCTCTTTAGATTCAACTTAACTTCCTTAGGAAGTAAGTTGAATTCTAACTTGTTCTTTCTTCTCCTTAGGTTAGAATACCTCATTAACCATAGGACCTATTTGTACATAATAAGATGACTTAGGGTTGTGTCTTAGTCCCCCATTAGTTTTGACCTTTCCCTTTTGAGTCTTTCTTTTCTCATCTTCAAACAAATCCAAAACGATTTAATAAATGTATGAAAGGATCCCTTGTTTATAGCCTTATTCCATGGGGAATTTGCATTCATTCCATCTTGGAATGGTGTAAGCTTGTCTAGCATGATGCACAAGTCTTATAAAGGGGTTGTTTCACAAAGAAAAACATAAAAGACATATCTTTACAAAAGCAACAAAAACACTTAATAAAGTTCAACAGGCTAGTGAACTTAAACCCTAATTCATGGAAACAACTCTTGGATAAATTCTCCTTGCTTGGTGTGTTTGTTCTATTATTCCATCTTGCAATGTAGTAGCAAGTAAACATTCCATGGAAAAGAGTTTAAATTCACTCCCTTGTGCCAAATTCATAAAAACACTTAAAAAGACAAAAACAAACAATAAGCGACATTCCTGCGGGAACTTATCTTTTCATCTCATTCATTCTCAACGCGAACTCGCGAAGACTTGTCTCACATGCAAGACGGTAAACGCACTCGTACCAGACGAGCCTGCAAGACCTGAGCATAGACATACGCAGTTCCAGAGCATAAAAAATACAAACAAATAGTTCTCGCCTTAGTTAGGAGAACTATGTCAACTCTGATCCTCATTTTCCCGATGAGGAACGTAGGCAGCGGGGTAGGGCCCGTTCGAGCACAATCTTTATTTTCCCAACATTTCCCCCTTTCTTTCCATTCCAATTCCTTTTCTCCTTTTCCATTCCCATTCTAGTTCCAGTAGCAGTTTTGTTCAGCAGCAGTTATATTCTTTTACCCTTTGAAACAAAACAAACAAGCGTGGATCCCGTTGGGTACGACGGACGATCTGGGGTGCTAATACCTTCCCAGGTCGTAACCGACTCCCGAACCCAGATCTTTGGTTCGCAAGGCCTTGTCCTTTCCTTCTTCCTTAGGTTTGTGCAGCATTACCTTTCCCGATCGTTCGAGATAAAAATGCATGGCTGGCAACTCTACCTTTTCCGCGCCACTTTCGCGTTTGTACTAGGATAAAAATCCTGGGAGCGACAGCTGGCGACTCTGCTGGGGACCGAACCTAGAATCTCTGGTTTCCCTCATAGAGTCAATCCTAGCGCCTGTAAAATTTTTTTTCTTTGGGTGTTTATATGTGAGTGATGTTGTGTTTATTTACTGTTTTCGTTTACAGTTTACTTTACAGCTTTATTTACTGCTTTCAGTATTTTTTTTCACATGCATCATATACTGGACTGTGCTGGTTTCATTTTTTCTGTGGGATGGGCTTTGTTATTGTGAGATAAGCCAAATACCCGGCTTGAGTGCACCTAGGATTTATAGTGGTTCCACTTTGGCTTCATGGCATCTTGCTATGTTGGTATTAGTGAGTTCCACGCCTTGACTTGCGACCTTCTCGGAAATGTATTGATGCCAGAATCTTTTTGGGGCAATACACTACCTTGATAGTTATGTGCAGTCAAGGGACCAATCATTGAGAACCTTTATGGAAACATCCCTCTCTAGTGATGACATTCGCAGACCATATTTGTTGGCAAACCCACTCGCATTCGAGGGCCCACTGGGAACTCGCATAGGATGGCCTGGGAACTCGATAGTATTGTACCCTTCGGGATGAATTTACTATTGTTTCTCGATTCAGTGCTTGAAGCTGAGGACTTATGAGGGATGCTTGTTTCCTTGGACTTAGCTGAGACCTCCCTGAGTAGTACATAATGCCAAACCAATTCCCTGATTTGGTCATGAGCCATTTCTCGGAAATGGTGAACGTATTATTGCTATTCGGCTTTGAGAGTCAGTGATCTTTGACCCGAGTAGCACACCCGTGAGATTGGGAGGGGTTTACAGGTTTGCAGGAACCCTAAAACTTCAACATACCCATTGTGCCAACATACTTCAGTGATATGGTCTTGTTCTGCTAATTATGGATTTTGAAATCAGGGACTCCTGATCAGAAAGATACTTGTGATGATGTTGTGGCCTTGCACAGACACTTGATTACCTGATTCACTACACAGAGACGTCACTGATCACATGCCTTGCCTTGCATAACATCATTAATCATTTAGTGTTCTTTTTACTCTCAGGGTTCATTACCTCCTATTCCTGGTCATATTTGCTGCTTCAACATGGAGATTCCAAGGAAGAGAAATGTCCATTATACTTTCCCACATCTAGAGATAGATGGTATTCAGGAGTTAATTGGATTGATGGGTGACAAGGTGCTTGATGATTTCAGAAAAGAGTTTGGAAATATCCTAGACTATGTGAATAAGCCCACCACTGACCACATGGATAGCTTGCATTCCGTATTGCAGTTCTATGATCCACAACTGAGGGTTTTTGTTTTCCCTGATTACATCTTGGCTCCCACATTAGAAGAGATATCCAGCATCCTCAGAATCCCCATAAAAAATGGTGCTCCTTACTATGGCTTAGAGAAGATGCCTTCATCCAAAGATATAGCTGAGTATTTTCTTCTAGACTTGTCCAAGGTTATCAGAGAATTGGATTCCACCAAGGGTAAAGGACTTTTCTTATATTTTCTTATCAAAGAAGCTCAGGACCTGGCCTCTGAAGACAAATGGGCTACGTTCTGCACCTTGCTTGCTTTGATAGTGTATGGGACCAGTTTGTTTCCAGGAGAGAAGGGTTTAATCAACATGGAAGCTATCACTATGTTTTCCATGAGAAATCCAGTACCCACTTTGCTTGGTGACTTTTATTATGGGGTTCACCATAGGAATGAAAAGAGGAAGGGACATGTAAATTGTTGTGCTCCAATATTTGCTGATTGGTTTATAAGGTAACTCCCTAAATCAGGGTCTTTTCAGGATTTGAAAAAATCTTGGAAGTGGTCCAAAAGATTAATGGGCTTAACCTCAACTGACATTTCATGGGGATGCAACGGAGACCTTGTGGGCAAAGAAATTTTGGTCAGTTGTGGTAGCTTCCCAAGTGTGCCTCTGATAGGAAGGAATGGTGGGATCAGTTACAATCCTATCTTGTCCAGGAAGCAGTTTGGTTATCCATTAAGAGTTGTGCCTTTGATTGAAGAGGAAAATGAATCTTTATACTTTCCGGCAGAAGGAAATCTCAATAGGAGCATACTAGTATCCCAAGCTTGGGAGGGTAGAGTGATGAAAGGGAAGAAAGACTTTGGGAGAGTGGATCCCAACACTTATGATCCTTTTGCCAGCTGGTTGGAGGATCGTGTGAAGACCCTGTTACTCCCATTTTATAGAGAAACACCTCTCTACCCTAAGGAGGTAGCACCCACAACTTCAGTACCTCTTCAAGAATATCAAAAGTTGGAAGCCTTGGTTCAACAACTTAGGTTGGAGAACCAAGAAGCTTACAATTAATGCCCGAAACTGAAGATGCAAAATCAAAAGTTGGAGGAAAGAGCTCACAAAGCTGAAGAGATGGTTAGGCTCATGCAGCAAGACTTACAGGTGAGAGAGCTCTACTTCAAGAAATGGGGATTAGCTGAAACTCACAAGGCGGCCCAACGTCGGAAGGAGAAGAAAGATTTGAATGAAGCCAATGAAGTTGTCACCTTATGGCAAGAGAAGTGGGAAGCAAATTTGAGGAAGCAGAGGGAGCTGGAGATCAAGCACAAGCTAGAATTCAAGAGTCTTCAAGATTCTTTGGATGGATAGAGAGAGCTCCTTCAGAAGGCTTATCATCAAGAGAAGGGTCATCTCCAAAGTTTAGCAGAAAGCCAACAAGAAATAAAGGAAGCTCAGAAAGAAATAGAAGATTTGAAATTGAAAGCTGATGTCAAGAGAGCCAAGAATGATTCTATTACAAGCCAGGAAAGTGAAAAGGTGTTCCTACAGCAAATTAAGGAATTGCATGCCTCCTTTGACCTTAGGGATATCTTAATTCAGAAGCTTGTACAGGAACCTACGCATCCGGATATACCTCAGATGTTGCAAAATGTCAAGCCCCTTAGTTGGAGATTACAGGATGTAGACTTTCCTAAGCTTTAGTTTTATATGCATATGACTGGGATTACCCGCAGGCTTGTTATGGGAATCCCCTTTCTCTTGATGTACTTTTTCTTTCTTGACGTATGAATTTGTACCATGTGAGGATCTTTTTATTCCAATTGTCTTATGATTTACCTGAAGTCTCTTATATCTGTTGCACGGACACAAAATAAATGCCACCACTTCAAGTTTGAATGTCACACAGGATTTTCTCAACACCAGAATGGGAAAGTAATTGAAGCCTTGGGAATAAAAGTAACACATTGCATTGCATACACATCATTTTCATTTATCCTTTGTTTTGCGGGTTTTCTACGGGTTGCTTAACTTATTTGCATTTCAGGCAAAGATTGCGAGGACCGCCAAGATCCGTCATCTTCGACAGAATATCCCACATTGTTACACAACTCGCAGCACCCAGAGGACAGTCATGGACGCTATGCAAACTGAACTTAATGAGTTTCGCACCAGAATAGGAGAGTTCATGGTCATGATGCAAGGGATGGCTCAGGGACAACAAGAGTTAAGAAATGCAATTCAGGGGCTCAACCCCCCTCAGACTAATCCTCCTGTAACCACTCCTGAAGTACAAGTGACTCCTCCCAACACTAACAATGGCCCAGGTGGACTTCAAGTTCCAGAACATGGCGCAACAACTTTCATTCCAGTACAAGATAGGCAGGAGGATCAGTTTCCTTCTTTGAACAATGATATGGGATTTGGTGGAGACGGAAATCTTTAAGACTTTTTTATGCTTGCTGTCAAAGTCAAAGCCCTAGAGTGTAGAGACACTTTGGGGATAGATGTGTCAGACATGGTGTAATCAACCCAAATTTTCCCTCACTAATTTCACACCATGGCTTGTGATCTTCCATATTTGCATTAGTTTAAGAATATCATATCATATTGCATTTTTGTTTCATCTGCATAGTTCAAGTTCATCTGCATCTAGGGTTTGTTATCTGAGCAATCCAAGGATCCATCTGAGCCACTCCAAAGATCTCCATTCATTCCAAGAGGGTCCATGTATTTTCTATCATCATATTATATCCCTCAAAGATCAAGGAAGTCAAAAAATCACAAGAACTTGGAAAGCATGGAAGCAGAGTTAGGGTTTCACTACACAGATGACTTGAAATTAGGGTTTTGGTTTCAGAGGCCATAACTCCAAATTTTTTTGCCATTCTTGTTTCTAATAGTCTCAATGTGTTATAAGGATCATGTGTACCAAGTTTGATGAAGAAATTCACTGTGGAAGTCATCTGTTCACTGGGTAACTTCTTGAGCAAGTCAGAGCAAAATCAGGGCATCTGAGGCCCCCAACAATGGAACCAAAGTGGATTTTTCATCAAATTTAAGTTATATGATCTTTATTTGATCATTTTAGTGCTTGGAAGTTCACAAAATTTAAGAAATTTGAGCTAAACCAAAAGTTGCCAAAAATGGAAATGACTTGTAATGGAAACTTTCCATTTTGGGAAAGTTTTTCAACCTCCTATTTCTCAACCAAAAATACTTCAAATGAAAAATTGTTGCTCATGAAAGTTGTAGATTGGATCATTCCCTTTTCAAAAATTACAAGAACAAGTCCTAATTCATTATGGAACTCAAGTTATGACCTTGCAAAGTTGGCAAAAATCCTATAATTTTCACTTTCACACCAAAGAGGATTTTTTGCAATTTCACATACCAAGCCATTTTGTGACCTCTAATCATTCTCTAAGCATCATACCAACATAATACAATGCATTGTGACCAAAATTTCCCAAAGAGGGATGAATCTTCTCATACACTTGTTGCATCACCCCAAAAGAGGCCAAAATTCTTCAAATTTGCAAAAAGGGATGAATCTTCTCATACACTTGTTGCATCACCCCAAAAAATTTTCCATGGCTCTCCTTGATCAATGTTGAGCCAGGACATGCCAAAGAACAGCTGCAACATGAGCCCATACCTCAAGTACACAATTTGTTGACTTTTTGCAAGAGAGCCCATACCAATCAACTGCAGCCACAACCACTCTCTGGCCAATAGGGTTATGTTATGTTGACTAAAAGCAAGCCAATCCATAACACACACAAGCCTGAATCAGTTCACACACCAAGTTTCTCAAAATCACCTTCATGCTTCAAACATTTGAAACTCTCTGTCCAGCCACTAAAACTCCAAACAAACTTCACCATTCAACTCACCATCACCATTAGAGCATTTCCCAACCATTACCAAGCCCTGAAAGCCAGCCAAACACAAACACGATTTCAGGTCAGTTGAAGTGCAACCACTCAATCCAGCCATTCTAAGCTCCTTCTAAGCATTGCAACTTCATCAGGGGGTCAAGTAAAGAGGATTTGCACAAAAGTAGAGGTCTAAAAGCTTCAGAGGTGAAAGCTCCAGCTCAGTTATCAATCTTCAAACTTTTTTTCCAGAAGCATGATTTTAAGTTTCTAAATTGTTCTACATGTTATGCTGATCACCATGATATAATTTGTTTTGAAAATGAGTTGAAAATAAGCTTGTATTGGACTTCTGAAACATTGCCCGTGAAACATGTTCTTGTTTGATTCTCATGATTGATGCAAAATAAATTAGTTTTGAGGGTGGATTCGTGCTTAGGGTGAGGTGGGGATTTTATCTGGAGCTTTAGAGCTCCTGAAATGACCTAGGTAGAGAGTTTAAGAAACTACCCTGCTGGAGAAGACGCCCGGAGCACTATTCCGGCCGTCTGAGTTGGATTAGGGCTAATCTCAGGTGATTAGCTGAGTTTGAATCTGGAGCGTAGGATCTGAGTTTCGCGCGTGTGTGGAGGGCAGAGATCATTTCACTTAACCCTAATCCTTTTAATTTATTTAATTAATTAGAATTATGCCAGATTGAATCTGGACCTTTAGATTGCGCGCTGGTCAATACATCCCCCCCAGTTTGAATCTGATCCCTTGGATTGTCATACTTTCCCTTTAATTCATTTTATTTTCATTTTTTATCCATTTATTTTGTCCATTTTATTTAAAATACTTAGAAAAATCCTAAAAAAATTTCCTTCTTCATTTTACTTCCAAATAATTTTCTTCACCCAAAAACATTTTTATTTTTATTTTTTGCATTAAAAAATCATTTTAAAAATATTTAAATGTTTATTTTAATTTATTAATGGGAATTAATTAATTAAAATACCATTTAGGTTTCCAAAAATCACAAAAAAATTCACATTGCACCTTGTCGCTCCCTGGATTTCCATCCTGGTACAAACGCGAAAGTGGCGCGGAAAGAGGTAGAGTCGCCAGCCAGGCATTTTTATCCCGAAGGAACGGGAATGGTAATGATGCACAAACCAGGAGAAAAGAAAAGGAAGGACACGGGTCCTGCGAACCAATGAGACTGAGTTCGGGAGTCGGTTATGACCTGGGAAGGTATTAGCACCCCAGATCGTCCGCCGTACCCGACGGGATCAACGCTTGCAAAGAAACTGTTTCAAAGGGTGAAGAAATGAAAGCTGCTGCAAAACTAAAACTGAAACTGGATAAAAAAGAAAAGAAATGGGAAAAATGTAGGGAAAATAAAAGAGTGTGCTCGAACGGGCCCTACCCCGCCGACTACGTACCTCATCTGGACAATGAGGATCAGAGTCGCCGTAGTTCCCATAACTAGGGGTGGAAAGGATTGCTTGTGTCTTAAGGCTTGAACTGCCTATGTCAATGCTCAGGTGTTGCAGGCTCGGACGACGAGTGCGTTACCGTCTTGCAAAATGACAAGTAGTGACAAGTTCGCGGACGGAGCGAAGGAGATGAGAAAAGAATTCCCGAAGGAAAGAAGATTATTGTTTGTTTGTGTTTTTATATAAGCTTTTATGAGTGTGGTACAAGGAAGTGAACTCAAGCTCTTTTCCATGGAATGTGTACTTGCTACTACATTCCAAGATGGAATAATAGAACAAGCACACTCAAGTAAGGAGAAGATCCCCAAAACTTGATCCCAGAGATTAGGGCTTAGGCTCACTAACTCATTGAATTTATTAAGTGTTTTTGCACTTTTGATGAAGAAGTCTTTTTTATGATTTTCTTGATGAAGATGGTCTCATGATCAGACTTGTGCATCATGATAAACAAGCTTGTACTATCCCAAGATGGGAAAACTACAAGTGTTTCATGGAATAAGGCTATTGCACAGGAGACCACTTCAATCCTTATTAAGTGTCTTTAAGTTTTGTTTTGAGGTGAGAAGAGAAAGAAACAAAAGGATCTTAAAGGTAAAAGTCTAATGGGGGACTAACACCTAATTGTTATCATGCATAGAAAATCCTAGGTTAGTGAGGTTTACTATCCTAAAGAAGGAAGAGATAAGAAGAGAAAGAAAAGAATGAAGAAGGGAAGAAGAAAGAAAGGATGGCCTAAGCCTCTCAAACACAAATAGGAAAGCAATAAAGAAAAGAGAAAAGATAAGAATTGGAGATGTGGGAATCACATCCACACCTCTCACTTACCAAAGCCCCTGAAATGGTTAGTAACATAAGCAAGCATCATGACAAAAGCAAATGCGAACAAATGAAATACAAAATGGGCATACGATTCAACCAAAGCAACATAACCAGAATTGAAATCTCAATTACAAATGTCAAATTCAAATACACAACACAAGAATAAGAAATGGACTACACAGTTCAACATGAAGCATTATGGATCACCATGACAAAGCAAAACAAACATGAGATAACACAAGGCAAACCAAGCAAACAAACATCACAAACTTCAAGACCAGAACCCTAACATGTCAAGAATGTGCCTGAGAAACACAAGAGATGAAGAGTAGAAGCATACAAACTCAAACATTATCATCATGAGAAGCAAAGAAGCATAAGAAGTGAGGTGAACATGTACAAAAGTGAATGAACTTCAAAGGCAAGCAACCACAAAATTTCTCAAAGTACAAACATCAAATCAATACCAGAGAGGTATCCACATCCTAAATGGGCTCTAAATAACCTAAGGGAGTTGGCACAAGTTCCCTCCCAACCTAAGGACTAAACATATGACCAAACAAAGATGCAAAAGAAGATAAGCAAAGAACAAAATTTAAATTAGATCAAGCATTCATCCAAAAATTCCACAAATTTGCACAAAGACTCTTCAAACATCTAATATTAGCATGCCAAAAGAAAAGAACCAAAATCAGAAGCTAAGTAAGTCAAATATGTGCCTAAACATGGATTAGGGTTAGGAACCTTCATGCACAAGCTAAAGATCTAAAATAATCAAGCAAGCTTCTAAACATCAGAAGAAAAATCATCAACAAACTACATTTCAATGTGAATCCAGAGCAATAAGAATCAATTCAAAATTCAAATTAATGGTCAAGATATAAATTCTACAAGACAACATGCTTTAAAAGTGAATAAAAATCAAATAATATAAGAAGAAATTAATTCCAGCGTGGAAAATGAAAATAAATGGAAAATAAAAATGTTAAAAATTAAAGAAAACTCAAAATATCATACATGAGTTTTTTTGGAATTTTTATGAACTCAAAATATCAAAATTAAAGTAAGTCAAATATGAACTAAAAATCAAACTGAAATGAAATAAAAAATAAAAAAAAGAATTATATGAGCCAGGGGTGTGATCAGTAAGAAACTCGGTTCAAATTGGTTTGGGCTTATTGGAACAGGGGTGCGAAAAGCAACTATAGGCCCAGTGGATTCAGCGTGAGACATAATATTTACCATGGAAATTCAGGAAATCAGGAAAAAACAAAAGCCAATGGATCAAATGAATGCTTTAGATTAAGTCAACTTCCTAATCCAGTAAACCAAAACAAAGGAGATGCGTGTGTGTACATGGTATTTACAGTGAGGTGCGCAACACAAAGAATTATTCAGATTCAAATTATAAAATAGAACCACGTGCAAGGGAGGGGGACATTTTAATGTGCTGGCAGTGTGTAGATCGTCCAAATCAAATATCCTAGGGCTCATACATCATCTTCTTCCTTTCACCATTCCAGAATCCAGTGACCGGAGCCCTAGCTCCGACACTGGAAAATTCATAAACAAGAACAAAGAATCACAAAAATCAATCATAACTTCCAGATCCAATAATTAAGACATGTTGATCATGAATATGGCAATGATTTTCATAAAAGATCAAAGGATAGATCAAATCGAAGACAAACAGTTTGGTTCATCAAACTTCAAATCAACACAATACACTCAATATTCAAGCAAATGAAAAACTAATCACACCAGAATCATCAGTGAAACAAGCAGATCACAATGTATACATTTAATTTCAATTCCAGATCCACGAATTCCAGAGCATACCTGAGGTTGAAGATCCTCTAAAACTCCAAGAAAATGCTCCTACAGCTGTAGATCCACGTACTTTGACCTCCTCTTGCAAAATAAATGCAAGATGGAGCTTGAGAGAAGCTGGATCTTGGAATCCGAATGCTTTTGCTCTTGAATGGCACCTCAATGATTCTTCACTCTCAGCTTGAATAAGTGAGTGCAATGTGATCCTTAGAGCTCAAGGATGAAGATTATGTGAAGAAATTGGGAGAAGAGATCTTGAGGAGAGAGTTTCGAAAGAAAATGCAAGTGTGAAAGAGATTTTGAATCTGAGAAATGAGAGTGTGTGTGCACGAATTCAGTGCATGCTTGGCTTTTATATCATTGATCCTTTCACCTGATTAGGGTTTCTGAAGTAATGGTGGCATGAGAAGTGTGATTGAGGTGAAAATGAAAAAATGCATGAAAGTTGTGATTGCTTCACACACGCGTGAAATGCTTCCCTCATGTGCACATTCTGACTTTATTTCAATCCCTCATTGCCTTTGGATCAATCCTGACCCTTAGATGTGAGTGTAACATACTTTGCTTGTGATTTTGCAAAAATACACCTTGTGAAATATCTCTCATTCCATGCACGAATTTGGTGAATTCTTTTGAGAAAAATGTGTCTCATGTAATTCCTTGTGATATCATGATCTCAATTTGTCCATAGGTCAGCTTAGAAATGACTTGCAGTGCTTTTTGCACTTGGTGGAAACTTAGATTTTAAGGTAAACCCTAAAAAAATAAGTAACTTTCGAAGGCCATAACTTTTGATCCATGAGGGCTATGAAAATGTACTTGTAGTTTATGAAAATGGGAGAACCTACCCTACAACTTTCATGTTTATTGGAAATTCAAATGAGATCATTTTCACCATGAAAGAAGCCTTTGAAAATTAGGGCAAAAGTTGCCAAAAATGGAAAGTTTCATAACAAACCATATGCCAAAAATGGAAACTTCTTCAAAACCCTTTGATTCTTGATCCTTGACTTTGCCAAATCTCTTCTAAGGTCCTAAGTACATCCCTTGACTTGAAAAATGGGGTTGGACCCCTTGAATTCTCACAGTTGACTTTTAAAATGCACGGTTGACCAATTTCTTCTTATGCAAGCAACTGATGAAATAACTGCCTTCCACAAGGATTTTTCTCACCAAATTTCAACCCTAGGATCCTCTTATCATATGAAATACTTTTCCCACATGAAATGGCCAAAGTCACAAAGAATTATTGCTTGAAAGTGAAACCCTAATTTGGGATCCATTGTGTAGGAGCTTGCCCTAGCTTGGATTCCCTGATGATCTCCCAACCTCCTGGGCTTTTGTAAAGGATCTTGAACTTATGAGTGTCATGTAGAATCTTCATGGGACTTGGACAAGTCCACTGGGCCTCTTGTTATAGCTTGTAATGCCTCAAATCCACCAATAGTTGATCATATGCCTAATGCTAGAACATGAGAATGTTATGCTTTACTTTTCCATGCAACGATGCCAAAGATATGATATGATTATGATGATTATGATATGATGATGATGCTTAAAAAGAAGAGGGAAAATTTGGGGTGTTACATCTGCCCCTATTCAAGCAACTGTTAATCTGAAAAGGACGATAACATCGACCGTCGGCCGTTCGAGATGAACTGTGGTTGAATACCAAAAATAACCCTGAAATTTGCACTCTGCCGGAGAAGAAAAGAGATGGGAAATAAACCCAACCAAAAGAAGAAAAGTAACCCAAAACTCTGTGTAGGTTGCGGTAAAATAGAGCGGACGAGCTCTCTCCAAATTAAACCGTCACGCTAGATGGAGAGATAACTTAGACAGACGAGTCTCCCTCAAATAAACCTGTCATGCCAGGTGAGAAGTAATTAGGATGGACATGCCCTCTTCACAAGTCTTGCGTAGATATGTAATGCTTGAGACATACAAGTCTTCTTCAGGAAACCTGTTACGCTAAGACCAGTAAACATTTTGACGTTTAATTCCACCGTCAGGACTTCAAACCTTTTCAACACGGTCGAGTGTTGGATATAACCAAGTGATCTGCTAAGGAAATGACATCGAGTGATCCATAACCAAGAAGAAGAGAACGTAACATCAAGCGATTTACGACTCAAACATGTCTTTTGGTACGGCACCAAGCGACTACTGGCTTGCCACAGTGACAGTGGACTTTAACGACGTTGCAATATCGAGCGATTTGCAAACCAAACAAGATCGAGCGATCTGATAGGAGAATGGTATCAAGTGATCCATCCACAATAGGTCCGTTGACATAGGACGACGCGATTAATACAAGATTAGTTGATTTGAGAAGAGAGTAAAAACTCTGCAGGGGAATATCATCTAGTGACATCTTGCATTTTATGGACTATTGACTGCTTGAAGATCAATCCAAGAGGATTTTACAGAAGACATGACATCCAAAATGCCCAACAGTCTTCAAATTCTTTAGAGATTCGTCGAATCTTGACATAATTGCCCTGGACTGCATATACTGTGGAAGAATTTGTCTCGTGAGGATTCCTGAAAAACCTCGTATCACTGCGAAATACCGTGCCCTGGTATTAAGAACCATATATAGGTCTACCAATTGTCAAGATCGAAGAACGTCTCAATACCCTGAACCAATTTCAATCTCTCTTTCGAGTTCAGCCTGAAACAGTTACCTGTAAGCAAAAGGATATGCACACATGCCCCGGGTAGAAATGAACCAAGTATGGTTAAACTTTGGTGATATGATTTTGATTTTTTTTTTGTTTTTATGACAGACTCACTGGGTATCTGTAACAGCCCAGGCCCCTCACAAGGCAATCCCGGCACTGCCACCTCACGATCTTCTCTACCCCCCTCACTAGTAGAGTTTTTGCCTTCCGTGGGAATCGAACCCTGTACCCTGGGGTTCAAGTACATGCTCAATCCATTCCCACTACCACTTAAGCTAGTAGCTCAATTGGTAGTGGGAATGGATTGAGCATGTACTTGAACCCCAGGGTACAGGGTTCGATTCCCACGGAAGGCAAAAACTCTACTAGTGAGGGGGGTAGAGAAGATCGTGAGGTGGCAGTGCAAGGATTGCCTTGTGAGGGGCCTGGGCTGTTACAAAAAAAGGCGCCTTTTTTTGTAACAGCCCAGGCCCCTCACAAGGCAATCCCGGCATTGCCACCTCACGATCTTCTCTACCCCCCTCACTAGTAGAGTTTTTGCCTTCCGTGGGAATCGAACCCTGTACCCTGGGGTTCAAGTACATGCTCAATCCATTCCCACTACCAATTGAGCTACTAGCTCAAGTGGTAGTGGGAATGGATTGAGCATGTACTTGAACCCCAGGGTACAGGGTTCGATTCCCACGGAAGGCAAAAACTCTACTAGTGAGGGGGGTAGAGAAGATCGTGAGGTGGCAGTGCCGGGATTGCCTTATGAGGGGCCTGGGCTGTTACAGTATCAACTCAAGGGTTGAAGAAGTGAAGACTATGATATCGACTCAAGGGTCGTAAGAAATGGAAATATCGACTCAAGGGTCGAGGAGAACACAACAACATCAACTCGAGGGTTGATGTGTTTTCAGGTCTGCATCTAGTCGGTTGTTCGAAGCCTTCGCAAAGATGATCCGAGTGTTGAAAAACTAGCAAAATAGAGATATCAGAAGCATAACACGGGTGCCCGTGTTGCACAACACGGCCCGTGTTGTGAATGCCTTTGAAGAGGAGTTCTAGGGATGAAAAGGATGAAACCATAAGTATAACGCGGGTGCCCGTGTTGTACAACACGGCCCGTGTCATGGCCTCCGAAGGAGATGAGAATTTGGGAAGAATCAGTGGCACAACACGGGTGCCCGTGTTGCACAACACGGCCCGTGTTGCACAACACGGCCCGTGTCGTGGCAACCAGAAATAAAAAATCCTGCTATTTGTATGATGCTGACTGTTCTCGGAGGACATTCTGGACATTTCACGGAGTATTTTTTGAAGACTGATATATTAGGTGATTAAGACTTAGATTAGACTTACTTTTGAATTGGGGATTTTGGATTTGACGATAGAAGGAGAAGAAGGATTGATCAAGAGCGGAAGCAACTGACGATCCAACCGATCCAACGTTGAGTGTAATGTCTCTATATTATTATTCAGTTTTTATTTTTGTTATGAACATGACTGGCTAAACCCCCCAATGCTAGGGGGTGTCCCTGATTTGCTTATTGTAGTGACTATTTGAATTCTTAATCTATGAGATTATGCGTTTAAGCCAGTTTCTTTATTTTATGCAACGTTCATAATGCTTTATCTTTTTGGAAAATTTGATAATTGATCGTAGTTAGGATTTGGTCTGACCAACCATCCTAACTTTGTTGCGTAATTTTTATCACGGTAGATATTACCGAGGAATTGGAATACCCTGTGAAAACCATTTTTATGTCAGAATTATTGCTTGATATTCTTCCTTGGCCATTGAGGAATTAAGGTCGAGGAAGAATACCAAAGGTTTTTCTTTAAAGGAATTTTGGAAAAACAATCTTGAACATAGGAAAGATAAAGTTTGAAGCATGTCTCTTTAGAGTCGAGAAATTATTAAGTCATTGCATCTCAAATTATACACCGTCTCTGGCATTATTCTCATATTCGTGCAACCTCTATTTTTTGTTTACATTTTAGTAATTTTAATTCTATTTTATCTAAAAACAAACTATCAACCAAAACTATTGTTCAATTGAAATCTATTAAGAAAACCTTATTTCGGTACGCAGTCCTCGAGATCGATATTCGGGATAACTCCCTTTTATTACTCCATCGGTAAAAATAGTACACTTGCTAATTTTCCGATCAAGTTTTTGGCGCCGTTGCCGGAGACTGCCAAAGATCTAAGTTTACTTTTATTATTTCAATCGAAATTTTGTTGCTCTATGACTAAAATTTTATTGTTTTCTATGTTTATTATTTCAGTGTTATGGAAATTTTGTTATCTAACTTGTGTCTAACTGTTTATGCGAGGTCAGGCCTCAGCTAAATTTTCTTTTGACACAGAACCAGAAAGATCTTTGCACGAGAGATGCCGCAAGGCAAGAGTTGATAGATTGGCTGATACTGGTTCAAGTGTCCCGAATCAGGAAACGGAGGACGACATATCTGTGCACTCTGAGCATAATGACTCTGACTCGGACAGAGAGACTGATCCAGGATTTGATAACATGGCAGGGAATCAACCTGTTGCAGAGAGACTTTTAGGGGACTATGGAGGGGAAAATGCTCAACCCAATAGGATGACTATTGTTAATCAACCGGTGAATGTAGCACACTTTCAGTTGCATCCATCCACTATTCGCCAGTTAGAGAGCAAGCCTTTCTCCGGAAGGATCAATGAGGATGCAAATAAGCATCTTCAGAGATTCCTTACCACCACCACTTCTTTGAAGATCGAAGGTCATTTAGAGGAGGCAAAAAGACTTGTGATGTTTCCATTCACACTTACCGATGATGCAGAAGAGTGGTTCTACTCTATTCCAGCGGCGAGTATCACAACATGGCAAGAGATGGAAACAACATTCCTTAATGAATATTTTCCTGCTTCAGTGTTCATCCGGAAGAGATATGATATTGTCAATTTTAAACAAAAAGAGGGTGAATCACTTGGAGATGCATATAAAAGATTCAAAAGGTGTTTGACCGCGTGTCCTACTCATAATATGGACGCGACCGAGCAAATGCAAAACTTTGTGAATGGGTTGCGACTCAAGACATAACAACTTATTGATACTGCTGCAGGTGGCTCAACAAACATCTCAACAGCCACTGGTATCAAAAGAATCATAGAAGCTATTTCTGCCAATGAACACCTTGAATTATATGATCGCACAGTGAGTCAACCAGATGGTAAAATTGATTTAAAGCTGACAGAGCAGGTTGTGAAAATGGAAGATCAAATTGCTGCAGAAGTTGAAAGAAGGCTAAAGAAGATGAATCTTGGCACACAGATTGTAGCTCAGGTGGAACCTGTTCAAGCTGTGATTAGTGAGATTTGTTGTGGACCACACTTCGCCATGCACTATTTGGAAACTCAAGAACAGGTTGAACAAATTAATATGTTGAGGCAAAACAATCCATATGCCAACACGTATAATCCGGGGTGGAAAAATCACCCCAATTTCTCTTGGAAAGATCAACAAGGGAACATCCAAAAATCGGTTCAAGGCCAGCAACAATATCAGCCCCAGCAGCAACAATATCAGCCCCAACAACAACAATATCAGCCACCAGTTCCAAGAAAAGCTGATTGGGAAATTGCCATTGAAAAGATGGCAGCTCACAATTCTCAATTCCAAGAAGAAACGAGGATTAACTTCAAGAATACTGGAGCCTCTATCAAGAACCTTGAAGTGCAAATGAGCCAAATTGCCAAACACCTAGCTATTCCCCAAACTCCAGGGACTCTTCCAAGTGCTACTGTAACAAATCCAAGAGATAATCACAAAGTCAATGCAGTCACAACACGAAGAGGTAAAGAAACTGAAGAGGTGAAAGATAATTCTGAGAGTGAAATTAAATAATTGAAGTGGAACTGGAAGAGAAAGTAAATAGGTGAAGAGAAAGTTGAATTTATTTTAACACAATTCTTACAATCACCAGCTATAGAGGATACATGTTATCTATTGGACGTAATTGACGAATGTGTAAGAGAAATGGAAATGAAAGAAACTACCTATTATGAAATTATGAAAATTCAAATCCCTCCGATTTTCGAAGATGATAATTGGCGTGAACCATATCAGGATGATAGTCTAAGCGAAAGTTTAGCACTTACACCGGATCCCATGCCAAGTAAGAATAAACCTACATTAGGGTTAAAAACTTTACCTAAGAACCTAAGATACGAATTCTTAGACACTGAATGTACAAGACCAGTTATAATCAATTCCAGTTTGGGAACAATTGAAACAAAGAAACGTTTAGATGTCTTAAAGAAATATCCAACTGCATTAGGATATAACATATCTGATCTCAAAGGAATATGCCCTTCAATCTGTATGCATCGTATTCTGCTAGAAGAAGATTGCAAAACCTCTAGAGAATCTCAAAGAAGAATTAACTCAATCCTTAGCACTGTAGTAAAGGAAGAAGTTAAGAAACTACTAGATGCTGGAATAATATATCCAATCTCTGATAGTAAATGGGTTAGTCCAGTACATGTAGTACCAAAGAAAGGAGGTATCACTATTGTGAAAAACGCTAAAGGCGAATCGATATCACAAAGAGTAGTGACAGGACATAGAGTGTGCATCGATTATCGTAAACTAAACAAAGCCACTCGAAAAGATCATTTCCCACTACCTTTTATAGATAAAATGTTAGAATGATTAGCCAAGCATTCATATTTCTGTTATCTTGATGGTTACTCAGGATTTTTCCAAATCCCTATCCATCCAGATGATCAAGAGAAGACTACATTCACATGCCCTTATGGAACGTTCGCTTATACACGAATTCCCTTTGGATTATGCAACGCTCCTGAAACCTTTCAAAGATGTGTAAACACCCCAAATTTGCCCTCACCCATTCACACCATGGCTTGTGATCATCTCATATGCACAAACACCATCATATCATCTCATATCTCATTTTTGTTTCACTGCATAGTCTCTAAGTCATCTGCACCTAGGGTTTGTGATCTGAGCAATCCAAGAGCCTCTTGAGTCACCCCAAAGGCCACCAATCACTTCAAAGGGATCCATATGTGTTCATATATCATATCACATCCTCTCAAAGTCAATATTTCAAAAGAATCACAAGAACTGGGTTTGGAATGGATGCAGAGCCAAGTTTGACTGCACAGTTGACTGAAAATTAGGGTTTTGGTTTCAGAGGCCATAACTCCAAGTTTTTTGGTCATTCTTGTTTCCATTGGTCTCTATATGGTATAGGGAGTATGCATATCAATTTTCATGAAGAAATTCCATGGGGAAGTCATCTGATCAGGAGTTGACTTTTCAGACAAGTCAGTGCAAAATCAGGGCATCTGAGGCCCCCAATGACCCAACCAATGGGTGATCTTCATCATTTTGAGTGTATATGATCCTTATTTGATCATGGAAGAAGGTTGAAGTTCACAAAAATCAAGAATTTGGAGTTTTTGCAAATGTTGACTTTTTGGGCATAGTTGACTTTTTCAAGAATGCTTCATTTTAGGTCATTTTTCAAGCCTTGATTCTTGATCCAAAAATGCTTCAAATGGAAAAACTTTGGTCATGAAAGTTGTAGATTACATCTTTCCCTTTTCAAAAAGTACAAGAACATGATCAAATTCTTTTTGGATCAAAAGTTATGGTGTGACAAAGTTGGCAAAAATCATTGATTTTCAAGGCATGCTTCAAATGGAAATTTTGCAAAATCATGAACCAATGCCTCTTGTAACTTCTAATTCATTTCAAACCACTACACAAACACTCCATAGGCCTTAAAAGTCAGAATTGGACCAAGGATCACATGTGCATAGTTCATGTAACAAGGCATTTCTCACAAAGTTTCAAAAGTGTGCCAACTTGCAAAACCATCATGATACCTCTCACCACTTGATGCATTGGCTGCTGAACCTTCCTAGCCTCACACACACATCATGCTGCGCAGCCCATGCTTCTTGTACCAAGATATAGTTTAAGCCATGCCTTCCTTACACAAAGTGGACTTTCTTGCAAAAGCAAACTTACCAATCAATAGGAGCCAGGTCACATCATCTGACCTATGGGATTAAAATACAATATCCTTTGGCAAGCCAAATATAGAAGAAGCAAGGCTGAAACACGCCCAAGCATCACATACACAAAAACACTCCCTTTTGCAAATTGCTTCGAATCTCCCTGCCCAGCACACAAACACTCACACACTTTTCTCCAATCATCTCACCTTGCCTTGTTGAGTAGAAACCACCAAGAGCCAGGCCTGATTTGAACAAGAACACCTCATTGCCATTTCTCACCTCAAACTGCAATTTCTTTCGAAACACCTTCCACAGCTTACAAACATCAAAACCAACTCCACAAACCTTCTCCACTCATCATCTGGACCACAAACAACCCTTCACCATTGCCAGAAACAGCTTGAATCACCATTGCCATTTTCAACTGAGCTTGGAGCAGAAACTGTTCAAACTCTTCATCCAGCCAACATAAATTTCTCCCAAGCATTCAAGCATCATCAGGAGGTCATAAGGAGTGGATTTCACCAAGAGAGGAGGCCTGAAAGTTGCTGGAGTGAAAGCTTCGAATCTCAGGTAGCTCAAGAACTTTTTTTCCAGAAATGGATTTTTAAGTTCTAAACTTGTTCTCTGTGTCTTCCTGATCATGAATATGCCTTTGGTTTTGCAAATGGTGATGAAATGAGAATGTAATTGCTCTCTGAAACTTTTGTGCCCTAGTTCTTGTTTGTTTCGATTCAGCCTTGTTAGGAAGTATAAATTAGTTTTGATTAGGGGTTTTGGTTCGTGAGTGAGTGGGGATCATTTCCCAGTTTTTAGATTTCATTTTAGTTAGTTTTTTAGGGTTTTGGAGATTCTCAGGGAGGATGCTGGCCGGAGAAGACGACCGGAGGTCTTCTCCGGCAGCCTGAAAGTGATTTGCCCTAATCCCAGTCATTAACTCCAGTTTGAATTTCGTGCGTTGGATTGGGTTGACTGGTTGACTTCGCGCGTGAGTGGAGGGCTCAGATTCATTTGATTAGCCCTAATTCTTTTCATTAGTTTAATTAATTCATAATTAGATTAATTACCTCAGAATCAATCCTGGCCACTGGATCTGGCGCCAGTCAACGCATTCAAACCAGGATGCAATCCCAGCCTCTCCTTTCGTTTACTTCTCCTTTTATTTATTTTAATTTCATTTCCTTTCCATTTAATTTGCACAATTAATTTAAAATAGTTAAAAATGTCTAAAAATTATGAAACTTTTTCTCATAAGTTTTAATAATTTTATGACCCAAAAATATTTTCATTTTATTTTTTATCATTAAAAAAGTATTTTTAAATATTTAAAAGATTATTTTTAATTGATTAATGAAAATTAATTTATTAAAAATACTTTTAGGTATTTAAAAATCACCAAAAAATTCATGAAATGTTCTAAGACATTTAGAAACATTGTCCAACCCTCAAACCAAATTTCTTTTTTGATCTTGATGCATTTTGAGAATTTTTCATTGAATTAAAATCATTTTTATGCATTAATTTGATCCTAAGTTCAAAAAAATCATTTCTGCCTATCTATGAAGAGTTGGACATTGATTCTTCTTGCATTGCATTGTGTTTAGCATGTAGTTTCTAGGATAAAATGGCCATGATTTGATTCCTCATTTTTAATTTGTTTGATGATTTTCTTGTTTGGAAACCCTAAAAACCCTAATAACTTGTAAAAATCATAACTTGAGATTGGTTAAGAGTTGAGACTTCTCCTTTGGGCAGTGATTTATTATAGGTTTAGGGGTCCTTTGGGTGGCATTTTCCATTTTTTATCTTAGGGTTTGCTTCTGTTTTGGGTTTTTGTTTGATGTATTGTTCTTAAACCCTAATTTGGGCTTCCATATGCATCCATCTTGCATTCTCTTGCATAACATGACTTGCCATGACATTTCAAGCATCCATTTGATTCATTTAACATCATAAGACATATTGAAAGCATGTTTGATCATTGCATCATGTATTTGCCATGTTGTATGCCATGTATGCTTCATAACTTTTCATGTAAGTTCATGCTCCTTAGTTTGCACCATTTGCATTCATAAACTTGTATGAACATTTCCATGTGCTGCCTCATGTTTGTAGCATCTCATAGCATCATCATCATCATGTACATGCTTCTGGTTTGGTTTTGCATCATGTCATATCATCTCATTTTGGCATTGCATTGCATTTCTTTCTAACATTTCAGGTGGTAAGTAAACTTGAGAAGTGAATTTGCCTTCACTTCTCATAACTTTTCTTTTCATCTCTCTTGCATTCATTGCTGCATTCTTACATGTGTTTGAGTTTGAGCTTGCTCATTCTTCTTCTTCCCACTTTCTTTCTTCAAGTGACTTGACTTCTTGAATGAAGCAAGTCACTTTGCTTCTCTTGATCCTTTCATCTGCTTCCTGGTGGCTCCTTTGAAGATCTTCTTGTTGAAACCTCACAAACCTTAGGATCAACCAAGCATGACAATGAATTAGGATTTTGATTAGTCTCCCCTCATAGTTTTACCTTTGTGTCTCTCTTTGAGTCTTCTCTTCTCACCTCATAATCAGGAACTAAACCCTAAAGGCTTTAAGGCTTTGTGATTAAGCTTATGCCTGCATCCTTCTATTAGGATGGAGTGTATAACTTTAATCCTAAGTGTTAAACCCTTAATGTGTTTAACTCCTTTAATCAATCCATCTAATAATCATCAAGACATCACGCTTGTAACTTGGGCCTTGCATTAGGGTTCTATTTCTTCCTTAATTGGTTAAGAAGGACTAACCCTAGTGTTAATGGACAAGTCCCCCTCAAGTTGTCTTACAAATCATAAAATTCACTTCATCATCTCACCATTGAATAAAATCCACTTAACCAAAGGCTTGTTTTGTCATGAGCTTAATCCCTAATCATGGATTAAGTTGGGGAGCTTTCCTCAGCTTAAACATTCTCATCTATTATCCTTCTATTAGGATGGTGTAATGAGTCTGTTTAATCCTTGATTATGGCTTAACCTCATTACTCAACATTAAACAAAAACACCAAAAACATTTAAATAATCACAAGTAGGTTAATGATCTTAATCCTGCATCAAAGGTGATTAAGTGTGAGAATCTGACTTCACACTTAAGGTATTCTCATTACCCCTAATCAGAGGGAAGATGTGATGAGTTTACTAAAATCCATTGGTTTAGGCTTAAGCTCATTGACTTATGACAAATCATCAAAAGCAATAAAAGACTGAAAACTCAAAAACAAACAATAATCGTCTCCTTCGGGATTCTTTTCTCATCACCTTCATTCACAAACGAGAACTTGCTTCTTCCGTCTAGTGCAAGACAGTTTGCACCTGAGCCAGACAGGTCATACACTTGAGCATAGACAAGTAAGCAGTTCACAAGTCAATTCATCTTTCAGTCTCTTTGGGTCGAACTACGGTGTTCTGACTTCCTCATTGCACGAGAGGATACGTAGGCATAACTTAACAGTTATCGAACAAAAGTCTCTGTATATCCCCCCTCTTTCCAGCATCATTCTCTCAGCCTCATTATCATGAGCAATTCATCCTTGTTCTCACACTGACACTGTACATTTACACACCTCACACTCCTCTTACACTGACACCTGTACATCCTTTTCCAGCTCTTTTATACACAAATTGCACTGACACTACCCCTTTAAAACACAAACCTTTTAAGCATGGATCCCGTCGAGTACGACGGACAATCTGGGTGCTAATACCTTCCCAGGTTGTAACCAACCCCCTTTCTCAGTCTCTCTGGTTCGTAACCGTCTTATCCGTCTCTTTCTAGGCCTATGCAGCATTGCCTTTCCTCCGGGATAAAAATGCCCAGCTGGCGACTCTTTTCATCTACAGTGAGTTCACGGCCGTGTGTTCTCATTGTCCCTCTCGCCGACCGTTCGCGTCTGTACCTTCATCTGATCCAGTTTCATTTGTCGGGAGCGACAGCTTGGCGACTCTGCTGGGGATCCTTATACTGCAACCAGGGCTTCTGGTTCTTTTTTGTGGGTTCCTCCTAGCGCTTGTTTGATTTGTGTTTACTGGGGTGCTATGCGCTTATCTGTGTTTGTATATGTTTTACTTTTTGCTTATGTACAGTTTTGTTTATTGCTTACTTTATAGCTTTATATACATCATACTGTCACACTGTGCTGGTTGGATCTGTTGTTTGCTTTGGTGGGTGGGTGATTCATTGAGAGTTAAGGCCCTATACCTGGGACCTGAGTGACACCTAGGCTAGAGTGAATCATATTCTTTCCCATTACATTTCGGTCTGGTGCGGGAATATGAAACACGGTTCAGATGTGGGTTTCTTCTTGAGAACTCTGTGTTGCAGATTTCCTGCAATGCTAGGGCTATCTGGGAAGCCTGCTAAGTCTGGATGACCTTTTAGTTTTGACCTTCAGAAACTGAGGTGAATTAGAGGAGGAATTGTTATGGTTATTGTAAACACTGTACCTCCGGGTTAGAAGTTTTTACACTTCTCATAGCTGATCCAAGTCTGAGGATCCTTGTTCTAGAACACCACCTGTGAGGGGGTTGGGCTGTTTACAGGTTTGCAGGTACCTTGACCTCAGAATACCCAGTCACTGTGATATGATTAAGAATACTCCATGTTGGAACAGTTCTTGTGATTCTAAACCATGGACATGTGGCTCTTTATTTGAGCCCCCCACCTTGGTTACTGGACTTATAGACCTCCATCTGGATTTCTTACACACATGGACTTATATCAGAGCATTTGATCAGATCCAGCTCAGTCGCAAACCCTTGCATATCATTTGCATACATAATCATTGCATCATATTGACATTTGCTTATTTGTGTTTCAGGGTATCCATCTTCATTTGGTTTTGGTTTTGACCCCATCTTCAGTATTGACCTACCCTCATCAGCACTTGCTTCAGCTTTCAGTTATCTACTTCAGCCAGTCAGTGGCCCATTCTTCAGCTTCAGCATCAGCACTTGTCTCTACTCAGTCTCAACATCATGGCTCCAAAGAAAAGCAACATCACCTACCACTTCTTCCAGCCAGACTTAGCTGATATCAGGAGGATTCAGACCCTGATCACTCCAGACCATATACCATTGTTCAGGGAACACCATGGAGATATACTTGATATGGTTATGGATCTGGACCCTTCACAGAGAAGCCTGATCCACACTTGCCTTCAGTTTTATGATCCCCCACTAAGATGTTTCACTTTTCAGGACTTTCAGTTGGGCCCTCTATTGGAGGAATACTCATCATTAGTTGGCATACCTATCAAGAGAGAAGTTCCTTTCAACCCTGAGATGGTCTTTCCAAGTAATGAAGAGGTAGCAAAGGCATTGCATCTGGAACCAGTCTTGATTGGGCAGCATATGACTTCTAAGGCTGGAATCCCTGGCATGCATTTGGATTTCTTAATTACTCAAGTTACCCTGAAGGCTTCTCTAGGAGAATGGAAAGCAGTATGTGCTTTGTTGGCTTTGAGTATCTATGGGATTGTATTGTTTGCAGATGAGCCTCGATTCATTAGTAAGAATGCAATCCACCTGTTCATTCTGAAGAACCCAGTGCCAACCCTATTGGGGGATCTCTACTATTCAGTGCATCAGAGGAATGAAAAACAGAGGGGGAGATTAGTGAGGTGTTGTGCTCCATTATTCCATACTTGGCTTCTCAGGCATCTACCCAGGACAGATACATTTTTGAATCCTCATCAGCAGAAAAACTGGGCTGGAAGACTTACTACTCTCACTTCAGCTGATATCAAGTGGTGCACTCAAAGCACAAAAGGCAGAGATATCATCACCAGCTGTGGGCATTTTCCCAATGTGCCCCTAGTAGGAGTTAAGGGAAGTATTAATTACAACCCTCTGCTGTTCAAAAGACAACTGGGCTATGCCCTGGTCCATACTCCTAAAGCACAGGATTTGGTAGAAACTCTTTACTGTGAGAACAAGATTAGTTTGGCCATTGTTAGGCAGGCAGCCTGGGCCTGGGATAATGTTCAAACTAAGGGAATAACCATCTTGGGAAAGTGTAACAATGTGGCATCAGCACAATACTATGATTGGTCCTATGCTAGGGCTCAACTCTCCGGGATGCCCTTTACTATTGAAGATGTGCCTGGGCCTTCCACAGTACCACCTCCAGCAACTGTCAGTCTAGAGGAGTTTGAAAAGTTGAAGGAGAGAAATGAGAAGTTAACTCAAGCTTTGCAGAAGACCCTCTATGAGAGGAGTGATGGAAGATTGGATATTGAAAGGTTGGAAAGGTTGAAGAAAGAGCATCTGGCTAGGATTGAGAAGTCTGAAGATTACATTAAGAAGTCTAGGGCTGGAGAACAAATCCTAAAGAACGCTTGCAAGGAAGCCCAATTTCAGAAAGCTAGGACAGACTTGTATCTGAAGGAGAGTCAGGCTAGGTGGGTCAGGATCACCGAGGCTCGTACTCTGGAGGACAAGAGGGTCCAAGACAAGATGGAGCAAATGGAAGCTAGTGCAAAAGAGCAACAAGAAGCCCTGGCAGCAGCCCAGAGAGAGATATCAGAGCTGAAGATCAGAGCCGGAGTGAAGAGGTCAAAAGACCAAGGTCAACACAAGAAGCTGGCTGCAGCTATTACTACAAGGAACCTCCTCATCAGAAACCTTACGGAGCGTCCGGCCGATCCTGTGACCGAAGCACTTCTCAAGGAAGTTCGGGAGGATGAGTTTGGACTTGGTGTTTGACCATTTGCTTGTTGTTGTTTTCTTTCCATGTACTTTTCTTGTAATGTATTTTGACCCCTTAGGGGGCTTGTGTTGTAAAATGAACAAGTTGTATTATTTCCCCTTCTGTAATATATATTTGTGTTAGTTTGCTTCATCTGAGTTTCCTTCAAAAGCAACATCAACAGCATCTTCAAGGGTCTGGAAGGGTCAAAACTGAATGCCAAGCCGGATACCTTGAGAACAAATAAGCATACTGCATTGCATGCTAACCCTTTGTTTGTTTTGTAGGTCTTTGTTTTGTTGTTGCTAACTCTGTTGTGATGTTCAGGAATTATTGCTCGGCGACGAGGATTCCCACTCAACAGGCCACACAGATACCCTACCCGAAACAACCTTCCGGGAATTCAGATGGATCAGATGCAGCAGGACCTTACTGAGGTCAGAAACCAAATGGCCAACGAAAGGGTGGAGATGAGAACTCAGATAACCCAGTTCATGGAAGTAATGAACAACTTGGCTCAAAGCCAAGAGAGGCTCAGGGCACTGGTGGAGGGGAGAAACCAGGAAGATCATCAGCCAGGGACTGCTGGGACTAGCAACAATGAAAGGGTCCAACCACATGTCAATCCCCCTGTCTTTGGTCCCCACCTCCATCCAGAGGCCAACATTCCTGTCAATATTCAAGGGCCTGCTACAGCCGGGAGGGTACTGCAAGAAGACACTCAAGAAGACCAGTTCACAGTAATGGGAGCCGGGGAAGAAGCTTATGATAGAAGATTGGACGAAATAGCTGAGAAGTTGAGGTCCTTGGAATCTCAAAACTCTTTGGGGTTCGATGTCATGGATATGGGCTTGGTAGACGGGGCCAGGATTCCCCACAAGTTTAAGCCACCATGTTTTGAAAAGTATAATGGGACTTCCTGTCCTCGAACCCATCTGCAATCTTTTCTCGGGAGATTAAAAGCTTATACCATGGACGAGAAACTGTGGATGTTCTACTTCGAGGATAGCTTGACTGGAGCTTCTAGGGAATGGTATTCCCATCTGACAAGAGCAACTATAAGATGCTGGAAGGACTTGGCAGAGGCCTTCATCAGACAGTATCAGTATAATCTAGATATGGCACCCAACAGGACCCTCCTAATGGGAATGTCACAGTCATCTAGAGAGAGCTTCAGAGAGTATGCTCAAAGATGGAAACAGCTTGCTGCTGCTGTCCAGCCACCTATGTCTGAACGGGAAATGGCTGATATGTTCATGAATACCCTTCAGGGAACCTATATTGATAGGCTAGCTGCCTTCTCATCTACCAGCTTTGCGGATGTTGTCATAGCCGGGGAGAGAATTGAAAGCCTATTGAAAATGGGTAAGATCTCAGATAATGGTGCAAGCTCATCCAGTAATGCAAGAAAGCCTTTTGCAGGCCCAAGAAGGGCTGGTGAGACTAATGCCATCCACACCAACAGGGGTAGGCCCCAACATGTTCACAGATCTGTGGCCGCAGTCACTATCCCTGCTCCAGCTCATCCACAACCTGTTTATCAACCTCCTCAGCAAAACTATCAGCCACAACCTCAGTATCAACAACAGAATCAGTACCCTCCAAGAAACTACAACAACAGCAACACCAACAACAATCATCAGCCAAGGCCATTCCAACAGAGGCCATCTCAAGCTAACAGAGTGATCGACCCGATCCCCATGCCATATGCTACATTGTTGCCACAGCTCCTGAAACTCAACCTAGTTGAGCTAAGGACGTTGGCCCCTCCAGATCCCAACAGTCTACCCAGGAACTACGACTCCAACGCTAGGTGTGCCTTTCATTCGAACGCACCAGGCCATAGTACGGAAAAGTGCAGAGCCCTGCACATGAAGGTACAAGACCTGGTAGACTCAAAAGCTCTGAATTTTGCACCACCACCCAATGTCAACAAAAATCCTATGCCAAATCATGGTGGTCCCCGAATTAACGCTATTGAAGAAGACAAACCGTCTTATTTAATAACTAGTGTGGGACAGATCCGGACACCGTTGGTAGAAATCAAGGCTCAGCTCTTGGAATGTCAGATGTTCCCAGGATGCGAGTTAGGGTGTGCTTACTGCAATATTTCAGTAAACGGGTGCGATAATCTGAGGAATGGCATTGATGGCCTTATTCAGAGTGGCCAACTCCAGATCACCACATCATTTCCAACAAATCCAGCAATATCATCAGCAACGGTTTCAGAACCTCCTACAACTGCAGCGACCATTGTTCCTGACAATTCTTCGGCTATATCAACAAGTACTTCGTCCATCATCTCAAATGACCAGTTATCAACAAATTTTCCTGCTACAACTTCAGCTTCACTCCATTTTGAATCTCCTACAACAACAACATCCATCCTTCCGACAATGTCTCCTACAACTCCAACAACCAATCATGAAGATGTCTCTACTGTCACCATATTCTATGATCCTGAAAACAACTCTGCCTACAATTCAGAAAGTGCTGCTCCCGTTAGAGCACCAGTTACGATTTATTACGATCCACAAACAATTACAGTCCCTTCAGCAGCAGCCATCAGTCCAGTCACTGTCACAGTGCCTGGACCAGTACCATATGAAAGCAATAGGGCCATCCCTTGGCACTATGGCTCTGACGTGTACTGCGAAGGAAAAAGAATCACTCTTGAAACATCAACACCTGCACCACAAGTAGATAATGTGGGAGGAGGCGGAGGCTTCACTCGAAGCGGACGTCTCTTTGCTCCACCAATTCAAAAACCCGCTGCCGAAGCAGAAGCTGCTGCCAAGGCAAAAGGAAAGAGCCCGGTGCAGGAAGATCAAGCTATTAAAGAAGCCTTGAAGACACCGTTCGATCAAGAAGTTGATGAGTTTATGAGGATCATCAAAAAGAGTGATTACAAAATTGTGGATCAGCTTCACCAGACGCCATCCAAGATCTCTATCTTATCTCTGCTTATGTGCTCCGAAGCCCATCGGAATGCACTACTTAAAGTCTTGCACGCAGTTTACGTGCCCGAAGAGATCACTGTCAATCAATTGGAAACCGTGGTTGGAAACGTTACTGCTAGCAATGGGCTAGGGTTCACCAATACTGACTTGACAACGGAGGGCCGCAACCACAACAAAGCCTTGCACATCACTATGGAATGCAAAGGAGCAGTCCTTTCTCATGTGCTGGTGGACACAGGGTCATCCCTTAATGTCTTACCAAAGAAGGCCCTGGTGAAGCTAGAGTATGAAGGATTAGCATTGAGACCCAGTAACCTGGTGGTAAGAGCCTTCGATGGTTCTAAGAGGTCGGTTCTGGGAGAAATAGAGCTGCCTGTAACAATTGGCCCGCAGACTTTTACAACTATCTTCTATGTGATGGACATTCAGCCTGCCTATAGCTGTTTGTTGGGTAGACCTTGGATTCACGCCGCTGGCGCAGTAACGTCTACCCTTCACCAGAAGTTAAAATTTGAATGGGAAGGCCAAGTTGTTACAATCTGTGGGGAGGAGGATATATTTGTTAGCCATCTGGCTACATACAAGTATATCGAGATGGATGGGGAGATCCATGAAACAATGAGCCAAGGTTTTGAAGCCTTGAATATCAATGAAGCATCTGCTGTATCTGGAATCTCCATGTCATCTTATCAGCAAGCCCGGAAGGTTGTTGAAGAGGGAACTGCCCAAGGCTGGGGCAAGGTCGTATCTGTGGAGGAGAAGAAGGACAAGTTTGGGTTGGGTTACAGACCAACTCAACAACATCAGGCAGAGGCTGTTGAGAAACCTGGTTTTGTCAGTGGGGGGATGCTCACCCCCGATGCTATCAACAATTTGGAAGACGAGCTGGAAGAGGAGCGCAATCTGGAGAATTGGATTCGTCCAAAGATCCCGGGGAGCAGTATCTCAAACTGGTCTTCCCAGGAAATTATAAGAGTTACTCATGCAGAGTAATTATTATTTCCTGTATTTTTTTATATATAGCATGCATCAAAGTCTTGCATCTTGCCCATGATGACAAGACTCATTTTGTAATCGGGCCATCTGTACTTTTTGTGCAAACAAGATTAAATCAATGAAATATCAGACATCTTTTTGCAAACGAGTCTTTTTTCTTTTCTGCTCACTGTTTTTCCATTTTTCTTTTTTGTACAAAAAATAAATGGCGATGTTTTCAAAATGATAACTTTGTTTCACTTTTTCTAAAGCAAGATTAAAATCAATCACTAAAATGAACAAACTGAACCCTTGCAGAGAGTGCCTTCCTGACAGCACCGACAACGGCACGGCTATGACTTCGTATGACTTTGACAATCCAATCAATCAAGCTGATGAAGGGGTTGATGAAGAATATGAACTTCCTGAAGAGCTAGCCAGGTTGTTGAGACAAGAGGAAAAGGTTATCACTCCTCATCAGGAGGAGGTTGAAGTGATTAATCTTGGTACAGACAAAGACATGAAAGAAGTTAAAATCGGGGCCTGCCTGCAAGACTCAGTGAAGAGACAACTGATAGATCTGCTTCAAGAGTATGTTGATGTGTTTTCTTGGTCGTATCAAGATATGCCAGGGTTGGACACCGATATTGTTGTGCACAGGCTGCCTTTGAGAGAAGAGTGCCCACCAGTTAAACAGAAACTGCGCCGTACTCGCCCAGACATGGCTATGAAAATCAAAGAAGAGGTACAAAAGCAGTGGGACACCGGATTCCTTGCTGTAACTAGCTACCCACCGTGGGTTGCTAATATAGTACCTGTGCCTAAGAAGGACGGAAAAGTAAGGATGTGTGTTGACTACCGGGACCTGAACAGAGCCAGCCCGAAAGATGACTTCCCATTACCTCACATTGATGTATTGGTGGATAACACGGCTCAGTTCTCGGTATTCTCCTTCATGGACGGATTTTCAGGGTACAATCAGATCAAGATGTCACCTGAAGACATGGAGAAGACAACATTCATCATACCTTGGGGCACGTTCTGTTACAAGGTGATGCCATTCGGACTGAAGAATGCTGGTGCAACATATCAACGGGCTATGGTGACATTATTCCACGATATGATCCATAAGGAAATCGAGTGTTATGTGGATGATATGATTGCCAAGTCCCTTACAGAGGAAGATCACCTGGTAAATCTGCTCAAGTTATTCAAGCGTCTGAGGAAGTACCAACTAAAGCTGAACCCCAACAAATGCACATTCGGGGTGCGATCCGGTAAGCTGCTGGGCTTTATTGTAAGCGAGAAAGGGATTGAAGTTGACCCTGATAAAGTCAAAGCTATTCAAGAGATGCCTGCACCGAAAACAGAGAAAGAAGTTTGAGGGTTCTTAGGTCGATTGAACTACATCTCACGGTTCATATCTCACCTTACAGCAACCTGCGAACCTTTGTTCAAGCTGTTAAGAAAAGAACAGACGGTCAGGTGGAACGAAGACTGCCAAAGGGCTTTTGACAAGATCAAGGAATACTTGCAAGAACCTCCAATCCTTATGCCTCCAGTTGAAGGAAGACCTCTGATCATGTACTTGACAGTATTAGAAGAGTCAATGGGGTGTGTGTTGGGCCAGCATGACGAGTCTGGTCGAAAAGAGTATGCAATATACTACCTAAGCAAAAAGTTTACCGACTGTGAACAACGTTATTCACTGCTCGAGAAAACTTGTTGTGCTCTAGCGTGGGCTGCTCGCCGACTGAGACAGTATATGTTGACCCACACTACTTTATTGATATCCAAAATGGACCCAGTTAAGTACATTTTCGAGAAACCAGCTCTTACCGGACGGGTTGCAAGATGGCAGATGATTCTCACAGAATACGACATACAGTACACATCTCAGAAAGCCATCAAGGGCAGTGTACTATCTGAATATCTTGCTGAGCAACCTATTGATGACTACCAGCCCATGAGATTTGACTTCCCCGATGAAGACATCATGTTCATAAAATCAAAAGATCATGAAGAGCCTATTCACACTGAAGGGCCTGACCCGGAAGAAGAATGGACTATGATGTTTGACGGGGCTGTTAACATGAATGGTCGTGGTGTTGGTGCAGTACTCATTACACCCAAAGGAGTTCACATGCCTTTCTCGGCAAAACTCACTTTCAACTGCACTAACAACGAAGCTGAATACGAAGCTTGCATTATGGGTCTTGAGGAAGCCATTGACCTCAGGATCAAGACATTGACTGTATTCGGAGATTCAACTTTGGTAGTTAATCAAACCAACGGAAAATGGTACACCCACCAGGATCATCTGATACCTTACAGGGATTATACAAGGAGGTTATTGACTTTCTTCACAACAGTCAAGCTTGAGTATATCCCTTGGGACGAGAATCAGTTTGCAGATGCTCTTGCTACCATTTCATCCATGATCAAAGTTCAAGCTGCTAACTTTGTACCTCAGATTTCAGTGTCCAGACTTGATAGACCAGCATATGTGTTCGCAACAGAAGTTGTCAAAGATGATAAGCCTTGGTTCCATGACATTAAATGCTTCTTGGAGGATCAAGCATACCCACCTGGGGCATCTTCCAATGATAAGAAGACTCTGAGAAGGCTTGCTGGTAGTTTCTTTCTGAACACTGATGGGTCTTTATACAAAAGGAACTTTGATATGGTACTCCTCAGATGTGTTGACAAGACGGAAGCTGATTTGTTGATGCATGAAGTGCACGAAGGATCCTTTGGTACCCATGCAGGAGGGCACACCATGGCTAAGAAGTTGTTAAGATCAGGTTATTACTGGATCGCAATGGATGCAGACTGTTGTGCCTATGCCAGGAAGTGTCATAAGTGCCAGATCTATGCAGATAAGGTGCATGTGCCTCCCAATCCTTTGAACATAATGTCTTCACCCTGGCCCTTTGCCATGTGGGGCATTGACATGATTGGCAAGATTGAGCCAACTGCTTCGAACGGCCACAGATTCATCCTGGTCGCCATTGATTACTTCACCAAGTGGGTCGAAGCGGCCTCATATGCAAATGTTACAAGACAAGTGGTAGCCAGATTTCTGAAGAGAGATATCATCTGTCGATACGGAGTTCCCGAGCGAATCATTACTGATAATGGTTCCAACCTGAACAACAAAATGATGGCAGAACTATGCCGGGACTTCAAGATCCAACATCACAATTCTTCTCCTTACAGGCCAAAGATGAACGGCGCTGTTGAGGCAGCAAATAAGAATATCAAGAAGATTGTGCAGAAGATGGTAGTCACTTACAAAGACTGGCATGAAATGCTACCGTTTGCTTTGCATGGGTACCGCATGTCAATCAGAACATCCACTGGGGCAACACCGTATCAGCTTGTGTATGGTATGGAAGCAGTCCTACCTGTTGAAGTTGAATTACCCTCTCTACGAGTACTAATGGATGTCAAGCTGAGTGAAGCAGAATGGGTTCGGTCCCGATACGAGCAACTGAGTCTGATTGAAGAGAAGAGATTGGCTGCAATCTGTCATGGGCAGTTGTATCAGAAAAGAATGAAGAGAGCCTTCGATCAGAAAGTCAGGCACCGAGGGTACCAAGTAGGAGATCTTGTGCTGAAGAGAATCCTCCCTCCGCATACAGACCACAGGGGCAAATGGACTCCCAACTATGAAGGACCATTCGTGGTGAAGAAAGTTTTCTCCGGTGGAGCACTGATGCTCAGCACCATGGATGGTGAAGATTTCCCGTCCCCTGTGAATTCAGATGCAGTTAAAAAATACTTCGCATAAAAATGACCCGCTGGACACAAAAACAGAATGTAAGTCCAGGCAAAAATAGGGCATCCCGGCGAGTCAAAAAACAGAATAAAAAGACTCGGGCAAAAATAAGGGAAATAAATGAAAAAATGTGTACACCCGCTGAGTTGAAAAGCCGCATTGGACAACTCAGGCAAAAATGGGTATCCCGATGGATTGAAAACCCGAAAGGGCGATCCATGCAAAATAAGGGAATAAGCGAACAACTGCATTCTGAATTCGTCTGTATCACTTACAACCTGGAAAGCTCCAAAGGGATCAAGCTTCAGTCAGAATCAGCCTTTCTTCAGAAAGCAAGACGAGAAGAACGTCAAAGTCATACAAGTCATAGCAGAAGAGGAAGCTCTTTAAAGCGTCATCAGCATCGCCGGCACTTTGTTTCTCAATTTGTAACAGTCTCTTCATTTTAGGAGATTTGTTTCTTTGATTGTATCTCGCCAATTCAGGGCACATGAATTAATAAAATCAGATTTTTCAGTCATGTTTCGTCTTGTACATTTTATTTGCAAAAAATGTCTGATGTCTCTAAAAAGGAAAGCTAATTGCATAAGTACAGATGTTCTTCTCTAAGAAAATAAAAACACATGCTTACAGGGAATATACTTACCCTCGAGAGTGCTTAACTCCTATGACGGAATCCAGTAAAGGATACCTCGTGATTATTTGTGCGTTTCCTTATCTCTGCAGGATTGCAGGTATCCAGAACGCGACTTGGGGCATGAAAGCTTCACCCCCAGCAAGCTGACAGGTCAGTATCAACTCGGCTTATCTTCTATGTGGCACGGGAAGGTGCCCATTTCCCCAGCGAAGTTGCCAAATCAATACTCACTCAATCTCAGCACCCGAAGTGCTCTCTCCCCAGCTGAGTTGCTTCTTCCCCAGCTGAGTTACCAATGACATTCCCTAGCTATAGTACCAACCATTCTTCCTCAGCAGAATGCAGAAGTCAGGGAATCATCTCCCCACAGAATCATTAGCCTCTGTTCAGAAGAGCAACGCATGAAGAAGTCACAACAGAGTACAGAAGACTGCTACAAACCCCAGCTGGGTCCCATATTACAAGGATATGTCAACCAATGACATGTATCCCCAAGCAATTACATCTCACCAGATCTACCAACGATCTCATCCCCAGCTGGGATGTCCACTTCAAGCAGATCAACCAGAGATCTTTACAGCAATGGGACCCGAATCCCGGATCTATACCTCTTTGCATAATCATAGCATTCGCATCATATTATCCCCTCAGAGCGTAGCATTCCGTCTAATACGGAGCATTACGGCAAAAATCAAATACATAGCATAATCATAAGTCATGTTGTGAATCGAACACTTGTGAATAATAATCAATCATCAGAATACAGAATACTCTCCCCGAAGTCCTCACCAGAGTTCCTAGCAAAAGCAGTTGCCTCCCAAATCCCAAACATCAGTATACACACCTTGTGGCACCCGTCCGTGTCACATCCCCAGCATAAAGCCAAAGCATCCTCTTTGCACTCACAGATACTTATACATCCTTTCCTGACACCCGTCCGTGTCATATTCCCAGCGCAGTCGCTTACACTCACCCATATATTTGTTAATATTATACTTTTCTCTCTTGACACCTGTCCGTGTCATCCTCCCCAGCAGATAAACACTCATCTATACAATATTCATACTCACTACTCATGTTACACTTATACAGATACTCGTCCGTATCTTGTATACATCACTTATATCCCCACAGATTCGACAATAGTCCTTGTTCTTTGTTAACCAGTTGGTACTTGTCCGTACCATCATCTCAGAACATTGCGTCTAGTGTTTGTTTCTACATGATACTCGTCCGTATCATAGTCTTAAGGATGCTCGTCCGCATCTTTAATCCATACACTGTGTCAAACACTTATGTCTTCTTGAATATAGATACCCGCCTGTGTCTACCATTCCCCAGAAGAATTCTCTCAGATTCAACACTCGTCCGTGTTCCCTGTTAACCAGCTGATACTCGTCCGTATCATCATCTCGGAACATGTGTCAGTACTTGTTTCTACCTGATACTCATCCGTATCATAGTCTTAAGGATGCTCGCCCGCATCTTTAATCTATACACAGCATCTAAACACTTATACTTTCTTCTCTTGGTTGTAAATACTCGTCCGTGTTTACATCCCCAGTAGATCGCCAACAAAGCAAACTTTTCCTTTTTGTCTGACACTCGTCCTGTGTTATGATAACCCTGAGAGCAGCCGTACCCTTCTAGGTGGTCGTCCTCCACCTCTTGATGGTCGTCCTCCATCATGCTCATCCGATGGCCGTCCCCATCGTTGATATTTAGCAGCCGTCCCCTGCTAGGTGGTCGTCCTCCACCTCTTGATGATCGTTTTTCATCATTTTATCCAATGGCCGTCCCCATTGTTGATTTTGGTTATCTGGCACTCGTCCTGTGTCATGAGAAACCTCGAGAGCAGTCGTCCCCTGCTAGGTGGTCGTCCTCCACCTCTTGATGGTCGTCCTCCATCATGCTCGTCCGATGGCCGTCCCCATCGTTGACCTTTTATCCGGCGTTCGTCCTATGTCGCGATATTTTCGGCAGCCGTACCCTGCCAGGTGGTCGTCCTCCACCTTAGATGACCGTCCCTCATCTTATCCCCAACAGAGCAGCCGTACCCTGCTAGGTGATCGTCCTTCACCTTTGATGACCGTACCTCATCATCTGTTTATTTCATTTTATTCTTTAACCCGATGGCCGTCCCCGTCGTGGTCCCTTTTCCTTTTCTTTTTAGCCCGATGGCCGTCCCCATCGTTGGTTACTTTACTTTATGAACTTGATGGCCGTCCCCGTCATGTTTCATTTATCCCCAGAGATTTTTTCAGCTTTATCTTGATGGCCGTCCCCATCATATTTTCTTATTTTTCCCAGCTAATCGGCCGTCCCCGTCTTAGCTTTACCTTTTACCCCCAGCATGTCGGTCGTCCCCGTCATCGCTTTACTTCACTTTTCCCAGCATGTCGGTCGTCCCCGTCATCGCTCTTTACCCAGCAGTCGTCCTCTGCTCGACGGTCGTCCTCTGTCGCCCACACTTTACAATATACTTTATTTTCTTTTACAATCTATATCCCTTTTCTTCTTCATTCTGTGAGTGCAAATTTTGGACTGTCTTTGGTATTCAACCACAAGTTATCTTGTTTGTCCGTTAAGCCGTTGCTTACATCCTGCACAGCTAACTCATGTTTGAATAGGGGCAGCTGTAAACACCCCAAATTTTCCCTCACCCATTCACACCATGGCTTGTGATCATCTCATATGCACAAACACCATCATATCATCTCATATCTCATTTTTGTTTCACTGCATAGTCTCTAAGTCATCTGCACCTAGGGTTTGTGATCTGAGCAATCCAAGAGCCTCTTGAGTCACCCCAAAGGCCACCAATCACTTCAACGGGATCCATATGTGTTCATATATCATATCACATCCTCTCAAAGTCAAGATTTCAAAAGAATCACAAGAACTGGGTTTGGAATGGATGCAGAGCCAAGTTTGACTGCACAGTTGACTGAAAATTAGGGTTTTGGTTTCAGAGGCCATAACTCCAAGTTTTTTGGTCATTCTTGTTTCCATTGGTCTCTATATGGTATAGGGAGTATGCAAATCAATTTTCATGAAGAAATTCCATGGGGAAGTCATCTGATCAGGAGTTGACTTTTCAGACAAGTCAGTGCAAAATCAGGGCATCTGAGGCCCCCAATGACCCAACCAATGGGTGATATTCATCATTTTGAGTGTATATGATCCTTATTTGATCATGGAAGAAGGTTGAAGTTCACAAAAATCAAGAATTTGGAGTTTTTGCAAATGTTGACTTTTTGGGCATAGTTGACTTTTTCAAGAATGCTTCATTTTAGGTCATTTTTCAAGCCTTGATTCTCGATCCAAAAATGCTTCAAATGGAAACACTTTGGTCATGAAAGTTGTAGATTACATCTTTCCCTTTTCAAAAAGTACAAGAACATGATCAAATTCTTTTTGGATCAAAAGTTATGGTGTGACAAAGTTGGCAAAAATCATTGATTTTCAAGGCATGCTTCAAATGGAAATTTTGCAAAATCATGAACCAATGCCTCTTGTAACTTCTAATTCATTTCAAACCACTACACAAACACTCCATAGGCCTTAAAAGTCAGAATTGGACCAAGGATCACATGTGCATAGTTCATGTAACAAGGCATTTCTCACAAAGTTTCAAAAGTGTGCCAACTTGCAAAACCATCATGATACCTCTCACCACTTGATGCATTGGCTGCTGAACCTTCCTAGCCTCACACACACATCATGCTGCGCAGCCCATGCTTCTTGTACCAAGCTATAGTTTAAGCCATGCCTTCCTTACACAAAGTGGACTTTCTTGCAAAAGCAAACTTACCAATCAATAGGAGCCAGGTCACATCATCTGACCTATGGGATTAAAATACAATATCCTTTGGCAAGCCAAATATAGAAGAAGCAAGGCTGAAACACGCCCAAGCATCACATACACAAAAACACTCCCTTTTGCAAATTGCTTCGAATCTCCCTGCCCAGCACACAAACACTCAAACACTTTTCTCCAATCATCTCACCTTGCCTTGTTGAGTAGAAACCACCAAGAGCCAGGCCTGATTTGAACAAGAACACCTCATTGCCATTTCTCACCTCAAACTGCAATTTCTTTCGAAACACCTTCCACAGCTTACAAACATCAAAACCAACTCCACAAACCTTCTCCACTCATCATCTGGACCACAAACAACCCTTCACCATTGCCAGAAACAGCTTGAATCACCATTGCCATTTTCAACTGAGCTTGGAGCAGAAACTGTTCAAACTCTTCATCCAGCCAACATAAATTTCTCCCAAGCATTCAAGCATCATCAGGAGGTCATAAGGAGTGGATTTCACCAAGAGAGGAGGCCTGGAAGTTGCTGGAGTGAAAGCTTCGAATCTCAGGTAGCTCAAGAACTTTTTTTTCCAGAAATGGATTTTTAAGTTCTAAACTTGTTCTCTGTGTCTTCCTGATCATGAATATGCCTTTGGTTTTGCAAATGGTGATGAAATGAGAATGTAATTGCTCTCTGAAACTTTTGTGCCCTAGTTCTTGTTTGTTTCGATTCAGCCTTGTTAGGAAGTATAAATTAGTTTTGATTAGGGGTTTTGGTTCGTGAGTGAGTGGGGATCATTTCCCAGTTTTTAGATTTCATTTTAGTTAGTTTTTTAGGGTTTTGGAGATTCTCAGGGAGGATGCTGGCCGGAGAAGACGACCGGAGGTCTTCTCCGGCAGCCTGAAAGTGATTTGCCCTAATCCCAGTCATTAACTCCAGTTTGAATTTCGTGCGTTGGATTGGGTTGACTGGTTGACTTCGCGCGTGAGTGGAGGGCTCAGATTCATTTGATTAGCCCTAATTCTTTTCATTAGTTTAATTAATTCATAATTAGATTAATTACCTCAGAATCAATCCTGGCCACTGGATCTGGCGCCAGTCAACGCATTCAAACCAGGATGCAATCCCAGCCTCTCCTTTCGTTTACTTCTCCTTTTATTTATTTTAATTTCATTTCCTTTCCATTTAATTTGCACAATTAATTTAAAATAGTTAAAAATGTCTAAAAATTATGAAACTTTTTCTCATAAGTTTTAATAATTTTTATGACCCAAAAATATTTTCATTTTATTTTTTATCATTAAAAAAGTATTTTTAAATATTTAAAAGATTATTTTTAATTGATTAATGAAAATTAATTTATTAAAAATACTTTTAGGTATTTAAAAAATCACCAAAAAATTCATGAAATGTTCTAAGACATTTAGAAACATTGTCCAACCCTCAAACCAAATTTCTTTTTTGATCTTGATGCATTTTGAGAATTTTTCATTGAATTAAAATCATTTTTATGCATTAATTTGATCCTAAGTTCAAAAAAATCATTTCTGCCTATCTATGAAGAGTTGGACATTGATTCTTCTTGCATTGCATTGTGTTTAGCATGTAGTTTCTAGGATAAAATGGCCATGATTTGATTCCTCATTTTTAATTTGTTTGATGATTTTCTTGTTTGGAAACCCTAAAAACCCTAATAACTTGTAAAAATCATAACTTGAGATTGGTTAAGAGTTGAGACTTCTCCTTTGGGAAGTGGTTTATTATAGGTTTAGGGGTCCTTTGGGTGGTATTTTCCATTTTTTATCTTAGGGTTTGCTTCTGTTTTGGGTTTTTGTTTGATGTATTGTTCTTAAACCCTAATTTGGGCTTCCATATGCATCCATCTTGCATTCTCTTGCATAACATGACTTGCCATGACATTTCAAGCATCCATTTGATTCATTTAACATCATAAGACATATTGAAAGCATGTTTGATCATTGCATCATGTATTTGCCATGTTGTATGCCATGTATGCTTCATAACTTTTCATGTAAGTTCATGCTCCTTAGTTTGCACCATTTGCATTCATAAACTTGTATGAACATTTCCATGTGCTGCCTCATGTTTGTAGCATCTCATAGCATCATCATCATCATGTACATGCTTCTGGTTTGGTTTTGCATCATGTCATATCATCTCATTTTGGCATTGCATTGCATTTCTTTCTAACATTTCAGGTGGTAAGTAAACTTGAGAAGTGAATTTTCCTTCACTTCTCATAACTTTTCTTTTCATCTCTCTTGCATTCATTGCTGCATTCTTACATGTGTTTGAGTTTGAGCTTGCTCATTCTTCTTCTTCCCACTTTCTTTCTTCAAGTGACTTGACTTCTTGAATGAAGCAAGTCACTTTGCTTCTCTTGATCCTTTCATCTGCTTCCTGGTGGCTCCTTTGAAGATCTTCTTGTTGAAACCTCACAAACCTTAGGATCAACCAAGCATGACAATGAATTAGGATTTTGATTAGTCTCCCCTCATAGTTTTACCTTTGTGTCTCTCTTTGAGTCTTCTCTTCTCACCTCATAATCAGGAACTAAACCCTAAAGGCTTTAAGGCTTTGTGATTAAGCTTATGCCTGCATCCTTCTATTAGGATGGAGTGTATAACTTTAATCCTAAGTGTTAAACCCTTAATGTGTTTAACTCCTTTAATCAATCCATCTAATAATCATCAAGACATCACGCTTGTAACTTGGGCCTTGCATTAGGGTTCTATTTCTTCCTTAATTGGTTAAGAAGGACTAACCCTAGTGTTAATGGACAAGTCCCCCTCAAGTTGTCTTACAAATCATAAAATTCACTTCATCATCTCACCATTGAATAAAATCCACTTAACCAAAGGCTTGTTTTGTCATGAGCTTAATCCCTAATCATGGATTAAGTTGGGGAGCTTTCCTCAGCTTAAACATTCTCATCTATTATCCTTCTATTAGGATGGTGTAATGAGTCTGTTTAATCCTTGATTATGGCTTAACCTCATTACTCAACATTAAACAAAAACACCAAAAACATTTAAATAATCACAAGTAGGTTAATGATCTTAATCCTGCATCAAAGGTGATTAAGTGTGAGAATCTGACTTCACACTTAAGGTATTCTCATTACCCCTAATCAGAGGGAAGATGTGATGAGTTTACTAAAATCCATTGGTTTAGGCTTAAGCTCATTGACTTATGACAAATCATCAAAAGCAATAAAAGACTGAAAACTCAAAAACAAACAATAATCGTCTCCTTCGGGATTCTTTTCTCATCACCTTCATTCACAAACGAGAACTTGCTTCTTCCGTCTAGTGCAAGACAGTTTCACCTGAGCCAGACAGGTCATACACTTGAGCATAGACAAGTAAGCAGTTCACAAGTCAATTCATCTTTCAGTCTCTTTGGGTCGAACTACGGTGTTCTGACTTCCTCATTGCACGAGAGGATACGTAGGCATAACTTAACAGTTATCGAACAAAAGTCTCTGTATATCCCCCCTCTTTCCAGCATCATTCTCTCAGCCTCATTATCATTAGCAATTCATCCTTGTTCTCACACTGACACTGTACATTTACACACCTCACACTCCTCTTACACTGACACCTGTACATCCTTTTCCAGCTCTTTTATACACAAATTGCACTGACACTACCCCTTTAAAACACAAACCTTTTAAGCGTGGATCCCGTCGAGTACGACGGACAATCTGGGTGCTAATACCTTCCCAGGTTGTAACCAACCCCCTTTCTCAGTCTCTCTGGTTCGCAACCGTCTTATCCATCTCTTTCTAGGCCTATGCAGCATTGCCTTTCCTCCGGGATAAAAATGCCCAGCTGGCGACTCTTTTCATCTCCAGTGAGTTCACGGCTGTGTGTTCTCATTGTCCCTCTCGCCGACCGTTCGCGTCTGTACCTTCATCTGATCCAGTTTCATTTGTCGGGAGCGACAAGATGTATGATGTCAATCTTCGCAGATTTCATAGACAACATCATGGAAGTGTTCATGGACGACTTCTCTGTATGCGGGAAATGTTTTGAAGGATGTCTATCAAATTTAGAAATGGTGTTAGAAAGATGTGTAAAAGTAAACCTCGTGCTTAACTGGGAGAAATGTCATTTTATGGTCAGAGAAGGAATCATACTAGGACACGTTATATCTGACAAGGGAATTGAAGTTGATAAAGCTAAGATAGAAGTCATAAAAGACCTTTAACCCCCTAAGACCGTTCGAGAAATATGAAGCTTTTTAGGACACGCCGGTTTCTACCGACGATTCATCAAAGATTTCTCGAAAATCACTAAACCTCTTACCGGTTTATTAATGAAAGACGCTGAGTTCATATTCAATGAAGATTGTCTTAAAGCATTCGAAACTCTAAAAACAGCCCTCATCACCGCACCAATCATGCAACCCCCTGACTATAGATTACCTTTCGAAATCATGTGCGATGCGAGTGACTATGCTGTTGGCGCAGTTCTAGGCCAGAGGAAGGACAAAAAACTTCACGCAATTTACTATGCCAGTAGAACCTTAGATTCTGCTCAGATGAACTACGCCACTACTGAAAAATAATTGTTAGCAGTTGTCTTTGTGCTTGTCAAATTCCGTTCTTACCTAGTGGGAGCAAAAATAATCGTTTACACAGACCATGCTGCTATCAGATATCTATTAACTAAGAAAGATGCTAAACCAAGACTCTTGAGATGGATTTTACTCTTACAAGAGTTTGATCTTGAAATAAAAGATAAGAAAGGTACTGAAAACGTCGTAGCGGACCATTTATCTAGAATAGAAGGTATTAAACCCGAACAAGTGCCGATTAACGATGATTTTCCGTATGAACAGCTGATAGCACAAATAGGAAGCGACCCAGTTCAGTTAGACATAGATGAACCAGAACCCGTGGAAACAATCCAAACAACTGTAGGACTGCCATGGTACGCTGACATTGTCAACTACCTAACTGCAGGAGCTCTTCCACCTGACTTAACCTATCAGCAGAAAAAGAAATTCTTTCATAATCTCAAACATTACTATTGGGATGAACCATTATTGTTCAAAAGAGGACCCGACAGAATCTTTCGTCGATGTATTCCCGAAGAAGAAATAGAAGATGTCATTGCTCATTGCCATTCATCTCCTTATGGTGGACATGCAAGTACTTCCAAGACTTGTGCAAAAATCTTTCAAGTCGTCCTATTCTGGCCTAATTTATGGAAAGATGTCCACATCGCTGTTATAAATTGCGATCGGTGTTAACGCACCGGTAATATTTCAAGAAGAGATGAAATTCCTCAAAAAGGAATATTAGAAGTAGAAGTCTTTGATGTCTGGGGAATAGATTTCATGGGACCATTCCCATCATCTTTCGGTAATAATTACATACTCGTAGCTGTCGATTACGTTTCAAAATGGATTGAGGCTATAGCTTCTCCTACAAATGACACACGAGTAGTAATAAAGCTTTTCAAAAATATAATCTTTCCCAGATTTGGTGTGCCTAGACTCGTCATAAGTGACGGTGGCTCGCACTTCATTTCAAAAATCTTTGACAAATTACTATCTAAGTATGGAGTCAGACACCGTGTAGCAACACCATATCATCCACAAACAAGTGGACAGGTCGAAGTCTCAAACAGAGAAATTAAACAAATCTTAGAAAAGACTGTCGCCATATCTTGGAAAGATTGGTCATCTAAACTTAATGAAGCTTTATGGGCTTATAGGACAGCTTACAAGACACCCATAGGAACTACACCTTTCAAATTAGTATATGGAAAATCTTGTCATCTCCCGGTAGAACTAGAACACAAAGCATATTGGGCGATCAAAACTCTCAATATAAGCTATAATGCTGCAGGAGAAAAGCGAATCCTCGATATTAACGAATTAGAAGAGTTAAGGTTAGATGCTTATGAGAATGCTAAGATATATAAAGAAAGAACTAAGCGATGGCACGATAAACGCCTATCTAGGAAAGAATTTAGTGTGGGAGACGTTGTACTCCTCTTTAATTCAAGACTTAGGCTCTTTCCTGGAAAACTAAAATCTAGATGGTCAGGACCCTTTGAAATAATTAGAGTGTTCCCGAGCGGAGCGATAGAAATTAAGGGTAGGAATAGTGAACCGTTCACAGTAAACGGACAACGTTTAAAACATTACCATAAAGTTGAAAATAGAGATTATTCAAATAGTCTAAGGCTTTTGGAGTTGTCCACTAATTTCCCTGATTAATCTACACCTAAACATTACGTCAGGCTTTTGACGATAAAAACAGCGCTTAGTGGGAGGCAACCCATTTAATCATTTAATCATTTAATCATTTAATCATTTTGTCATTTATCATTTTATCATTTATCGTTCTATTGTTTTGTCATTTTATTGTTTTATTGTTTTATTTCATTGTTATTATTGCTTTTATTTATGCATTTATTTTCTTATTTTCCTTATTTTAATTTTTAAATCACTTTTACAGATTTTCTAAAGTCTTTTCCACTTTCCTTCTCCCCCTGATTTGTTTCCTCCATATTTACACTAACTATGGCTAACCAACCGAGAAACATTATGGAAACCAAATTTAGAGGTAGGAACCAAAGAATGAAATTTGAAGAGTTATCACAGAGACCAATGGATTTGACTCTGTACCCGGATGATCTGACTATGGAAACCTTAGGTATACATGATAGCATCCTATACTTGTTTAACCAACTTTGATGGGAGAATGCACTGATAAAACAAACGTTTGTGACTTACCGCGAGCTCGCCCTTGAGTTCCTAAGCTCCTTAATTTACTTACCCGAGCGCGGTTTTGGATTCAGGAAAGGATTTATCAGTTTCCGACTATTCGGAATAGAATATGACTTTAACCATAAAGAACTAGCTAACTTATTAGGATTCCCTAGTGGACCCTTTGCTTTTATTACCACACAGGTAGAATTGATGGACATTGAGCTAGACTTCTTTTGGGGAACCTTAACCGGAAATTACCATCCTGAGCCAAATAACATGAACAATGATGAGATACATAACCCTGCTATCCGCTATTTCCATAAGATCCTTGCCCACACCTTCTTTGGAAAAGAAGAAAACCTTACTGGAGTATCTAAAGATGAGATATTCATTATGTCATGTCTGACTAATGGACAGCCAGTTAATGGTGTACCTTTCATGATGCAAACCTTCACCCGAATCCAAGAAGAACCTGATCTACCCATATTGGTAGGAGGTCTTGTCACCATGATTGCTAATGCCTTAGGACTTAGATACCAATTACACAGGTGTAACCATTTAGGTACCATCCGTCCTATGAATCTGAACTTTTGCTTTAACCGCCATATCATAAGAAATTTAGGACAACCACCTTACGAGTACCTAATCAGGAATGAAGTAGTAACCCTGTTCACACTACCAAACCATGCTAGAGTCAGTGTTCATAATAAATATAATTGGCTTTATGAGCTTATCCCTCCTGACTATCCATCCACTCCCGAAACACCGCAATCTTACAAGATAAGGGATGATATAATGACCGATGTAGAAAGTGACCCTGAGACACCTCCTGGTTACCATGACATTGCACACACTGATGAAGTGATTGAAACCCCTGAAGTAAATCAAGTAGAATATGATGACAACTTGAAGAAAATTATGAATACTCTTGAAGTTTACCAAGCCGATATTAATACTGTTAAAGATGAGATTAAAAGCATGCGATTGGACGTTATAGGTTTAACTGACATAACGTGTGAGCAATTCTACCACCTAAACTCCGCAATTGAAGATTTGAAGAAGCACTTTTGAAAAATGCTGTAGTGATTTAACTTATTTTACTTCTTGCTTTTGTTTCTAGTTAGTTTTCACATTTTGCAAACATTTTCGTACCTTATTTTAATTAATGTAATTTTCCTTCAAGTATATCAAAAGCAAAGCACTTCTAGTTTTACCATTTTCCAATTTAATCAATTTCTATGATTTCCATTAGTTACTGTTATATTTAAAATTGATTAATATTTTATGATTTCTCGTGTGATGAAATTTGCTCTAATTTATGTTGATCAAATAATATATATTGTTTGTGTTGGAACTAAATGAGAAGTGATAATAAAAAGAAAAAAATTGCATTGAACGTGTGAGATAATGCATTCTGTGAAGAAAATATTATAAATTTTAATCCCTCACGGTCGTCATCATTCTCTCATGATCGTGACAAGCTAATTAGCGCGTCATGACCGTCACTCACCCATCACGACTGTGACGACCCCTGTTATACGAATTCTGAGAAACAGAACCGTTCTTCTTCGCAGGAACCACTTTTCCACTTCCACAAAAATTAGAAACCCCCCATTATCTCCTCACTATCCCGTAACCTCCCATTACCCTAAATAAATTCCATTAACCTCTCCATTTATTCCAAACCTCTCACATTCACTTCTTTCACTATAATCAGAACCAATTTCTTCACATTTTTCATTTTTCTCACAAAACTCAAAAACCTCTCATCTCTCATTCCCGTACATGCATGCAATGGAAGAAATTCAATTTAGAGATGGTGAACATGGAGAAACTCAAAGACAAAAGTTCATCAGGTTTCAGAACCGTGGCGTCCAACCCACTCGGTATGTCGACATTGACTGTTTGAGGGAGTTGGGATTGCTCAACAGTGTGAAGCTCCTGCTTAGGCATGTTGGTTTGTGGCACTTGTGCAGTCAACCACAGCCGACATTCGAACTCCTCACATTGGAATTTCTGAGTTCATTTCAATATGTTACACCTCCCGGTTCATCAAGTCAATTCACCGGCATTGCTAAGTTCAGAATGCTCGGCCGAGAGTTCGAAATTACACAAACAAAGATCGTCGAACTGTTAGGTTTCGATCACGGAGACGATGCTCATCTCCGCGTGCCGGACAAATTCAGCGAAACCACTTTCACCTTATGGTACGACATCACCAACACCCGTGCTACTGCCTTTCAGAGTCTGAATGCTACCCACATCCATAACCCAGCGATCCGATACTTTCATCACATCATCTGCAATACTATTTTTGCAAGAGAGAGCAATCACAAGCTCAACTCCAAGGAGCTCTTGTTCTTGCATTGTGCCTTAAATGACGAGCGCATCAATGATGCCCCATTCCTTTTATCACATATCCAGTCTGTAGCGTAACGAGGCGCAACCCCCTTCTACATAGGTGGGATTGTCACCACCCTCGCCATTCAGCTGGAGCTTGGTGACTTGATTATCCAATTGCCTCGCAGAGCCGCAGAGTTGCTTACAAAGAACTATTGCAGGTCCGCCCACTTGATTTCTCAGAGAGAGGATGGCAGGTTAAACCCTGTTATCCAAGGCACCGTTTATCACCACATCACCTTGCTGTGCCATGACCGCATTGATCCGTCCAACCGAGCCAACTGGCTATTTGCTTTACTGGATGCTGCCGGCCATGTCCCCATTATTGATGAACAGGCCGATCCACCAGTGGACGAGATGCAGGATACCATGGATGCAGCTGAGCCTGTACAAGACATTCCTGAGTCCTCCACCCGACAGCCACCTGCGCAAGAATTCACACTTGAAGACGTCCTCCGTGCGATTCATCAGCAGAACCAGATGAATGCCGCACTAGAGCGAAGGAAAAAAGAGCAACATGATGCACTACTTTTAGCTGTTGCCACCAACCAGAGGACGACTGATGAGAAGCTTGGAGAGATTGTTAGCGAACTAGAGTCTTTGCGTATTGATATCACTGCTCTCACCGGCACCGGTTCTGATCCTGAAGCGACTCCGACCAGACGCTCCCGCACCAGAAGCCGAGGCCGTGGTCGTCAGCAGCCTTAGTTTTTGTTTTTGTTTATGTTTTTCCATTTCCATTGTTTGTATTGTACTTTACCCGCTATTATATCACAACATTGAGGATAATGTTTGATATAGTGTGGGAGAGATACCTTTCCTTTTTCCTCATTTCCCTTTCCGCACTTTCCATTCCGTTGTATTTCCCTTTCGTATTTTAATGAAACAAAGTAATATTTGTGCTATTTCTTTAGTTTCGAATTCTCCCCGTTTATTTAGCCATACCGAAAAAAATTTTAATTTTATCTTCGCATTACCCGACTTACCTATGAAATCATAGCTAGGAAGCTGAGAACGATTCAACAAGATCAATACAGTCTTGACACCTTAGACTTCCTACTTAAGCATTCCGTTTCGATAATTGTTACGACTACACCTTAAGTTTCAGTTCAAAAGTAACCCCTAGTAGTTTATACTAGCAGTCAGCACCGTCTGAACACAAACCACGTGGGGAGCCGATGAACATAAATGTTTGATGCCTAATCTATAATGATCCTTCATATCTCGATGCCAATAAAAATAAATTGCACCAAAGTACACGGTTGCATATAAGAAACGAGAAATATGAGAAGGAGTCCATTGCGGGTTGGTTCAGAGGTACCTGGTTCTGAACTTGGTAGGGCGTGCTATGGCTCGATCCCCCACAACCTCCAAATCGGATAATATATGTAGGGTTGCCACATTTGTGTACCAGACCCCGTGCTTATAAAGGATCAAAGTCACTAACCGGCTACTCCACTACGTGCGTGCTAAGGCAAATGGCTTAATGTGATTGCGCTAGAATGAAATCGGGTGAAATAAGATCGAAAGACTCTAGGTGGAATCGTAACGCAATTACCAAATGTTTCGTTTAACGGGAAGTCGACGACTTAGCTTGTTGCTTGTGTCATTAGTGTATCTTTAGTGTTTTATTCTAGTACCGGTTTATCTAGCAAAACGATTCCTCGAATGGTTTGTTATGTGTATGCGTCGATGGAAACCTGTCCGATCATTTTTCAACCGACTATTTGCTTGAGGACAAGCAAAGGTTTAAGTTTGGGGAAGTTTGATAACGAGAAAAAGTATCGTTTTATTACTATGTTTCAATGTCGTTTTATCGCACATTTATCATATTAACACCCGATTCCTCGAGTTTTCTTTGTCATTTTGCAGGTATATCAATTATAGAGATAAATCATAAGCCCAAAGTGAAATGAGCAAAAACAAGCATGAAAAGAAGAAGAAGAGAGGAATTCTGCATAATCTGCATAATTTGCAATTGTCACGACCGTCACCATGGAGTCACGACCGTCACCATGGAGTCACGACCGTGACACGCTAAAAGGAGCAGTCACGGTCGTCACCAGTCCCTCACGACCGTGACGCGCTAAATACAAGGATGACGAACGTGACACCCTTGTCACGAACGTGACAAGGGGAAAATAAGTTAACTTGGTAAGAATTGGTCATGTACGTGCTACGTGAAGTCAATATTTTCCTATTCTTCCGCAGACCCAGTAACTCAACTTTCCCTGGATTCTCTCAGCAACTACGAAGCCCACGCATTATTCCAACTGCCAAGCCCAAATTGTGTTTCCTATAAATAGCTTAGTTTCAAATAAAAAATCACAGAGTTTTAGTTTAATTTTTTTTGCGGAAGCTCTGCCGTATTTCCATTTGCACCCTATTTCATTTATTTTTCCAGCAATTGTTCTGTTCTTGTTTTAATTTTTTATATCCCAACCAAATCAAATAACAATTTCCAACATTAGGAAATTGTTATCATTTAATTTCTTTCAAAGCCTTCAGCATTTCTTTTTGTAATTTTGTTTCCGATTCTGGTCCGCACTCCGAGCTTGCCAGATTGTGGAAGAAGGAGTTTGACATTATATTTGTCATTCAGGTTTTTTATTTAATTCGCATTTATATTAGTGTTAAGAATTTATTTTATAATGCATATTTTATTTTGTATTTCTCTATTTCCGCATCTGTCTGGTACAACAATTATGAGTAGCTAAACACTTTAGGGCGGTATGTAATTAAAATACACTAAATCGGTAAAATCAATTCTAGGCTTAAAAAAATTAAGAACTTAAAATTCTGGCTGTGACTTTTTATTATAAAATTAATCTTTTTGTTACGAGAGTAAGGAAAGTGTAATAGGTTAGGTCGAGACCACGAGAGTGTGAGATTTTAACCAGATAGCTAAAGTTAGGCATTTAATTTAAACAAAGTGAGAGCGCTTTAAAATGAATTAGACTTATTAAGTTTCCAAAAATTATTTCTAAACACTTATGGGCTAGCGAGAGCAGACATAGGGCTTTAGGGGTAAGATCTGAGATAAGACCACGAGAGTGTGAGTTAAAGATATTTAAACTGATAACCTCTACAGAATAAATTAAGTGAACTATCATTATAAGCCTAGGTTAGATTGACCCGCCTAAGTTAACATAATTACATACCGACCGCCTTATTATTATTTTATTAAACTAAAATTTAATTCTCGTCTTTAATCCTTAAAAATAACCAAAAAAATCGTGACAACCATTCACCTTAGCTAAACTAGTAAACCCTCTAGCAATAAGTAATCATAAAGTCCCTGTGGGATCAATAATCTTAAATATTACTTCGATAGGTTGTGCGCTTGCAGTTAAGATACCGCTAGACACATATTAGATCACGTCTTTAGCCCATCAACAGCACACTAAAAAATCCCCAAATTTGCAAAAGCCTTCGAATCTCTTAACTCAACCATCAAACCTTCAAACTTTTTCCACCATTCAACTCCACAAACATCACTGATCATTTCCCACCCTTCATTTTGCCCTAAAAAGCCCAGAATCAAAAACACGATTTTCACATTTCACAAACTGAACTTCTGCCAACTTCTTCTTGAGGCCATTTAAACTCCAACCAAGCATCACAAGCTCTTGGGGGGAATCATTGGAGTGGATTTGAAGCAAAGAACTGGCCAGAAAGCCCCTGTTTCGAAAGCTCAAGCTCAGGTAGCCATGGCATTTATTTTTCCAGAACTCTTATTTTATGTTATAGAATGATTCTACATGTTTCACTGATCACCATGATGTCTTTACTTTTGAGAATAGTTGAGAAATAAGCATTTCATGAGCTTCTGAAATTTCTGCCATGTTTTCCGTTTTGCTTTGATTCACGAATTTGATGATGAATAAATGATTTTTGGTGATTGATTCTTGTTGGGGTTGATGTGGGGATCATTTCTGGAAGATTAGAGAGCTTAGGGATGCGTATAGAGAGAGATAGCATAGGAGACTGGCCGGAGAAGGTGACCGGAGTTCCGGTCACCTGAATGTAATTAGGGTCAGATTAGGGTTAATGACATAATTAGTGAAGTTTGAATTTGGGCCGTCCATTTGCGCGCGCTGGTCAATTCCCTCCCTTTCTATTTTGAATCTGGGCCTTTGGATCTGATTACTTTCATTTAAATTCATTTTTAATTCATTTTATTTGCATTTTGTTCCACATTTTATTTAAAATAGTAAAACATTTATAAAAAATCTCATTTTTTGCATCATACCTTAAAATATTTTTCTCTTTCTGAAAATAATTTTTTTTTTTCATAATTTTTGTATTTTAAAAATATTTAAATTTTTATTTTAATTAGTTAATGAGAATTAATTAATTAAAATAGCATTTAAGTTTATAAAAATCACCAAAAAAATCACATTGCATTTTGATACATTTAGAAACATTATCAAACTCTTCAAACAAATTTCTTTTTTGTTCTTGACATGTTTTGACATTTTTCTTTGGAATTAGGGTTCTTAAAAGTCAATATTTTTGCCCTAACTTAGAAAAATCCATTATGCCTAACCTTGAAGAGTTTGATGATGGTTCTTCTTGCATTGCATTCTTCATATCATGTAGTTTCTAGGGTAAAATTGGTTTGAATTTATCCTTCATTTTCAATTTGTTGTGCATTTTTCCTTTTGAAGTGCCCTAAAACCCAAGCCAACTTGAGAAAATCATAACTTCCATTAGGTTAAGAGTTAGGTCTCCCCCTTTGGGCAGTGAACTTGTGTAGGGTTAGGGTTCCCTTGATCCAATTTTCAATTTTTTATCATATCATTTGCTTCTGGTTTTGAATTTTGTATTGCATGTTATGTATAAACCCTAATATTTGCCTTCATTTGCATCCATCTTCCATATGCTTGCATACATGAACTTGCCATGACATTTTGTGCATTCACATGACTTCTAAGACATCTTAGGACACATTAGAATCATGTTTGATCATTGCATCATTCATTTTCCATGTTATGCATTCATTCCTTTTCATAAACTTTCATGAACTTTCATGGTTCAAAACATGCTTCATTTGCATCCTTACCCTTGTATGATCATCCACAACTCTTGTCATGTGTTTGCATTACCTCTTAGTATCACTAACATCATGTTCATGCTTCTGGTTTTGGTTTGCATCTTTGCATTTCATCCCATTTTCATTTCTTTTCATTGCTTGTTGCTAACTTTTAAGGTGGTAAGTGTTTGAGAAGTGAATTTGCCTTCACTTCTCATAATCTTTTCTCATCTCTCTTTATGCATCCTTGCTACAGTTTACTTTTGTATTAGAGTGAGCTTGCTCATTCATGCTCTCTCCTCACTTTCTTTCTTCAAGTAACTTATCTTCTTAAGTGAAGTAAGTTGTCTTGTTTCTTTCTGCTTCTCCTTCCTTCATCCTGTTTCTTCCTTGGTGGCTTTTCTCTAGAAGATCTCTTGCAAGCCCCATTAACCCTAGGAACATCCAAGCATGTTAACAATTAGGGTTTGATTAGTCCCCCCAATTAGTTTTACCATTGTGTCATCTTTGAGTCTTCTCTTCTCATCTCTTAATCAAGGACTAAACCTTAAAGGTTTTAAGGCTTTGTGATTAGGGTTATGCCTGTGTCCTTCTATTAGGATGGAGTGTATAACTTTAATCCTAAGTGTTAAACCATTAATGTGTTTAATTCCTTTAATCAATCCACTTAATAATCATCAAGACATTAAACTTGTAACTTGGGCCTTGCATTAGGGTTCTAATTCTTCCTTAATTGGTTAAGAAGGACTAACCCTAGTGTTAATGGACAAGTCTCCCTCAAGTTGTCTTACAAACCATAAAATTAATTTCTTAATCTTAGCATTAATTAAAATCCACTTAAATAAATGCCTTGTTATGTCATGAGGTTAATCCCTAATCATGGATTAAGTTGAGGAGCCTTCCTCAGCTTAAATGTTCTCATCTATTATCCTTCTATTAGGATGGTGTAATGGGTCAATTAAATCCTTGATTATGGCTTAAACTCATTACTTAACACTAAACAAAAATTCCAAAAACATCTAAATAAATACAAGTAGGTTAATGATCTTAATCCTACATCATGGTGAATAAGTGTGAGGTGCTTACTTCATACTTAAGGTATTCTCATTACCCCTAATCAGAGGGAGGATGTGATGAGTTTACTGACCCTTGGTTTAGGCTTAAGCTCATTTTCTTATGACAAACACAAAAAACAAACAATAATCGTCTCCTCCGGGATTCTTTTCTCACCTCATTCACTCACAAACGAGAACTTGCTTCTTCCGTCTAATGCAAGACAGTTTGCACCTGAGCCAGACAGGTCATACACTTGAGCAGAGACAAGTAGGCAGTTCACAAGTCAATTCATCTTTCAGTCTCTTTGAGTCGAACTACGGTGTTCTGATTTCCTCATTTCACGAGAGGATACGTAGGCATAACTTAACAGTTATCGAACAAAATTTTTGTTTATCCCCCCTTTTTCAGCATTATTCTTTAAGCCTCATAGTCTTGAGCTTCACATTCTTTCCTAACACTGACACTCCTTTTATCCACTTCACACTTCTATGCACTGACACTTGCATTCTTTTCCAGCTTTTGCACACAGATAGCACTAACGCTACCCCTTTAAACACAAATCTTTCAAGCGTGGATCCCGTCGAGTACGGCGGACAATCTGGGTGCTAATACCTTCCCAGGTTGTAACCAACCCCCTTTCTCAGTTTCTCTGGTTCGCGACCGTCTTATCCATCCTTTCTTAGGTTTATGCAGCATTACCTTTCCTTCGGGATAAAAATGCCTAGCTGGCGACTCTTTTCAGTTCACCCTTGTGTTCTCTCTCTCGTCGATCGTTCGCGTCTGTACCCCTTCTGACCAGGTGTCATTTGGTGGGAGTGACAGCTTGGCGACTCTGCTGGGGACCCTTATATTGTAACCAGGGCTTCTGGTTCTTTTTTTGGGTTCCTCCTAGCGCTTGTTTGATTTGTGTTTATTTATTGCTTTATGTACAGCTTTATTTATTGCCTTCCTTTACAGTTTTGCATATTTCATACTGTCATTGTCATTGTGCTGGATCTGGTTTTCTTTGGTGGGTGGGGTTCCATTGAGAGTTTGAGGTCCTATACCTGGGACCTGAGTGACACCTAGGCTAGAGTGGTTCATGTTCTTTCCCATTCCATTTCGGTCTGGTGCGGGAATATGAAACACGGTTCAGATGTGGGTTTCTTCTTGAGAACTCTGTGCTACAGATTTCCTGTAGTGCTAGGTCTATCTGGGAAGCCTGCTAAGTCTAGATGACCTTTATTATGAACTTCAGAATATGAGGTGAATTAGAGGAGGATCTTTTATGATTATTGCAAACACTGTACCTCCGGGTTAGAAGTGTTTACACTTCTCATAACTGATCCAAATCTGAGGATCCTTGTTTTAGAACATTACCTGTGAGGGGGTTGGGCTGTTTGCAGGTTTGCAGGTACCCTTGGCCACATCATACCATGTTACTATAGTGTTTAAGAGTACCTCATTTTGGACAGTTCTTGTGATTAACCCTGGACATGTGACTCTTTATTTGAGTCCCCCACCCTGGTTACTGGATTTCTGAGTCTTCATCTGGACTTTTGAACATACATGGGCCCTACACCAAGACAGATAATTCGATCCAGCTTGATCACAAACCCTTGCATATCATTTGCATATATCATCATTGCATCATTTAACATTTGTTTATTTGTTTTTCAGGGTATCCATATCATATCTGGTTTGGTTTTGACCCCTTCTGCTTCATAGACCTTTGCCTCATTAGTTATCTGCTTCAGCTATCTTCATCATCACTAGCATCAGCCTGTCAGTGGCTCATTTCCAGCATCAGTCTATGATCTTCATCAGTACCAATCTTCAGTTCCTTCAGCAGCATTCATGACTACTCCCAGGAAGAGCAACATATCCTACCATTTCTTTGAGCCTGTGTTGACTGGTATTAGGCAGGTCCAGTCACTTATCACTCCTGACCACATTCCATTGTTTAGGGAGCACTATGGAGGTATCCTGGATATGGTTATGGACCTTGACCCTTCTCAGAGAAGCATGATCCACACCTACTTGCAGTTTTATGACCCTCATTTGAGATGCTTCACCTTTCCAGACTTTCAGCTAGGGCCTCTGCTAGAAGAGTTTTCCTCATTGATTGGAGTACCTATCAGGTGTGGAATCCCTTTCAACCCAGAGATGCCAGCTCCCAGAAATGAAGAAGTAGCAAAGGCACTGTACTTGGAGCCTGCCTTGATTGAGCAAAGTATGACAACAAAGGCTGGGATCCTTGGTTTGCATTTAGACTTCTTGATTTCTCAGGCCATCCTGAAGGCTTCATCAGGAGAGTGGAGGGTAGTCTGTGCACTATTATCCCTCAGCATATATGGGGCTATACTATTTGCAGATGAGCCCAAATTTTTCTGCAAGAATGCCATCCATCTGTATCTCCTGAAGAACCCAATACCTACACTACTGGGAGACTTTTACTATTCCATCCATCAGAGGAATGAGAAACAAAGGGGGAAGTTGGTGAGATGTTGTGCTCCTTTGTTTTACACCTGGCTGCTCAGACACCTGCCTAAGTCAGATGCCTTCCTGAACCCTCACCAACAGAAGAATTGGGCCAAGAGGTTCATTGCCTTGACTTCAGATGATATTAGATGGTGCACCCAAAGCACCAAAGGCAAGGACATTATCACCAGCTGTGGACAATACCCAAATGTTCCTCTAATAGGAGTGAAGGGTTGCATCAACTACAATCCTTTGTTGTTTAAGAGACAACTGGGATATGCTTTGGTTCACCCTCCCAGAGGGCAAGATTTAGCTGAGACCTTGTATTGTGAAGTAAAACCTAATTCAGCTACTGTCAGACAAGCATCCTGGGCTTGGGACAACATCCAGACAAAAGGGATGGCTATTCTTGGAAGGTGCAATAATGTTGCTTCAGCTCAGTACTATGACTGGTCCCGTACTAGAGCTCAAATTACCAGAATGCCTTTCATCTTGGAAGATATGCCTGGACCATCCACAGTACAGCCAGCAACAACTGTCAACCTAGAAGAATTTGAGAAGCTGAAGGAAAGGAATGAGAATTTATCCCAAGCCTTGAAGAAGACCCTTTGGGAAAGGAGTGACGGTCGTCTGGACATTGAATGATTGGAAAAGCTCAGGGTGGAGCATCTTGCCAAAATTGAGAAGACAGAGGATTACATCAGGTAAGCAAGAGCTGGGGAACAAATATTGAAGAATGCCTGTAAAGAGGCCAAAATTCAGAAGGCTAGGGTTGAGCTCTATCTGCAAGAGAGTCAGGCTAGGTGGGTCAGGATCACTGAAGCCCGTACACAAGAAGACCAGAAGACTCAAGCCAAGATTGAACAGCTAGAGGCCAATGAGAAGAAGCAGCAGGAAGCTTTGTTGGCAGCCCAGAAGGAGATTTCTGAGTTGAAGCTCAGAGCAGGATTGAAGAGATCAAAGGACCAGGACAGGCATAAGAAGCTGACCACTGCCATCGCTACCAAGAACCTCCTCATTAGGACCATTACAGAGCACCCAGCTGGTCCAGTGACTGAGGCACTCCTGAAGGAAGTCAGAGAGGATGAGTTTGGACTGGATGTCTGATCCTTTGCTTGTTGTTTGTTTTCATTTGGTGTACTTTTTCCTTTTGATGTATTTTGACCCTTCAAGGGTGTAACGCCCCGAAAATCTAAATTTAATTATTTAATTATTTATTTAATTAATTTAGAAAATTTGGAGAGTTTGGATTATTTTGAGAATTTTGGAGAAAATGAGTATTTTTATATAATAAGGATAAATAGTGTTTTATTATGCTATTTTATTGTTATTATTAAAAATATATTAAAGAAAAGGGTAAGATGGTCCTTTGTGAAATCATGAGGGTAATATGGGAAAAGGCTAAACTGGGATATTATAGCCAAAGAAGAGAATACGATCAGTTTTCTCATTTTGTTGTTTCTATCGTGTTTTGGAAGTGCTCTGAAGAAAAGAGAAGCTCAGAGTCAGGAGGCTGTGGAGAACCCAAGAGAAGCGTGTAAAGCGGCGAAATTCTCTAAGGTATGGGGAGTTTTCATAATCTATGATAAATGTATAAGAATTGGAATATGAATGGATTAGGATAGTATGAATTTTAGGAGTTTTCGGGTTTTGAGTTAGGTTGAGTTTTAGGAGAAATCTTGATGAATTAGAGTGATTAGAATGAGTTGTAATTGTATATTTGTCTGTATAATTGTTGTCTGGATGTTGTTGAGGTTTAATTGGTGTTTTTTAATGGTTTTTGGGTGTTATGATGTGAAATCCGTAATGGGGTTTGGGAATTTTGGAAATTGGAACAGTCTGTAATTGTGTAGCAGAAGACTGCTGAAACGCGTGTGTTAACCGGTTAACGCTTTGGTTAACCGGTTAACCATTGGGAATTTTGGGGCATTTTCTGAAAATACGCAGGCGTTAACTGGTTAACGCTTTGGTTAACCGGTTAACACTGTTGGGACAACAAATTTTATTTCTTTAAAAATTCATATCTTTTAAACCGTAAGTCCGATTCGCATTCCGTTTGAAGCGTCGGAACGAGTACAAACTAAAATTTATTTTAATGAATAAAAATGAGAAAAATACAACAGTTTTTGATAACTGAATTTGTGAAATAACCTTATAATTACCTTATAAATTACCGGGTACGGGTTAATTCTTGATGTGTCAGAGTGGTTAGGAAACCAGTGTTCAGGGTGTAATGTCATGATGATATATATGAATATTTGATGATTGTTTTGCTGATTGAAATGAATGATGCGATTTATTTTGGTGAATTTTTCGGTGTAGCGCATCATTGCATTTCATAACATTCACGATGGGGCTTCAGCCTATTTATTTGCTTCAATCCCATTGTGTGGATTGAAGTGTCTCGATGATTATGGTGTGCTCCCTTGTGGAGGGTTGATGGTCATGTATCCATCTTTGGTGAAAATGGTACCACATGCATATTACATATCAGGATGTTAGAATTGCATATTTTGGACGAAATTCATGACTGTGTTGGTGTTGATCTATTTTATGATAATGTTGTGGTTGTTGCTGAATTGTGTAGTTGATGGTGTCATGTTATGTGTACTAATTTATTTATGATTCTATATTCTTGTAAGTTTATGATATTTTATGATTACTCACCCTGCCTGCTTGGAAATCTTGCCTCCTTCGTGGGTAACTTGCAGATGTCGAAGAATAGTCCTGCAGTGCAATAGGAGTAATTCATGAGTCTCGGAGCGTGCTTTTGTGTTCTTTAGAAGTGGTTATGGTTTATGTGTCCTGCTCTGTGTCATGTAACACTGGGATAGGTTTTATTCTGTTAACTGTTTCAGTGTTATCATTGGATAAATGTTTTCCTATTTATATGATGTTAAATTCAGGATGGTGAAAATTATACTTATGAGGTTTTGAACTTTGAAGTTAAATTCCGCTGTGAAATGTTTATGATATTTTGATGTTGATTAACCCGTGTTATGGGACAGGACACTGTTGTGTATTTTTGATGAAAATGTGATACCCTTTGAGATGATTACTCTGATATTATTTCAATATTATGTTTGGGGTGGAAGGGTGTTACATTAGTGCTATCAGAGCAGGTCTGTATGTCCGGCCGAGTCTTGTTGTTGTCAGTCAGTTGTCAAGTCGTTATTTATTTAACGATTATTCTCTTCTGATGTGGTAAGCGTTGTGCAAAATGGCATGAAACAACTCGCGTGCTCTCGCTGATGCTATTGCAGCTCTTGCTCAGACTGCTACTCGAAATAATGCGCATGATGAGTTTCGTGCATTGGAGAAATTCCAGAGGAATAATCCACCTGTGTTTGAAGGAACTCATGACCCGGCGAGTGCACAGAAGTGGCTCAAGGCAATTGAGAAGATTTTCAGAGTGATGGCGTGTGCTGATGCGCAGAAAGTTCAATTCGGAACTCATATGTTGTCAGAGGAAGCCGAAGACTGGTGGGATAATACTCGTCAGCGTCTCGAGGATGAGGCTGTTGTGGTGACTTGGACTATATTTAAGGCGGAGTTCCTTAAGAAGTATTTTCCGGAAGATGCTCGTGGTAAGTTGGAGATAGAATTCCTTGAGCTGAAGCAAGGAAACTTGACTGTAGCAGAGTATGCTGCCAAATTTGAAAGGCTGGTGAAGTTTTGTCCTCACTACAAAAGGGCAGATGCTGAACTTTCCAAGTGCCTTAAGTTTGAGAATGGGCTGAGACCTGAAATTAAGCAGGGAATTGGATGCCAACAAATTCGTAAGTATGCAGAGTTGGTGGGTAAGAGCCGTATTTATGATGAGGACAGCCGAGCTCGGTCAGCTCACTATAAACAGCTGAGTGAGAAGAAAGGCAAGAGTTAGTATAGAGGAAAACCTTATGTGACTACTGGTGATAAGGGGAAGCAGAAGGCATATGATGAGAAGAAGCAAAGTAGGGGAGCTGCTAATGTACCTGTTAAGTGTTACAAGTGTGGAGAGGCAGGTCATAAGGCCGATGTGTGTACCACCAGAGTTATGAAACGTTACCGTTGTGGCAAGCTTGGGCATAAGGTGAGTGATTGTCCTAATGAAGGCCCAACCTGTTACAATTGTGGTGAGCAGGGGCATATCAGCACCCAATGCCAAAAACCAAAGAAGAATGCTGCTACTACTCAGAATGCTGGAAGAGTTTTTGCATTAGCTGGTTCAGAAGCTCCAAAGAAGGACAACTTGATCAGAGGTACCTGTTTTATTAATAATATTGAGTTGATTGCTATTATTGACACTGGAGCTACACATTCATTTATTTCTCTTGAGTTTGCTAATAGATTGGGTTTAAAGTTGTCTAATATGAATGGTAATATGATAATAAAGACTCCTGCTAATGGTTCTGTGACTACCATGCTTGTCTGTTTGAAATGTCCTTTGACAATTTTCGAGAAGAATTTTGTGATGGATTTGGTGTGCCTACCATTACACCAAATCGATGTTATCCTTGGTATGAACTGGTTGGAATTCAATTATGTTCATATTAACTGTTATAGTAAGACGGTGCAGTTCCCTGATTTGAGCGGGAATGGTGAGTTGATGTTTTTATCTGCTAAGCAAGTGGATGCACTTGTTTTAGATGAAGCTTTGATGTTTGCAGTGTCTACCTCATTGCAAGTTGATGATAAGACTGTCAGTGCAGAGTTGCCTATGGTTTGTGAATTTCAAGATGTGTTTCCTGGTGATATAAGTGATTTACCACCGGAACGTGAGATTGATTTTTCTGTGGACTTAGTACCGGGTACGAGTCCTGTCTCGATGGCTCCTTATAGAATGTCAGCTTCAGAGTTGAATGAGTTGAAGAAATAATTAGAAGAATTGTTAGAGAAGATGTTCATTAGACCCAGTGTTTCTCCTTGGGGTGCTCTAGTGTTGCTTGTTAAGAAGAAGGATGGTAGTATGAGATTGTGTGTCGATTACCGACAGTTGAATAAAGTGACTATCAAGAATAAGTACCCACTTCCGAGAATCGATGATTTGATGGATCAGCTAGTAGGTGCTTGTGTCTTTAGTAAAATTGATCTGAGGTCTGGTTATCATCAGATTAGAGTTAAAGCCGATGATATTCCGAAGACAGCTTTCAGGACGAGATATGGGCATTATGAGTATACGGTGATGCCGTTTGGGGTTTCTAATGCGCCTGGTGTGTTTATGGAATATATGAATAGAATCTTTCATGAGTATCTGGATAAATTCATAGTGGTTTTCATAGATGATATCTTGGTATATTCTAAATCAGAAGAAGAACATGCCGAGCATTTGAGAGTTGTGTTGCAAGTGTTGAAAGAAAAGAAATTGTTTGCTAAATTATCTAAGTGTGAATTTTGGTTAAGGAAAGTGAGTTTCCTCGGCCATGTAATTTCAAGTGGTGGAATTTTGGTGGATCCTTCGAAGATTAATGCGGTATTGCAGTAAGAGACTCCGAAGTCAGCTACAGAAATTCATAGTTTTCTTGGGTTGGCTGGTTACTATCGTAAGTTCATTGAAGGTTTTTCTAAGATAGCTTTACCGTTGACGCAATTGACTAGGAAGGGTCAAGCGTATGTCTGGGATGTTGCTTGTGAAGAGAGTTTCATAGAACTGAAGAAAAGATTAACGACCGCGCCAGTGTTGGTCTTACCAAATCCAGATGAGTCATTTGTAGTTTATTGTGATGCTTCCAAGATGGGTCTTGGTGGAGTTTTGATGCAAGGTAATAAGGTGGTTGCTTATGCTTCTAGACAGTTAAGAGTTCATGAGAGGAACTATCCTACTCACGACTTAGAGTTAGCAGCTGTGGTGTTTGTGCTTATGATTTGGAGGCACTACTTGTTTGGTTCGAAATTTGAAGTATTCAATGATCACAAAAGTTTGAGATACTTGTTTGATCAGAAAGAGTTAAATATGAGACAGAGACGGTGGCTTGAATTATTGAAAGATTTTAATTTTGATTTGAATTACCATCCGGGTAAGGCAAATGTTGTGGCTGATGCTTTGAGTAGGAAGTTGTTGTATATTTCAATGCTTATGGTGAAAGAATTGGAAATGATCGAGCAATTCAGAGATATGAGCTTGTTGTATGAAACTACTACTGATAGTGTGAAATTGGGAATGTTAAAGCTGACCAATGAGATTTTGGAAGAGATTCGTAAGGGTCAGAAATCTGATTTGAAATTAGTCGATCAATTGATGTTGGTTGATCAAGGTAATGCAGGTGACTTTCGAGTTGATGAAGATGGAGTTTTATGATTCCGGGATAGAGTATGTGTTTCGGATATTGCAGGAATTAAAAAGAGTATTTTAGAAGAAGGGCACAAGAGTAGACTGAGTATTCATCCTGGTGCTACGAAGATGTATCAGGATTTACGCAGGTTGTTTTGGTGGCCGGGTATGAAAAGAGACATTGATGAATTTGTATATGCTTGTTTGACATGTCAGAAGTCAAAGATAGAACATCAGAGACCTTCAGGTATGATGCAACCATTGAATGTTCCTGAGTGGAAATGGGATAATATTTCCATGGATTTCGTGACTGGGTTACCTAAGATTGCTAGAGGTAATGATTCGATTTGGGTAATTGTTGATCGGTTAACTAAGTCGGCACATTTCTTGCCAATGAGGATTAACCATTCCATGCAAAGGTTAGCTGAGATTTATATTGAGGAAATTGTGAAGTTGCATGGTGTACCTTCAAGTATTGTATCGGATAGAGATTCGCGGTTTACATCGAGGTTTTGGAAGAGTTTGCAGGATGCTTTGGATACTAAGTTGAGGATGAGTTCTGCTTATCACCCGCAAACGGATGGTCAGACGGAAAGAACAATCCAATCTTTAGAAGATTTGCTGAGAGCTTGTGTATTAGATAAAGGAGGGTCTTGGGATAGTCATTTGTCGTTGGTCGAGTTTACGTACAATAACAGTTTTCATGCTAGTATCAGGATGGCTCCATATGAGGCATTGTATGGTAGACGTTGTCGTACTCCATTATGTTGGTATGAGTCAAGAGAGAGTTTGGTGCTTGGGCCAGAAATTGTCCAAGAAACAACTGAAAAGATAAAAATGATTCAGGAAAGGATGAAAACATCACAGAGTCGTCAAAAGAGTTATCACGATAAGAGAAGGAAAGCACTTGGGTCAGGATCACTGAAGCCCGTACACAAGAAGACCAGAAGACTCAAGCCAAGATTGAACAGCTAGAGGCCAATGAGAAGAAGCAGCAGGAAGCTTTGTTGGCAGCCCAGAAGGAGATTTCTGAGTTGAAACTCAGAGCAGGATTGAAGAGATCAAAGGACCAGGACAGGCATAAGAAGCTGACCACTGCCATCGCTACTATGAACCTCCTCATTAGGACCATTACAGAGCACCCAGCTGGTCCAGTGACTGAGGCACTCCTGAAGGAAGTCAGAGAGGATGAGTTTGGACTGGATGTCTGATCCTTTGCTTGTTGTTTGTTTTCATTTGGTGTACTTTTTCCTTTTGATGTATTTTGACCCTTCAAGGGTGTAACGCCCCGAAAATCTAAATTTAATTATTTAATTATTTATTTAATTAATTTAGAAAATTTGGAGAGTTTGGATTATTTTGAGAATTTTGGAGAAAATGAGTATTTTTATATAATAAGGATAAATAGTGTTTTATTATGCTATTTTATTGTTATTATTAAAAATATATTAAAGAAAAGGGTAAGATGGTCCTTTGTGAAATCATGAGGGTAATATGGGAAAAGGCTAAACTGGGATATTATAGCCAAAGAAGAGAATACGATCAGTTTTCTCATTTTGTTGTTTCTATCGTGTTTTGGAAGTGCTCTGAAGAAAAGAGAAGCTCAGAGTCAGGAGGCTGTGGAGAACCCAAGAGAAGCGTGTAAAGCGGCGAAATTCTCTAAGGTATGGGGAGTTTTCATAATCTATGATAAATGTATAAGAATTGGAATATGAATGGATTAGGATAGTATGAATTTTAGGAGTTTTGGGGTTTTGAGTTAGGTTGAGTTTTAGGAGAAATCTTGATGAATTAGAGTGATTAGAATGGGTTGTAATCGTATATTTGTCTGTATAATTATTGTCTGGATGTTGTTGAGGTTTAATTGGTGTTTTTGAATGGTTTTTGGGTGTTATGATGTGAAATCCGTAATGGGGTTTGGGAATTTTGGAAATTGGAACAGTCTGTAATTGTGTAGCAGAAGACTGCTGAAACGCGTGCGTTAACCGGTTAACGCTTTGGTTAACCGGTTAACCATTGGGAATTTTGGGGCATTTTCTGAAAATACGCAGGTGTTAACCGGTTAACGCTTTGGTTAACCGGTTAACACTGTTGGGACAGCAAATTTTATTTCTTTAAAAATTCATATATTCGCATTCGTTTGAAGCGTCTGAACGAGTACAAACTGAACTTTATTTTAATGAATAAAAACGAGAAAAATGCAACAGTTTTTGATAAATGAATTTGTGAAATAACCTTATAATTACCTTATAAATTACCGGGTACGGGTTAATTCTTGATGTGTCAGAGTGGTTAGGAAACCAGTGTTCAGGGTGTAATGTCATGATGGTATATATGAATATTTGATGATTGTTTTGCTGATTGAAATGAATGATGCGATTTATTTTGGTGAATTTTTCGGTGTAGCACATCATTGCATTTCATAACATTCACGATGGGGCTTCGGCCTATTTATTTTCTTCAATCCCATTGTGTGGATTGAAGTGTCTCGATGATTATGGTGTGCTCCCTTGTGGAGGGTTGATGGCCATGTATCCATCTTTGGTGAAAATGGTACCACATGCATATTGCATATCAGGATGTTAGAATTGCATATTTTTGACGAAATTCATGACTGTGTTGGTGTTGATCTATTTTATGATAATGTTGTGGTTGTTGCTGAATTGTGTAGTTGACGATGCCATGTTATGTGTACTAATTTATTTATGATTCTATATTCTTATAATTTTATGATATTTTATGATTACTCACCCTGCCTGCTTGGAAATCTTGCCTCCTTCGTGGGTAACTTGCAGATGTCGAAGAATAGTCCTGCAGTGCAATAGGAGTAATTCATGAGTCTCGGAGCGTGCTTTAGTGTTCTTTAGAAGTGGTTATGGTTTATGTGTCCTGCTCTGTGTCATGTAACACTGGGATGGGTTTTATTCTGTTAACTGTTTCAGTTATGTTATCATTGGATAAATGTTTTCCTATTTATATGATGTTAAATTCAGGATGGTGAAAATTATACTTATGAGGTTTTGAACTTTGAAGTTAAATTCCGCTGTGAAATGTTTATGATATTTTGATGTTGATTAACCCGTGTTATGGGACAGGACACTGTTGTGTATTTTTGATGAAAATGTGATACCCTTTGAGATGATTACTCTGATATTATTTCAATATTATGTTTGGGGTATAAGGGTGTTACAAAGGGCATGTATTATAAAACAGACTATGTATTGTTCACCATTTGTAATATATTTTAGTTTGTTTCCATTTGGGTTTTTTCTCTCGACAACATCAAGCATCTTCCTCGAGGTCTGGAAAGGTCAAAACCAAGAACCAAACCGGATACTTTGGAAAATAAATAAGCATACGACATTGCATACTAACTTTGCTTTTGTTTTGTAGGTTTTGTTATTTTTGTTTCTAACTTTGTTGTGATCTCAGGAAACATTGCTCGTCGCCGAGTGTTCCCTGTCAACCGTGCGCACCGGTACCCGACTCGTAACAACCTTCCCCGTATTCAAATGGAACAAGTACAGCTGGATCTGACTGAGGTCAGAAATCAGATGGCCAATGAGAGAGTGGAGATGAGAAATCAGATGTCTCAATTCATGGCAGTAATGACTGCTTAGTCCAGAGTCAGGAAAGGTTAAGAGAACTAGTGGAAAGGCAAACCCCTGAGGAGCCTCATCTTGGAACAGGAGGAACTAGTAACAATGAACGGGGCCAGCCTCGTATTGACCCACCAGTATTTGGGCCTCATCTGGATCCGGAAGTTAACATCCCGAGGAATGTGCCAGGTAATACTGCTGGGGAGAGAATCTTGCAAGAGGATCCCCAAGAAGAACAGTTTACTATTATGGGAGCTGGAGATGAAGTATATGACCGGAGATTGGACGAAATTGTTGAGAAATTAAGATCTTTGGAGTCACATAATTCTTTGGGCTTCGATGTGATGGACATGGGGCTAGTGGATGGGGTGAGAATTCCCCACAAATTCAAACCCCCATGCTTTGAAAAGTACAATGGTATCTCCTGTCCTCGCACTCATCTGCAGTCTTTCCTGGGAAGACTTAAAGCTTATACTATGGATGAAAAGCTATGGATGTTCTACTTTGAAGACAGTCTGACTGGGGCTTCAAGAGAGTGGTATTCACACTTGTCTAGAGCCACCATAAGATGCTGGAAGGATTTGGCTGAGGCTTTCATCCGTCAATATCAATACAACTTGGACATGGCTCCCAATAGGACCCTTCTAATGGGGATGTCTCAATCTTCCTGAGAAAGCTTCAGGGAATATGCCCAAAGGTGGAGACAGCTTGCTGCTGCTGTCCAACCACCCATGTCAGAGAGGGAAATGGCTGACATGTTCATGAATACATTGCAAGGGACCTATATTGATAAATTGGCTGCCTTCTCCTCTACTAGTTTTGCTGATGTGGTCATAGCTGGTGAGAGGATTGAAAGCCTCTTAAAAATGGGCAAAATTTCCGACAGTGGTGCAAGTTCATCTAGCAATCCCAGAAAGCCTTTTGTGGGACCCCGAAGAGCCGGTGAGACAAATTCCATTCATGCAAGCAGGGGCAGGCCTCAATATGCTCACCGGTCAATAGCAGCAATTACCATTCCAGCTCTGATTCCTCAACAATCAGCATATCCTCAACAACAACAACCACAATATCAACAACACGTGCATTATCCGCAACAGAGAACCTACAACAATAGCAATAACAACCAACAACAGCGTCCTTTCCAGAAAAGGCCATCACAAGCAAACAGGGTAATTGACCCAATCCCAATGTCGTATGCTGCACTCTTGCCACAACTCCTGAAGCTCAACCTAGTTGAGTTAAGGACATTGGCACCTCCAGATCCTCTTAATTTGCCAAAGAACTATGATGTCAATGCCAAGTGTGCATTCCACTCAAACGCACCGGGGCATAATACTGAAAAATTCAGGGCCTTACAGATGAAAGTCCAAGACCTGGTGGACTCAAAAGCTCTCAACTTTGCACCTCCTCCGAATGTCACAAGGAATCCAATGCCTAGTCACAACGGGCCTAGGATTAATGCTATTGAGGAAGGTAAATTATGCACCTTAATCACCAGTGTTGCACAAATTCGAACACCTTTGGTTTAAATCAAAGCTCAGCTTTTAGAATGCCAAGTGTTCCCCGGGTGTGAGCTCGGTTCTGGGTATTGCAATATTGCAGTCAATGGGTGTGAAAGGCTGAGAAACGGCATAGATGGCCTTATTATGGATGGTATCCTTCAGATTACGACAACAGTGCCTACAACTCCAACAATTCCTTCACCAACAATCACAGATACTCCTACAACGTCAGCAACTATTGTTCCAACGGATTCTACTACAACTCCAACAACCGCTCAATCAATCACTTCAACGGATACAAGTTCAATCACCATTCCTGCTACAACTTCAACCCCCATCCAGTCAACAGTACCTTCTACAACATCAGCAGCAATTAATGAAAGTGTCTCAACGGTTACAATATACTACGATCCCGCATATGTTCCTACCAACAATTCACAACAAAATGTTACTCCTGTCAGAGCACCAGTCACCATATACTATGATCCACACACCATTGTGGTCCCTTCTGCAGCTGCTATCAGTCCAGTCACCATCACAGTTCCTGGGCCAGTTCCTTACGAAAGCAATAATGCCATCCCTTAGCATTATGGCTCAGATCTGTACTGAGAGGGGCAGAAAATCACTTTAGAATTATCAACTTCTTCGCCTCAGATAGACAATGTGGGGGGAGGCGGAGGCTTCACTAGAAGCGGACTTCTCTTTGCCTCGCAAATTCCAAGACCCATTGCCGAAGCAGAAGCTGCTGCTAAGGCAAAAGGGAAGAGCATGGTGCAAGAAGAAACAGTCGCCAGAGAAGATTTGAAGACTCCTTTTGATCAAGAAGTTGATGAATTCATGAGAATCATAAAGAAAAGTGATTATAAGGTGGTAGACCAGCTTCACCAAACACCTTCCAAAATCTCCATACTATCATTGCTAATGTGCTCCGAGGCTCATCGGAACGCACTATTGAAAGTCCTGCACGCAGCTTATGTGCCGGAGGAGTTTACCGTCAATCAGTTAGAGGCTGTGGTTGGAAATGTTAACGCCAGTCATGGACTAGGATTTACCAACACTGATCTGACAACGGAAGGTCGCAATCACAACAAGGTCTTGCATATTACCTTGGAGTGTAAGGGTGCAGTTCTTTCTCACGTACTGGTGGACACAGGGTCATCCCTCAATGTCCTGCCCAAGCAAGCCCTTGTGAAGCTGGAGTATGATGGATTGGCACTACGCCCAAGTAACTTGGTAGTGAGAGCCTTTGACGGTTCTAAAAGATCAGTTCTGGGAGAGATATAATTACCAATAATGATTGGCCCACAGGTTTTCAAAACAACCTTCTTTGTGATGGATATACAGCCTGCCTACATCTGTCTATTGGGTAGACCATGGATACACGCTGTCGGCGCCGTGACGTCAACCCTTCACCAGAAGTTAAAATTCGAGTGGGAGGGCCAAGTCATTATTATTTGTGGGGAGGAGGATATTTTTGTTAGCCAGCTGGCTACTTTCAAATACATTGAAATGGATGGGGAGATCCATGAAACCATGAGCCAAGGGTTTGAGGCCCTTAATGTTAATGAAATATCTGCTGTGCTTGGGACCTCCATCACATCATATCAGCAAGCCCGAAAGGTTGTTGAGGAAGGTACCGCCCAAGGCTGGGGCAAGTTGCTGCCCGTGGAGAAGAAAGAAGACCGATTCGGGTTGGGTTACAGACCAACTCGACAAGATCAATCAGAGGCTGCAAAGGAGCCCAAATTTGTCAGCGGGGGGATGCTCACCCCGGATGCTGTGAATAGCTTGGAAGATGAGTCAGAAGAGGAGCGCAACCTGGAAAGCTGGATACGTCCAAAGACCCCGGGGAGCCATGCCTCAAACTGGTCTTCCCAGGAAATTATAAGGGTTACTCCTGCAGAGTAATTATTATTTCTTGTATTTTGAAGCATGCATCAAGTCCTGCATCTTGCCCAAGATGTCAGGACTCATTTTGTAATCGGGCCATCTTGTATTTTGTGCAAAGATCAATTAATGAATATCGGGACATCTTTTGCAAATGAGTCTTTTCTTTTTTTCGCTCACTATTTTTCATTTTTCATTTTTTGTACAAAAATAAAATGGCAATGCTTTTCAAAATAAATAACTTCATTTTCACTTTTTCTAAATAAGATAAAACTGATCACTAAAAAGAACAAATCTAAACCCTTGCAGAGAATGTCCTCCAGACTGCACCGACAACAACACTGCTATGACTTCGTATGACTTTGACAATTCGATTAATCAAGCCGATGAAGGGGTTGAAGAAGATTATGAGTTGCCTGAAGAGCTAGCCAGGTTGTTGAGACAAGAGGAGAAGGTTATCACTCCTCATCAGGAGGAGTTTGAGACGGTTAATCTTGGTACAGAAGAAGACTTGAAAGAAGTTAAGATCGGGGCCTGCCTGCAAGATTCAGTAAAAAAGCAGCTGATTGATATGCTTCGGGAATATGTGGATGTTTTTGCTTGGTCTTATCAGGATATGCCAGGGTTAGACACCGACATTGTCATGCACAAGCTACCTCTGAAAGAAGACTGCCCCCCAGTAAAACAGAAGTTGCGCCGTACTCGCCCAGATATGGCAATGAAGATAAAAGAAGAGGTACAAAAGAAGTGGGATGTCGGTTTCCTTGCTGTGACTAGCTATCCGCCATGGGTCGCTAATATTGTACCTGTGCCTAAGAAAGATGGCAAGGTGAGAATGTGTGTGGATTACCGGGACCTGAATAGAGCCAGCCCGAAAGACGATTTCCCTTTACCTCACATTGATGTATTGGTCGACAATACGGCTCAGTTCTCAGTGTTCTCCTTCATGGATGGATTTTCAGGATACAATCAGATCAAAATGTCACCTGAAGACATGGAGAAGACGACTTTCATCACACCCTGGGGAACATTCTGTTATAAGGTGATGCCATTCAGACTGAAGAATGCGGGTGCCACTTATCAACGGGCTATGGTAACATTATTCCATGACATGATCCACAAAGTAATTGAATGTTATGTAGATGACATGATTTCCAAGTCCCTTACAGAAGAAGACCACCTGACGAATCTGTTGAAGCTATTCAAGCGTCTGAGGAATTACCAATTGAAGCTAAACCCCAACAAATGCACATTCGGGGTGCGATCCGGCAAGTTGCTGGGATTTATCGTAAGAGAGAAAGGGATTGAAGTTGACCCTGATAAAGTCAAAGCCATTCAAGAAATGCCTGCACCGAAGACTGAAAAAGAAGTTTGGGGGTTCTTAGGTAGATTGACTACATTTCAAGGTTCATATCTCACCTCACAGCAACTTGTGAACCCTTATTCAGGTTGTTAAGAAAAGAACAAACAATCAGGTGGAACGAAGACTGCCAGAGGGCTTTTGGCAAAATCAAGGAATACTTACAAGAGCCTTCAATCCTTATGCCTCCAGTTGAAGGAAGACCTTTAATCATGTACTTGACAGTGTTAGAAGATTAAATGGGGTGTGTGCTGGGCCAGCATGACGAGTCTGGTCGAAAAGAGTATGCAATTTACTACCTGAGCAAAAAGTTTACCGACTGTGAACAACGTTATTCACTGCTCGAGAAAACTTGATGTGCTTTAGCGTGGGCTGCTCGCCGACTGAGACAGTATATGTTGACCCACACTACCTTATTGATATCCAAGATGGATCCAGTTAAGTACATTTTTGAGAAGCCAGCACTCACCGGACGGGTTGCAAGATGGCAAATGATCCTCACAGAGTATGACATTCAGTACACATCTTAAAAGGACATAAAAGGCAGTGTATTGTCTGATTATCTCGCTGAGCAACCCATTGATGATTACCAGCCTATGAGATTTGACTTCCCCGATGAAGACATCATGTTCATAAAAGAAAAAGATCATGAAGAGCCTATTCACACTGAAGGGCCTGACCCGGAAGAAGAATGGACTATGATATTTGATGGGGCTGTTAATATGAATGGTCGTGGTGTTGGTGCAGTACTCATTACACCTAAGGGAGTTCACATGCCTTTCTCGGCAAAACTCACCTTTAACTGCACTAATAACGAAGCTGAATACGAAGCTTGTATTATGGGTCTTGAGGAAGCCATTGACCTCAGGATCAAGACTTTAACTGTGTTCGGGGATTTAGCTCTGGTAATTAATCAAACCAACGGCAAATGGTACACCCACCAAGATCATCTGATACCTTATCGGGATTATACAAGGAGGTTGTTGACTTTCTTCACAACAGTCAAACTTGAGTATATCCCTCGAGATGAAAATCAGTTTGCAGATGCTCTGGCTACCATTTCATCCATGATCAAAGTTCAAGCTGCCAACTTTGTGCCTCATATTTCAGTATCCAGACTTGACAGATCAGCATACGTATTCTCAGTAGACCTTGCTAAAGATGATAAACCTTGGTTCCATGACATCAAATGCTTCTTAGAGGATCAAACATACCCACCTGGGGTATCTTCCAATGATAAGAAGACATTAAGAAGGCTGGCTGGTAGTTTCTTCCTGAATGCTGATGGTTCCCTGTATAAGAGAAACTTTGATATGGGACTTCTCAGATGTGTTGATAGGGCAGAAGCAGACTTGTTGATGCACGAGGTGCACGAAGGGTCCTTTGGTACCCATGCTGGAGGGCATGCTATGGCTAAAAAGTTGCTAAGATCAGGCTATTACTGGATCACAATGGACGCAGACTGTTGTGCTTATGCCAGGAAATTCCATAAATGCCAGATCTATGCGGATAAAGTGCATGTGCCTCCAAATCCCCTGAATGTGATGTCTTCACCCTGGCCCTTTGCCATGTGGGGCATTGATATGATTGGCAAGATTGAACCGACTGCTTCAAATGGCCACAGATTCATCTTGGTAGCCATTGATTATTTCACCAAGTGGGTTGAGGCAGCTTCGTATGCAAATGTCACCAGGCAAGTGGTAGCCCGATTCCTGAAGAGAGACATCATCTGTCGGTATGGAGTGCCCGAACGAATCATTACTGATAATGGTTCCAACTTAAATAATAAAATGATGGCAAAATTAAGCCGGGACTTCAAGATCCAACACCACAACTCTTCTCCTTACAGGCCAAAGATGAATGGCGCTGTGGAAGCAGTTAACAAGAATATCAAGAAGATCGTGCAGAAGATGGTGGTCACCTATAAAGACTGGCATGAAATGCTACCATTTGCCTTGCATGGGTACCGTACGTCAATCAGAACATCCACTAGGGCAACACCGTATCAGCTTGTTTATGGTATGGAGGCAGTCCTACCTGTTGAAGTTGAATTACCCTCCTTACGGGTACTAATGGATGTCAAACTAAACGAAGCAGAATTGGTCCGATCCCAATACGAACAACTGAATCTGATTGAAGAGAAGAGATTAGCTGCAATCTGCCATGGGCAGCTGTATCAGAAAAGAATGAAGAAAGCCTTCGGTCAGAAAGTTAGGCTTCGGGAATACCAAGTAGGAGATCTTGTGCTGAAAAGACTCCTCCCTCCTCATACAGACCACAGGGGCAAGTGGACTCTGAATTACGATGGTTCGTTCATAGTAAAGAAAGTTTTCTCTGGTGGAGCACTGATGCTCAGTACTATGGATGGTGAAGACTTCCTGTCCCCTGTTAATTCAGATGCAGTTAAAAAATACTTCGCATAAAATGACCCGCTGGACATAAAAACAGAATGTAAGTCGAGGCAAAAATAGGGCATCCCGGCGAGTCAAAAACAGAATAAAAGACTCGGGCAAAAATAAGGGAAAATAAATAAAAAAATGTACACCCGCTGAGTTAAAAAGCCACATTGGACAACTCAGGCAAAAATGGGTATCCCGGTGGATTGAAAACCCGAAAGGGCGATCCACATAAAATAAGGGAATAAGCGAACAACTGCATTCTGAATTCGTCTGTATCACTTACAACACGACAAACTTCGGAAGTATAAAGCATCGGTCAGAATCAGCTTTCTTCAAAAAGCAAGATGAGAAGAACGTCAATGTCATACAAGTCATAGCAAAAGGGAAGCACTGAAGCGTCATCAACATTGCCAGCGTCTTTTTGTTTCTCAATTTTGTAGCAATCTCCTCATTTCAGGGGATCTGTTTCTTTGACTATATTTGCCAATTCAGGGCACGCAAATTAATAAAATCAGATTTTCAGACACGTTTCGTCTTGTACATTCTGTCTTCATTTGCAAAAATGTCCGATGTCCTTAATATAATGATTGCATAAATACAAATGCATCTTTTCTAAAATTACATGCTTACAGGAAATATATTCGCTCCGGGAGTGTCTAAATTCCTATGATGGAATCCAGTAAGGGATACCTCGGGATACCTATATGTTTCTTTGTCATAACGGGATTGCAGGTAGTCGAAGTGCAACATGGGGGCATGAAAGCTTCTCCCCAGCAAGTTACCAAATCACTATTTACTCAGCCCATCTCCCAAATAGCACCAGGGGTGCCCTCTCCCTATCTGAGTTGCCAGACATCATCATCCTCAACAGGATCTCCGCAAAAATCTCTAGGAAAGTCGTTCAGTGATCATTCCCCCTCAGCCAAGTGTTAGACATGGAATCATCTCCCCGCAGAGTCTCAACCTCTATTCAGAAGAGCAATATTTGAAGATCTCATAACAAAGTGACGAAAGCTCCCACATACCCCAGCTGGGCTCCTCATCACCAAGAATAGGTTTGTCAGTGATTTGTTCCCCCAAATAGAGTCATATATATCAGATCTACCAATGATCTCATCCCCAGCTGGGATATCACTTCAAGCATATCAGCCAGAGAACTTCACCGCAACGGGATCCGAATCCCGGATCGGTACCTTTGCACAATCATAGCATCTGCATCATATCTCCCCCCAGAGCGTAGCATTCCGCCTAATATGGAGCATTACGGCAAAAAATCAAACTTATTGCATAATCATAAGCCATGCCCTGAATCAAACATTTGTATATACCAACACTCCATTAACAAATCTACAAAATACCTCTCAAATTCCCCGACAGAAAGCCAAAGCGTCCCCTTTGCACTCTCTAACACAAGTTTGTATACTCACTCGATACTCGTCTGTATCATATTCTCTCTGCGAGTTGAACATTCACCTGTGTCTCATGCTTTTCACTCATAAAAGATACTCGTCCGTATCTTGCATACACATCTTTTTCCCTCAGAATCGACATTCGTCCATATTCTTTGATTAAATTAGTTGATACTCGTCCGTATCACTATCTCTGAACGTACGTCAGCGTTTGTTTCTACCGATACTCGTCCGTATCATGGTCCTAAGAATGCTCGTCCGCATCTTTAAATCTATACACCATGTCAAACACTTATGTCTTCTTGAATTTAGACACTCGTCTGTGTCTACCATTCCCCAGAAGAGTTCCTGGCAAATCCCGATACATTATCTCCTTTCTATCTAACATCCGTCCTATGTCATGATATTTCCGGCAGCCGTACCCTGCCAGGTGATCGTCCTTCACCTCTTGATGATCGTCCTTCATCGTCCCCAGCGGAGTCTCTACTTATTAGAACCCCTTCCTATCCGATATTCGTCCTATGTCGTAATACTTGAGCAGTCGTACCCTGCTAGGTGATCGTCCTTCACCTTCTGATGATCGTCCTTCATCATTCTATCCGATGGCCGTCCCCATCGTTGATCTTTGTCTGACATTCGTCCTATGTCATGATAAACCCCGAGAGCAGCCGTACCCTGTCAGGTGATCGTCCGTCACCTCTTGATGATCGTCCTTCATCAATGCTTATCCGATGGCCGTCCCCATCGTCGACCTTTTCTATCCGGCATTCGTCCTATGTCATGGTACTTTCGGCAGTCGTACCCTGCCAGGTGATCGTCCTTCACCTTGGATGACCGTCCCTCATCCTTATCCCCAACAGAGCAGTCGTCCCCTGCTAGGTGATCGTCCTTCACCCCTGATGATCGTCCCTCATCATTATTCTCAACCTGATGGCCATCCCCATCATTGCCTCTACCTTTAATCCCCGGAGAGTCTTATTTCTTTGCCTGATGGCCGTCCCCATCATAATCTCTTCATTTCCCCAGCATGTCGGCCGTCCCCGCCATTGCTTCATCCCCGATGGTCGTCGTCCGTCGCCTGCACTTTATGATCATACTTCACTTCCTTTTACAATCTATATCCCTTTTCTTCTTCATTCAGTGAGTTCAAATTTTGGACTGTCTTTGGTATTCAACCACAAGTTATCTTGTTTGTCTGTTAAGCCGTCGCTCACATCCTACACAGCTAACTCATGTTTGAATAGGGACAGCTGTAAACACCCCAAATTTTCCCTCACTCATTTCACCATGGCTTGTGATATTTTCATTTGCATAGATTCAATCATAGCATCTCATATTGCATTTTTGTTTCACTGCATTAATTCAAAATCATCTGCCTCTAGGGTTTGTGATCTGAGCAATCCAAGGGCTATCTGATCCACTCCAAAGGGCTTCAATCATTTCAAAAGGGCCCATGTATGTTCAATCATCATATTACATCCTCCCAAGATCAAGAAAGTCAAAAAGCACAAGAACTGAGGAAGGCATGGAAGCAGAGCCAAGCTTAACAGCACAGATGACCTAAAATTAGGGTTTTGGTGTCAGAGGCCATAACTCCAAATTTTTTGGTCATTCTTATTCCTATTGGTCCCTATATGTTATAAGGATCATACCTACCAATTTTCATGAAGAAATTCAATGGGGAAGGCATCTGATCAAAAGATGACTTCTTGAGCAAGTCAGTGCAAAATCAGGGCATCTGAGGCCCCCAATCATCCAACCAAAGGGGTTTCTCCATCATTTTGGATGTGTATGATCTTTATTTGATCTTAGAAGAAGTTAGAAGTTCACAAAATTGAAGAATTTCAAGCCATTTGCAAAGTTGCCATTTTGGGAAAGTGACTTGTAATGTAAACTTGTCGTTTTGGGAAAGTTTTTCAACCTCCTCTTTTTGATTCAAAAATGCTTCAAATGAAAAATTCTTGGTCATGAAAGTGGTAGATTGGATCCTCCCATTTTCAAAAAGTACAAGAACTTGATCTAATTCATCCTAGAACTCAAGTTATGGCTCGTCAAAGTTGGGAAAAATCACAAAAATTCACTTATGTGCCAAAGAGGGAAACTTGCAAATTCTTGTACCAAGGCAATTTGTGACTTCTAATTGATGTCTAAGCATTACACAAACTTCATACATGACATAAAACTCATAATTTCCCAAAGATTTCTCAAGTTTCATGCCTTAAACTTCAAGAAATTCAAAAGGGGCCAAAGTTGTACAAAATTGCAAAATGATCCAAATCTCTTCATCCACTTGTGCCAGCATGCCAAATCTGTTTCTATGGTCCTCCTTGAACTCAGCTAAGGCCAGACACCCCTTGCAACCAGGCCTGCAATGACCCATACCTCAAGTACACAAACTTTTGACATTTTGGAAACTTGCCCATACCAATCAACATAGGCCAGCACCCACTCTCTGACCTATCACATTTCTTTATGTGGATCAAAACCAAGCAAAAGCACATAACATTGCAGCCAACACTTGAGAATACACAGCACACTCAAAAATCCCCAAATTTGCAAAAGCCTTCGAATCTCTTAACTCAACCATCAAACCATCAAACTTTTTCCACCATTCAACTCCACAAACATCACTGATCATTTCCCACCCTTCATTTTGCCCTAAAAAGCCCAGAATCAAAAACACGATTTTCACATTTCACAAACTGAACTTCTGCCAACTTCTTCTTGAGGCCATTTAAACTCCAACCAAGCATCACAAGCTCTTGGGGGGAATCATTGGAGTGGATTTGAAGCAAAGAACTGGCCAGAAAGCCCCTGTTTCGAAAGCTCAAGCTCAGGTAGCCATTGCATTTATTTTTCCAGAACTCTTATTTTATGTTATAGAATGATTCTACATGTTTCACTGATCACCATGATGTCTTTACTTTTGAGAATAGTTGAGAAATAAGCATTTCATGAGCTTCTGAAATTTCTGCCATGTTTTCCGTTTTGCTTTGATTCACGAATTTTATGATGAATAAATGATTTTTGGTGATTGATTCTTGTTGGAGTTGATGTGGGGATCATTTCTGGAAAGTTAGAGAGCTTAAGGATGCGTATAGAGAGAGATAGCATAGGAGACTGGCCGGAGAAGATGACCGGAACACTGTTCCGATCACCTGAATGTAATTAGGGTTCAGATTAGGGTTAATGACATAATTAGTGAAGTTTGAATTTGGGCCTTCCATTTGCGCGCGCTGATCAATTCCCTCCCTTTCTATTTTGAATCTGGGTCTTTGGATCTGATTACTTTCATTTAAATTCATTTTATTTGCATTTTCTTCCACATTTTATTTAAAATAGTAAAACATTTCTAAAAAATCTCATTTTTTGCATCATACCTTAAAATATTTTTCTCTTTCTGAAAATAATTTTTCTTTTATTTTTTGCATCATTTTCGTATTTAAAAAACATTTAAATGTTTATTTTAATTAGTTAATGAAAATTAATTAATTAAAATAGCATTTAAGTTTCTAAAAATCACCAAAAAAATCACATTGCATTTTGATACATTTAGAAACATTATCAAACTCTTCAAACAAATTTCTTTTTTGTTCTTGACATATTTTGACATTTTTCTTTGGAATTAGGGTTCTTAAAAGTCAATATTTTTGCCCTAACTTAGAAAAATCCATTCTGCCTAACCTTGAAGAGTTTGATGATGGTTCTTCTTGCATTGCATTCTTCATATCATTTAGTTTCTAGGGTAAAATTGGTTTGAATTTATCTTTCATTTTCAATTTGTTGTGCATTTTTCCTTTTGAAGTGCCCTAAAACCCAAGCCAACTTGAGAAAATCATAACTTCCATTAGGTTAAGAGTTAGGTCTCCCCCTTTAGGCAGTGAACTTGTGTAGGGTTAGGGTTCCTTTGATCCAATTTTCAATTTTTTATCATGTCATTTGCTTCTGGTTTTGAATTTTGTATTGCATGTTATGTATAAACCCTAATATTTGCCTTCATTTGCATCCATCTTCCATATGCTTGCATACATGAACTTGCCATGACATTTTGTGCATTCACATGACTTCTAAGACATCTTAGGACACATTAGAATCATGTTTGATCATTGCATCATTCATTTTCCATGTTATGCATTCATTCCTTTTCATAAACTTTCATGAACATTCATGGTTCAAAACATGCTTCATTTGCATCCTTACCCTTGTATGATCATCCACAACTCTTGTCATGTGTTTGCATTACCTCTTAGTATCACTAACATCATGTTCATGCTTCTGGTTTTGGTTTGCATCTTTGCATTTCATCCCATTTTCATTTCTTTTCATTGCTTGTTGCTAACTTTTCAGGTGGTAAGTGTTTGAGAAGTGAATTTTCCTTCACTTCTCATAATCTTTTCTCATCTCTCTTTATGCATCCTTGCTACAGTTTACTTTTGTATTAGAGTGAGCTTGCTCATTCATGCTCTCTCCTCACTTTCTTTCTTCAAGTAACTTATCTTCTTAAGTGAAGTAAGTTGTCTTGTTTCTTTCTGCTTCTCCTTCCTTCATCCTGTTTCTTCCTTGGTGGCTTTTCTCTAGAAGATCTCTTGCAAGCCCCATTAACCCTAGGAACACCCAAGCATGTTAACAATTAGGGTTTGATTAGTCCCCCCAATTAGTTTTACCATTGTGTCATCTTTGAGTCTTCTCTTCTCATCTCTTAATCAAGGACTAAACCTTAAAGGTTTTAAGGCTTTGTGATTAGGGTTATGCCTGTGTCCTTCTATTAGGATGGAGTGTATAACTTTAATCCTAAGTGTTAAACCATTAATGTGTTTAATTCCTTTAATCAATCCACTTAATAATCATCAAGACATTAAACTTGTAACTTGGGCCTTGCATTAGGGTTCTAATTCTTCCTTAATTGGTTAAGAAGGACTAACCCTAGTGTTAATGGACAAGTCTCCCTCAAGTTGTCTTACAAACCATAAAATTAATTTCTTAATCTTAGCATTAATTAAAATCCACTTAAATAAAGGCCTTGTTATGTCATGAGCTTAATCCCTAATCATGGATTAAGTTGAGGAGCCTTCCTCAGCTTAAATGTTCTCATCTATTATCCTTCTATTAGGATGGTGTAATGGGTCCATTAAATCCTTGATTATGGCTTAAACTCATTACTTAACACTAAACAAAAATTCCAAAAACATCTAAATAAATACAAGTAGGTTAATGATATTAATCCTACATCATGGTGATTAAGTGTGAGGTGCTTACTTCATACTTAAGGTATTCTCATTACCCCTAATCAGAGGGAGGATGTGATGAGTTTACTGACCCTTGGTTTAGGCTTAAGCTCATTTTCTTATGACAAACACAAAAAACAAACAATAATCGTCTCCTCCGGGATTCTTTTCTCACCTCATTCACTCACAAACGAGAACTTGCTTCTTCCGTCTAATGCAAGACAGTTTGCACCTGAGCCAGACAGGTCATACACTTGAGCATAGACAAGTAGGCAGTTCACAAGTCAATTCATCTTTCAGTCTCTTTGAGTCGAACTACGGTGTTCTGACTTCCTCATTTCACGAGAGGATACGTAGGCATAACTTAACAGTTATCGAACAAAATTTTTGTTTATCCCACCTTTTTCAGCATTATTCTTTAAGCCTCATAGTCTTGAGCTTCACATTCTTTCCTGACACTGACACTCCTTTTATCCACTTCACACTTCTATGTACTGACACTTGCATTCTTTTCCAGCTTTTGCACACAGATAGCACTGACACTACCCCTTTAAACACAAATCTTTCAAGCGTGGATCCCGTCGAGTACGGCGGACAATCTGGGTGCTAATACCTTCCCAGGTTGTAACCAACCCCCTTTCTCAGTTTCTCTGGTTTGCGACCGTCTTATCCATCCTTTCTTAGGTTTATGCAGCATTACCCTTCCTTTGGGATAAAAATGCCTAGCTGGCGACTCTTTTCAGTTCACCCTTGTGTTCTCTCTCTCGTCGACCGTTCGCGTCTGTACCACTTCTGACCAGGTGTCATTTGGTGGGAGCGACACTAGGGAATCTATCTACTTTGATCCATATTTTAGTACAGATAATCCAACAGCATAATTCAGAGATGAGATCCTTGGAAATAATTGAACATGTATGCTAGAATGCTATGATGGCATGTATGCAACTGGCAAGAGATCGAGAACCGGTGTCTGTCTAGATACAGAACACTGAGCTGAGAACCAAGTATCTGATGATGTATGTTCTCTGAATAATAACCATCTGATAAGAACTTAAAACCAAGGGTCAAGAACTCCAGGATTATAATAACCAGACCAAAACATAATATCACACTGATGATGAAGGGTATGTTGAGGTCAAGGGTTCCTGCAAACCTGTAAACCCCTCCCAATCTCACGGGTGTGCTCCGGGTCAAACATCACGGACTCTCAAAGCCGAATAGCAATAATACTTTCACCATTTCCGAGAAATGGCTCATGACCAAATCAGGGAATTGGTTTGGCATTATGTACTACTCAGGGAGGCCTCAGCTGAGTCCGGGAAAACAAGGTCATCCTATGTGAGTTCCTAGCGGGCCCTCGGGTGCGAATGGGTTTGCCACAAAATATGGTATGCCACTGTCACCACTAAAGAGGGATGTTTCCACAAGGTTCACAATGATCAGTCCCCAGCTGAACATAACTATCAAGGTTATGAAATGAAAGAGGAAGATCCCTAAATCAAGACATTTCCAAGACGGTCAAAAATCTGGGCGTGGAACTCACTACTACCCCCATGACAAGATCTCATGAGGCCAAAGTGGAACCACTCTAAGTCCTAAGGTGCACTCAAGCTTTGGTAATGAGCTCATCTCACAGTAACAATATCACCCAAGTCCCACCAAACAGAAAAAATCCAGTCCAGACAGTCCAATATATATGTGATGCATGAAAATAAATACTGAAAACTTTAAATAAAGCTATAAAAAAAACTGTAAATAAAACAGTAAAATAAACACACATCAACAAACAATCAACACCCAATGAAACAGAAACACGTAAGCACTAGGAGAGACTCTCAAAGGAACCAGAGATTCTGGTTAGGAAATCCCCAGCAGAGTTGCCAGCTGTCGCTCCCTGGATTTCCATTCTAGTACAAACGCGAAAGTGGCGCGGAAAGAGGTAGTGTCGCCAGCCAGGCATTTTTATCCCGAAGGAACGGGAATGGTAATGCTGCACAAACCAGGAGAAAAGAAAAGGAAGGACACGGGTCCTGCGAACCAAAGAGACTGAGTTCGGGAGTCGGTTACGACCTGGGAAGGTATTAGCACCCCAGATCGTCCGCCGTACCCGACGGGATCCACACTTGCAAAGAAACTGTTTCAAAGGGTGAAGAAATGAAAGCTGCTACAAAACTAAAACTGAAATTGGATAAGAAAGAAAAGAAAGGGGAAAAATGTAGGGAAAATAAAAGAGTGTGCTCGAACGGGCCCTACCCCGCCGCCTACGTACCTCATCTGGACAATGAGGATCAGTGTCGTCGTAGTTCCCCTAACTAAGGGTGGAAAGGATTGCTTGTGTCTTAAGGCTTGAACTGCCTATGTCAATGCTCAGGTGTTGCAGGCTCGGACGACGAGTGCGTTACCGTCTTGCAAAATGACAAGTAGTGACAAGTTCGCAGACAGAGCAAAGGAGATGAGAAAAGAATTCTCAAAGGAAAGAAGATTATTGTTTGTTTGTGTTTTTTCATGAGCTTTTATGAGTGTGGAACAAGGAAGTGAACTTAAGCTCTTTTCCATGGAATGTGTACTTGCTACTACATTCCAAGATGGAATAATAGAACAAGCACACTCAAGTAAGGAGAAGATCCCCAAAACATGATCCCAGAGATTAGGGCTTAGGCTCACTAACTCATTGAATTTATTAAGTGTTTTTTCACTTTTGATGAAGAAGTCTTTTTTATGATTTTCTTGATGAAGATGGTCTCATGATCAGACTTGTGCATCATGATAAACAAGCTTGTATTATCCCAAGATGGGAAAACTACAAGTGTTTCATGGAATAAGGCTATTGCACAGGAGACCACTTCAATCCTTATTAAGTGTCTTTTAGGTTTTGTTTTGAGGTGAGAAGAGAAAGAAACAAAAGGATCTTAAAGGTAAAAGTATAATGGGGGACTAACACCTAATTGTTATCATGCATAGAAAATCCTAGGTTAGTGAGGTTTACTATCCTAAAGAAGGAAGAGATAAGAAGAGAAAGAAAAGAATGAAGAAGGGAAGATGAAAGAAAGGATGGCCTAAGCCTCTCAAACACAAATAGGAAAGCAATAAAGAAAAGAGAAAAGATAAGAATTGGAGATGTGGGAATCACATTCACACCTCTCATTTACCAAAGCCCCTGAAATGGTTAGTAACATAAGCAAGCATCATGACAAAAGCAAATGAGAACAAATGAAATACAAAATGGGCATAAGATTCAACCAAAGCAACACAACCAGAATTGAAATCTCAATTACAAATGTCAAATTCAAACACACAACACAAGAATGAGAAATGGACTACACAGTTCAACATGAAGCATTATGGATCATCATGATAAAGCAAAACAAACATGAGATAACACAAGGCAAACCAAGCAAACAAACATCACAATCTTCAAGACCAGAACCCTAAAATGTCAAGAATATGCCTAAGAAACACAAGATATGAAGAGTAGAAGCATACAAACTTAAACATTATCATCATGAGAAGCAAAGAAGCATAAGAAGTGAGGTGAACATGTACAAAAGGGAATGAACTTCAAAGGCAAGCAACCACAAAATTTCTCAAAGTACAAACATCAAATCAAGACCAGAGAGGTATCCACATCCTAAATGGGCTCTAAACAACCTAAGGGAGTTGGCACAAGTACCCTCCCAACCTAAGGACTAAACATATGACCAAACAAAGATGCAAAAGAAGATAAGCAAAGAACAAAATTTAAATCAGATCAAGCATTCATCCAAAAATTCCACAACTTTGCACAAAGACTCTTCAAACATCTAATATTAGCATGCCAAAAGAAAAGAACCAAAATCAGAAGCTAAGTAAGTCAAATATGTGCCTAAACATGGATTAGGGTTAGGAACCTTCATGCACAAGCTAAGGATAAAAAAAATCAAGCAAGCTTCTAAACATCAGAAGAAAAATCATCGACAAACTACATTTCAATGTGAATCCAGAGCAAAAAGAATCAATTCAAAATTCAAATTAATGGTCAAGATAAAAATTCTACAAGACAGTATGCTTTAAAAGTGAATAAAAATCAAATAATAAGAGAAGAAATTAATTCCAGCGTGGAAAATGAAAATAAATGGAAAATAAAAATGTCAAAAATTAAAGAAAACTCAAAATATCATACATGAATTTTTTTGGAATTTTTATGAACATATTTCTATTTTTAAAAATTAAAAATCAAACTGAAATGAAATAAAAAATAAAAAATAAGAATTAAATGAGCCAGGAGTGTGATCAGTAAGAAACTAAGCTCAAATTGGTTTGGGCTTATTGGAACAAGGGTGCGAAAATCAACTACAGGCCCAATGGATTCAGCGTGAGACACAATATTTACCATGGAAATTCAGGAAATCAGGAAAAAACAAGAGCCAATGGATCAAATGAATGCTTCGGATCAAGTCAACTTCCTAATCCAGTCAACCAAAACAAAGGAGATGCGTGTGTGTACATGGTATTTACAGTGAGGTGCACAACACAAAGAATTATTCAGATCAAATATCCTAGGGCTCAGACATCATCTTCTTCCTTTCACCATTCCAGAATCCGGTGACCGGAGCCCTAGCTCCGGCACCGGAAAATTCATAAACAAGAACAAAGCATCACAGAAATCAATCATAACCTCCAGATCCAATAATTAAGACATGGTGATCACGAATATGGAAATGATTTTCACAAAAGATCAAAGGATAGATCAAATCGAAGACAAACAGTTTGGTTCATCAAACTTCAAATCAACATAATACACTCAATATTCAAGCAAATGCAAAACTAATCACACCAGAATCATCAGTGAAACAAGCAGATCACAATGTATCCATTTAATTTCAATTCTGGATCCACGAATTCCAGAGCATACCTGAGGTTGAAGATCCTCTAAAACTCCAAGAAAATGCTCCTACAGCTGCAGATCCACGTACTTTGACCTCCTCTTGAAAAATAAATGCAAGATGGAGCTTGAGAGAAGCTGGATCTTGGAATCTGAATGCTTTTGCTCTTGAATGGCACCTCAATGATTCTTCACTCTCAGCTTGAATAAGTGAGTGCAATGTGATCCTTAGAGCTCAAGGATGAAGATTATGTGAAGAAATTAGGAGAAGAGAGCTTGAGGAGAGAGTTTCGAAAGAAAATGCAAGTGTGCAAGAGATTTTGAATCTGAGAAATGAGAGTGTGTGTGCACGAATTCAGTGCATGTTTGGCTTTTATATCATTGATCATTTCACCTGATTAGGGTTTCTGAAGTAATGGTGGCATGAGAAGTGTGATTGAGGTGAAAATGAAAAAATGCATGAAAGTTGTGATTACTTCACACATGCGTGAAATGCTTCCCTCATGTGCACATTCTGACTTTATTTCAATCCCTCATTTCCTTTGGATCAATCCTGACCCTTAGATGTGAGTGTAACATGCTTTGTTTGTGATTTTGCAAAAATACACCTTGTGAAATATCTCTCATTCCATGCACGAATTTGGTGAATTCTTTTGAGCAAAATGTGTCTCATGCAATGCCTTGTGATATCATGATCTAAATTTGTCCATAGGTCAACTTAGAAAGGACTTGCAATGCTTTTTGCACTTGGTGGAAACTTTGATTTTAAGGTAAACCCTAAAAAAATAAGTAACTTTCGAAGGCCATAACTTTTGATCCATGAGGGCTATGAAAATGTACTTGTAGTTTATGAAAATGGGAGAACCTACCCTACAACTTTCATGTTTATTGGAAATTAAAATGAGATCATTTTCACCATGAAAGAAGCCTTTGAAAATTAGGGTAAAAGTTGCCAAAAATGGAAAGTTTCATAACAAACCATATGCCAAAAATGGAAACTTCTTCAAAACCCTTTGATTCTTGATCCTTGACTTTGCCAAATCTCTTCTAATGTACTAAGGACATCCCTTGACTTGAAAAATGGGGTTGGACCCCTTGAATTCTCACAGTTGACTTTTAAAATGCACAATTGACCAATTTCTTCGTATGCAAGCAACTGATGAAATAACTGCCTTCCAAAAGGAATTTTCTCACCAAATTTCAACCCTAGGATCCTCTTGTCATAGGAAAGACTTTTCCCACATGAAATGGCCAAAGTCACAAAGAATTATTGCTTGAAAGTGAAACCCTAATTTGGGATCCATTGTGTAGGAGTTTGCCCTAGCTTGGATTCCCTAATGATCTCCCAACCTCCTGGGCTTTTGTAAAGGATCTTGAACTTGCGAGTGTCATGTAGACTCTTCATGGGACTTGGAAAAGTCCACTGGGCCTCTTTCTATAGCTTGTAATGCCTCAAATCCACCAATAGTTGATCATATGCCTAATGCTAGAACATGAGAATGTTATGCTTTACTTTTCCATGCAAAGATGCCAAAGATATGATATGCTTATGATGATTATGATATGATGATGATGCTTAAAAAGAAGAGGGAAAATTTGGGGTGTTACACACCTTAGGACATTTAGAAACATTGTCAAACCATTCATACAAATTTCTTTTTGGCTTTGATCCAATCTTGAAATTTTTCTTGAATTTAGGGTTCATGAAATGCCTTTTTTAGAACCCTAACTTTGAAAATTCGTTTCTGCCTAACCATGAAGGGTTTGACAATGGTTCGTTTTGAATTGTTTTCCATATAGCATGTAGTTCCTAGGATATTTTTGTCATGAATTTATCTTTCATTTTCAATTTGATTTGTATTTTCCCTCTTAAGGTACCCAAAAACCCTAGTTAACTTAGAAAATTCACAACTTTCTTTAGGTTAAGAGTTAGACCTTCTCCTTTGGGGTGTGATATAATATGGGGTTAGGATTCCTTTGAGTTCATTTGAAATTTTTTATCATGTGATTTGCTTCTGTTTTTGACATTTGCATCTCATCTTTTCATGTAACCCTAATCTTGCATCCATACTTGCATCTTACATTGCATTGCATGAAAATGTGAACTTTCCATGACATTCTAAGCTCTTGTATGCCATCTTAGACATCTTAAGACATTTCTTTAACATTCCTTGGTCATTTATTCATACATTTGCTATGCTTTTCATCCATTTCATTTCATAAACATCCATGTGTTTTCATGCTTCCTACATGCTTCATTTGCATTCTCTCTCTTGTATGAACATTCATAGAACTTGGTATGCCTTTGCATCATCTCGTATCATCATTTGCATCATGTGTTTGCTTCTGGTTTTGGTTTTTACCTTTGCATATGTTTCATTTTCATTTCATTTCTTTCCCTATGCTAACATTTTCAGGTGGTAAGTAATTTGAGAAGTGAATTTGCCGTCACTTCTCATTTCTCTTCTCATTATTCATATGCATCATTGCTGCATTTCTCTTTGCCTTAGAGTGAGCTTGCTTCTTCAGTGAAGTAAGTAACTTGTTTCAAGTTACTTATCTTTTCATTATAGTGAGCTTGCTTCTTTGCCTCAAGTTACTTATCTTCTTCAGTGAAGTAAGTAACTTGTTTCTTCAGCTTCATCTTCCTTTCATCTGCTCCTTCCATTGGTGGCTTCTCTGAAGATCTTCCTCTTAAGCCTAACAAACCATAGGATATCCAAGCATGATCACTTTTAGGGTTGTGTATAGTTCCCCTTAATTTTTACCTTTGTATCTTCTTTGTGTCTCTCTTCTCACCACATCATTAGAGACTAAACCTTTAAGGTTTTAAGACTTTGTGATTAGGGTTATGCCTGCATCCTTCTCTTAGGATGAAGTGTATAACTTTAATCCTAAGTGTTAAACCCTTAATTTGTTTAAAACTCTTAATCAATCCATATTAATAATCACTAAGACATTAACTTGTAACTTGGGCCTTGCATTAGGGTTCTAATTCTTCCTTTATTAGTTAAGAAGGACTGACCCTAGTGTTAATGGACAAGTCCCTCTCAAGTTTTCTTACAAACCATAAAATTCACTTCTTAATCTTACCCTTAATTCAAAATCCACTTTAATAATGGTTTGTTTTGTCATGAGGTTAATCCCTAATCATGGATTAAGTTGAGGTATCTACCTCAGCTTAAGTGTGCTCATCTATTATCCTTCTATTAGGATGGTGTAATGAGTTCACTAATCCTTGATTATGGCTTAAACTCATTACTTAACACTAAACAAAAACCCAAAAAACATCTAAATAATCACAAGTAGGTTAATGATCTTAATCCTATATCATCATGGTAATTAAGTTGAGATGTTTATCTCATACTTAATGTATTCTCATTATCCCTAATCAAAGGGAGGATATGATGAGTTTACTAACCCTTGGTTTAGGCTTAAGCTCATTAACTTATGACAAACACAAAAAGCAATAAAAGATTGAAAACACAAAAAAAAACAATAATCGTCTCCTCCGGGATTCTTTTCTCATCATCTTCACTCACAAACGAGAACTTGCTTCTTCCGTCTAATGCAAGACAGTTAGCACTTGAGCCAGACGAGTCATACACTTGAGCATAGACAAGCAAGCAGTTCATCAGTCAATTTATCTTTCAGTCTCTTTGAGTCGAACTACGGTGTTCTGACTTCCTCATTGCACGAGAGGATACGTAGGCATAACTTAACTGTTATCGAACAAAAGTCTCTATGTCTTCCCCCTCTTTCAGCATTCTTTTTAAGCCTCATTTCTGAGCACCTCACTTCACTTTCTTGCACTGACACTTGTATATTCTTTTCCGGCCTTTGCACACAGATAGCACAGACACTACCCATTTAAATAAAATCTTTTAAGCGTGGATCCCGTTGAGTACGACAGACAATCTGGGTGCTAATACCTTCCCAGGTTGTAACCAACCCCCTTTCTCAGTTTCTCTGGTTCGCAACCGTCTTATCCATCTCTTTCTAGGTTTATGCAGCATTACCTTTCCGTTGGGATAAAAATGCCTAGCTGGAGACTCTAATTATCTTCACTTCATTTCTGCTTTCGCCGACCGTTCGCGTCTGTACCCTATCTGACCAGGTGTCTTTTCGGGGAGCGACAGCTTGGCGACTCTGCTGGTGAAACCTTATATTGCAACCAGGGCTTCTGGTTCTTTTTGGGAGTTCCTCCTAGCGCTTGTTTGTTTTGTGTTTACGGGGGTGTTATGTGTTACTTGTGCTTATTTATTTGCTTTTTTATTGCTTTTGTACAGCTTTATTTATTGCTTTCATTTACAGTTTTATGCATTTCATATTGTCATTATCATGTGCTGGATCTCTTGTCTGTTTTGGTGGGTGGGGTTCATTGAGTGATTAAGGTCCTATATCTGGGACCTGAGTGACACATAAGCTAGAGTGGCTTTATATTCTTTCCCATTCCATTTCAGTTTGGTGCGGGAATATGAAACACGGTTCAGATATGGGTTTCTTCTTGAGAACTCTGTGCTACATATTTCCTGTAGTACTAGGGCTATCTGGGAAGCCTGCTAAGTCTGGATGACCTTTTTATGACCTTCAGCATCTGAGGTGAATTAGAGGAGGTTCCTTTATGGTTATTGTAAACACTGTACCTCTGGGTTAGAAGTGTTTACACTTCTCATAACTGATCCAAGTCTGAGGATCCTTGTTCTAGAACATTACATGTGTGGGGGTTGGGATGTTTGCAGATTTACAGGAACCCTTGGCCTCATCATACCCTGTTACTAGATTTGTTAAGGTTGTATTATTTGGATAGTTCGTGTGATTACCCTGGACTTGTGACTCTTTATTTGAGTCCCCCACCTGGTTGTTGGATTTCTAAGCCTCCATCTGGACTTATGAACATACATGGACTTTTACTAAGGCAGATACCAGATCCAGCTCTTGATCACAAACCCTTTGCATATCATTTTGCATACATAATTTTTGCATCATTTAACATTTGCTTATTTGTTTTACAGGGTATCCATCTTGTTATCTTTGGTTTGGTTTTGACCCCTTCTGCTGCTCAGACTGCTTCAGTTATCTTCTCCAGCACCTTCATCAGTTTGTCAGTGATTCTCTTCCAGCTACCTTCATCAGAGACCCATCTCTAGCATCTCATTAAGTTATTTTCATCAGCAGTTGCTCTCAGCTTCTTTACCAGCATCCATGGACACTTCAAGAAATAGCAACATCACTTACCACTTCTTTGAGCCCACCCTGATTGGCATCAGGCAGATCCAGTCCCTCATTACTCCTGATCATGTCCCACTGTTCAGAGAGCATTATGGAGGCATATTGGACATGGTCATGGATTTAGATGCATCTCAGAGGAGCATGATCCATACTTGCTTGCAGTTTTATGATCCTCCACTCAGATGTTTCACATTTCCTGATTTCCAGTTGGGACCGCTGTTAGAAGAATTTTCCATGTTGTTAGGGGTTCCTATCAGGAGAGGGATTCCTTTCAACCCAGAGATGGTTGCTCCCAGAAATGAAGACATAGCCAGGGCATTGCATTTGGAGCCTGCCCTCATTGATCAGAATATGACAACCAAGGTTGGGGTTCCAGGCCTTCACCTAGACTTCTTGATCTCCCAGGCTACCCTGCATGCTGCAATAGGAGAATGGAAGGTTGTCTGTGCACTTCTAGCCCTCAGTATATATGGGGTTATCTTGTTTGCAGATGAGCCAAAGTTTATGAGCAAGAATGCCATTCACCTGTTCTTACTGAGGAACCCAGTTCCTACCTTGCTTGGAGACTTCTACTACTCAGTACATCAGAGGAATGAGAAGCAAAGAGGAAGACTGGTCAGATGTTGTGCTCCCCTCTATTACTCTTGGTTGTTAAGATATTTTCCAAAGTCAGATACTTTCCTGAACCCCCATCAGCCAAAGAATTGGGCCAAGAGATTTATTGCCTTGACATCAGAAGACATCAGATGGTGCACTCAGAGCACCAAAGGCAAGGACATCATTACTAGCTGTGGGAAATATCCTAATGTGTCTTTGATAGGAGTGAAAGGTTGCATTAACTACAACCCTTTACTATTTAAGAGACAATTAGGGTATGCTTTGGTTCATCCTCCCAGAGGGCAAGACTTGACTAAAACCCTCTACTGTGAAATCCAGCCCAACTCTGTTGTTGTCAGACAGGCTGCCTGGGCTTGGGATAACATTCAGACATAAGGAACAGTCATCCTTGGCAAGTGCAACAACATTGCTTCAGCATAGTATTCTGATTGGTCTCGTACTAGAGCTCAGATCACCCGGATGCCGTTCACCTTAGAAGATATACCTGGACCTTCTACAGTACAACCTGCAGCTACTGTCAGTTTGGAAGAGTTTAAAAAGCTGAAGGAAAGAAATACTCAGCTATCTGAAGCCTTAAAGAAGACTCTATGGGAGAGAAATGACATCCGTCTAGATAATGAGAGATTGGAAAGGCTCAGGGTTGAGCATTTGACCAAGATTGAGAAGACGGATGACTACATCAGGAAGGCAAGAGCAGGGGAGTTAGTACTAAAGAATGCTTGCAAGGAAGCAAAGACTCAGAAGGCTAGGGCAGAGCATTATCTAGAGGAGAGCCAGGCCAGGTGGATCAGGATCACTAAAGCCCGTGCACAGGAAGATCAAAGGACTCAGGCTAAGATAGAGCAGTTGGAGGCTAGTGAGAAGAAGCATCAGGAGGCATTATTAGTAGCTCAGAGGGAGATATCTGAATTGAAACTCCGGGCGGGGTTGAAGAGGTCAAATGATCAGGATAAGCATAAGAATTTGACCAATGCCATTACTACCAGGAACCTCCTCATCAGGACTATCATAGAGCACCCAGTAGGTCCAGTGACTGAGGCCCTCCTGAAGGAAGTCAGGGAGGATGACTTTGGATTAGATGTTTGACTCTTTTGCTTGTACTTTTCTTTTGTTGTATTTTTCTTTTGTTGTTGTATTTTGACCCACCATGGGAATGTTATTGTAATCAAACTATGTATCTTCACTCTTTGTAATATATGGTTTATATTATTTGTGGGCTTAATCTCTTTGCAACATCATCATTTCCTCGAGGTCTGGAAAGGTCAAAACCAAAGAACCAAACCGGATACCCTTGGAAGACAAATAGGCATCTTGCATTGCATACTGACATTTCTCTTTGTTTTGTAGGTTTTTGCTTTGTTGTTGTTTCTCACTTTGTTGTGGTTTCAAGAAACATTGCTCGCAGAAGAGTGTTCCCTGTCAACAGAATACACCGGTACCCGACAAGAAACAACCTTCTGGGACTCCAGATGGATCAAGTTCAGCAAGACTTAAATGAATTAATGACCCAAATGGCCAATGAGAGGGTTGAGATGAGGAATAAAATGACCCAATTCATGTCTGTGATGACTGGTCTAGCTCAGAGCCAGGAAAGACCGAGGGAGTTGGTTGAGAGACAAACTCCTCAAGAACACCATCCAGGTACAGGAGGTACCAGTAACAACGATCACGTGCGGCCTCGCACTGATCCACCAGAATTTGGGCCTCATCTGAACCTAGAAATCAATGCCATAAGGAATACTCAAGGTAACACTGCTGGAGGAAGGGTCTTGCAAGAGGATCCTTAAGAAGAGCAGTTTACAGTTGTTGGGGCTGGGGACGAAGTTTACGACCGTAGGCTGGATGAAATTGCAGAGAAGTTGAGGTCCCTTGAATCCCAAAACTCCCTAGGTTTTGATGTCATGGACATGGGACTGGTGCAAGGGGTGAAAATTCATCACAAGTTCAAACCCCCGTGTTTTGAAAAGTATAATCGAACATCCTGCCCACACACCCACCTTCAATCATTCTTGGGAAGGTTAAAAGCATACACCATGGACGAGAAGCTGTGGATGTTTTACTTCGAGGATAGTCTGACAGGGGCATCCCGAGAATGGTATTCCCATTTGACCAGAGCCACGGTAATGTAAACACCCCAAATTTGCCCTCACTAAGTTCACACCATGGCTTATGATCTTTTCATTTTCATAAGTTCAATCATATCATCTCATATTGCATTTTTGCTTCACTGCATTGTTTCTAAAGCCCTCTACATCTAGGGTTTGTAATCTGAGCCATCCCTGAGCCATTTGAGCCACCCCAAAGGTATTCAATCATCTCAAGATGGTCCATGTATGTTCAAACATCATATTATATCCTCACAAGGTCAAGGAAGTCAAAGAATCACAAGAACTGAGAAGGGCATGGAAGCAGAGCCAGGCTTGACTGCACAGATGACCTAGAATTAGGGTTTTGGTTTCATAGGCCATAACCCCAATTGTTTTGGTCATTCTTGATTCTATAGGTCTCTATATGATATGAGGATCATGCATACCAATTTTCATGAAGAAATTCAATGGGGAAGGCATCTGATCAAGAGATGACTTCTTGGGCAAGTCAGTGCAAAATCAGGGCATCTGAGGCCCCCAATCACCCAACCAAAGGGGTTTCTCCATCATTTTGAATGTTTATGATCTTTATTTTATCATAGAAGATGTTAGAAGGTCACAAAATTGAAGAATTTCAAGCCATTTGCAAAGTTGCCATTTTGGGAAAGTGACTTGTAATGTAAACTTGCCATTTTGGGAAAGTTTTTCAACCTCCTCTTTTTGATTCAAAAATGCTTCAAATGAAAAATCTTTGGTCATGAAAGTTGTAGATGGGATCCTCCCATTTTCAAAAAGTATAAGAACTCATTCTAATTCATTTTGGATCAAAAGTTATGGCCTTGCAAAGTTGGACAAAATCACTAAATTTTCACTTTTACACCAAAGAGGCAAACTTGCAAATTCACATGCCAAGCATTTCTATGACTTCTAAGCATCACATAAACATAACACATGACCTCAAATTCAGAATGTCCCAAAGAATCACTCATTTTCATGCCTTTATCATTAAGAAATCCAAAAGGGGCCAAAACTCCATGAATTTGCAAAATGACCCAAAGCTTCTCATCCACTTGTGCCAGCTGCCAAAAATGAATTCCATGGACCTCCTTGAAGCAAGCTGATTCGAACCATGCCTTTGTACCATGACTGAACCAGCCCATACCTTCACTTACACAAATGTTGACTTTATGCAACTTGAGCCATACCAATCAAACTGAGCCACACCAACTACTCTGACCAGTCACAGCTTCACATACATGCCTCAAGGATCACATTTCACACAATCTTGGAGGCTGGAACCAGAGCATCACCATAGTTCACAAAAACCTCCCTCTTTGCACTTTCATTCGAATCTCATCACATAAGCTTCAAACCTCAAAACAAACTTCATAGAATCACTCACCATGATCCACTGATCATTTCCCAACCATCACCTGGCCCTGAAACCCCTCATATCAAAAACACGATTCCCCTCTCTCATTGAACTGAACTGTATCAAACTCACAAATCAGCCTCAAAACACTCTAACCAAGCATCAAAGCTTCTTCAGGGAGTTCATTGGAGGCATTTGGAAGCAGGAAAGCAGCCTGAAAGCTCTGGGGTTGAAAGCTTCATCTCAAGTAGCCATGTGAAACTTTTTTTCCAGAACCTCTATTTTAAGTTCTTAATTGCTTGTGTTTGATCCCCTGAGTGTAATGAACTTGAAATTATTGAAAATGATGGAGAGATGAGGGTGTATTTCTTGTCTGAAAGTTTTGCATATTTGTGTTCTTGGCTTCGAATCATGTTTATGGCTGGAAATAAATTCCATTTGAGGTTGGATTTAGGTTTAGGGGAGTGAGAGGAACAAATATGGAGCTTTAGAGCTCCAGAAATGACCTAGGGAAGAAGTTGAGATTTTTCAGGGAGGGATGTCACCGGAGAAGACGACCGGAGCTCTTCTCCGGTGACCTGAAAGTCATTAGGGCTTTAATCAAGTTTAGGGTTTCATTTGAATGTGAGCCATTGATTTTTGTTTCCCGCGCGCGTTTCATTGGATGAGATCTGGTCATTAGCCCTAATTCTGATTTATTAGCTTAATTAATTAGGGTTTAATTTTAAATATGCCAGTTTGAATGTGGACCCTCAGATCACGCGCCAGTCAACTCCCGAGCATCCCATTTGAATCCTGACTCTTGGATCTGTGTACTTTTCATTTTATTTCATTTTATTTTCATTTTTATTCATTTGTTTTGTCCATTTTATTAAAAATAGTAAATCACTTCTAAAAAATTTCATTTTTTGCATCCATTCTTAAAATATTTTTCTCTTTCTTAAAATAATTTTTATTTTATTTTTTGCACAATTTTCATATTTTAAAAATATTTAAATGTTTATTTTAATTAGTTAATGAGAATTAATTAATTAAAATAGCATTTAAGTTTCTAAAAATCACAAAAAAATTCACATTGCATTTTAATACATTTAGAAACATTATCAAACTCTTCAAACAAATTTCTTTTTGGTTCTTGACATATTTTGACATTTTTCTTTGGAATTAAAGTCTTTAAAAGTCAATATTTTGGTCCTAACTTAGAAAAATCCATTATGCCTAACCATGAAGAGTTTGATGTTGGTTCTTTTTGAATTGCATTCCTCATGTCATGTAGTTTCTAGGGTAAAATTGGTTTGAATTTATGTTTCATTTTCAATTTGATATGCATTTTTCCTTTTGAAGTGCCTTAAAACCCCTGTTAACTTGAGAAAATCATAACTTCCATTAGGTTAAGACTTAGGTCCCCTCCTTTGGGCAGTAAACTTGTGTAGGGTTAGGGTTCCTTTGATCCTATTTTCAATTTTTTATCATGTCATTTGCTTCTGGTTTTGATTTTTGTATTGCATGTTATGTATAAACCCTAATTTTTGCTTTCATTTGCATTCATATCTCATTTGCTTGCATACATGAACTTGCCATGAGATTTTTTGTATCCACATGACATATGAGACGTCTTAGGACATATTAGAATCATTTTTGATCATTGCATCATTCATTTGCCATGTCATGCATTCATTCCATTTCATAAACTTTCATGAACATTTATGGTTCAAGGCATGTTTCATTTGCATCCTCATCCTTGTATGATCATCCACAACTCTTGCCATGTGTTTGCATCATCTCTTTGCATCATTGACATCATGTTAATGCTTCTGGTTTTGACTTTCATCTTTGCATTCATTTCATTTTCATGTCATTTCATTTCTTTTGCTAACTTTTCAGGTGGTAAGTTGTTTTGAGAAGTGAATTTGCCTTCACTTCTCACAATCTCTTCTCATTTCTTTTATGCTTTATTTGCTGCATTTTGTATGTGTTTTAAAGTGAGCTTGCTCATTCATGTTTCCTTCTCACCTTCTTTCTTCAAGTAACTTATCTGCTTAAGTGAAGTAAGTTGACTTGCTTCTTCTGCTTCCTTCTCCTTTCATCTGCTTCTTCCTTGGTGGCTTTCCTTTTGAAGATCTTTTGCAAGCCTCATAAACCCTAGGAATACCCAAGCATGATAACAATTAGGGTTTGATTAGTCCCCCATTAGTTTTACCTTTGTGTCATCTTTGAGTCTTCTCTTCTCATCTTATAATCAAGGACTAAACCTTAAAGGTTTTAAGGCTTTGTGATTAAGCTTATGCCTGCATCCTTCTATTAGGATGGAGTGTATAACTTTAATCCTAAGTGTTAAACCCTTAATGTGTTTAACTCCTTTAATCAATTCACATAATAATCATCAAGACATCAAGCTTGTAACTTGGGCCTTGCATTAGGGTTCTAATTCTTCCTTAATTGGTTAAGAAAGACTAACCCTAGTGTTAATGGACAAGTCCCCCTCAAGTTGTCTTACAAACCCTAAAATCCACTTCTTAATCTTATCATTAACTAAAATTCACTTTAATAAAGGCTTTGTTAGGTCATGAGGTTAATCCCTAATCATGGATTAAGTTGAGGAGCATTCCTCAGCTTAAATGTTCTCATCTATTATCCTTCTATTAGGATGGTGTAATGAGTCCATTAAATCCTTGATTATGGCTTAAATTCATTACTTAAGACTAAACAAAAACTCCAAAAACATCTAAATAATCACAAGTAGGTTAATGATCTTAATCTTACACCATCATGGTAATTAAGTTGAGATGTTTATCTCATACTTAAGGTATTCTCATTACCCCTAATCAGAGGGAAGATGTGATGAGTTTACTAACCCTTGGTTTAGGCTTAAGCTCATTAACTTATGACAAACACCAAAAACCAATAAAAGATTGAAAACACAAAAAACAAACAATAATCGTCTCCTCCGGGATTCTTTTCTCATCATCTTCACTCACAAACGAGAACTCGCTTCTTCCGTCTAATGCAAGACAGTTTGCATCTGAGCTAGACAGGTCATACACTTGAGCATAGACAAGCAAGCAGTTCACAAGTCAATTTATCTTTCAGTCTCTTTGAGTCGAACTATGGTGTTCTGACTTCCTCATTGCACGAGAGGATACGTAGGCATAACTTAATAGTTATTGAACAAAAGTCTCTGTATATTCCCCTTCCTTCAAAATTATTCTTTAAGCCTCATAGTCTTGAGCTTTCCACTCTTTCCTTACACTGACACTTCTCTTATACACTTCACATTTCTTTTACACTGACACTTGCATTCTTTTCTAGCTTTCGCACACAAATAGCACAGACACTACCCCTTTAAAACACAAATCTTTCAAGCGTGGATCCCGTCGAGTACGGCGGACAATCTGGGTGCTAATACATTCTCAGGTTGTAACCAACCCCCTTTCTCAGTTTCTCTGGTTCGCAACCGTCTTATCCATCTTTTCTTAGGTTTATGCAGCATTACCTTTCCTCCGGGATAAAAATGCCTAGCTGGCAACTCTTTTCTTTCTGGGTTCACCCTTGTGTGTTCTCATCCCTCTCGCCGACCGTTTGTGTCTGTACCCCATTTTATTAGCCTCATTTTGGTGGGAGCGACAGCTTGGCGACTCTGCTGGGGATACTTGTATTGTAACCAGGGCTTCTGGTTCTTTTTGTGGGTTCCTCCTAGCGCTTGTTTGATTTGTGTTTACTGGGGTGTTTTGTGCTATTGTGTGTTTATTTTTTTTTGCTTTATTTATTGCTTTATGTACAGCTTTATTTATTGCTTTTCTTTACAGTTTTACATATTTCATACTGTCATTATCATTGCTGGATCTGGTTTCTGTTTTGGTGGGTGGGGTTCCATTGAGAGTTCAAGATCCTACACCTGGGACCTGAGTGACACCTAGGCTAGAGTGGTTCATGTTCTTTCCCATTCCATCTCAGTCTGGTGCGGGAATATGAAACACGGTTCAGACATGAGTTTCTTCTTGAGAACTCTGTGCTACAGATTTCCTGTAGTGCTAGGGCTATCTGGGAAGCCTGCTAAGTCTGGATGACCTTTATTATGACCTTCAGAAACTGAGGTGAATTAGAGGAGGATCTTTTATGGTTATTGTAAACACTGTACCTTCGGGTTAGAAGTGTTTACACTTCTCATAACTGATCCAAGTCTGAGGATCCTTGTTTTAGAACATTACCTGTGAGGGGGTTGGGCTGTTTACAGGTTTGCAGGTACCCTTGGCCACATCATACCCTGTTACTATTTGGTTTAAGAGTACCTCATTTTGGACAGTTCTTGTGATTAACCCTGGACATGTGACTCTTTATTTGAGTCCCCCACCTTGGTTACTGGATTTCTGAACCTTCATCTGGACCTTCTTTGAACATACATGGGCTTATATCAAGACAGATAATCAGATCCAACTCGATCACAAACCCTTGCATATCATTTGCATATATCATCATTTGCATCATTTAACATTTGTTTATTTGTTTTTCAGGGTATCCACATTATATCTGGTTTGGTTTTGACCCCTTCTTCTACATAGACCTTTGCTTCATCAGTTATCTGCTTCAGCTATTCTCATCATCACCAACATCAGCCTGTCAGTGGCTCATCTCCAGTATCAGCCTTGATCTTCATCAACACCTATCTTCCTCCTCTCCAGCATTTATGACTACTCCTAGGAAGAGCAACATATCCTACCATTTCTTTGAGCCTGTGTTGACTGGCATCAGGCAAGTCCAGTCACTCATCACCCTAGACCACATCCCATTGTTTAGAAAGCACTATGGAGGTATCCTGGATATGGTTATGGACCTTGACCCTTCTCAGAGGAGCATGATCCACACCTGCTTGTAGTTTTATGACCCTCCTTTAAGATGCTTCACCTTCCCAGACTTTCAGTTTGGGCCTCTACTGGAAGAGTTTTCCTCATTGACTGGAGTACCTATCAGGGGTGGACTCCCTTTCAACCCATAAATGACTTTTCCCAGCAATGAAGAAGTAGCAAAAGCATTGTACCTGGAGCCTGCCTTGATTGAGAAAAGCATGACAACAAAAGCTGGGATCCCTGGTTTGCACTTGGACTTCTTGATTTCTCAGGCCATCCTGAAGGCCTCCTTGGGAGAGTGGAGGGCAGTCTGTGCACTTTTAGCCCTCAGCATATATGGGGTTATACTGTTTGCAGATGAGCCCAAATTTGTCAGCAAGAATTCCATTCATTTGTTTCTTCTGAGGAACCCAGTACCCACATTGCTGGGAGATTTCTATTACTCCATTCATCAGAGGAATGAGAAACAAAGGGGGAAGTTAGTGAGATGTTGTGCTCCTTTGTTTCACACCTGGCTGCTCAGACACCTACCTAAGTCAGATGCTTTCTTGAACCCTCACCAACAGAAGAATTGGGCCAAGAGGCTCATTGCTTTGACTTCAGATGATATTAGATGGTGCACACAGAGCATCAAAGGCAAAGACATTATCACCAGCTGTGGACAATACCCAAATGTGCCTCTGATAGGAGTAAAGGGTTGCATCAACTACAATCCTTTGCTGTTTAAGAGACAACTGGGCTATGCTTTGGTTCACCCTCCCAGAGTACAAGATTTAGCTGGGACCATGTATTGTGAAGTGAAGCCTAATTCAGCTGCTGTCAGACAAGCATCTTGGGCTTGGGACAACATCCAGACAAAAGGGGTGGCTATTCTAGGGAAGTGTAATAATGTTGCTTCAGCTCAGTACTATGATTGGTCCCGTACTAGAGCTCATATTACTAGAATGCCTTTCACCATTGAGGACATACCTGGACCATCTACAGCTCAACCAGCAGCAACTGTCAGCCTGGAAGAATTTGAGAAGCTGAAGGAATGAGAATCTGTCTCAAGCTTTGAAGAAGACCCTTTGGGAAAGGAGTGATGGTCGTCTGGACATTGAGAGGTTGGAAAAGCTTAGGGTGGAGCATCTTGCCAAAATTGAGAAAACAGAGGACTCCATCAGGAAAGCAAGAGCTGGGGAACAAATATTGAAGAATGCCTGTAAAGAAGCCAAGATTCAGAAGGCTAGGACTGAGCTCAATCTACAAGAGATTCAGGATAGGTGGGTCAGGATCACTGAAGCCCGGACACAAGAAGACCAGAAAACTCAAGCCAAGATTGAACAGTTAGAGGCCAATGAAAAGAAGCAACAGGAAGCTTTGTTGTCAGCCCAAAAGGAGATTCCAGAGTTAAAGCTCAGAGCTGGATTGAAGAGATCAAAAGACCAGGACAGGCATAAGAAGCTGACCACTGCCATTGCCACTAGGAACCTCCTCATTAGGACCATTACAGAGCACCCAGCTGGTCCAGTGACTGAGGCACTCCTGAAGGAGATCAAGGAAGATGAGTTTGGACTGGATGTCTGATTCTTTGTTTGTTGTTATTTCCATTTGGTGTACTTTTTCTTTTTTGATGTATTTTTGACCCTCCACGGGCATGTGTTGTAAAATAGACTATGTATTGATCAGCCTTTTTAATATATTAGTTTTCTTTCATTGGGTTTCTTTTCTCAGCAACATCAAGCATCTTCCTCGAGGTCTGGAAAGGTCAAAACCAAGAACCAAACATAAGCATACTGCATTGCATACTAACCTTGTTTTGTTTTGTAGGTTTTGTTATTATTTGTTTCTAACTTTATTGTGATCTCAGGAAACATTGCTCGTCGCCGAGTGTTCCCCGTCAACCGCACGCACCGGTACCCTACTCGCAACAACCTTCCTGGTATTCAAATGGATCAAGTACAGCAAGATTTGACTGAGGTCAGGAATCAGATGGCTAATGAGAGAGTAGAAATGAGAAATCAGATGTCTCAATTCATGGCTGTAATGACTGGCTTGGCCCAGAGTCAAGAAAGATTAAGAGAACTAGTGGAAAGGCAAACTCCTAAGGAGCCTCATCTTGGGACAGGAGGAACTAGCAACAATGAAAGGGGTCAGCCTCGTATTGATCCACCAGTATTTGGACCTCATATGAATCCAGAAGCCAACATCCCAAGGAATGTGCAGGGTATTACTACTGGGGGGAGAATCTTGCAGGAGGATCCCCAAGAAGAGCAGTTTACTGTTATGGGAGCAGGAGATGAAGTCTATGACAGGAGGTTAGATGAAATTGCTGAGAAGTTGAGATCTTTGGAGTCTCATAATTCCTTGGGCTTCGATGTAATGGACATGGGGATAGTGGATGGGGTGAGAATTCCCCACAAATTCAAACCCCCGTGCTTTGAGAAATACAATGGAACCTCTTGTCCACGAACTCACCTGCAGTCTTTCCTGGGAAGACTTAAAGCTTATACTATGGATGAGAAGCTGTGGATGTTCTACTTTGAAGACAGTCTGACCGGGGCTTCAAGAGAGTGGTATTCGCACCTGACCAGGGCTACCATTAGATGCTGGAAGGACTTAGCTGAAGCCTTCATCAGGCAATATCAATACAATCTGGACATGGCTCCTAACAGGACCCTCCTGATGGGAATGTCCCAGTCCTCCAGGGAAAGCTTCAGGGAATATGCCCAAAGGTGGAGACAGCTTGCTGCTGCTGTCCAACCACCCATGTCGGAAAGAGAAATGGCCGACATGTTCATGAATACGTTGCAAGGAACATATATTGATAGACTGGCTGCCTTTTCTTCTACCAGTTTTGCTGACGTAGTTATAGCTGGGGAAAGGATTGAAAGCCTTTTAAAAATGGGAAAAATTTCTGACAGTGGTGCAAGTTCATCCAGTAATCCCAGGAAGCCTTTTGTGGGACCCCGAAGAGCCGGTGAGACCAATTCCATTCATGCAAGCAGGGGCCGACCTCGGTATCTTCACAGATCAGTAGCAGCTGTTACCATTCCAACTCCGATCCCTCAACAATCAACATATCCTCAACAACAACAACCACATTATCAACAACAAGTTCAGTATCCGCAACAGAGAACCTACAACAACAACAATAGCAACCAACAACAGCGTCCTTTCCAACAAAGACCATCACAGGCAAACAGGGTGATTGACCCCCTCCCTATGCCTTATGCTGCCTTATTGCCACAACTCCTGAAGCTTAACTTGGTTGAGTTAAGGACGTTGGCACCACCAGATCCCCTCAATCTCCCAAAGAATTATGATGTCAACGCCAGGTGTGCTTTCCACTCTAATGCACCTGGTCACAACACTGAAAAATGCAGGGCCTTACAAATGAAAGTCCAAGATCTGGTGGATTCTAAAGCCCTCAACTTTGCACCTCTTCCGAATGTCAACAGAAATCCTATGCCTAATCATGGCGGGCCGAGGATTAATGCCATTGAGGAAGACAAACCATCTACCTAGATCACCAGTGTTGCACAAATTCGAACACCTTTGGTCGAAATTAAAGCTCAGCTTTTAGGATGCCAAGTGTTCCCCGGGTGTGAGCTCGGCTGTGGGTATTGCAACATTGCAGTCAATGGGTGTGAAAGGCTGAAAAGTGGCATAGATGGTCTTATTAAGGATGGTATCCTTCAGATTTCAACAACGGCGCCTACAAATCCAGCAATTCCTTTAACAACAATTCCCGATTCTGCTACAACAACAATGACGATCATTCCTACCGATTCGTCGATATCATCAACAATTACTCCGTCCATCATTTCAACAAGTCAAATTGCAACAACTATTTCTTCTACAACATCAGCATCCATTTTACCAAAGGAATCTTCTACAACGCCAGCAAAAGTTAATGAAGATGTCTCAACAATTACAATCTACTATGACCCATCAATTGTTCCTCCCAGTAGCAATTTCCAACAACGAGCCATGGCACCTCCTGCCATATCACCCGTCACAATTTACTATGATCCGCACACCGTTACAGTACCTTCCTCTGTAGCAATCAGTCCGGTCACCATTACGGTGCCTGGACCAGTTCCTTATGAAAGTAGCAATGTCATACCTTGGCATTATGGCTCTGATCTCTACTGCAATGGGGAGAAAATCACTCTGGATTCATCAACCTCTTCTCCACAAATTGATAATGTTGGGGGAGGCGGAGGCTTCACCAGAAGCGGACGCCTTTTTGCCTCACAAACACAAAGACCTAATGCTGAAGCAGAAGCTGCTGCCAAAGCAAAAGGAAAGGGTGTGGTATCTGAAGAGCTAACTACCAAGGAAACTCAGAAGATGTCTTTTGAACAAGATGTAGACGAGTTCATGAGAATCATAAAAAGGAGTGATTACAAGGTGGTGGACCAGCTTCACCAAACCCCCTCCAATATCTCCATATTATCACTGTTGATGTGTTCTGAAGCTCACAGGAACGCACTGTTGAAAGTCCTGCACACAACATACGTTCCGGAGGAGATTACTGTTAATCAGCTAGAAAATGTGGTTGCAAATGTCAACACCAGTCATGGACTGGGCTTTACCAATGCTGACTTAACAACAGAGGGACGCAACCATAACAAGGCTTTGCATATCACCTTGGAATGCAATGGTGCTGTTCTATCTCATGTACTGGTGGACACTGGGTCATCACTCAATGTTCTACCAAAGAAAGCCTTAGTGAAGCTAGAGAATGATGACTTGGCATTGCGTCCGAGTAATTTGGTGGTGAGAGCATTTGATGGCTCTAAAAGATCAGTGCTTGGGGAGATTGATCTGCCTGTGTTGATTGGCCCGCAGACCTTCAAAACTACCTTCTTTGTGATGGACATACAGCCGGCCTACAGCTGTCTGTTGGGTAGACCCTGGATCCACGCCGCTAGCGCTGTTACGTCTACCCTTCACCAGAAGTTAAAATTCGAGTGGGAAGGCCAAATCATCACCATCTGTGGGGAGGGGACATCTTTGTTAGCCAGCTGGCTACGTATAAGTACATAGAAATGGACGGGGAGATCCATGAAACCATGAGCCAAGGGTTTGAGGCCTTAAACATTAATGAAGCATCTTCTGTACTGGGAACTTCCATAACATCGTACCAGCAAGCCCGGAAGGTTGTTGAGGAAGGTACCGCCCAAGGCTGGGGCAAGCTGCTGCCCGTGGAGAAGAAAGAAGACCGATTTGGGTTGGGTTACAGACCAACTCAACAAGATCAATCGGAGGCTGCAATGGAGCCCAAGTTTATTAGCGGGGGGATGCTCACCCCGGATGCTGTGAACAATTTGGAAGACGAGTCAGAAGACGAACGCAACCTGGAAAGCTGGATACGTCCAAAGACCCCGGGGAGCCATGTCTCAAACTGGTATTCCCAGGAAATTATAAGGGTTACTCCTGCAGAGTAATTATTATTTCCTGTATTTTAAAGCATGCATCAAGTCTTGCATCTTGCCCAAGATGTCAAGACTCATTTTGTAATCGGGCCATCTTGTATTTTGTGCAAAGATCAATTAATGAATATCAGGACATATTTTGCAAATGAGTCTTTTCTTTTCCGCTCACTGTTTTTCATTTTTCTTTTTGTACAAAAATAAAATGGCAATGCTTTTCAAAATAAATAACTTCATTTTCACTTTTTTCTAAATAAGATAAAACAGATCACTAAAATAAACCAATCTAAACCCTTGCAGAGAGTGCCCTCCAGACTGCACCGACAACAACACTGCTATGACTTCGTATGACTTTGACAATCCAATCAATCAAGCTGATAAAGGGGTTGAAGAAGATTATGAGTTACCTGAAGAGTTAGCCAGGTTGTTGAGAAAAGAGGAGAAGGTTATCACTCCTCATCAGGAGGAGATTGAAACAGTTAATCTTGGTACGGAAAAGATGTGAAAGAAGTTAGGATCGGGGCCTGCCTACAAGATTCAGTGAAAGAGCAACTGATTGACATGCTTCGGGAATATGTGGATGTTTTTGATTGGTCTTATCAGGATATCCCAGGGTTGGACACCAACATTTTCATGCACAAGCTGCCTCTGAAAGAAGACTGCCCGCCAGTAAAACAGAAGTTGCACCGTACTCGCCCAGATATGGCAATGAAGATAAAATAAGAGGTACAAAAGCAGTGGGACGCCGGATTCCTTATTGTGACTAGCTATCCGCTGTGGGTTGCTAACATTGTACCTGTGCCTAAGAAGGATGGCAAGGTGAGGATGTGCGTGGATTACCGGGATTTGAACAGGGCTAGCCCGAAAGATGACTTCCCTTTACCTCACATTGATGTATTGGTCGACAATACGGCTCAGTTCTCGGTGTTCTCCTTCATGGATGGATTTTCAAGATACAATCAGATCAAGATGTCACCTGAAGACATGGAGAAGATAACTTTCATCACACCCTGGGGCACGTTTTGTTATAAGGTGATGCCATTTGGATTGAAGAATGCGGGTGCCACTTATCAACGGGCTATGGTAACATTATTCCATGACATGATCCACAAAGAAATTGAATGTTATGTGGATGACATGATTGCCAAGTCCCTCACTGAAGAAGACCACCTGGTAAATCTGTTGAAGTTATTCAAGCGTCTGAGGAAGTACCAGTTGAAGTTAAACCCCAACAAATGCACATTCGGGGTGCGATCCGGTAAGCTGCTGGGATTTATTGTAAGTGAGAAATGTATTGAAGTTGACCCTGATAAAGTAAAATCCATTCAAGAAATGCATGCACCGAAGACTGAAAAAGAAGTTCGGGGGTTTCTAGTTAGATTGAACTACATTTCACGGTTCATATCTCACCTTACAGCAACCTGTGAGCCCTTGTTCAAGCTGTTAAGAAAAGAACAAACGGTCAGGTGGAATGAAGACTGCCAGAAGGCTTTTGACAAAATCAAGGAATACTTACAAGAGCCTCCGATCCTTATGCCTCCAGTTGAAGGAAGACCTCTAATCATGTACTTGACAGTATTAGAAGAGTCAATGGGGTGTGTGCTGGGCCAACATGACGAGTTTGGTCGAAAAGAGTATGCAATATACTACCTAAGCAAAAAGTTTACCGACTGTGAACAACGATATTCACTGCTCGAGAAAACTTGCTGTGCTTTAGCGTGGGCTGCTCGCCGACTAAGGCAGTATATGTTGACCCACACTACTTTATTGATATCCAAGATGGATCCAGTCAAGTACATTTTTGAGAAGCCAGCACTTACTGGACGGGTTGCAAGATGGCAAATGATCCTCACAAAATATGACATTCAGTACACCTCTCAGAAAGCCATCAAAGGCAGTGTATTGTCTGATTACCTTGTTGAGCAACCCATTGATGATTACCAGCCTATGAGATTTGACTTCTCTGATGAAGACATCATGTTCATAAAAGCAAAAGATCATGAAGAGCCTATTCACACTGAAGGGCCTGACCCAGAAGAAGAATGGACTATGATGTTTGATGGGGCTGTTAATATGAATGGTCGTGGTGTTGGTGCAGTACTCATTACACTTAAAGGAGTTCACATGCCTTTCTCGGCAAAACTCACCTTTAACTGCACTAACAACGAAGCTGAATATGAAGATTGCATTATGGGTCTTGAGGAAGCCATTGACCTCAGGATCAAGACTTTGACTGTATTCGGAGATTCAGCTCTAGTAATCAATCAAACCAACGACAAATGGTACACCCACCAAGATCATCTGATACCTTATCGGGATTATACAAGAAGGTTGTTGACTTTCTTCACAACAGTCAAGCTTGAGTATATCCCCCGAGATGAAAATCAGTTTGCAGATGCTCTGGCTACCATTTCATCCATGATCAAGGTTCAGGCTGCCAACTTTGTGCCTCGGATTTCAGTATCCAGGCTTGATAGACCAGCATACGTATTCTCAGCAGACCTTGCTAAAGACGATAAGCCTTGGTTCCATGACATCAAATGCTTCTTGGAGGACCAAACATACCTACCTGGGGCATCTTCCAACGATAAGAAGACTTTGAGAAGGCTAGCTAGTAGTTTCTTCCTAAATACTGATGGTTCCTTGTACAAGAGAAACTTTGATATGGTACTTCTCAGATGTGTTGATAAGGAAGAAGCAGACTTGTTGATGCACGAGGTGCACGAAGGATCTTTTGGTACCCATGCTGGAGGGCATGCTATGGCTAAAAAGTTGCTAAGATCAGGCTATTACTGGATCACAATGGATGCAGACTGTTGTGCCTATGCCAGAAAATGCCATAAATGTCAGATCTATGCGGATAAAGTGCATGTGCCTCCAAATCCCTTGAATGTGATGTCTTCGCCCTGGCCCTTTGCCATGTGGGGCATTGATATGATTGGCAAGATTGAACCGACTGCTTCAAATGGCCACATATTCATCCTGGTAGCCATTGATTATTTTACCAAGTGGGTTGAAGCAGCTTCTTATGCAAATGTTACAAGGCAAGTGGTAGCCGGATTCCTGAAGAGAGATATCATCTGTCGGTATGGAGTTCCCGAGCGAATCATTACTGATAATGGTTCCAATTTGAACAATAAGATGATGGCAGAACTGTGCCGGGACTTCAAGATCCAGCACCACAATTCTTCTCCTTACAGACCAAAGATGAATGGCGCTGTAAAGGCGGCAAACAAGAATATCAAGAAGATTGTACAGAAGATGGTGGTCACCTACAAGGACTGGCATGAAATGCTACCATTTGCTTTGCATGGGTACCGAACGTCAATCAGAACATCCACTGGGGCAACACCGTATCAGCTTGTTTATGGTATGGAGGCAGTCCTACCTGTCGAAGTTGAGTTTCCCTCTTTACGGGTATTGATGGATGTTAAGTTGAACGAAGCAGAATGGGTCCGATCCCGATACGAACAACTGAATCTGATTGAGGAGAAGAGATTGGCTGCAATTTGTCATGGGCAGCTGTATCAGAAAAGAATGAAGAAAGTCTTCGATCAGAAAGTCAGGCTCCGAGAATACCAAGTAGGAGATCTTGTGCTGAAAAGACTCCTCCCTCCTCATACAGACCACAGGGGCAAGTGGACTCCGAATTATGATGGTCCATTCGTAGTAAAGAAAGTTTTCTCTGGTGGAGCACTGATGCTCAGTACTATGGATGGTGAAGACTTCCCGTCCCCCGTGATTTCAGATACAGTTAAAAAATACTTCGCATAAAATGACCCGCTGGACACAAAAACAGAATGTAAGTCCAGGCAAAAATAGGGCATCCCGGCGAGTCAAAAACAGAATAAAAGAATCGGGCAAAAATAAGGGAAAATAAATAAAAAAATGTACACCCGCTGAGTTGAAAAGCCGCATTGGACAGCTCAGGCAAAAATGGGTATCCCGATGGATTGAAAACCCGAAAGGGCGATCCATGCAAAATAAGGGAATAAGCGAACAACTGCGTTCTGAATTCGTCTGTATCACCCACAACACGACAAGCTTCGAAAGGTTAAAGCATCGGTCAGAATCAGCCTCCTTCAAAAAGCAAGATGAGAAGACCGTCAATATCATACAAGTCATAGAAAAAGGAAAGCTCTTTGAAGCATCATCAACATTGCCAGCATCTTTTTGTTTCTCAATTTGTAACAATCTCCTCATTTCAGAGGATCTGTTTCTTTGACTGTATCTTGCCAATTCAGGGCACACAAATTAATAAAATCAGTTTTTCAGTCATATTTCGTCTCGTACATTTTATTTTCATTTGCAAAATGTCCGATGTCCTTAAGATGTTGATTGCATAAGTACAGATGCGCTTTTTCTAAATTACATGCTTACAGGAAATATATTTGCTCCCGGGAGTGTCTAAATTCCTATGTTGGAATCCAGTAAGGGATACCTAGGGATACTTGTACGTTTCTTGTCATGATAGGATTGCAGGTATTCAAAGCACAACATGGGACATGAAAGCTTCTCCCCGGCAAGCTACCAAATCATTACTTACTCGGCACATCTTCCAGAAGAGCACCAGAGATTGCTTCATCCCCAGCTGAGTTGCCAGTCATCATCCCTCCTCAGCCAAATGTCAGGCAGGGAAATAACTCCCCGCAGAGTCCCAGCCTCTATCCAGAAGAGCAATGTCCGAAGATCTCGCAACAAAGCGACGAAAGCTTCCATAGCCCCAGCTGGGCTTATCATCACCAAAGAAAGGTCAATTAGTGACCTGTTTCCAAGCAGAATCGTTTCATCAAATCTACCAATGATCCCATCCCCAACTGGGATATCCACTTCAGGCAGATCAATCGGAGATCTCCACAGCAACGGGATCCGAATCCCGGATCGGTATCTCTGCATAATTATAGCATTCACATCATATTTCCCCCTCAGAGCGTAGCATTCCGTCTAATATAGAGCATTATGGCAAAAATCAAACATATTGCATAAATCATAAGCCATGTTCTGAATCAAGCACTTGTAAATACTGACATACCATCAACAATATACCAAATACTTCCCAAACTCCCCGACAGAAAGCCCAAAGCATCATCCTTGCACTTACAAAATACAGATACATGCTCCTTTTGGCACTCGTCCGTGTCGTTTTCCCCAGAAAAGTCGCCCAAACGTTCTCTACAGACAGATACATATATACACACTTCCCCGACACCCGTCCGTGTCACCTCCCCCAGCATAATTGCCTACACAAATTTGTAAACCAAATACTTGTTTATAATACACTTCTTCCGACACCCGTCCGTGTCGTGCGCTCCACAACAAGTTGGACACTCGTCTATGTCTCACCCATCACTTTTTACTCATACAGATACTCGTCCGTATCTTGTATACGCCACTTAAATCCCCTCAGAGTCGACCCTCGTCCGTGTTCTTTGTTAACCAGTTGGTACTCGTCCGTATCATCATCTCTGAACATGCGTCAAACGTTTGTTTCTACTGGTACTCGTCTGTATCATAGTCTTAAGGATGCTCGTCCGCATCTTTAATCTATACACCGTGTCAGACACTTGCCTTTGCTGTCTTGAAATTAGACACTCGTCTGTGTCTACCATTCCCAAGAAGAATTCCCAACAAATCCTTATAAACCATTTCCTTCCTATCCGACATTCGTCCTATGTCATGATATTTCCGGCAGCCGTACCCTGCCAGGTGATCGTCCTTCACCTTTTTTGATGATCGTCCTTCATCATCCCCAGCGGAGTCTCTATTCATTAGAACCCCTTCCTATCCGACATTCGTCCTATTTCGTGATATTTTTAGCAGTCGTCCCCTGCTAGGTGATCGTCCTTCACCTCTTGATGATCGTCCTTCATCATTTTATCCGGTGGTCGTCCCCATCATTGATCTTTTTATCCGACATTCGTCCTATGTCGCGATAAACCCCAAAAGCAGCCGTACCCTGCTAGGTGATTGTCCTTCACCTCTTGATGATTGTCCTTCATCATGCTTATTCGATGGTCGTCCCCATCGTCGCCTCTTTCTATCCGGCATTCGTCCTATGTCGTGATGCTTGTGGCAGCCGTACCCTGCCAGGTGATTGTCCTTCACCTTAAATGACCGTCCCTCATTTTTATCCCCAACAAAGCAGCCGTCCCTTGCTAGGTGATCGTCCTTCACCTTTTATGACTGTTCCTCATCATTTATTTCTTCAGCCCGATGGTCGTCCCCATCATTTACCTTTAATCCCCAGAAATTCTCGTTTCTTTACTTGATGGCTGTCCCCATCATGATCTCTCTGTTTCCCTAGCATGTCGGCCGTCCCCGTCATGGCTTCATCCCCAGTAGTTGTCCTCTGCTCGACGGTCGTCCTCCGTCGCCCGCACTTTATAATCATACTTTATTTTCTTTTACAATCTATATCCCTTTTCTTCTTCATTCAGTGAGTGCAAATTTTGGACTGTTTGTTATTCAACCACAAGTTATCTTGTTTGCCTGTTAAGTCGTCGCTTACATCCTGCACAGCTAACTCATGTTTGAATAGGGGCAGCTGTAAACACCCCAAATTTTCCCTCACTAAGTTCACACTATGGCTTATGATCTTTTCATTTGCATAAGTTCAATCATATCATCTCATATTGCATTTTTGCTTCACTGCATTGTTTCTAAAGCCCTCTACATCTAGGGTTTGTAATCTGAGCCATCCCTGAGCCATTTGAGCCACCCCAAAGGTCTTCAATCATCTCAAGAGGGTCCATGTATGTTCAAGCATCATATTATATCCTCACAAGGTCAAGGAAGTCAAAGAATCACAAGAACTGAGAAGGGCATGGAAGCAGAGCCGGGCTTGACTGCACAGATGACCTAGAATTAGGGTTTTGGTTTCAGAGTCCATAACCACAATTTTTTTGGTCATTCTTGATTCTATAGGTCTCTATATGATATGAGGATCATTCATACCAATTTTCATGAAGAAATTCAAAGGGGAAGGCATCTGATCAAGAGATGACTTATTGGGCAAGTCAGTGCAAAATCAGGGCATCTGAGGCCCCCAATCACCCAACCAAAGGGGTTTCTCCATCATTTTGAATGTGTATGATCTTTATTTGATCATAGAAGATGTTATAAGGTCACAAAATTGAAGAATTTCAAGCCATTTGCAAAGTTGCCATTTTGGGAAAGTGACTTGTAATGTAAACTTGCCATTTTGGGAAAGTTTTTCAACCTCCTCTTTTTGATTCAAAAATTCTTCAAATGAAAAATCTTTGATCATGAAAGTTGTAGATGTGATCCTCCCATTTTCAAAAAGTACAAGAACTCATTCTAATTCATTTTGGATATAAAGTTATGGCCTTGCAAAGTTGGACAAAATCACTAAATTTTCACTTTTACACCAAAGAGGCAAACTTGCAAATTCACATGCCAAGCATTTCTATGACTTCAAAATGACTTCTAAGCATCACATAAACATAACACATGACCTAAAATTCAGAATGGCCCAAAGAATCACTCATTTTCATGCCTTGATCATTAAGAAATCCAAAAGGGGCCAAAACTCCATGAATTTGCAAAATGACCCAAAGCTTCTTATCCACTTGTGCCAGCTGCCAAAAATGACATCCATGGACCTCCTTGAAGCAAGCTGATTCGAACCATGCCTTTGTACCATGACTGAACCAGCCCATACCTTCACTTACACAAATGTTGACTTTATGCAACTTGAGCCATACTAATCAAACTGAGCCACACCAACTACTCTAACCAGTCACAGCTTCACATACATGCCTCAAGGATCACATTTCACACAATCTTGGAGGCTGGAACCAGAGCATCACCATAGTTCACAAAAACCTCCCTCTTTGCACTTTCATTCGAATCTCATCATATAAGCTTCAAACCTCAAAACAAACTTCATAGAATCATTCACCATGATCCACTGATCATTTCCCAACCATCACCTGGCCCTGAAACCCCTCATATCAAAAACATGATTCCCCTCTCTCATTGAACTGAACTGTATCAAACTCACAAATCAGCCTCAAAACACTCCAACCAAGCATCAAAGCTTCTTCAGGGAGTTCATTGGAGGCATTTGGAAGCAGGAAAGCAGCCTGAAAGCTCTGGGGTTGAAAGCTTCATCTCAGGTAGCCATGTGAAACTTTTTTTCCAGAACCTCTATTTTAAGTTCTTAATTGGTTGTGTTTGATCCCCTGAGTGTAATGAACTTGAAATTATTGAAAATGATGGAGAGATGAGGGTGTATTGCTTGTCTGAAAGTTTTGCATATTTGTGTTCTTGGCTTCGAATCATGTTTATGGCTGGAAATAAATTCCATTTGAGGTTGGATTTAGGTTTAGGGGAGTGAGAGGAACAAATCTGGAGCTTTAGAGCTCCAGAAATGACCTAGGGAAGAAGTTGAGATTTTTCAGGGACGGATGTCACCGGAGAAGACGACCGGAGCTCTTCTCCGGTGACCTGAAAGTCATTAGGGCTTTAATAAAGTTTAGGGATTCATTTGAATGTGAGCCATTGATTATTGTTTCCCGCGCGCGTTTCAATGGATGAGATCTGGTCATTAGCCCTAATTCTGATTTATTAGCTTAATTAATTAGGGTTTAATTTTAAATATGCCAGTTTGAATGTGGACCCTCAGATCACGCGCCAGTCAACTCCCGCGCATCCCATTTGAATCATGACTCTTGGATCTGTGTACTTTTCATTTAATTTCATTTTATTTTCATTTTTATTCATTTGTTTTGTCCATTTTATTAAAAATAGTAAATCACTTCTAAAAAATTTCAGTTTTTGCATCCAGCCTTAAAATATTTATCTATTTCTTAAAATAATTTTTATTTTAGTTTTTGCACAATTTTCGTATTTTAAAAATATTTAAATGTTTATTTTAATTAGTTAATGAGAATTAATTAATTAAAATAGCATTTAAGTTTCTAAAAATCACAAAAAAATTCACATTGCATTTTAATGCATTTAGAAACATTATCAAACTCTTCAAACAAATTTCTTTTTGGTTCTTGACATATTTTGACATTTTTCTTTGGAATTAAAGTCTTTAAAAGTCAATATTTTGGTCCTAACTTAGAAAAATCCATTCTGCCTAACCATGAAGAGTTTGATGTTGGTTCTTTTTGCATTGCATTCCTCATGTCATGTAGTTTCTAGGGTAAAATTGGTTTGAAATTATCTTTCATTTTCAATTTGATATGCATTTTTCCTTTTGAAGTGCCTTAAAACCCTAGTTAACTTGAGAAAATCATAACTTCCATTAGGTTAAGACTCAGGTCCCCTCCTTTGGGAAGTAAACTTGTGTAGGGTTAGGGTTCCTTTGATCCTATTTTCAATTTTTTATCATGTCATTTGCTTCTGGTTTTGATTTTTGTATTGCATGTTATGTATAAACCCTAATTTTTGCTTTCATTTGCATTCATCTCTCATTTGCTTGCAGACATGAACTTGCCATGAGATTTTGTGTATCCACATGACATATGAGACATCTTAGAATCACTCATTTTCATGTTTGATCATTGCATCATTCATTTGCCATGTTATGCATTCATTCCATTTCATAAACTTTCATGAACTTTTATGGTTCAAGGCATGTTTCATTTGCATCCTCATCCTTGTATGATCATCCACAACTCTTGCCATGTGTTTTCATCATCTCTTTGCATCATTGACATCATGTTCATGCTTCTGGTTTTGACTTTCATCTTTGCATTTCATTTTCATGTCATTTCATTTCTTTTGCTAACTTTTCAGGTGGTAAGTTGTTTTGAGAAGTGAATTTGCCTTCACTTCTCACAATCTCTTCTCATTTCTTTTATGCTTTCTTTGTTGCATTTTTTATGTGTTTCACTTCTCACAATATCTTCTCATTTCTTTTATGCTTTCTTTGCTGCGTTTTTTATGTGTTTTGAAGTGATCTTGCTCATTCATGTTTCCTTCTCACCTTCTTTCTTCACGTAACTTATCTTCTTAAGTGAAGTAAGTTGACTTGCTTCTTCTGCTTCCTTCTCCTTTCATCTGCTTCTTCCTTGGTGGCTTTCCTTTTGAAGATCTTTTGCAAGCCTAATAAACCCTAGGAATACCCAAGCATGATAACAATTAGGGTTTGATTAGTCCCCCATTAGTTTTACCTTTGTGTCATCTTTGAGTCTTCTCTTCTCATCTCATAATCAAGGACTAAACCTTAAAGGTTTTAAGGCTTTGTGATTAAGCTTATGCCTGCATCCTTCTATAAGGATGGAGTGTATAACTTTAATCCTAAGTGTTAAACCCTTAATGTGTTTAACTCCTTTAATAAATTCACATAATAATCATCAAGACATCAAGCTTGTAACTTGGGCCTTGCATTAGGGTTCTAATTCTTCCTTAATTGGTTAAGAAAGACTAACCCTAGTGTTAATGGACAAGTCCCCCTCAAGTTGTCTTACAAACCCTAAAATCCACTTCTTAATCTTATCATTAACTAAAATTCACTTTAATAAAGGATTTGTTAGGTCATGAGGTTAATCCCTAATCATGGATTAAGTTGAGGAGCCTTCCTCAGCTTAAATGTTCTCATCTATTATCCTTCTATTAGGATGGTGTAATGAGTCCATTAAATCCTTGATTATGGCTTAAATTCATTACTTAACACTAAACAAAAACTCCAAAAGCATCTAAATAATCACAAGTAGGTTAATGATCTTAATCTTACACCATCATGGTAATTAAGTTGAGATGTTTATCTCATACTTAAGGTATTCTCATTACCCCTAATCAGAGGGAAGATGTGATGAGTTTACTAACCCTTGGTTTAGGCTTAAGCTCATTAACTTATGACAAACACCAAAAACCAATAAAAGATTGAAAACACAAAAAACAAACAATAATCGTCTCCTCCGGGATTCTTTTCTCATCATCTTCACTCACAAACGAGAACTCGCTTCTTCCGTCTAATGCAAGACAGTTTGCATCTGAGCCAGACAGGTCATACACTTGAGCATAGACAAGCAAGCAGTTCACAAGTCAATTTATCTTTCAGTCTCTTTGAGTCGAACTACGGTGTTCTGACTTCCTCATTGCACGAGAGGATACGTAGGCATAACTTAACAGTTATCGAACAAAAGTCTCTGTATATTCCCCTTCCTTCAGCATTATTCTTTAAGCCTCATAGTCTTGAGCTTTCCACTCTTTCCTTACACTGACACTTCTCTTATACACTTCACATTTCTTTTACACTGACACTTGCATTCTTTTCTAGCTTTCGCACACAAATAGCACAAACACTACCCCTTTAAAACACAAATCTTTCAAGCGTGGATCCCGTCGAGTACGGCGGACAATCTGGGTGCTAATACCTTCCCAGGTTGTAACCAACCCCCTTTCTCAGTTTCTCTGGTTCGCAACCGTCTTATCCATCTTTTCTCAGGTTTATGCAGCATTACCTTTCCTCCGGGATAAAAATGCCTAGCTGGCGACTCTTTTCTTTCTGGGTTCACCCTTGTGTGTTCACATTCCTCTCGCCGACCGTTCGCGTCTGTACCCCATTTTATTAGCCTCATTTTGGTGGGAGCGACAGGTAAGGAACTGGAAGGACTTGGCTGAAGCTTTTATCCGTCAGTATCAGTATAACTTAGACATGGCCCCAAACAGGACCTTTTTGATGGGAATGTCTCAATCTTCCCGTGAAAGCTTCAGGGAATATGCCCAAAGGTGGAGGCAATTTGCTGCTGCAGTTCAACCCCCCATGTCTGAAAGGTAAATGGCAGATATGTTCATGAATACTCTCCAAGGAACATACATTGACAGATTGGCTGCTTTTTCTTCTACCAGCTTTGCAGATGTGGTGATAGCTAGGGAAAGGATAAAGAGCCTATTGAAGATGGGAAAGATCTCCGATAACGGTGCCAGTTCAAGCAGTACAAGAAAACCATTTGCTGGGCCCCATAGATCTGGTGAGACAAACTCTGTGCACATGGGAAGAGGGAGACCCCAATACTTTCCCAGAACAGTTGTTGTTTTTACTATCCCTGCTCCACCTCCTCACTATACTCAACAACCGCAACATTTTACGCAACAACAACAATTTCCTCAACAGAGATCTTATAACGACAATAACAACAATAAGCAACAACGCCCGTTCCAACAACGGCCGTCTCAGGTTTACTAGGTAATTGACCCCATACCAATGCCATATGCTACACTGCTGCCACAACTTCTAAAGCTCAATCTTGTAAAGTTAAGGACATTGGCTCCACCTGATCCTCAAAACCTTCCAAGAAACTATGATGTCAATTCTAGGTGTGCTTTTCACTCTAACGCACCTGGTCACTCTACGGAAAAATGCAGGGCTCTGCATATGAAGGTTCAGGATCTGGTAGATTCAAAAGCCCTGAACTTTGCACCTCCTCCCAATGTAATGAAAAATCCTATGCCAAGCCACAGTGGGCCAAGGATTAATGCTATAGAGGATGGCTCACCCATGAGTCTAATAGAAGACATTGCATGTATTCAAACACCTCTGGCAGAGGTTAAAGCCCAGCTTTTAAAGTGCCAAGTGTTTCTAGGTTGTGAGGCCTGTTGTGAATTACGCAAAATTTCTGAGAATGGGTGTGCTAACTTGAGGAGTGGAATTAATGGCTTGATCAAAGAAGGCATTCTGCAAATTACCACCACTACTTCTACAACACCAACAACCCTTTTGTCCAGAACCAGTGAATCTTCTACAACTGCAACAACCATTGTTCCAAGTGATTCTTCTACAACTGCAACAACAATTGTTCCCACTGATTCATCTACAACTTCAGCAATCATTTCTTCTGTCACTTCAACACACAACGATTCATTTGTACCTGCTACTACAACGTCAACAATTACTAACAAGGATGTTTCCACTGTCACAATCTATTATGACCTGACAACGGTCCCGAATTCCAAAAACTTTCAACAATCTCAATAGTTTCAGCCAAGCTTCAATTCACCTCCACCAACATCCACCAAAGGTCCTGTTACTATTTTCTATGATCCACAGACTATTTTAGTTCCAACATCCGCTGCAGTGAGCCCAGTCACCATCACGGTGCCCGGGCCAATCCCATATGATAAAGACAGTGCTATACCATGGCATTATGGTAGTGATCTATATTGCAACAGAGAGAAAGTCTTTCTTGATTCTCCAGTTCTCACTCCCCAAGTGGATAATGTTGGGGGAGGCGGAGGTTTCACCCAAAGCGGACGTCTCTTCGCATCACAAGTCCCTAGAACCAACACTGAGGCAAAGGCTGTTGCACAAGCCAAAGGGAAGAGTGTGATACCAGAAGAATCTGCACCAAAAGAAACTCATAAGTCATCCTTAGATCAAGATGTGGATGAGTTTATGAGAATTATTAAAATAAGTGACTATAAAGTTGTGGACCAGCTCCACCAGACTCCTTCAAAGATCTCTATACTATCACTGTTGTTGTGTTACGAAGCCCATCGGGATGTGTTGCACCCCAAAATTTGCCCTCACAAAACAATACTTTATGCACTAAGAGGTTCACAAGGTTCACAAGGTTCACAAGACATCTTATGAGGTTTACAAAGTTCACAATTAGTCAGAAGATTTGACAATTCCTTCAGACAATGCATCCTCCTAAGCAATGCATCCTAAACTAGGGTTTTGACTTTAATCAGGCTAAATGGACTTCCAAGACTTCAAGTGAGCTTCATAACATCTTATATGTGTTTAAGAATCCCCATGACAAGTTTCAAAACTTTTCTCAAAGGCTTGCTCAGTCAGATGATCAGATAAGTCAAAATCAGTCAAAGTAGTTAAAAAGTCAGACTGAGGTCAACTGTGGTCAAACCAAAGTCAAACTTCATGATTTTTTGCCAACATCAAGTATATGAAGTAAAATTCATCATTTGATCAAGGGTTGATCATGATTCATCAAGTAGATTTCAGATCATCAAGAATCAGGAGTTTCTAAATTAGGGTTTCCTCAGGAAAAGTCAACTGAACTTTGACCAGCCATAACTTTCACATGCTTCATCAAATTTTTCCCATCCAAAGCTCATTTTGAAGGAAATTGAATTCTATACAACTTTGTGTCTCACAAGCCAAGCCCAATAATGCTTCATTTGGAAGGTATGGCCTAAGACATTATAGGTCCTTTTGAAAGTCAACAAAAAGTCAACAACTTCAATAGGGCATAACTTGAGAATGGTAAATGATATGGACATGAAACCGATGGGGTTGGTTAGAGGACTCTTCAAGATTTCCAAAATGTCCAAGAACACCTTCATAGCATCAAAATTGAAGGATTTGTGCCCTTGCAAAGTTGGGAAATTTTTGGGTGGTTTATGAAGGAAATAGGGTCTTAAAACCATAATTCTTCAAATGGGCTGAACTTTTTGTGACCCAAGGTGTTCCATGACATCATGCACGAAATTTATTTAATATTTTCATAATTTTATTTTATTTATTTTATTTATTATGATTTTTTATATTAAAAATCATTTTAAATTTAAATAAAATATCAAATATGAAGATTTAAAATATATTTTGATTTTAGAAAGTCATAAACATGAGTTGGATCAGATTGATATGCAATTGATGATGATTGTCTTAAGATAGAAAGGTCTCATTCAAAAATATATGAAATTCAAGTCATGATCTTTTTCAATCTTCAAAAATCAAAAAGTCCAAATAACCATCCAATTTTTTGACCTAGTTTCATTCAACTATAAGTATACAAACCTAACACAATGCACAAGGACGAAAATTCTGCCTCAAGAGTAAGTTTCCAATTTTTCAAAACTCACCAAAAACTCAAATTCGGATTCCATTCATCAAGCTCTTTCAAGACGATTTGAAGGTTGATACATGTTCTATGGACATCCCTGAACTGATCCCAATCATTAAAAGCATAAAAAACATGACCTAATGCATAAACCGAAGCTTACATGTTCTTAATATATTTTTCTTCGATTCACTGCATTTACTTGTTTATAATGAATTTTAGATATGTATTGATGTTTGTTGTTGTCTATAGATGGTTTCTGGACTGTTTGGTGAAGAACTATGGCTGAATCGTGAAAACACCATAGTTAGGGTTTTGAGCTCTAAATTGGGATTCTGTGATTCACTTAATTTAAATTGATTCTAGGACCATAATTGAATTGCATGAAGGTTGGGGATCACAACCATGTAACTAATTTGATGAATTGTTGCATATTGATGAGTATATGATTTTGGCAGGTTTTGTACGCATGAAAAGTCGCAGGAAATTTCCCAGTAAATTTCGCAGGAAAACCTGCGAAAATCCAAGGAAGAAGATGAAGTCAGCGCGCCAAATTTCATATTCAAATTTTATTATAATATTTTATGTTATGTTGTTGGTGTTATATCAGAACAGGTTGCTAGCTCAGTTGGTTGGTGTGTGCGCGTTTGGGGTTGAGGGTCCTGGGTTCGAATCCCTCCAGGCCCTTTTTATGCTATTTTTTGTTTTTGTTATGATTTTCACAGGATTTGAAACAAAACAATATGGAATCCATCCCATATCACCTGCACGCGCGTAACCCAGTGGCTGGCTTGTTGGTCTTAAGGTTGTGAAAGCACAGGGACTGGGTTCGAATCCTAGCCCAAGTAAGTTTTTTTTTCCACTTTTTCTTGTTTTCTTATTTTCTTATTTTATTTGTTTATATTATAGTTAAATAAATTAAAAATGATAAAAAAATATATTCATATTATTTCCTTTGCTATAATTCAAAATTCATCTTTTCAAAAATTAAACTTATTTAGTAAAATTATTTAATATTTATTTTGTTGTATATTATTAATATTATATAATTTTGTATAATTAATTTATATTAGATAATTAACCCTAATTCTATTTTATAAATTTCTAAAACCCTAAAACCTAATAATTTTTACAAACCCTTATTTTCTTTTATAAAATCTTAATTGTATTATAATTTGTAAATTATTTGTAAACTTTAATTATGTATATTATTCTATAATTTGTTTATAATTATTATTTAATATAGTTTTTTTTGCATATAAATAATTTTAGATCATGTTTAAAATAATTAAAAAAACTCTTAATTTAATCTTATAAATTAAATTTATTTTTATAATATGTTTATTTAGTTATAATTAACCATTATTTTCATAACATGTATATAAATTTAAATCTTTATAATAATTAGTATAGTAGGAATTACTTATTTTTCTTAAAATCTTAAAAAATAATAATTTATTAAAAATTGAACTTTTAATTCATTATTCATTATTATGCTAAATTTTATTCTTATTTATTTTATTATTATTAACCACATTTATTTATATATGATTGTTATTATTATTATTGTTACTAACCCAATTATTTATTATTATTTATTTGCTTATTTATTTTTAATTATTATTATAGTGTTATTGTATCCCTTATGTAATATTTGTAGTAGTAATTTTTATTATTTATTTTAAATGCTATGGTTAGTAAATAGGGAGTGCAAGATATGTTTGTATTTAAAAATTGAAATTAGATCATTAACTTAAAGATAAATATTTGAAATGGTACACTCACACTCGTAAGTCGATCTTTGATCGCCATCTCACTTCTTAAGGGTTACCTCTCAAGTTGCCTAAACAAAAGGTCAAATAAGGTGTAAAGCAAAGTCCCTTCATTCACTAATATCATCTAGTCCCTTAACAGATAAAAAGATCAAGTCCCCTCGAATGTTGCCTTCGTAATGATCTTGTCCCTTTCGAATAAAGATGATAAGTCCCTTCGAATTGCTTATACACCTCACAGTTGCCTAAATAAACAGTTGTCCCTTCACTTGTCCCTCATACATCCAGGGTAATGACTACCTATTCCTTAATAATAGGGATAGTCTTACCACTTAAAGGATATTTAAGAACAGAAAAGACTTAACTTAGGGTAGGTTCCTCTTATGTACTTGCTCACTCTTCAAAACATTTCAAAACACATTACACTTCAAATAATTTTCAAAACAAAGTCTTTATATATATCCGGACATGGATCATTATAAAGCACTTAAGAAAATTTTTAATCACACACTACACTTCTCAAAAACAGTTTAAAGTGAGCTAAGTAACTAAGAGCCCATGGATAACCATGGATGTAAAGGGTGCTAACACCTTCCCTTTACATAACCTACCCCCCGAACCCAAAAATCTTTTAAGGTCTTTCCTGTTCTTTTATGCCCTTTCCTTTTGGATAAAATAAAAGTCGGTGGCGACTCTTGCTATCCGCAACACATAACTAAAAGTCAGTTCTCCCACCGTGTTACAGAACTGGCGACTCTGCTGGGGAATTAATAAAAGAGGGGTACCCTTAGGAGTTAGATCACTTTAAACTTGTTTGCTTTGTTTGTTTTACTTTACTTGTTGGGTGCTCTTATGTGTGAATGATCCTAACCCGGATCTAGTGTACCTTAGGTAAATGGCAATAGACCAAGGAAACTGTACGGCGTATACCGATATGGTTGATCTGGTGGCCATAGTTAGTGTGACTTCATGGTTGGTGCTTATGTTCCTTAAGTCAAGTTGAGGATAATATGAGGCTGCCATATGTTGTCAATACACTAACTAACTTTTAGAACCCTAGTCATCCCATCTTAGCCTTTAGAAAGTAGTGAGATAACCGGCTTTGGTGAAGACTGAAGTTGGTTGATACTCGATACTACGCTCATTGAGATTCTAAACTTGGAGGGTTTTGGTTGGCAAGTAAGTTGCCTACTGAACAACCACCCTTGTGAAGGATCAATGATATTGAGATCCCTTAGAACCTGGTTACTTTTGTAGGACAGGATGAACCAACTAAACTTCAGGGGAGGGTATTTACCTTTAAACCTCATGCAAGCCTTCAAACCTAGGGCTATTGTGTGACTTGTTTGTGTGTGCCACATGTTTGTGATTGAGCATAGCATCATAACATCATCATGCATCATAAGCATAGCATTTTCACTAACCATTTCAAGGACCAAAGGATTTATCTTTGTTCTTTGTTGCAGGTCATGGCTTCTACTCGTCGGAATACCATCAGGATCAACTTTGTAGGGATACCTCCTAAGCTTAAGGAATCGGTCTCTCAAATTTCTGAAAACTCCCAGTTCATCAAGAGACATGGTCACCTACTGGATCTAGTCACTTCAGGGTTCAATGAAGACATGATGAGTGTTCTGTTTCAGTTCTTTGATCCTAAGCACCATTGCTTTACATTCCCCGACTATCAGCTAGTTCCTACAATGGAAGAGTTCTCCAAACTTCTGGGTATACCTGTCCTTGATCAGAAACCATTCACAGGTTTGGAAAAGGAGCCTAAACCAGAGGTTATTGTTGCAGCTCTACATCTGAAGAAGTCTGACATTGTTCTAGAAATGAGAAGCGGAGTTAAGGGTATTCTTGCTAAGGTATTGATGGAAAAAGCTCAAGTGTTCTTGAAAGCTATGAGCTATGATGCTTTTGAGGAAATCTTAGCCTTGTTGATTTATGGCTTAGTGTTGTTCCCCAATCCTGATCAGTTCATAGATGTTCATGCCATCAACATATTCCTGAGTCACAATACAGTGCCTACATTGCTTGGAGACATTTTGCACTCTCTTCATACTCGTACTACAAAGGCACGAGGAACTCTGATGTGCTGCATACCTTTGCTATCTAGGTGGTTTATTTCTCACCTTCCTCGCTCAGTGATGAAGAATGAACAAGGGTTCAGGTGGTCTAAAAGGATCATGTCACTCTCTCATTCAGATATCCATTGGTGCTCCAGATCTATGGAGAATGTCACTATCATTGACCGTTGTGGGGAGTTTCCTAATGTGCCACTTCTAGGCATAAGAGGAGGCATTACTTACAACCCTTCCTTAGCTTTACGACAATTGGGTTACGCTCAGAGTGATGGTCCTCATGACATGTTGGTTCAGGGTATTGTGTTTGACTACGACAATGATCTGCAAGGTTACCATCAAAGGTTCATACGAGCATGGGGGAAAGTGAACAAGGTTGACAGCAAGACTCTGGAGCCCAAGTACAGTATTCCTATGGAAGCTTATCTCAGATGGGTGCGATCTCGTGCTCAGACTCTCATGATGCCATATCCTGCTATCCTGCCAGTTACTATGGAGCCTGTTGCTGAAGGGGATACTTCTTATACCATCCTTCACCCAGACATGCCCACTGACATGGAAGACTTACAGAGATCTTGGATTCAGTTGAAGGAGCAAAGGGATACTTTCGAGGCTCATTACAAAGCAAGTCAAGAAAGAATCCTAGAACTAACAAAACAACTTCATGAGGAGCGGAATCTCAACTCATACCTCAACACAAAGAGGAAACGTCCATGGGAGACTTAAAACCCCATCTTTTGTACTTATTTCATTTCATTTTGTAAGCCCAAAGGGCAAACAAAGTTATTACTAATAAAAGTATACTTTCTTGGTTGTTTAAGCAAATTTAAATCCTGCAGTCCTTGAAAACATTGCATACGCATTTACATTCCATATCATTGCATCACAGGTTTCTTGTGCACAGGTTTCTTATCTTCTTGCTGTTTATTTCAGTAATGGCTCTTGAACAAACAGTCAAAGATCTTCAGGCACAAAATGCACAGTTCCAAGAGCTGATCCTGAACTTGTCCAAGGGGCAGGATGAATTGAAGACACTGCTGGCCAAGAAGACTAAAAAGACTAGAAGGTCAGGAGGCCTGATCAATATGGGAAGAAGGTTCAGAGGTCCTGTCAAGACCAAAGAATAGGTTGAAGATTATGAGTCTGAAGAGTCTGAGAAAGAGGGAGGCAGTCTCCACAACACAATAGGGGACTCTGATTCTGAAGCTAACTACTACCATGAGCCTAATGAAGATAAGTTCAAGATGCTGGTGGATAGAATGGATGATATGGAATTGCAAAACTCTTCTGGGCTGGATTTTGAAGACCTGAGTTTGATATCTGGGGTGGTCATACCCATTGGTTTCAAGGTTCCTACTTTCGTAGTTTATGATGGTGTCTCTTGTCCCAAGCTGCATCTGAGATCTTATGTCCGGAGAATCCAACCTCATACTGCTGATAAGAAGTTGTGGATCCATTTCTTCCAAGAGAGCTTATTTGGAGCTCAATTGGAATGGTACTATCAGTTGGAAAGTGTCAACATCCGTGATTGGAATGATCTTGCTGAAGCCTTTTATAAGCAATATCAATACAATGCTGATCTAGCCCCTACTCGCATGCAACTCCAAAGCATGTCTATGGGTGCTAAAGAGAATTTCAAGGAGTATGCCCAGAAGTGGAGAGATTTGGCTGGAAGAGTACAACCTCCTCTAACTGACAGAGAGTTAGTTGATATGTTCATGTGTACGTTGAATGGTCCTTTTTACAGTCATCTTATTGGAAGCTCATCATCTGGCTTCACTGAGTTGATAATGACAGGAGAGCGCGTAGAAAGTGGTATAAAGAGTGGCAAGATCCAAGTGGGTGCTTCTTCATCCAGTACTGCAAAGAAGCCTCCCAGTGGGAAGAAAGAGTCAAATGCTGTGTATGGTCAACCTGATCGTAGTAGGAGGCATCAGTCTATGAGTGCAGTTCATATCTCCAATCCAACTCCTACAACACCAGAGCAGCCACAGGGAAATCAACAGAGGAATAGAAGGCAGTTCACTAAGATCAACATGTCACTGGCCCAAGCCTTGCAACACTTGTTGAAGGGTGAACTTATCACTTTGAGGGATCCTCCTCAGAATCCCAATGTTACCTCACCCAGGTATAATCCTAATGCACGATGTGCATATCATTCAAATTGTCAGGGACATGATACCAATAGTTGCTGGGTATTGAAGAATAAAATTCAGGATATGATTGATGCTGGAGAGATTGAGTTTGACCCTCCGGGTACTCCAAATGTGATTACTGCTCCTATGCCAAATCATGAGAAGACTGTCAATGCCATTGATGAAGTTTCACATATTTCCTCAGTTGCAGATTTGACTACACCATTATCTGTTATCAAGAAGAAGTTAGTACAAGCTGGTTTCTTTCCAGGTTGTCGTGAAGATTGTTTATATTGTGCCTATAAGCCGGATAGTTGATGGAGGTTGAAGGACGGAATTCAACGCCTCATGAATAATTACACCATAGTGTTTGAGAGGACACCACCTTCTGTGGAGAGCATGGTGGACCATATAACTAAAGGTGCGAAGATTGAAGAAGTGGATATGGTTGACAAAGTGCCGGTGAGGATTACTTCCAAGGGTCCTGTCAAAATCACTCATAAGGGTCCAATTAAGATTACTGTTGAAGGCCCTGTGAAGATTGTTGCTGAAGCTAGAGTGGCTCCTATGATCATCACCACTCCTGGTCCTATTCCATATACTTCTGATAAAGTTGTGCCTTGGCATTATGGCTCCGATGTTTATATTCATGGTGTTAAGAAGGAACCCTTAGCTGAGACACCTGTTGTTGGTGAAAACCTTGATGTTGACAATATTGCTGGATCTAGTTACTTCAAAGAATACAGTTACTCCAGTTACTACCTCCACTGCTGATGCTCGGGGCAAAGGTCATGTTATTGAACCTATACAAACTGATGTGCCAGCTACTGATGATCTTGCTAAGCAGATGGAAGAAGTATTGAAAATCATTCGCAAGAGTGATTATGACATTGTTGACCAATTGGGGCATACTCCCTCCAAGATTTCTATGTTGTCTTTATTGTTATGTTCTGAGGCTCATGCCAAAGCCTTGATCAAATTTTTGAAGACTGCTCACGTACCAAATGAGATTTCTGTAGACCAGTTTGAAAATTGTGTTGCACACTTGACCTATGATAATGGGTTAGGTTTCTCCGATGCTGATTTGACTCCGTCCAAGAGGGATCATAACAGGGCTCTACATATCTCTATTGAATGCAGGGGCACTACTCTGTCACATGTGTTAATAGACAATGGTTCCTCGCTGAATGTGTTGCCCAAAGAAGTTCTGAATAAGCTTAGTCCTGAAGATGCTGTGTTGAAGCCTAGTAATATAGTGGTAAAGGCTTTTGATGGCTCGAGAAGAGTGGTGGATGGAGAAATTGATCTCCCAATAAAAGTAGGTTCTCAGGTCTTCAATGCTACTTTTTATGTGATGGATATTCGTCCTTCGTATTCTTGTTTGCTTGGGCGTCCCTGGATCCATGGGGCAGGTGCTGTAACCTCCACCTTACACCAGAAGCTGAGATATCCGGTAGAAGGAAAAGTTATCACTGTGTATGGAGAAGAAGGATATATAGTTAGCCATGTGAACACATTTAAATATCTCGAAGTGGAGGGTGAGTATGTTGAAACTCCGTGCCAGACGTTCGAAGTGGTTCCTTGGTTTGTTAATAATTATGAAGCTCCTCCTGTTGTCAAGAAAGTTCTTGTGGTCACCAGAGTACCTCCAACAATGGCCTCCCTCAAAGATGCTAGAGCTGTGGTGGATGAAGGTGGTTGTACTATATGGGGTCAGCTTCCTGACATCCCTTACAAGTCTGACAAATTTGGTTTGGGTTTCATTGCAGAGTCCCAGAAGGCTGTTCGTCGTGCTCGTGCTGTTCGTATAACCAATCAGGGGATTATGAAGAATTAGGTCAATGTTGTGGGTGACTATGATGAAGACCACAACTTGGACGCTTGGATTTTTCCTACTGTGGGTGCTGGGCTCAATAATTGGAAAGCTGAAGATGTTATTCCTATCTCCTTTAGTCAGGAGTAAATACTATTACTGTGTTGTTACTTATTAAGTTTGTAATTCTTTGAACAATTAAACTCTTAAGCCTTGTGCCTTACTCGGGGCACAATGGTGTGCTTGTTACGGGATATCATTTCATTTGCATACTTCATTCAATAAAAATCAGTGGACATTTCGTTTTCGTAAATATTGTGTTCCTTGTCTTTCTTTTCTTTTCTTTTTGTTTCATCAGCTATGTGTTCTTACACACACCCACATCACTAAAATGCAGATCCTCATCCACTCTGGATCCTGTTGATAACAGTTCTACTATTGCCAATTATAATTTCGAGAATCCGATCTGTCAAGCTGAAGACGGAAATGAGGATGATTGTGAAGTACCTGTAGAGCTTGCTAGGTTGTTGCAACAAGAAGAGAAAGCTATACAACCACATGAAGAGCCAATCAAAGTTGTGAATCTGGGAACTAAAGAGAACAGGAAAGAGGTCAAGAGAGGGGCTGAATTGGAGGATAGTGTCAAGAGCAGATTGATTCAGATGTTATGTGATTATGTGGAGATCTTTGCTTGGTCCTATGAAGATATGCCAAGTTTGGATACAGACATTGTGGTTCACCGTTTACCAGTAAAAGAAGATTGTCGTCCAAAGAAGCAGAAGGTTCGTCGCATGCGTCCTGATATGTCAGAGAAGATCAAAGCAGAGGTAATGAAACAGTTTGATGCAGGGTTCTTAGCTGTGACTTCTTATCCTCAGTGGGTTGCAAATGTGGTGCCGGTACCTAAGAAAGATGGTAAGGTGCGTATGTGTGTAGATTACAGGGATTTGAACAAGGCCAGCCCCAAAGATGATTTTCCACTTCCTCATATTAATGTTCTGGTTGACAACACTGCTCAGCATAAGGTATTCTCTTTTATGGATAGTTTCTCTGGTTCCAATCAGATCAAGATGGCACCCAAAGATATGGAGAAAACAATGTTTGTTACATAGTGGGGAACTTTTTGTTATAAAGTGATGCCATTTGGTTTGAAGAATGCAGGGGCAACATATCAGCGTTCTATGGTGGCTTTATTTCACGATATGATTCATCATGAGATAGAGGTATATGTGGATGATATGATAGCCAGGTCCCAGAATGAAGAACAACATCTTAATCATTTGCATAAGTTGTTTGAGAGGTTGAAGAAATACAAGTTGAGATTGAACCCAAACAAGTGTACTTTTGGAGTTAGATCTGGTAAACTCCTGGGTTTCATTGTCAGTGGAAAAGGTATTGAAGTAGATCCTGCAAAAGTGAAAGCTATACGAGAAATGCCAGCTCCCCGTACTGAGAAGGAAGTTAGAGGTTTCTTGGGACGATTGAATTACATTGCAAGATTTATTTCCCAATTAACCGCCATCTGTGAGCCAATCTTCAAGTTGTTGAAGAAAGATCAGGTGATGGAATGGAATGATGAGTGTCAGACAGCATTTGATGAAATCAAGAGATATCTTCTAGAACCTCCAATTTTGATGCCACCAGTCGATGGAAGACCCTTGATTATGTACTTAACAGTATTAGACAACTCAATGGGGTGTGTGTTGGGGCAACATGACGAGTCTGGTCAAAAAGAGCAGGCAATATACTACCTTAGCAAAAAGTTTACCGACTGTGAAACAAGATACTCACTGCTCGAGAAAACTTGCTGCGCTTTGGCATGGGCTGCTCGCCGACTAAGACAGTATATGTTGACTCATACTACCTTATTGATTTCGAAGATGGATCCAATCAAGTACATATTTGAGAAACCTGCTCTCTCCGGAAGAATTGCAAGATGGCAAATGATCTTAACAGAATATGATATACAGTATACTACTCAGAAGGCCATTAAAGGAAGTGTTGTGGCTGATCATTTGGCTCATCAAGCAGTGGATGATTATCAGTCAATGAGTTTTGAGTTCCCTGATGAAGACATTATGACTATTACCAAAGAACCTGGACAATATGACGGACCTGAACAAGGATCCCGATGGACTATGGTTTTTGATGGAGCTTCTAATGCACATGGTAATGGTGTTGGTGTTGTGATCAGTTCCCCTGAAGGTTGTCATACCCCAATTACTGCCAGACTTTGTTTCTATTGTACCAATAACATGGCTGAGTATGAGGCATGTATCCTGGGTATCAAAGCTGCCATTGATATGAAGATTCAGTTCCTTGACGTGTATGGAGATTCAACCCTGGTAGTAAGTCAGATCAAAGGAGACTGGGATACCAAGCATGATAATCTCGTTCCTTACAGAGAACATGTGTTGTCTTTGATCCCACACTTTAAAGAGATTACCTTTGGACGTATTCCACGAAGAGAGAATCAGTTGGCAGATGCATTAGCTACCATTGCATCCATGTTTGAGATTAGCTGGGATGATGAGGCTCCCAAGATTACTATTGACAGATTTGAGAAGCCTGCATACTGCAATGAGATTGACACTGAAGAAGCAGAGGAGAAGCCTTGGTTCTACGAAGAGAAAAGATATCTTGAAGCTCAGGAGTTCCCTGAAGGGGCATCTGTAAAAGATAGGAAGTTCTTGAGAAGGTTTTCTGCTAAGTTCTTTTTGAGTAATGGAATTCTGTACAAACGCAATCATGATTCAACTATGCTTCGTTGTGTGGATAAGAAGGAAGCAACATAGATTATGGAAGACATGCATGATGGGATCTTTGGCACTTATTCTAGTGGTCATACTATGGCAAAAAAGATATTGAGAGCAGGTTACTATTGGACTACCATGGAAGCTGACTGCTATCAACATTCCAGAACGTGTCACAAGTGTCAAATCTATGCTGATAAAGTACATATACCTCCATCACCATTGAATGTGTTGACTGCTCCTTGGCCTTTTTCCATGTGGGGCATTGATATGATTGGTGAGATCAAGCCTATTGCTTCTAATGGGCATCGTTTCATCCTGGTCGCTATTGATTACTTCACGAAGTGGGTGGAGGCAGCTTCATTTGCATCTGTTACTAAGAATGTGGTGGCTCGATTCATTAAGAATAATCTCATATGTAGGTATGGCATCCCTGAAAGGATTATTACTGACAATGGCTCTAATTTGAACAACACTGTGATTACTGATCTCTGCACGCAGTTCAAGATTAAGCATCACAACTCTTCTCCGTATCGTCCAAAGATGAATGGGGCAGTAGAAGCTGCTAACAAGAATATTAAGAAGATTATACAGAAGATGACTGTTGCTTATAAGGATTGGCACGAGATGTTACCATTTGCTCTTCATGGTTATCGTACTACAATACGTACTTCAACAGGGGCAACCCCATTCTCCTTAGTCTATGGTATGGAAGCAGTTCTGCCCATTGAAGTTCAGATTACCTCCTTAAGAATTATGAAGGATGCAGGCTTGGATGAAGATGAGTGGATTCAGACCCGACTTGACCAGATAAATTTGATTGATGAGAAGAGGTTAGCAGCTATGTGTCATGGTCAGATGTACCAGAAACGAATGATCAAGGCTTTCAACAAGAAGGTTAAGCCTAAGGTATATCAGGCTGGTGACTTGGTAATCAAGCGTATCATGTTACCACAGGGTGACCCTATGGGCAAGTGGACTCCTACATATGAAGGGCCATTTGTGGTCAAAACAGTATTCTCAGGAGGTGCCATGATACTTACTACTAGGGATGGTGAAGACTTCCCACAACCTGTAAACGCAGACATAGTTAAAAAATACTATGCATAAAAAGAGACCCACTAGGTTGACTGGCCTAGGCAAAAATAAGGGCATCCCGGCGAACCAAAAGGGTTCGGGCAAAAATTAGGGATATATATAAAAAAATGTACACCCGGCAAGTCGAAAACCTGAAAAGGCGGCTTGGGCAAAAAAGGGTATCCTGGTGGATTGAAAACCTGAAAGGGCAATCCAGGCAAAAGTTAGGGATTAAAGCGTATGACTATGTCTCGTTTGGATCACCCATGAAATTACAACCAGTTGTGCTACTTACTTAAGCTCGAACAGATAAAGCTCAATCCAATCGTTTCCGTTTCGACGGCAGAAGATGAGATACTTGAAGATAATGGCAATAGTAGAATTGAAACTCAATAGGATTATTTCCCACATAGCTGATTTTCTTGTTTTGTAAAATTTTATGACGAATTCCTCTTACTAGGATTTCTATCTCCTTGTACAAACTTACCTATGTATAGGTTACTTTGTGATATAAATAAAATTCCATCTTTGAATCCAGATTTACTTTTACCCTATTTACATAAGCGAAACGTCCATTGGTTGTGTTTGAATGTATGTATGCTTTTGAATATGATTGATGTTTACCAGAAATGCATAAATTCTTAATATGATTGATGTTTACCAGAAATGCATGAAAATGCAGTAATAGTATTTACTAAGGACGAACGAGGGAAGGATTTCAACGAAGCTTCGCCGGTTCATTCCCACAAGACAGCTACAAATCCCCTAGTAGGGCAAATCCATCATCATAAGTACTTCGAGTCACATCTCCCCTGGAATTTATATCCATCTCTTTTATCCTCATACGGATAGTCGGGAATTTATTCTTCCAATAGGAATACGACGAACAAAGACGGGAGGATATATATACCTTACTATCGAACGAAGAGGGGAGGTTATGTATACCTTACTATCGAACGAAGACGGGAGGTTATGAATACTATATTATCAAACAAGACAGGAACGAGTTCCTCATATTCTTCAGCAACAAATCAGGATTTATTTTCCTTGGCCAGTAGTTGTTATACGAAGATATCCAGACGCTTCAGGCTGCATGATACATACATACATCATTTACCTCATATCATAACATACATATCCATAAGTACATAATATATTACTTAAGTGCATCATACTATACATGCATACATAGTGCATAAACTGATATTATCTCGCAGAATGTTATATACATCATGATATTTGCTTTGCAGATTAATTCTCCAGCAGACAAACTTCATCAACAACTTGTTACCTTGGGCCGTTGTTTATCTTCCCAAAGGTTATCTCATTACCTCGGGACGTTGTTTATCCTCCTGAAAGCTATCATGACCTTGAGCCGTTGTTTATCTTCCCAAAGGTTATCTCATTATCATGGGACGTCGTTTATCTTCCCGAAGGCTATCTTGAGACGTCGTTTATCTTCTCAAAAGCCATATCATGACTTTGGGCCGTTGTTTATCCTCCCAAAAGTTATCATTATACCTCAGGACGTTGTTTATCCTCCTGAAAGCTATCATTGTACCTCAGGACGTTGTTTATCCTCCTGAAAGCTATCATTTCTTTAGGCCATTGTTTATCTTCCCAAAAGTTATACTTATACCTCAGGACGTTGTTTATCCTCCTGAAAGCTATCATTACTTTGGGCCGTTGTTTATCCTCCCAAAAGTTATACTTATACATCAGGATGTTGTTTATCTTCCTGAAAGTTATACCCTTACCTTGGGCCGTTGTTTATCTTCCCAAAAGGTTATCTCATTATCTTGGGCCGTTGTTTATCCTCCCAAAAAGCTATATCTTCATATTTTGGACTGCTTTGTTCTCCAAGAGATATATTTGAAGAACTTTTCTCCAAGTGGCATCTTTAAGCCCACTCAAGCATATACAACTAGTCATCAGTATCACTCTACGCACCGGTGAGTGCAAATTTTTGGGCTTTTATGTTCAATCCCCTTCAACCTTCCAGGTCACGACTGGCACATATACCAATCTAACCCCTCAGGTTTCAGAAAATTGAACAGGGGCAGCTGTTGCACCCCAAAATTTTCCCTCACAAAACAAGACTTTGTGCACTAAGAGGTTCAAAAGGTTCACAAGGTTCACAAGACATCTTATGAGGTTCACAAAGTTCACAATTAGTCAGAAGATTTGACAATTCCCTCAGAGAATGCATCCTCCTAAGCAATGCATCCTAAACCAGGGTTTTGACTTTAATCAGGCTAAATGGACTTCCAAGACTTCAAGTGAACTTCATAACATCTTATATGTGTTTAAGAATACCCATGACAAGTTTTAAAACTTTTCTCAAAGGTTTGCTCAGTCAGATGATCAGATAAGTCAAAATCAGTCAAAGTAGTTAAAAAGTCAAACTGAGGTCAACTGTGGTCAAACCAAAGTCAAACTTCATGATTTTTTGCCAACATCAAGTATATGAAGTAAAATTCATCATTTTATCAAGGGTTGATCATGATTCATCAAGGATATTTCAGATCATCAAGAATCAGAAGTTTCTAAATTAGGGTTTCCTGAGGAAAAGTCAACTGAACTTTGACCAGCCATAACTTTCACATGCTTCATCAAATTTTTCCCATCCAAAGCTCATTTTGAAGGAAATTGAATTCTATACAACTTTGTGTCTCACAAGCCAAGCCCAAAAATGCTTCATTTGGAAGGTATGAGCTAAGACATTATAGGTCCTTTTGAAAGTCAACAAAAAGTCACAACTTTAAAAGGGCATAACTTGAGAATGGTAAATGATATGGACATGAAACCAATGGGGTTGGTTAGAGGACTCTTCAAGATTTCCAAAATGTCCAAGAACACCCTCATATCATCAAAATTTAAGGATTTGTGCCCTTGCAAAGTTGGGAAATTTTTGGGTGGTTTATGAAGGAAATAGGGTCTTAAAACCATAATTCTTCAAATGGGCTGAACTTTTTGTGACCCAAGGTGTTCCATGACATCATGCACGAAATTTATTTAATATTTTCATAATTTTATTTTATTTATTATGATTTTTTATATTAAAAATCATTTTAAATTTAAATAAAATATCAAATATGAAGATTTAAAATATATTTTGATTTTAGAAAGTCATAAACATGAGTTGGATCAGATTGATATGCAATTGATGATGATTGTCTTAAGATAGAAAGGTCTCATTCAAAAATATATGAAATTCAAGTCATGATCTTTTTCAATCTTCAAAAATCAAAAAGTCCAAATAACCATCCAATTTTTTGACCTAGTTTCATTCAACTATAAGTATACAAACCTAACACAATGCACAAGGACGAAAATTCTGCCTCAAGAGTAAGTTTCCAATTTTTCAAAACTCACCAAAAACTCAAATTCGGATTCCATTCATCAAGCTCTTTCAAGACGATTTGAAGGTTGATACATGTTCTATGGACATCCCTGAACTGATCCCAATCATTAAAAGCATCAAAAACATGACCTAATGCATAAACCGAAGCTTACATGTTCTTAATATATTTTTCTTCGATTCACTGCATTTACTTGTTTATAATGAATTTTAGATATGTATTGATGTTTGTTGTTGTCTATAGATGGTTTCTGGACTGTTTGGTGAAGAACTATGGCCGAATCGTGAAAACACCATAGTTAGGGTTTTGAGCTCTAAATTGGGATTCTGTGATTCACTTAATTTAAATTGATTCTAGGACCATAATTGAATTGCATGAAGGTTGGGGATCACAACCATGTAACTAATTTGATGAATCGTTGCATATTGATGAGTATATGATTTTGGCAGGTTTTGTACGCATGAAAAGTCGCAGGAAATTTCCCAGTAAATTTCGCAGGAAAACCTGCGAAAATCCAAGGAAGAAGATGAAGTCAGCGCGCCAAATTTCATATTCAAATTTTATTATAATATTTTATGTTATGTTGTTGGTGTTATATCAGAACAGGTTGCTAGCTCAGTTGGTTGGTGTGTGCGCGTTTGGGGTTGAGAGTCCTGGGTTCGAATCCCTCCAGGCCCTTTTTATGCTATTTTTTGTTTTTGTTATGATTTTCACAGGATTTGAAACAAAACAATATGGAATCCATCCCATATCACCTGCACGCGCGTAACCCAGTGGCTGGCTTGTTGGTCTTAAGGTTGTGAAAGCACAGGGACTGGGTTCGAATCCTAGCCCAAGTAAGTTTTTTTTTCCACTTTTTCTTGTTTTCTTATTTTCTTATTTTATTTGTTTATATTATAGTTAAATAAATTAAAAATGATAAAAAAATATATTCATATTATTTCCTTTGCTATAATTCAAAATTCATCTTTTCAAAAATTAAACTTATTTAGTAAAATTATTTAATATTTATTTTGTTGTATATTATTAATATTATATAATTTTGTATAATTAATTTATATTAGATAATTAACCCTAATTCTATTTTATAAATTTCTAAAACCCTAAAACCTAATAATTTTTACAAACCCTTATTTTCTTTTATAAAATCTTAATTGTATTATAATTTGTAAATTATTTGTAAACTTTAATTATGTATATTATTCTATAATTTGTTTATAATTATTATTTAATATAGTTTTTTTTGCATATAAATAATTTTAGATCATGTTTAAAATAATTAAAAAAACTCTTAATTTAATCTTATAAATAAAATTTATTTTTATAATATGTTTATTTAGTTATAATTAACCATTATTTTCATAACATGTATATAAATTTAAATCTTTATAATAATTAGTATAGTAGGAATTACTTATTTTTCTTAAAATCTTAAAAAATAATAATTTATTAAAAATTGAACTTTTAATTCATTATTCATTATTATGCTAAATTTTATTCTTATTTATTTAATTATTATTAACCACATTTATTTATATATGATTGTTATTATTATTATTGTTACTAACCCAATTATTTATTATTATTTATTTGCTTATTTATTTTTAATTATTATTATAGTGTAATTGTATCCCTTATGTAATATTTGTAGTAGTAATTTTTATTATTTATTTTAAATGCTATGGTTAGTAAATAGGGAGTGCAAGATATGTTTGTATTTAAAAATTGAAATTAGATCATTAACTTAAAGATAAATATTTGAAATGGTACACTCACACACGTAAGTCGATCTTTGATCGCCATCTCACTTCTTAAGGGTTACCTCTCAAGTTGCCTAAACAAAAGGTCAAGTAAGGTGTAAAGCAAAGTCCCTTCATTCACTAATATCATCTAGTCCCTTAACAGATAAAAAGATCAAGTCCCCTCGAATGTTGCCTTCGTAATGATCTTGTCCCTTTCGAATAAAGATGATAAGTCCCTTCGAATTGCTTATACACCTCACAGTTGCCTAAATAAACAGTTGTCCCTTCACTTGTCCCTCATACATCCAGGGTAATGACTACCTATTCCTTAATAATAGGGATAGTCTTACCACTTAAAGGATATTTAAGAACAGAAAAGACTTAACTTAGGGTAGGTTCCTCTTATGTACTTGCTCACTCTACAAAACATTTCAAAACACATTACACTTCAAATAATTTTCAAAACAAAGTCTTTATATATATCCGGACATGGATCATTATAAAGCACTTAAGAAAATTTTTAATCACACACTACACTTCTCAAAAACAGTTTAAAGTGAGCTAAGTAACTAAGAGCCCATGGATAACCATGGATGTAAAGGGTGCTAACACCTTCCCTTTACATAACCTACCCCCCGAACCCAAAAATCTTTTAAGGTCTTTCCTGTTCTTTTATGCCCTTTCCTTTTGGATAAAATAAAAGTCGGTGGCGACTCTTGCTATCCGCAACACATAACTAAAGTCAGTTCTCCCACCGTGTTACAGGATGCACTACTCAAGGTTCTGCACGCTGCCTACGTGCCAGAAGAGATCACTGTGAATCAGCTGGAAACAGTAGTGTCAAATGTCAATACTAGCCATGGGCTAGGTTTCACTGATGCTGATTTAACAACAGAAGGACGTCTCCACAACAAGCCTTGCACATAACCCTGGAGTGCAAGGGAGCTGTACTATCTCATGTTCTTGTAGACACTGGGTCCTCACTCAATGTCTTACCCAAAAAAGCCCTTGTCAAACTCGAATATGATGGGCTAGCTCTTCGGCCAAGTAATCTTGTGGTTAAGGCTTTTGACGACTCCAAGAGATCTGTTCTTGGAGAGGTGGAGCTGCTAGTGATAATCGGTCCACAAGTATTCAAGACCATTTTCTATGTGAAGGACATACAACCTGCTTATAGCTGTTTGTTAGGTCGACCATGGATTCACGCCGCAGGCGCAGTAACGTCGACCCTTCACCAGAAACTGAAGTACGAATGGGAAGGACAGATTATCACCATCTGTGGCGAGGAAGACATATTTGTTAGCCATCTGGATACATACAAGTATATTGAGATGGATGGTGAAATCCATGAGACAATGAGCCAAGGGTTCGAGGCCCTGAATGTCAATGAGGCTACTGAAGTATTTTCTGCATCCCAAAAGACAGGATGGGTACTTCAATTGTCTCCTATCAGCAAGCCCGAAAGGTTGTCGAAGACGGAAACGCTCAAGGCTGGGGCAAGCTGCTACCAGTGGAAAAGAAGGAAGATAAATTCGGTTTGGGTTACAGACCATTCCGACAAGATCAATCAGAGGCTGCAAAGGAGCCCAAATTTGTCAGTGGGGGATGCTCACCCCATATGCTGTTAACAATCTGGAAGACGAGGCGGAAAGCAACCGCAACCTGGAGAGCTGGATACGTCCAAGGATCCCAGGGAACCAAGTCCTTAACTGGTCTTCCCAGGAAATTATAAGGGTTACTCCTGCAGAGTAATTATTATTTCCTGTCTTTTTAGCATGCATCAAGTCCTGCATCTTGCCCAAGGTGTCAGGACTCATTTTGTAATAGGGTAATATTGTAATTTTGTGCAAATGATTAATCAATGAATATCAGACATCTTTTGCAAACGAGTCTCTTTTTCGCTAACTATCTTTTCATTTTTCACTTTTGAACAAAATAATAAAATGGCAATGTTTTCAAAATAACTAATTTCCTTTTCACTTTTTCTAAACAAGATTAAAACTGATAACTAAAACGAACCAATCTCAACCCTTGCAGAGATTACCCTCCAGATTGTACTGAAAACAGCACTGCTATTATCTTGTATGACTTCGACAATACAATTAATCAAGTTGATGAAGGGGTTGAGGAAGACTATGAGTTACCAGAAGAGTTAGCCAGGTTGTTGAGACAAGAAGAGAAAGTGATCACTCCTCATCAGGAGGAGGTTGAGACAGTTAATCATGGTACTGAAGAAGACTTGAAGGAAGTGAAGATTGGAGCCAGTCTGCAAGCTTCAGTGAAGGAACAACTCATTGACATGCTTCGAGAATACGTCGACGTCTTTGCCTGGTCCTATCAAGACATGTCAGGTCTTGATACTGATATTGTTATGCACAAGCTGCCTTTGAAAGAAGATTGTCCTCCAGTGAAACAGAAGTTGCGCCGTACTCGCCCAGATATGGCCATGAAGATTAAAGAAGAAGTACAAAAACAGTGGGACGCCGATTTCGTTGCTGTAACTAGTTACCCGCCGTGGGTCGCTAACATTGTACCAGTGCCTAAGAAGGATGGAAAAGTAAGGATGTGTGTGGATTACCAGGATCTGAATAGAGCTAGCCCAAAGGATGACTTCCCTTTATCTCACATTGATGTATTGGTTGACAACACAGCTCAATTCTCGGTGTTCTCTTTCATGGATGGATTTTCTGGGTATAATCAGATCAGGATGTCACCCGAAGACATGGAAAAGACCACCTTCATCACATCTTGGGGCACATTTTGTTATAAGGTAATGCCTTTTGGATTGAAGAATGCCGGTGCGACCTATCAACGGGCTATGGTAACGTTATTCCATGATATGATCCACAAAGAAATTGAATGCTACGTGGATGACATGATTGCCAAGTCCCTTACTGAAGAAGATCATCTGGTGAATCTGCTGAAGTTGTTCAAGCGCCTGAGAAAGTATCAGCTGAAGCTAAACCCCAACAAATGCACATTCGGGGTACGATCCGGTAAGCCGTTGGGATTCATTGTAAGTGAAAAAGGAATTGAAGTTGATCCTGACAAAGTCAAAGCCATTCAGGAAATGCCTGCACCTAGGACTGAAAAGGAAGTTCGGGGGTTCTTAGGTAGATTGAACTACATATCAAGATTCATATCTCACCTTACAGCAACCTGTGAGCCCTTGTTCAAGTTGTTAAGAAAAGAGAAAACAATCAGGTGGAATGAAGATCGTCAGAAGGCTTTTGACAAAATCAAGGAGTACCTGCAAGAACCTCCAATTCTTATGCCTCCAGTTGAAGGAAGACCTCTAATAATATACCTGACAGTATTAGAAGAATCAATGGGGTGTGTGTTGGGCCAACATGACGAGTCTGGTCGAAAAGAGTACGCAATATACTACCTAAGCAAAAAGTTTACCGACCGTGAACAACGTTATTTAGTGCTCGAGAAAACTTGTTGTGCTTTAGCGTGGGCTGCTCGCCGACTAAGACAGTATATGTTGACTCACACTACTTTGTTGATTTCAAAGATGGATCCAGTCAAGTACATATTTGAGAAGCCAGCACTTACCGTAAGGGTTGCAAGATGGCAAATGATTCTGACAGAGTATGACATTCAGTACACATCTCAAAAGGCCACCAAAGGTAGTGTACTATCTGACTATCTAGTTGAGCAACCCAATGATGATTATCAACCAATGAGATTTGACTTCCCTGATGAAGACATCATGTTCCTGAAAGCAAAAGATCATGAAGAGCCTGTTCACAATGAAGGGCCTTACCCAGAAGAAGAATGGACTATGATGTTTGATGGGGCTATCAATATGAATGGTCATGGAGTTGGTGCAGTGCTCATTACACCTAAAGGAGTCCATATGCCTTTCTCGACAAAACTCACTTTTGCCTGCACTAACAATGAAGTTGAATACGAAGCCTGTATCATGGGTCTTGAGGAATCCATTGACCTCAGGATCAAGACTTTAACTGTATTCGGAGATTCAGCTTTGGTAATCAATCAGACCAACGACAAATGGTACACCCACCAAGAGCATCTGATTCCATACCGTGACTATACGAGGAGATTATTGACTTTCTTCACAATAGTCAAACTTGAGTACATCCCTCGAGACGAAAATCAGTTCACATATGCTTTAGCTACCATTTCCTCTATGATCAAGGTTCAGACTGCCAATTTTGTTCCTCAAATTTAGGTGTCCAGACTAGACCGACCAGCATACGTATTCTCCGTGGACATTGCCAAAGATGACAAGCCTTGGTTCCATGACATCAAATGCTTCTTGGAGGATCAAACATACCCACCTGGGGAATCATCCAATGATAAGAAAACATTAAGAAGGCTAGCCGGTAGTTTCTTCCTTAATGTTGATGGTTCATTATACAAAAGAAACTTTGACATGGTTCTGCTCAGATGTGTTGATAAGAAAGAAGCAGACTTGCTGATGCACGAGGTGCATGAAGGATATTTTGGTACCCATGCTGGAGGACATGCAATGGTAAAGAAATTGTTAAGATCAGGTTACTACTGGATCACAATGGATGCAGACTGTTGTGCCTATGCCAGAAAATGCCATAAATGTTAGATTTATGCAGATAAAGTGCATGTGCCTCCAAATCCTTTGAACGTAATGTCTTCACCTTGGCCCTTTGCCATGTGGGGCATTGACATGATTGGAAAGATTGAACCGACTGCTTCAAATGGCCACAGATTCATCTTAGTAACCATTGATTACTTCACCAAATTGTTTGAAGCAATTTCATATGCAAACGTCACCAGGCAAGTGGTAGTAAGATTTCTGAAAAGAGATATCATTTGTCGATATGGAGTACCCGAGCGAATCATTACTGATAATGGTTCCAATTTGAACAACAAGAGGATGGTAGAACTGTGTCGGGACTTCAAAATCCAATATCACAACTCTTCTCCTTACAGGCCAAAGATGAATGGCGCTGTTGAGGCAGCTAACAAGAACATCAAGAAGATTGTGTAGAAGATGGTGGTTACTTACAAGGACTGGCATGAAATGTTACCATTTGCTTTGCATGGGTATCGTACCTCAATCAGAACATCCACTGGCGCAATACCTTATCAGTTGGTGTATGGTATTGAAGTTGTCCTACCTGTTAAAGTTGAGCTACCCTCCTTACGGGTAATGATGGATGTGAAGCTGAACGAAGCAGAATGGGTCCGATCTCGGTACAATCAACTGAATCTGATTGAAGAGAAGCGATTAGCTGCAATTTGTCATGGGAAGTTATATCAGAAAAGAATGAAGAAAGCCTTCGATCAGAAAGTCAGACTTCGGGAATACCAAGTGGGAGATCTTGTGCTGAAAAGACTTCTCCCTCCTCATACAGACCACAGGGGCAAATGGACTCCGAATTACGATGGTTCATTCATAGTAAAGAAGGTTTTCTCTGGCGGAGCACTAATGCTCACCACTATGGATGGTGAAGATTTCTTGTCCCCTGTGAATTCAGATGCAGTGAAAAAAATACTTCGCATAAAATGACCCGCTGGACATAAAAATAGAATGTAAGTCCAGGCAAATATAGGGCATCCCGGCGAGTCTAAAACAAAAAATGTACACCCGCTGAGTTGAAAAGCCGCATTGGACAGCTCAGGCAAAAATGGGTATCCCGGTGGATTGAAAACCCGAAAGGGCGATTCACGCAAAATAAGGGAATAAGCGAACAACTGCATTTTGAATTTGTTTGTATCGCTTACAACACGGCAGGCTTCAAAAGGTTAAAGCGTCGGTCAGAATCAACCTTCTTCAGAAAGCAAGATGAGAAGAACGTCAAGGTCATACAGGTCATAGCAAAGGAAGTTCACCGGAGCGTCGTCAACATTGCCAACACTTTTACTTTTCTCAATTTATAGCAATCTCCTCATTCCAGGGGATTTTTTTCTTTGACTATATTTGCCAATTCAGGGCACCCAAATTAATAAAATCAGATTTTCAGTCACACCTCATTTCGTACATTTCTGTTTCGTTTTCAAAATGTCCAATATCCATGATATAATATTTGCATAAAACAAATGTGCCATTTTTAATAAATGCTCGCAGGAAATGTATTTTCTCCCAGGAATACCTAACTCTTATGAAGGAATCCGGTAAGGGATACCTCGGGATACTTGTGCATTTCTTTGTCTTAACAGGATTGCAGATATTCAAATACACAGCATGGGGCATGCCTAACATCACTTCCCCATCACACCTCCTCTAAGCAGTATCTGGAATACTTTTTCCCAGCGGAGTTGTCAAAGCCTCCTCATCCCCAGCCAGGATCCCCACAGAGAACTCTAGGAAGATCATTCAGTGATCTTTCCTCCCACAAACAGAGTGCCAGGTCTCTCAAAGACAAAAGAACCATCTCCCCGCAGAGTTCCAGCCTCTACCCAGAAGAGAAATGCCTGAAATTCTCACACAACAAAGTGACGTAAGCTTTCTTATCCCCAGCTGGGGTTCTCCTTACAAGATAGGTCTACCAATGATCTATTCCCCCAAGCAGAGCTATATATCTTAACAGATCTACCAATGATCTTCCCCAGCTAGGATACTCCCCCAAGCAGATCAGCCAGAGATCTCCATAACAGCGGGATCCAAATCCCGGATTGGTTTCCCTTTGCATAATCATAGCATTCGCATCATTTTTCCCCACAAAGCGTAGCATTCCGTCTAATACGGAGAATTACGGAAAAAATCAAACATATTGCATGATCACAAGCCAGGTTCGAACCAGTCACCTGCAAATACCATCAGTATTTCATCGGTAATGTATATAAAGCTCACTTGCCTTGCAAATAAAAGCCAAAGCGTCCCCTTTGCACTCTCCAACATAAATAAATGTTCATATATACCTTTTCGACACTCGTCCGTGTCATACTACTCCCCTACAGATATAAGCCAAATACCCTCTTTGCATTCTCAAATGCGGATACCTATATACTCTTCTGACACTCGTCCGTGTCACCTCTCCCCAGCATGGTTGCCCAATCACTTGTTGCAAATCGAACACTTGTTATAATACACTCTTGTTGACACCCGTCTGTGTCATCCTATCCCCGCAGGTCGCCAGAATACCTTTTACACTCTCACATATAAATGATTGTTTATAACTTATACATTTTCTCTTCTGACACCCGTCCGTGTCAAACCTTCCCCAGCAAGTGGAACACTCGTCCGTGTCTTGCTCATACTTCAAAATACTCATTCATACTTATATAGATACTCGTTTGTATCTTGTATATACACTTATTCCCCACAGATTCGACACTCGTCCGTGTTCTTTGTTAAACAGTTGGTACTCGTCCGTACCATCATCTCTGAACATGCGTCAGCGTTTGTTTCTACCGATACTCGTCCGTATCATGGTCTCAAGGATGCTCGTCCGCATCTTTAATCTATACACAGCATCAAAACACTTATACCTTTTTATTCTTAAGCGTAAGCACTCATCCGTGTTTACCATTCCCCAGTAGAACAACTTTCGTCTATCCGACATTCGTCCTATGTCGTGATACTTTCGGCAACCGTACCGTTCCAGGTGATCGTCCTTCACCTTTGGATGATCATCCCTCATCCCTTTCCCTCAGCGGAGTCTCCATTATTGGAACCCTTTTCTATCCGGAATTCGTCCTATGTCGTGATATTCAGCAACCGTCCCCTACTAGGTGATCGTCCTTCACCTTTTGATGATCGTCCTTCATCATTTTATCTGATGGCCGTCCCCATCGTCGATCTTGTTATCTGACATTCGTCCTATGTCATGATAAATATGAGAGCAGCCGTACCCTGCTAGGTGGTCGTCCTTCACCTCTTGATGATCGTCCTTCATCATGCTTGTCCGATGGCCGTCCCCATTGTCGACCTTTTTCTATCCGACATTCGCCCTATGTCGTGATAAAGAGCAGCCGTCCCCTGCTAGGTGATCGTCCTTCACCTTTGATGACCGTCCCTCATCATTATTTCATTTATTAACCTGATGGCCATCCCCATCGTTGTTTACTTTTACTTTCCAAGCCTGATGGCCGTCCCCATCATGGCTTTTAATCCCCATGGAGTCTTGTTTCTTTACCTGATGGTCGTCCCCGTCATGGTCTCTTTATTTCCCTAGCATGTCGGTCGTCCCCGTCATTGCTTCATCCCCAGCAATCGTCCTCTGCTTGATGGTCGTCCTCCATCTCCCGCATTTAATAATCATATAATACCTTTATTTTACAATTTATATCCCTTTTCTTCTTCTCCCCAGTGAGTGCAAATTTCGTATTGTCTTTGGTATTCAACCACAAGTTATCTTGTTTGTCTGTTAAGCCGTCACTTACATCCTACACAACTAACTCATGTTTGAATAGGGGCAGCTGTAAACACCCCAAATTTTCCCTCACTAATTTCACACCATGGCTTGTGATCTTCCATATTTGCATTAGTTTAAGCATATCATATCATATTTCATTTTTGTTTCATCTGCATAGTTCAAGTTCATCTGCATCTAGGGTTTGTTATCTGAGCAATCGAAGGATCCATATGAGCCACTCTAAAGGTCTCCATCCATTCCAAGAGGGTCCATGTATGTTCTATCATCATATTATATCCCTCAAAGATCAAGGAAGTCAAAAAATCACAAGAACTTAGAAAGCATGGAAGTAGAGCTAGGGTTTCACTACACAGATGACCTGAAATTAGGGTTTTGGTTTCAGAGGCCATAAATCCAAATTTTTTGGCCATTCTTGTTTCTAATAGTCTCAATATGTTATAAGGATCATGTGTACCAAGTTTGATGAAAAAATTCACTGTGGAAGTCATTTGTTCACTGGGTAACTTCTTGAGCAAGTCAGAGCAAAATCAGGGCATCTGAGGCCCCCAACAATGGAACCAAAGTGGATTTTTCATCAAATTGAAGTTATATGATCTTTATTTGATCATTGGAGTGCTTGGAAGTTCACAAAATTGAAGAAATTTGAGCTAAACCAAAAGTTGCCAAAAATGGAAATGACTTGTAATGGAAACTTTCCATTTTGGGAAAGTTTTTCAACCTCCTCTTTCTCAACCATAAATGCTTCAAATGAAAAATTGTTGGTCATGAAAGTTGTAGATTGGATCATTCCCTTTTCAAAAAGTACAAGAACAAGTCCTAATTCATTATGGAACTCAAGTTATGGCCTTGCAAAGTTGGCAAAAATCCTATAATTTTCACTTTCACACCAAAGAGGATTTTTTGCAATTTCACATACCAAGCCATTTTGTGACCTCTAATCATTCTCTAAGCATCATACCAACATAATAAAATGCATTGTGACCAAAATTTCCCAAAGAATCATTCTATTTCATGCCTTGAACTTCAAGTAATTCAAAAGGGGTCAAAATTCTTCAAATTTGCAAAAAGGGATGAATCTTCTCATACACTTGCTGCATCACCCCAAAACCTTTTCCATGGCTCTCCTTGATCAATGCTGAGCCAGGACATGCCAAAGAACAACTGCAACATGAGCCCATACCTCAATTACACAATTTGTTGACTTTTTGCAAGAGAGCCCATACCAATCAACTGCAGCCACAACCACTCTCTGGCCAATAGGGTTATGTTATGTGGACCAAAAGCAAGCCAATCCATAATTTTCTCTCACACATTCACACCATGGCTTGTGATCTTCTCATGTGCATAAGTTCAATCATATCATCTCATATTGCATGTTTGCTTCACTGCATTGGCTCTAAGTCATTTGCATCTAGGGTTTGTGATCTGAGCCATCCCTGAGCCATTTGAACCACCCCAAAGGTCTTCAATCACTTCAAAGGGGTCCATGTGTGTTCAAGCATCATATTACATCCTCACAGGGTCAAAGAAGTCAAAGAATCACAAGAACTGAGAATGACATGGAAGCAGAGCCAAGCTTAACTGCACAGGTGACCTAAAATTAGGGTTTTGGTTTCAAAGGCCATAACTCCAAATTTTTTGGTCATTCTTGTTTCTATTGGTCTCTATATGTTATGAGGTTCATACATATCTTTTTTTCATGAAGAAATTCAATGGGGAAGGCATCTGATCAAAGGTTGACTTCTTGAGCAAGTCAGTGCAAAATCAGGGCATCTGAAGCCCCCAATGACCCAACCAAAGGGTGTTCCCCATCATTTTGAATGTGTATGGTCTTTATGTGATCATAGAAGATGTTAGAAGTTCACAAAATTGAAGAATTTCAAGCCATTTGCAAAGTTGCCTTTTTGGGAAAGTGACTTGTAATGAAAACTTGCCATTTTGGGAAAGTTTTTCAACCTCCTCTTTTTGATTCAAAAATGCTTCAAATGAGAAAACTTTGGTCATGAAAGTTGTAGAATGGATCCTCCCATTTTCAAAAAGTACAAGAACTCATTCTAATTCATTTTGGATCAAAATTTATGGCTTGTCAAAGTTGGCAAAAATCATATAATTTCAAGTTTCACACCAAAGAGGCAAAGTTGCAAAACCTCATGCCAAGGCAAAATGTGACTTCAAATGGACTTCTATGCGTTACACAAACATAAACCATGACCTAAAAATCAGAATGCACCAAAGAACCTCCAAGTTTCATGACTTATGCTTCAAGAAATCACAAAAGGGCCAAACTTTGTGAAAATTGCAAAACCTCACATAAACCCTAATCCACTTGTTGCATTGCCTCAAATTCATTTCCATGGTTCTCCTTGATCACAGCTGAGCCAAGCCATGCCCTTGTACCATGACTGAACCAGCCCATACCTCCTCTTACACAAAAGTTTACTTTTGGCAAAATGGCTCATACCAATCAAGCTAGGCCAGCAACAACTCTCTGACCTATCCCAACTTGATACATGTACCAAAAGGAACTCAACACATAACACAACACAGCCTAATCTCTCCCACAAGTCAGCATCCTCAAAACTCACCTCTTATGCATTTTCATTCGAATCTCTCCATACAAGCTTCAAACCTCAAAACAAATCCCACAGAACAACTCACCCTAGCCTTCTGATCATTTCCCAACCATCAATATGCTTTGAAAGGCCCACAATCAAAAACACGATTTTTCACTTCCCTTGAACAAAACTTCATCAAACTCTTAAACCAGCCATAAAAAATTCCAAACAAGCATTGCAAGCTTCTCAGGGGGTTCATTAAAGGCATCTTGGACCAAAGAAGCAGCCAGAAAGTTCCAAAGATCAAAGCTCCAGTTCAGGTGAGCTCATGAACAATTTTTCCAGAAACTTGTTTTTAAGTTACTAAATGGTTCTTTATGCTTCACTGATCATGTTGATGTGTTTTGTTTTGAAAATGGTTGAGAAATGAGTGTGTATTCATGTTCTGAAATTTTTTGACCTAGAACTGTTTTGATTCGATTCTCACTTTTGATGTGTTTTAAATGTTGTTTGTTTGTTGATTCTTAATGTATGATGTATGGGGATCATTTATGGGCAGAGAGATTGGATTTTAGAAGCCTAGGGAAGAAGATAGCAATTTTCAGGGAGAGGTGTGGCCGGAGAAGATGACCGGAGGTCATTTCCGGCCACCTGAAAGTCATTAGCGCATTAATGATGATTAGGGCTCAGTTTGAATGTGGACCATGGATTCTGTTGACCAATGTTGACTCCCGCGCGTTTGTGTGGCTCAGATCACCCCATTAAGCCCTAATCCACGTCATTAACATAATTAATTAGGTTTAAGCCAGTTTGAATCTGGGCCAATGGATCTGGCGCCAGTTAACTCCCTCCAAAACCATTTAAATCTCAGCCATGGATCTTGCATACTTCTCATAATTTTATTTTTAATTCATTTATTTTGTATTTAACTTCTACGAATTATTTAAAATAGTAAAAAACATTTAAAAATTCTGAAAATTTTTGTCAAGCATTTCATTATTTTTCACAACCCAAAAATATTTTTATTTTTATTTTTTTGCATTAAAAATCATTTTTAAATCATTTAAATGTTTATTTTTAATTAGTTAATGAAAATTATTTAATTAAAAATGCATTTAGGTATTTAAAAATCACCAAAAAATTCTCATTGCATTTTAAAACATTTAGAAACATTATCAAACTCTCAAAACAAATTTCTTTTTGGTTCTTGATGCATTTTGACAATTTTCATTGGAATTAAATTCTTTTAAAGGCAATATTTTTGTTCAAACTTGGAAAAATCCATTCTGCCTAACCATTGAGAGTTTGATGATGGTTCTTCTTGCGTTGGATCCTTCATAGCATGTAGTTTACAGGATAAAATTGGTTTAAATTTATCTTCCATTTTCATTTTGTTTAGCATTTTTCATTGTGAGGTACCTTGAAACCCTAATTGACTTAGAAAATTCATAACTTGCACTAGGTTAAGAGTTAGGTCCCCTCCTTTGGGCAGTGAACTTGTGTAGGGTTAGGGTTCCCTTGGTCCCATTTTCAATTTTTTATCATATCATTTGCTTATGGTTTTGAATTTTTGCATTGTATGTTGTATGTAAACCCTAATTTGTGCCTTCCTTTGCATCCATCTCTCATTTGCTTGCATTCAATGACTTGCCATGACATTTTGTGCATCCACATGATTCATAATACATCTTAGGACATATTAGAATCATATTTGATCAGTGCATCTTTCATTTGCCATGTTATATGTCCATTCCATTTCATAAACTTTCATGAACTTCCATGGTTCAAAGCATGCTTCATTTGCATCCTCATCCTTGTATGATCATCCACAACTCTTGACATGTGTTTGCATCATCTCTTAGCATCATTAAAGTCATATTTATGCTTCTGACTTTGGTTTGCATCATGACATTTCATCTCATTTGCATTGCATTTCATCTCTTTTGCTAACTTTTCAGGTGGTAAGTTGTTTTGAGAAGTGAATTTGCCTTCACTTCTCACAATCTCTTCTCATCTCTCTTATGCATCATTGCTGCATTTTATCTTTGTATTAGAGTGAGCTTGCTCATTCATGCTCTTGATCTCTTTCTTTCCTCAAGCAACTTGTCTTCTTAAGTGAAGCAAGTTGTTTTGCTTATCTCTGTTTCCTCCTCCTTCCATCTTGTTCCTCCTTGGTGGCTCTTTGAAGATTTCTTTCCCTCTTAAGCCTCACAAACCCTAGGATACCCAAGAATGATCACAATTAGGGTTTGATTAGTCCCCCATTTAGTTTTACCTTTGTGTCATCTTTGAGTCTTCTTCTCTCATTTCATAATCAGGGACTAAACCCTAAAGGTTTTAAGGCTTTGTGATTAAGCTTATGCCTGCATCTTTCTATTAGGGTGGAGTGTATAACTTTAATCCTAAGTGTTAAACCCTTAATGTGTTTAAATCCTTTAATCAATCCACCTAAATAATCATCAAGACATCAAGCTTGTAACTTGGGCCTTGCATTAGGGTTCTAATTCTTCCTTAATTGGTTAAGAAGGACTAACCCTAGTGTTAATGGACAAGTCCCCCTCAAGTCATCTTACAAACCATAAAAACCACTTCTTCATCTTATCATTAACTAAAATCCACCTTAATAAAGGCTTTGTTTTGTCACGAGGTTAATCCCTAATCATGGATTAAGTTGAGGAGTCTTTCTTAGCTTAAATGTTCCCATATATTATCCTTCTATTAGGATGGTGTAATGAGTTCATTAAATCTTTGATTATGGCTTAAACTCATTACTTAACACTAAACAAAAACTCCAAAAACATCTAAATAATCACAAGTAGGTTAATGATCTTAATCTTACATCAGGGTGATTAAGTGTGAGGTGTTTACTTCATACTTAAGGTATTCTCATTACCCCTAATCAGAGGGAGGATGTGATGAGTTTACTAACCCTTGGTTTAGGCTTAAGCTCATTATCTTATGACAAACACAAAAAGCAATAAAATATTGAAAACACTTAAAAACAAACAATAATCGCCTCCTCCGGGATTCTTTTCTCACCTCATTCATTCACAAGCGAGAACTTTCTTTTTCCGTCTAATACAAGACAGTTTGCACCTGAGCCAGACAGGTCATACACTTGAGCATAGAAAAGCAGGCAGTTCACAAGTCAATTTATCTTTCAGTCTCTTCGAGTCGAACTACGGTGTTCTGACTTCCTCATTGCACGCGAGGATACATAGGCATAACTTAACAGTTATCGAACAAAAGTCTCTGTATATTCCCCCTCCTTCCAGCATCATTCTTTAAGCCTCATAGTCTTGAGCATTTCATTCCTGTTCTTACACTGACACTTCTCTTATACACTTCAATTTCTTCCAGCACTGACATTTGCATTCTTTCCCGCTTTGATACACAGAATAGCACTGACACTACCCCTTTAAACACAAATCTTTTAAGCGTGGATCCTGTCGAGTACGGCGGACAATCTGGGTGCTAATACCTTCCCAGGTTGTAACCAACCCCCTTTCTCAGTCTCTCTGGTTCGCGACCGTCTTATCCATATCTTTCTAGGTCTATGCATCATTACCTTTCCTCCGGGATAAAAATGCCTAGCTGGCGACTCTTTTCTGTCTTCCTGAGTTCACCCTTATGTGTTCTCTCTCCTTTCGCTGACCGTTCGCGTCTGTACCCCTTCTGACCATGTGTCATTTGGTGGGAGCGACAGCTTGGCGACTCTGCTGGGGACCCTTATACTGTAACCAGGGCTTCTGGTTCTTTTTGTGGGTTCCTCCTAGCGCTTGTTTGATTTGTGTTTACTGGGGTGTTATGTGCTAATTGTGTTTATATAGCTGCTTTATTTATTGCTTTATGTACAACTTTAATTTATTGTTTTCCTTACAGTTTTTCATATTTCATACTGTCATTATCATTGCTGGATTTGGTTTTCTATCTTGGTGGGTGGGGTTTCATTGAGAGTTTGAGGTCCTATACCTGGGACCTGAGTGACACCTAGGCTAGAGTGGTTCATGTTATTTCCCATTCCATTTCGGTCTGGTGCGGGAATATGAAACACGGTTCAGATATGGGTTTCTTCTTGAGAACTCTGTGCTACAGATCTCCTGTAGTGCTAGGGCTATCTGGGAAGCCTGCTAAGTCTGGATGACCTTTATTATGACCTTCAGAAACTGAGGTGAATTAGAGGAGGATCTTTTATGGTTATTGTAAACATTGTACCTCCGGGTTAGAAGTGTTTACACTACACTTCTCATAACTGATCCAAGTCTGAGGATCTTTGTTTTAGAGCACTACCTGTGAGGGGGTTGGGATGTTTACAGGTTTGCAGGTACCATTGGCCACATCATACCCTGTTACTTGTTTGATTAAGAGTACCTCACTTTGGACAGTTCTTGTGATTTAACCCTGGAAATGTGACTCTTTATTTGAGTCCCCCACCCTGGCTACTGGATTTCTGAACCTCCATCTGGACTTCTTGAACATACATGGACTTTATGTCAAGACAGATAATCAGATTCAGCTTGATCACAAACCCTTGCATATCATTTGCATACATCATCATTGCATCATTTAACATTTGTTTATTTGTTTTTCAGGGTATCCACATTATATCTGGCTTGGTTTTGACCCCTTCTTCTGCATAGACCTCTGCTTCAGCTATCTTCATCATCACCAGCATCAGCCTACCCCCAGTATTGGTCTTGATCTTCATCAGCAGCTATCTTCCTCATCTGCAGCATTCATGACTACTCCCAGGAAGAGCAACATATCATACCATTTCTTTGAGCCTGTGTTGACTGGTATCAGGCAGGTCTAGTCACTTATCACCCCTAACCACATCCCATTATTCAGAGAGCATTATGGAGGTATCCTGGATATGGTTATAGACTTAGACCCTTCTCAGAGGAGCATGATCCACACTTGCCTACAGTTTTATGACCCTCCTTTGAGATGCTTCACTTTCCCAGACTTTCAGCTAGGACCTCTGCTGGAGGAGTTTTCATCATTGATTGGAGTACCTGTCTGGAGTGGAGTCCCCTTCAACCCAGAGATGACTTCTCCCAGTAATGGAGAAGTGGCAAAAGCACTGTACCTGGAGCCTACTTTGATTGAGCAGAATAAGACAACGAAGGCTGGGATCCCTGGTTTGTACTTAGACTTCTTGATTTCTCAGGCCATCCTGAAGGCCTCCTTGGGAGAATGGAGGGCAATTTGTGCATTGTTAGCCCTCAACATATATGGGGTTATACTATTTGCAGATGAGCCCAAATTTATCAGCAAGAATGCCATTCACCTTTTCCTTCTGAGGAACCCAGTACCCACATTGCTGGGAGATTTCTAATACTCCATTCATCAGAGGAATGAGAAACAAAGAGGGAAGTTGGTGAGATGCTGTGCTCCTTTGTTTCACACTTGGCTGCTCAAACACCTACCTAAGACAAATGCCTTCTTGAATCCCCACCAACAGAAGAATTGGGCCAAGAGGCTCATTGCTTTGACTTAAGATGACATCAGATGGTGCACCCAGAGCACCAAAGGCAAGGACATAATCACTAGCTGTGGGTAATACCCAAATGTACCTCTGATAGGAGTAAAGGGTTGCATCAACTACAATCCTCTGCTATTTAAAAGACAACTGGGCTATGCTTTGGTTCACCCTCCTAGAGTGCAAGATTTAGCTGAGACCCTGTATTGTGAGGTGGAACCAAGTTCAGCTGTGGTCAGACAAGCATCCTGGGCTTGGGACAACATCCAGACAAAAGGGATGGCTATACTTGGGAGGTGTAATAATGTTGCTTCAGCTCAGTACTATGGTTGGTTCCATGCTAGAGCTCAAATTACTGGAATGCCTTTCACCTTGGAAGACACACCTGGACCCTCTACAGTACAGCCAGCAGCCACTGTCAGCCTGGAAGAATTTGAGAAACTGAAGGAAAGGAATGAGAATCTGTCTCAAGCTCTGAAGAAGACCCTTTGGGAAAGGAGTGATGGTTGTCTGGACATTGAAAGGTTGGAGAAGCTTAGGGTGGAGCATCTGGCCAAAATTAAGAAAACAGAGGACTACATCAGAAAAGCAAGAGCTGGGGAACAAATATTGAAGAATGCTTGTAAGGAGGCCAAGATTCAGAAGGCTATGACTGAGCTCTATCTGCAAGAAAGTCAGGCTAGGTGGGTCAGGATCACTGAAGCCCGGACACAAGAAGATCAGAGAACTCAAGCCAGAATTGAGCAGTTAGAGGCCAATGAAAAGAAGCAGCAGGAAGCTTTGTTGGCAACCCAGAAGGAGATTTCAGAGTTGAAGCTTAGGGCTGGATTGAAGAGATCAAAAGACCAGGACAGGCACAAGAAGCTGACCACTGCCATTGCCACCAGGAACCTCATCATCAGGACCATTACAGAGCATCCAGCTGGTCCGGTGACTGAGGCACTTCTGAAGGAGGTTAAGGAGGATAAGTTTGGACTAGATGTCTGACTTTTGATTGTTGTTATTTTCATTTGATGTACTTTTCTTTTGAGTTGTATTTTGACCCCCCAGGGGCATGTGTTGTAAAAAAGACTATGTATTATTCATCATTTGTAATATATTTTAGTTTATTTCCATATTTCTCAACAACATCAGAGCATCTTCCTCGAGGTATGGAAAGGTCAAAACCAAGAACCAAGCCGGATACCTTGGAAAACAAATAAGCATACTGCATTGCATACTAACTTCTGTTTTGTTTTGTAGGTTTTGTTTGTTATGTTTGTTTCTAACTCTGTTGTGGTTCAGGAAATATTGCTCGCAGAAGAGTGTTCCCTGTCAACCGTGCACACCGGTATCCTACTCGCAACAACCTTCCGGGTATTCTAATGGAGCAAGTACAGCAAGATCTGACTGAGGTCAGGACCCAGATGGCTAATGAAAGAGTGGAGATGAGAAACCAAATGGCCCAATTCATGACTGTGATGACTGGCTTGGCCCAGAGTCAGGAAAGGTTAAGGGCATTGGTAGAAAGACAAACTCCCGAGGAACCTCATCCCGGAACTAGAGGAACAAGTAATAATGAGAGGGGTCAGCCTCATGTTAATCCACCAGTATTTGGACCTCATCTAGATCCGGAAGTCCAAATCCAAGGAAACGTGCAAGGAAATACTGCTGGAAGAAGAATCTTGCAAGAAGATCCCCAAGAAGAGCAGTTTACTATCATGGGAGCTGGAGACGAAGTCTATGATAGGAGGTTTGATGAAATTGCTGAGAAGTTGAGATCTTTGGAGTCTCAAAACTCCTTGGGCTTTGATGTAATGGATATGGGGTTAGTGGATGGGGTGAGAATTCCCCACAAGTTCAAACCCCCGTGCTTTGAGAAATACAATGGAACCTCTTGTCCACGAACTCACCTGCAGTCTTTTCTGGGGAGACTTAAAGCATATACCATGGATGAAAAGTTGTGGATGTTTTATTTTGAAGACAGTTTGACTGGGGCTTCAAGAGAGTGGTATTCACACTTGACCAGAGCTACTATCAGATGCTGGAACGACCTAGCTGAGGCCTTCATCAGGCAGTACAAATACAATCTGGACATGGCTCCTAACAGGACCCTCCTAATGGGAATGTCTCAATCCTCCAGAGAAAGCTTCAGGGAATATGCCCAAAGGTGGAGACAGCTTGCTGCTGCTGTCCAGCCACCCATGTCGGAAAGAGAAATGGCCGACATGTTCATGAATACCTTGCAAGGAACATATATTTATAGGCTGGCTGCCTTTTCTTCCACCAGTTTTGCTGACGTAGTTATAGCCGGTGAAAGAATTGAAAGTCTATTAAAAATGGGCAAAATTTCTAATAATGGTGCAAGTTTGTCCAGGAAGCCTTTTGTGGGACCTCGAAGGACCGGTGAGACAAATGTCATTCATGCCAACAGGGGCAGACCTCAGTATGTCCACAGATCAATAGCAGCTGTCACTATTCCAGCTCCGATTCCTCAGCAATCAACATATCAACAACCACAACAACCATATTATCAATAGCAAGTTCAGTATCCGCCACAGAGAACCTACAACAACAACAATAGCAATCAACAACAAAGACCCTTCCAACAAAGACCATCACAGGAAAACAGGGTGATTGACCCTATCCCTATGCCTTATGCTGCCTTATTGCCACAACTCCTGAAACTTAACCTGGTTGAGTTAAGGACATTGGCACCACCAGATCCCTCCAATCTCCCAAAGAATTATGATGTCAACGCCAAGTGTGCTTTCCATTCCAATGCACCAGGCCACAATACTGAAAAATGCAGGGCTTTACAAATGAAAGTTTAAGATCTGGTGGATTCTAAAGCCCTCAACTTCGCACCCCCTCCAAATGTCAATAGAAATCCTATGCCTAATCATGGTGGGCCGAGGATTAATGCCATTGAGGAAGACAAACCATCTACTTTGATCACCAGTGTTGCACAAATTCGAACACCTCTGGTCGAAATTAAAGCTCAACTTCTAGAGTGCCAGGTGTTCCCCGGGTGTGAGCTCGGTTGTGGGTATTGCAACATTGCAGTCAACGGGTGTGATAATTTGAGAAGCGGCATAGATGGTCTTATCAAAGAGGGTATCCTTCAAATCTTAACAACGGCGCCTACAAATCCAGCAATTCCCTTGACAACAATTCCTGATTCTTTTACAACAGCAGCAACAATTATTCCTACCGATTCATCAATATCATCAACAATGGCTCCATCCATCACTTCATAAAATCAAATGTCAACAACCCTTTCTTCTACAACATCAACATCCATTTTATCAACAGAATCTTCTACAACGCCAACAGAAATTAACGAAGACGTCTCAGCAGTTACAATCTACTACGATCCATCAAGTGTTCCTCCAAACAACAATTTTCAACAACAAACAGTGGCGCCTCCCGCCAGGCCACCAGTCACAATTTACTATGATCCGCATACTGTCACAGTACCCTCCTCTGCAGCAGTCAGTCCAGTTACCATCACGGTTCCTGGGCCAGTTCCCTATAAAAGCAGTAATGCCATACCTTGGCATTATGGCTCTGATCTCTACTGCAACGGGGAGAAAATCACTTTGGATTCTTCAACCTTTTCTCCACAAATTGATAATGTTGGGGGAGGCGGAGGCTTCACCAGAAGCAGACGCCTTTTTGCCTCACAAACACAGAAACCTAATGCTGAAGCAGAAGCTGCTGCCAAAGCAAAAGGAAAGAGTGTGATATTTGAAGAGCCAATTATCAAAGAAACTCAGAAGACATCTTTTGAGCAAGACGTAGACGAGTTTATGAGAATCATAAAAAGAAGTGATTACAAGGTGGTGGATCAGCTTCACCAAACTCCCTCAAAAATCTCCATATTATCCCTGTTGATGTGTTCTGAAGCTCACAGGAACTCATTATTGAAAGTCCTGCACACAGCATACGTGCCAGAGGAGATTACCGTTAACCAGCTAGAAACTGTAGTGGCAAATGTCAATACCAGTCATGGACTGGGCTTTACCAATGCTGACTTAACAATAGAGGGACGTAACCACAACAAGGCTTTACATATCACCTTGGAATGCAAGGGTGCTGTTCTATCTCATGTACTGGTGGACACTGGGTCATCACTCAATGTTCTACCAAAGAAAGCCTTAGTGAAGCTGGAGTATGATGGCTTGGCATTGCGTCCAAGTAATTTGGTGGTGAGAGCATTTGATGGCTCTAAAAGATCAGTGCTTGGGGAGATTGATCTGCCTGTGATGATTGGTCCGCAGACCTTCAAAATTACCTTCTATGTAATGGACATTCAGCCGGCCTACAGCTGTTTGTTGGGTAGACCCTGGATCCACGCCGCTGGCGCTGTTACGTCTACCCTTCACCAGAAGCTGAAATTCGAGTGGGAAGGCCAGATCATCACCATCTGTGGGGAAAAAGACATATTTGTTAGCCATCTGGCTACATATAAGTATATAGAAATGGACGGGGAGATCCATGAAACCATGAGCCAGGGGTTTGAGGCCCTGAACATTAATGAAGCATCTGTTGTACTGGGAACCTCCATAACGTCATATCAGCAAGCCCGGAAGGTTGTTGAAGAGGGTACTGCCCAAGGATGGGGCAAGCTGCTGCCCGTGGAGAAGAAAGAAGATAGATTTGGGTTGGGTTACAGACCAACTCAACAAGATCAATCAGATGCTGTCAAAGAGCCCAGTTTTGTCAGCGGGGGAATGCTCATCCTGGATGATGTGAACAACTTGGAAGACGAGGAGGAAAGTGACCGCAACCTGGAGAGCTGGATACATCCAAGGATTCCGGGGAGCCAAGTCCTTAACTGGTCTTCCCAGGAAATTATAAGGGTTACTCTTGCAGAGTAATTATTATTTCCTGTATTTTAGAGCATGCATCAAGTCTTGCATCTTGCCCAAGATGACAAGACTCATTTTGTAATCGGGCCATCTTGTAATTTTATGCAAATGGATTAATCAATGAATATCGGACATCTTTTGCAAATGAGTCTTTTCTTTTTTCGCTCACTTTCTTTTCAGTTTTTCTTTTTGTACAAAAATAAAATGGAAATGTTTTCCAAAATGATAACTTCATTTCACTTTTTCTAAACGAAATTAAAATTGATCACTAAAATAAACCAATCTAAACCCTTCCAGAAAGTGCCCTCCAGACTGCACCAACAACAACACTGCTTTGACTTCGTATGACTTTGACAATCCAGTCAATCAAGCTTATGAAGAGGTTGAAGAAGATTATGAGCTACCTGAAGACCTAGCCAGGTTGTTAAGGCAAGAGGAGAAGGTTATCACTCCTCATCAGGAGGAGGTTGAAACGATTAATCTTGGTACGGAAGAAGACGTGAAAGAGGTTAAGATCGGGGCCTGCCTACAAGCTTCGGTAAAAGAGCAACTGATTGATATGCTTCGGGAATATGTGGATGTTTTCGCTTGGTCTTATCAGGATATGCCAGGGTTGGACACCGATATTGTCATGCACAAGCTGCCTTTAAAAGAAGACTGCCCGCCAGTAAAACAGAAGCTGCGCCGTACTCGCTCAGATATGGCAATGAAGATAAAAGAAGAGGTACAAAAGTAGTGGGACGCCAGGTTCCTTGCTGTGACTAGCTATCCGCCGTGGGTTGCTAATATTGTACCTGTGCCTAAGAAAGACGGCAAGGTGAGGATGTGTGTGGACTACCGGGATCTGAACAGAGCCAACCCGAAAGATGACTTCCCTTTACCTCACATTGATGTATTGGTCGACAATACGGCTCAGTTCTCGGTGTTCTCCTTCATGGACGGATTTTCAGGATACAATCAGATCAAAATGTCACCTGAGGACATGGAGAAGACAACTTTCATCACACCCTAGGGCATATTCTGTTATAAGGTAATGCCATTCGGACTGAAGAATGCTGGTGCTACTTATCAACGGGCTATGGTAACATTATTCCATGACATGATCCATAAAGAAATTGAATGTTATGTGGATGACATGATTTCCAAGTCCCTCACAGAAGAAGATCACCTGGTGAATCTACTGAAATTATTCAAGCGTCTGAGGAAGTACCAATTGAAGTTAAACCCCAACAAATGCACATTCGGGGTGCGATCCGGTAAGCTGCTGGGATTTATTGTAAGTGAGAAAGGGATTGAAGTTGACCCTGATAAAGTTAAAGCCATTCAAGAAATGCCTGCACCGAAGTCGGAAAAAGATGTTCGGGGGTTTCTAGGTAGATTGAACTACATTTCAAGGTTCATATCTCACCTTACAGCAACCTGTGAGCCTTTGTTCAAGCTGTTAAGAAAAGAACAAACGGTCAGGTGGAACGGAGACTGCCAGAGGGCTTTTGACAAAATCAAGGAATACTTACAAGAGCCTCCAATCCTTATGCCTCCAGTTGAAGGAAGACCTCTGATCATGTACTTGACAGTATTAGAAGAGTCAATGGGGTGTGTGCTGGGACAGCATGACGAGTCTAGTCGAAAAGAGTATGCAATATACTACCTAAGCAAAAAGTTTACCGACTGTGAACAACGTTATTCACTGCTTGAGAAAACTTGATGTGCTTTAGCGTGGGCTGCTCGCCGACTGAGACAGTATATGTTGACCCACACTACTTTATTGATCTCAAAGATGGGCCCAGTCAAGTACATATTCGAGAAGCCAGCACTCACCGAACGAGTTGCAAGATGGAAAATGATCCTCACAGAATATGAAATCCAGTACACATCTCAAAAAGCCATCAAAGGCAGTGTATTGTCTGACTATCTTGCTGAGCAACCCATTGATGATTACCAGCCTATGAGATTTGACTTCCCTGATGAAGACATCATGTTCATCAAAGCGAAAGATCATGAAGAGCCTATTCACACTGAAGGGCCTAACCCAGAAGAAGAATGGACTATGATGTTTGATGGGGCTGTTAATATGAATGGTCGTGGTGTTGGTGCAGTACTCATTACACCTAAGGGGGTTCACATTCCTTTCTCGGAAAAACTCGCCTTCAACTGCACTAACAACGAAGCTGAATACGAAGCTTGTATCATGGGTCTTGAGGAAGCCATTGACCTCAGGATCAAGACTTTGACTGTATTCGGAGATTCAGCTTTGGTAATTAATCAAACCAACGGAAAATGGTACACCCACCAAGATCATCTGATACCTTACCGGGACTACACAAGGAGGTTGTTGACTTTCTTCACAACAGTCAAGCTTGAGTACATCCCTCGAGACGAGAATCAGTTTGCAGATGCTCTGGCTACCATTTCATCTATGATCAAAGTTCAAGCTGCCAACTTTGTACCTCGGATCTCAGTATCCAGACTTGACAGACCCGTATACGTGTTCTCAGCAGATGTTGTTAAAGATGATAAGACGTGGTTCCATGATATCAAATGCTTCTTGGAGGATCAGACATACCCATTTGGGGCATCTTCCAATGATGAGAAGCATTAAGAAGGCTAGCTGGTAGTTTCTTCCTAAATGCTGATGGTTCCCTGTACAAGAGAAACTTTGATATGGTACTCCTCAGATGCGTTGATAGGACAGAAGCAGACTTGTTGATGCATGAGGTGCACGAAGGGTCCTTTGGTACCCATGCTGGAGGGCATGCAATGGCTAAAAGGTTGTTAAGATCAGGCTATTACTGGATCACAATGGATGCGGACTGTTGTGCCTATGCCAGAAAATGTCATAAATGCCAGATTTATGCGGATAAAGTGCATGTGCCTCCGAATCCTCTGTATGTGATGTCTTCACCTTGGCCCTTTGCTATGTGGGGCATTGATATGATTGGCAAGATTGAACCGACTGCTTCAAATGGCCACAGATTCATCCTGGTAGCCATTGACTATTTTACCAAGTGGGTTGAAGCAGCTTCCTATGCAAATGTTACAAGGCAAGTGGTAGCCCGATTTCTAAAGAGAGACATCATCTGTCGGTATGGAGTTCCCGAGCGAATCATTACTGATAATGGTTCCAACTTGAACAACAAAATGATGGCAGAACTGTGTCAGGACTTCAAGATCCAACACCACAATTCTTCCCCTTACAGGCCAAAGATGAATGGCGTTGTAGAAGCAGCTAATAAGAATATCAAGAAAATTGTGCAGAAGATGGTAGTTACCTATAAAGATTGGCATGAAATACTACCATTTGCCTTGCATGGGTACCGAACGTCAATCAGAACATCCACTGGGGCAACACTGTATCAGCTTGTGTATGGTATGGAGGCAATCCTACCTGTTGAAGTTGAATGACCCTCCCTGTGGGTACTGATGGATGTTAAGTTGAGTGAAGCAGAATGGCTCCGATCCCAGTACGAACAACTTAGTCTGATCGAAGAAAAGAGGTTAGCTGCAATCTGTCATGGCCAGCTATATCAGAAGAGAATGAAGAAAGCCTTCGATCAGAAAGTCAGGCTCCGAGAGTACCAAGTAGGAGATCTTGTGCTGAAAAGACTCCTCCCTCCTCATACAGACCACAGGGGCAAGTGGACTCCGAACTATGAAAGGCCATTCGTAGTAAAGAAAGTTTTCTCTGGTGGAGCACCGATGCTCAGTACTATGGATGGTGAATACTTCCTGTCCCCTATGAATTCAGATGTAGTTAAAAAATACTTCGCATAAAAAATGACCCGCTGAACATAAAAACAGAATATAAGACCAGGAAAAAATAGGGCATCCCGACGAGTCAAAAATAGAATAAATGACTCGGGCAAAAATAAGGGAAAATAAAATAAAAAAAATGTACACCCGCTGAGTTGAAAAGCCGCCTTGGACAACTCAGGCAAAAATGGGTATCTCGGTGGATTGAAAACCCGAAAGGGCGATCTACGCAAAATAAGGGAATAAGCGAACAACTGCATTCTGAATTCGTCTGTATCACTTACAACACGGTAAACTCCGAAAGGATCAAGCTTCGGTCAGAATCAGCCTTCTTCAGAAAGCAAGATGAGAAGAACGTCAAAGTCATACGAGTCATAGCAAAAGGGAAGCTCCTTGAAGCGTCATCAACATCGCCAGCACCTTTTTGTTTCTCAATTTTTGTAACAATCTCCTCATTTCAGGGGATCTGTTTCTTTGACTGTACTTGCCAATTCAGGGTACAAAAATTAATAAAATCAGGTTTTTAGTCATATTTCGTCTCGTACATGTTATTTTTCATTTGCAAAATGTCCGATGTCCTTAAGATATTGTTTGCATAAATACAGATGATTTTTCCTTTTAAGAATACATGCTTACAGGAAATATACTTACTTTTGGGAGTGTTTAAACTCATATAACAGAATCGAGTAAAGGATACCTCGGGATGCTCGTACGTCTCTTTGTCTTAACAGGATATCAGGTATTTAAAGCGCAACATGGGGCATGAAAGCTTCCTCCCAGCAAGCTACGAAAACATTATTTGCTCGGCACATCTAAGCACCGGAGATGCTTTATCCCCAACTGAGTTGCCAGCCATCATTCCTCCTCAGACGAGTGCAAAGCCAGGGATGCTTTCTCCCCACTGTCGCTCCCACCAAATGACACCGGGTCAAATGGGGTACAGACGCGAACGGTCGGCGAAAGAAATGAGAACACACAACAGTGAACTCAGAAAGACAAGAGTCGCCAGCTAGGCATTTTTATCCCGGAGGAAAGGCAATGCTGCATAGACCTGGAAAGATATGGATAAGACGGTTGCGAACCAGAGATACTGAGAAACGGGGTTGGTTACAACCTAGGAAGGTATTAGCACCCAGATTGTCCGCCGTACTCGACGGGATCCACGCTTAAAAGATTTGTGTTTTAAAGGGGTAGTGTCAGTGCAATTTGTGTATAAAAGAGCTGGAAAAGATGTACAGGTGTCAGTGTATAGTGTATAAGTGATATGAAGTATGAAAGTGTCAGTGCAAGAATGATAATGAAATGCTCAAGAAAATGAGGCTAAAGAATAAAGCTGGAAAGAGGGGGGAATATACAGAGACTTTTGTTCGATAACTGTTAAGTTATGCCTACGTATCCTCTCGTGCAATGAGGAAGTCAGAACACCGTAGTTCGACCCAAAGAGATTGAAAGATGAATTGACTTGTGAACTGCTTACTTGTCTATGCTCAAGTGTATGACCTGTCTGGCTCAGGTGCAAACTGTCTTGCATTAGACGGAAGAAGCAAGTTCTCGTTTATGAGTGAATAAGATGAGAAAAGAATCCCGAAGGAGACGATTATTGTTTTTTTTTTAGTTTTCAGTCTTTTATTGCTTTTGAAGTTTGTCATAGGTTAATGAGCTTAAATCTGAGCCAATGGATTTAGTAAACTCATCACATCTTCCCTCTGATTAGGGGTAATGAGAATACCTTAAGTGTGAAGTCAGCTTCTCACACTTAATCACCTTTGATGCAGGATTAAGATCATTAACCTACTTGTGATTATTTAGATGTTTTTGGTGTTTTTGTTTAGTGTTGAGTAATGAGGTTAAGCCATAATCAAGGATTAAACAGACTCATTACACCATCCTAATAGAAGGATAATAGATGAGAATGTTTAAGCTGAGGAATGCTCCTCAACTTAATCCATGATTAGGGATTAAACTCATGACAAAACAAAACCTTTATTAAGTGGATTTTAGTTAATGATAAGATGATGAAGTAATTTTTAGGGTTTGTAAGACCACTTGAAGGGGACTTGTCCATTAACACTAGGGTTAGTCCTTCTTAACCAATTAAGGAAGAATTAGAACCCTAATGCAAGGCCCAAGTTACAAGCTTGATGTCTTGATGATTATTATGTGGATTGATTAAAGGAGTTAAACACATTAAGGGTTTAACACTTAGGATTAAAGTTATACACTCCATCCTAATAGAAGGATGCAGGCATAAGCTTAATCACAAAGCCTTAAAGCCTTTAGGGCTTAGTCCCTGATTATGAGATGAGAAGAGAAGACTCAATGAGACACAAAGGTAAAAACTAAGTGGGGGACTGATCAAAACCCTAATCATTGTCATGCTTGGTTGTTCCTAAGGTTTGTGAGGTTTACAAGAGAAATCTTCAGAGGAACCACCAGGAAGCAGATGAAAGGAGCAAAGAGAAGCAAAGTAACTTGCTTCATTTAAGAAGACAAGTCACTTGAAGAAAGAAAGTAAGAAGAAGAAGAATGAGCAAACTCAAACTCAAGCACAAGACAAAATGCAGCAATGATGCATAAGGGGGATGAAAAGAAATTGTGAGAAGTGAAGGCAAATTCACTTCTCAAAGTAACTTACCACCTGAAAAGTTAGTGAAAGAAATGCAATGCAAAATGAGATGAAATGACATGATGCAAATCAAAACCAGAAGCATAAGCATGATGCTAATGATGCTATGAGATGATGCAAACATGAATCAAGGCATGAGGATGATCATATGAACATATGGATGCAAGAGAAGCATGCTTAGAACCATGATCATACATGAAAAGTTATGAAATGCAAATGGCATACAACATGGCAAATGCAAGAAACAATGATCAAACATGATTCTAATATGTCTTAAGATGTTAGATGAATCAAATGGATGCATAAAATGTCATGGCAAGTCAAGGTATGAATGCAAATGCAAGATGGATGCATATGGAAGCCCAAATTAGGGTTTATGATCAAAGCAACAAACACAAACCAAAATCAGAAGCAAACATCAATATAAAAAATTGAAAATGCACTCAAAGGACCCCTAATCCTACACTAGCTCACTGCCCAAAGGAGAGGTTCCAACTCTTAACCTAATTCAAGTTATGATTTTCCTAAGTTTTCTAGGGTTTTAGGGTTCCTTAACAAGAAAATTAACAAACAAATTAAAAATGAAAGATCAAATCATGCCAATTTAATCTCACAAACTACATGCTAAACACAATGCAATGCAAAAAGAATCAATGTCCAACTCTCAATGGTTAGGCAGAAGTGATTTTTGGAAGTTTGGATCAAAATAATGCATCAAAATGATTTTAATTCCATGAAAAAATTCTCAAAATGCATCAAGATCAAAAAAGAAATTTGGTTTGAGGGTTGGACAATGTTTCTAAATGTTTTTAAATGTTTCATGAATTTTTTGGTGATTTTTAAATACCTAAAAGTATTTTTAATAAATTAATTCTCATTAATTAATTAAAAATAAACTTTTAAATATTTAAAAATACTTTTTGAATGCAAAAAATAAAAATAAAAATATTTTTGTGCTTTAAAAATTAATGAAACTCAGGACAAAAAATTTCATAATTTTTAAATGTTTTTTTGCTATTTTTTATAAAATGTACAAGTTAAATGGAAAGAAAATAAAATAAAACAAAATAAAATGAAAAGTAATATGATCCAATGATCCAGATTCAAAGTTGAAGGGAAATGGTTGACTGGCGCGCTAATGAATGGCCTGGATTGACTCTGGCTTTAATTAAGTTTTACGAATTAATTAAATGGATTAATTAGGTTAATGGTGATTAGGGCAAAATGGACCCATCTGGACCACACATACACGCGCCAAGTCAACCCAAGTCAGATGATCCAACGCATGAGATTCAAATGCCATTAATGACTGGGATTAGGGTTAAACATTTTCAGGTGACCGGAGGGAAGCTCCGGTCATCTTCTCCGGCGGGTTGAAAACCCTAGATCACGATTCAGGCTACCATTCATCAAATTAAAAGCAGGGAAATGTTCCTCTACCCAAACCCCACTCAAATCACCTCTCAAACTAAATTTATCATGCACAAATAAAGAGAATCGAAGCCAAGAAGATTCACGGGAAAAATTTCAGAGCCCTGGTAAATCCTCATTTCTCACTCATTTTCGATTCTAAGCACATCCCCATGAACAGCAAGACATACACAATCAGATTATAACTTAAAATACAAGCTCTGAGAGAAAAAGTTCATGGCCATACTTGAGATGGAAGCTTCTGTTTCTGGGCTTTCTGGGCTACTCTTTGGTGCAGACTCACTCCAAGGGTTCCCCTGGTGCTAATGGCAAGCTTGGATGGAGCTTAAACAAGCTATTTTGAGAGGTCCAGTTCTGGTGTATCAGAAAATGAAGTCTGTGTGTGTGATGTTTCAAGCTCTACAAAGGGTTGATTCTGGTTCCTTTTAGTGTGTTTGATTTGTTGGTGAAGAGAAATTGGATGTTTGATGGCTGGAAAATGAGATTCGAAGAAGGGAAGCTCTTTGACAGTTTTTGTGGGGACTGAGTTCTGGCTTGTCTCAAGGGCCAATGCTTTGCTATAATCCTCCCAAGTTGTGTGAATAGCCTGTGGAGCAGGTCAGTAGGGGTGGCTTCTTACTGTTCCATGAGTATGGGAGTTTTGGCCAAAAAGTCAATGTGATTGGTACTTACAGCATGGGCTATGGCAGCAGCTGTTTGAGGTCATGTCTTGCTTCAGCTTGGGTCAAGGATGACCCTTAGATTTCTTGAGAGTGACTGCAACATATGGATCATGAGCTATGCCAGCTTTTGCAACTTGCCCACTTGTGCTTTCTTGTGATTTTATGCTATGTACATGAGGCATTTCTTGCTGAATTTTGTTACATGATGTCTCAATTGGTCATGGAAATGCATAGAAATCAGTTGGTAATCATATAGCTCTTTGGAAAATGACTTTGCCAAAAATCCATCTTTTGCACTTGTAATGGAAAATGTCCTAAGGATCTTTGAAAAACAAAGCAAGCAATGCAAAATCCCTTGGGCCAATTCTGTTTTTTAGGTTATGTATGATCATGTGATGGAGTTTTGAAACCATTTTGAAGTCAATAGAATGCTTGGTACATGAATTTGCAAGTTCTCCATTTGGTGCCTAACTTGAATTTTAGTGATTTTTGCCAACTTTGACAAACCATAACTTTTGATCCAAGATGAATTAGGTCATGTTCTTGTACTTTTTGAAATGGGAAAGATATATTCTACAACTTTCATGACCAAAGTTTTTCCATTTGAAGTATTTTTGGATCAAAAAGTAAGGGTTGAAAAGTTGCCTAAAATGACAAATTCCTTAAAAGTCAAACTTGCCTCAAAAAGTCAACTTTGCAAAAACTTGTAATCCTTGAATTTTGTGAACTTCAAACTTCTTCCATGATCAAATAAAGATCATACACACTCAAAATGATGAAGATCACCCCTTGGTTGGGTCATTGGGGGCCTCAGATGCCCTAATTTTGCACTGACTTGTCCAGAAAGTCAACTCTTGGTCAGATGACTTCCCCATGGAATTTCTTCATGAAAATTGATATGCATACTTCCTATGCCATATAGAGACCAATAGAAACAAGAATGACCAAAAAATTTGGAGTTATGGCCTCTGAAACCAAAACCCTAATTTCAGGTCATCTGTGCAGTCAAGCCTAACTCTGCTTCCATACCATTTTCAGTTCTTGTGATTCTTTGACATCTTTGACTTTGAGAGGATGTAATATGATATAAGAACACACATGGACCCATTTGAAGTGATTTATGACCCTTGGAGTGGCTCAAGTGGCTCTTGGATTGCTCAGATCACAAACCCTAGATGCAGATGACTTTGAATCTATGCAGTGAATCAAAAATGTAATATGAGATGCTATGATTGAGTTTATGCATATGAAAATGATCACAAGCCATGGTGTGAATGGGTGAGGGCAAATTTGGGGTGTTTACAGCTTCCCCTATTCAACATGAGTTAGCTGTGCAGGATGTAAGCGACGGTTTATCAGACAAACAAGATAACTTGTGGTTGAATACCAAAGACAGTCCAAAATTTGCACTCACAGAATGGAGAAGAAAAGGGATATAGATTGTAAAGGAAAATAAAGTATATTGTAAAGTGTGGGCGATGGAGGACGACCGTCGAGCAGAGGACGATTGCCGGGTAAAGAGCAATGACGGGGACGGCCGACATGCTGGAAAAGTGCGGAAAATAAAGCAATGACGGGGACGGCCGACATGCTGGGAATAAAAGGTAAAGCAAAGACGGGGACGGCCGACTAGCTGGGAACAATAAGAGATTATGATGGGGACTGCCATCAAGTAAAGCTGTAAAGTTCTCTGGGGATCGAATGAAACATGACGGGGACGGCCATCAAGTTCATAAAGTAGTGCAAGCAACGATGGGGACGGCCATCGGGCTAAAAAGAAAAGGGACCACGACGGGGACGGCCATCGGGTTAAAGAACAAATGAAATAAAACAGATGATGAGGTACGGTCATCAAAGGTGAAGGACGATCACCTAGCAGGGGACGGCTGCTCTGTTAAGATGAGGGACGGTCATCTAAGGTGGAGGACGACCACCTAGCAGGGTACGGATGCTAAATATCACGACATAGGACGAATGTCGGATAGAAAAGGTCAACGATGGGGACGGCCATCGGATGAGCATGATGAAGGACGATCATCAAGAGGTGGAGGACGACCACCTAGCAGGGTACGGCTGCTCTCAGGGTTTATCATGACATAGGACGAATGTCAGATAAAGAAAATTGTTTTAATGGGGAATAGTAAACACGGACGAGTGTTTACATCCAAGAAATAAAAGGTATAAGTGTTTGGTATTATGTATAGATTAAAGATGCGGACGATCATCCTTAGGACCTGCGATACGGACGAGTATCAGGTAGAAACAAGTACTGATACGTGTTCAGAGATGATGATACAGACGAGTATCAACCGGTTAACAATGAACACGAACGAGTGTTGAATCTGAAAGAACTCTTCTGGGGAATAGTAGACACAGACGAGTATCTATATTCAAGAAGACACAGTGTATGGATTAAAGACGCGGACGAGCATCCTTAAGACTATGATACAGACGAGTATCAAGTAGAAACAAACGCTTGACGCATGTTCTGAGATGATGGTACGGACGAGCACCAACTGGTTAACAAAGAACACGGACGAGTGTCGAATCTGCGGGGATGTAAGTGGTGTATATAGGATACGGACGAATATCTGTAAGTGAAATGAGAGTGAAAAGTACGAGTAATATGTATTTGAGTGTCCAACCTGCTGGGGAGAGTGACACGGACGAGTGTCAAAAGGAGTAGAGTAAAGTATAAACAAATATCTGATATACAAAGTGTTTATGTTACTGTGCTGGGAAAATGACATGGACGGATGTCAAGGAAACGTATATATATATAAGTGTATGTGAGTGCAAAGAGGATGTCTTTGGCTTTCCGCGGGGGGTATGACACAGACGGGTGTCAAGAAAAACCTGTAATACGGATGATCTGTTTGTAAAGGGTGTTCGGGTGACTTTACTGGGTAATGATGACACGGACGGGTGCCAAAAGGAGTGTGTATTTGTTTTGGTGAATATGAGGCAACTGCTTTTGCTGGGGACTCTGGGGGAAAGTTTTCTGTATACTGATGGATTTTTATTATTCACGAGTGCTCGATTCAAAACATGGCTTATGATTATGCTATATGTTTGATTTTTGCCGTAATGCTCCGTTTTAGACGGAATGCTACGCTTTGTGGGGTGAATATGATGTGAATGCCATGATTATGCAAAGATACCGAACCGGGATTCGGATCCCATTGTTATGAAGATCTCTGGTCGATCTGTTTGAAGTGATCATCCCAGCTGGGGATGAGATCATTGGTAGATCTGGTGAGATGTATCCGCTTGGGGAATAAGTCACCGATTGACATATCCTTGTAATAAGGGACCCAGCTGGGGTTTGTAGAAGCTTTTCTTTTACTCTGTTATGACTCCTTTAAGCGTTGCTCTTCTGAATAGAGGCTGAAATTCTGTGGGGAGATGGTTCCTTGGCTTTTGTGCTCAGCTGAGGAAGGATTGTTGGCAACTCGGCTGGGAGAAGCACCAGGCGGCAACCCAGCTGGGGAGAAAACATTTGGGGTGCTAAGACTGAGTGTTGATTTGTCGGCTTGCTGGAATGAAACTTTCATGCCCCGAGTTGCGTTTCGGATGCCTGCAATCCTGCAAAGATAGAGAAACGCACAAGTAATCCCGAGGTATCCCTTATCGGATTCCGTCATAAGAGTTAGACACTTCTGAAAGTAAGCATATTCCCTGCAAGCACGTGTTTTATTTTCTTTATTTTTAAAGATAAACATCTGTATTCATGCAATCAGTTTTTCTTAAGACATCAGACATTCTTTGCAAACAAAAATGTACAAGACGAAACATGACTGAAAAATCTGATTTTATTAATTCGTGTGCCCTGAAATGGCAAGATACAGTCAAAGAAACATATCCCCTGGAATGAGGAGAATGTTAAAAATTGAGAAACAAAATGCTGGCAATGTTGATGACGCTTTGAAGGAGCTTCCTCTTGCTATGACTCGTATGACTTTTGACGTTCTTCTCGTCTTGCTTTCTGAAGAAGACTGATTCTGACAAAAGCTTGATCCCTTCGAAGCTTACCAAGTTGTAGGTGATACAAACGAATTCAGAATGCAGTTGTTCGCTTATTCCCTTATTTTGCATGGATCGCCCTTTCGGGTTTTCAATCCATCGGGATACCCATTTTTGCCTGAGCTGTCCAATGCGGCTTTTCAACTCAGCGGGTGTACATTTTTGTTTATTTTCCCTTATTTTTTCCCGAGTCTTTTATTCTGTTTTTGACTCGCCGGGATGCCCTATTTTTGCCTGGACTTACATTCTGTTTTTATGTCCAGCGGGTCATTTTTTATGCGAAGTATTTTTTAACCGCATCTGAATTCACAGGGGACGGGAAATCTTCACCATCCATGGTGCTGAGCATCAGTGCTCCACCAGAGAAAACTTTCTCTACCACGAATGGTCCTTCATAATTCGGAGTCCACTTGCCCCTGTGGTCTGTATGAGGAGGGAGGATTCTTTTCAGCACAAGATCTCCTACTTGGTACTCTCGGTGCCTGACTTTCTGATCGAAGGCTTTCTTCATCCTTCTTTGATATAACTGCCCATGACAGATTGCAGCCAATCTTTTCTCTTCAATCAAACTCAGTTGCTCGTATCGGGACCGGACCCATTCTGCTTCGTTCAGCTTAACATTCATCAATACCCGTAGAGAGGGTAATTCGAATTCAATAGGTAGGACTGCCTCCATACCACACACCAGCTGATACGGTGTTGCCCCATTGGATGTTCTGATTGACGTGCGGTACCCATGCAAGGCAAACGGTAGCATCTCATGCCAGTCTTTGTAGGTGACTACCATCTTCTGCACAATCTTCTTGATATTCTTATTAACTGCCTCAACAGCGCCGTTCATCTTTGGCCTGTAAGGAGAAGAATTGTGATGTTGGATTTTGAAGTCCCGGCATAGCTCAGCCATCATTTTGTTGTTCAAGTTGGAACCATTATCCGTAATGATTCGCTCGGGAACTCCATATCGACAGATGATATCTCTCTTCAGAAATCTGGCTACCACTTGCCTTGTAACATTAGCATAAGATGCCGCCTCGACCCACTTGGTGAAATAGTCAATGGCGACCAGGATGAATCTGTGGCCATTTGAAGCAGTCGGTTCAATCTTGCCAATCATATCAATGCCCCACATGGAAAAGGGCCATGGTGAAGACATTATATTCAGAGGATTGGGAGGCACATGCACCTTATCCGCATAAATCTGGCATTTATGGCATTTTCTTGCATAGGCACAACAGTCGGCATCCATTGTGATCCAGTAATAACCTGATCTTAACAACTTCTTTGCCATAGCATGCCCTCCTGCATGGGTACCAAAGGATCCTTCATGCACTTCATGCATCAGCAAGTCTGCTTCTGCTCTATCAACACACCTGAGAAGTACCATATCAAAGTTTCTCTTGTACAGGGAACCATCACTGTTCAGAAAGAAACTACCAGCAAGCCTTCTTAAAGTCTTCTTATCGTTGGAAGATGCCCCAGGTGGGTATGTTTGATCCTCCAAGAAGCACTTAATGTCGTGGAACCAAGGCTTATCATCTTTGGCAATACCTGCTGCAAATACGTATGCTGGTCTGTCTAGTCTGGACACTGAAATCTGCGGTACAAAGTTGGCAGCCTGAACTTTGATCATGGATGAAATGGTAGCCAGAGCATCTGCAAACTGATTCTCGTCCCGAGGGATATACTCAAGCTTGACCGTTATGAAGAAAGTCAATAACCTCCTTGTATAATCCCTGTAAGGTATCAGACGATCCTGGTGGGAATACCATTTGCCGTTGGTTTGATTAACTACCAGAGCTGAATCTCCGAATACAGTCAATGTCTTGATCCTGAGGTCAATGGCTTCCTCAAGACCCATAATGCAAGCTTCGTATTCAGCTTCGTTGTTAGTGCAGTTGAAGGTGAGCTTTGCCGAGAAAGGCATGTGAACTCCTTTAGGTGTAATGAGTACTGCACCAACACCACGACCATTCATATTAACAGCCCCATCAAACATCATAGTCCATTCTTCCCCCGGGTCAGGCCCTTCAGTGTGAATAGGCTCTTCATGATCTTTTGCTTTTATGAACATGATGTCTTCATCAGGGAAGTCAAATCTCATAGGCTGGTAGTCATCAATAGGTTGCTCAGCAAGATATTCAGACAATACACTGCCCTTGATGGCTTTCTGAGATGTGTACTGAATGTCATATTCTGTGAGGATCATTTGCCATCTTGCAACCCGTCCGGTAAGAGCTGGCTTCTCGAAAATGTACTTATCTGGGTCCATTTTGGATATCAATAGTGTAGTGTGGGTCAGCATATACTGTCTCAGTCGGCGAGCAGCCCACGCTAAAGCACATCAAGTTTTCTCGAGCAGTGAATAACGCTGTTCACAGTCGGTAAACTTTTTGCTCAGGTAGTATATTGCATACTCTTTTCGACCAGACTCGTCATGCTGGACCAGCACACACCCCATTGACTCTTCTAATACTGTCAAGTACATTATCAGAGGTCTTCCTTCAACTGGAGGCATAAGGATTGGTGGTTCTTGCAAGTACTCTTTGATCTTGTCAAAAGCCCTCTGGCAGTCTTCATTCCACCTGACCGTTTGTTCCTTTCTTAACAGCTTGAACAAGGGTTCACAGGTTGCTGTATGGTGAGATATGAACCTTGAGATGTAGTTCAATCTACCTAGAAACCCTCGAACTTCTTTTTCAGACTTCGGTGCAGGCATCTCTTGAATGGCTTTGACTTTATCAGGGTCCACTTCAATCCCTTTCTCGCTTACAATAAAGCCCAGCAGTTTACCAGATCGCACCCCGAATGTGCACTTGTTGGGGTTCAGCTTCAGTTGGTACTTTCTCAGACGCTTGAATAACTTCAGCAGATTTACCAGGTGGTCTTCTTCTGTAAGGGACTTGGCAATCATGTCATCCACATAACACTCGATTTCCTTATGGATCATATCGTGGAATAATGTTACCATAGCCCGTTGATATGTTGCACCAACGTTCTTCAATCCGAAAGGCATCACCTTGTAACAGAACGTGCCCCAGGGTGTGATGAAGGTTGTCTTCTCCATGTCTTCAGGTGACATTTTGATCTGATTGTATCCTGAAAATCCGTCCATGAAGGAAAATACCGAGAACTGAGCCGTATTATCAACCAATACATCAATGTGAGGTAATGGGAAATCATCTTTCGGGCTGGCTCTGTTCAGGTCCCGGTAGTCAACACACATCCTTACTTTGCCGTCTTTCTTGGGCACAGGTACTATATTAGCAACCCACGGTGGATAGCTAGTTACAGCAAGGAACCCGGCGTCCCACTGTTTTTGTACCTCTTCCTTTATCTTCATTGCCATGTCTGGGCGAGTACGGCGCAACTTCTGTTTGACCGGTGGGCATTCTTCCCTCAAAGGCAACTTGTGCATAACAATGTTGGTGTCCAACCCTGGCATATCCTGGTAAGACCAAGCAAACACATCCACATATTCCTGAAGCAGGTCAATCAGTTGTCTCTTCACTGAGTCTCGTAAGCAGGCCCCGATTTTAACTTCTTTCACATCTTCATCTGTACCAAGATTAATCGTTTCAACCTCCTCCCGGTGAGGAGTGATAACCCTTTCCTCTTGTCTCAACAACCTGGCTAACTCTTCAGGAAGCTCGTAATCTTCTTCAACCCCTTCATCAGCTTGATTGATCGGATTGTCAAAGTCATACGAAGTCATAGCCGTGCTATTGTCGGTGCGGTCTGGAAGGCACTCTCTGCAAGGGTTCAGTTTGTTCATTTTAGTGATTGATTTTAATCTTGTTTTAGAAAAGTGAATTAAAAGTTGTCATTTTGAAAACATTGCCATTTATTTTTTGTACAAAAAGAAAAATGGAAAAACAGTGAGCGGAAAAGAAAAAGACTTGTTTGCAAAAGATGTCTGATATTTCATTGATTAATCTTGTTGCACAAAAATTACGGATGGCCCGGTTACAAAATGAGTCTTGTCATCTTGGGCAAGATGCAAGACTTGATGCATGCTCAAAATATACAGGAAATAATAATTACTCTGCAGTAGTAACCCTTATAATTTCCTGGGAAGACCAGTTTGAGATACGGCTCCCCGGGATCCTTGGACGAATCCAACTTTCCAGGTTGCGTTCATCTTCCGACTCATCTTCCAAGTTGTTGACAGCATCGGGGGTGAGAATCCCCCCACTAACAAAGTTGGGCTTCTGAGCAGCCTCTGCTTGATCTTGTTGAGTTGGTTTGTAACCCAACCCAAATCTATCCTCTTTCTTCTCCACAGGCAACAGTTTGCCCCAGCCTTGAGCATTTCCTTCTTCCACCACCTTCCGGGCTTGTTGGTAGGATGGCATAGAGGTCCCAAGCACAACAGAGGTTTCATTAATATTCAGGGCCTCAAACCCTTGACTCATCGTCTCGTGGATCTCCCCATCCATCTCAATATATTTATAAGTAGCCAGATGGCTAACAAATATATCCTCCTCTCCACAGATAGTAACGACTTGACCTTCCCACTCAAATTTTAACTTCTGGTGAAGGGTAGACGTTACTGCGCCAGCGGCATGAATCCATGGTCTACCCAACAAACAGCTGTAGGCAGGCTGAATGTCCATCACATAGAAGGTCGTTTTGAAAGTTTGCGGGCCAATCGTTACAGGCAGCTCAATTTCTCCCAGAACTGATCTCTTAGAGCCGTCAAAGGCTCTCACCACCAAGTTACTGGGTCGTAACGCCAATCCTTCATATTCCAGCTTCACAAGGGCTTTTTTAGGTAAGACATTGAGGGATGACCCTGTGTCTACCAGCACATGGGAAAGAACTGCACCTTTACATTCTATGGTAATGTGCAAGGCCTTGTTATGATTACGGCCTTCCGAAGTCAAATCAGTGTTGGTGAATCCTAGTCCATTGCTAGCATTAACATTCCCAACCACAGCTTCCAATTGATTGACGGTGATCTCTTCTGGCACATAAGCTGCGTGCAAGACTTTGAGTAGTGCGTTCCGATGAGCTTCGGAGCACATAAGCAATGATAGAATGGAGATCTTGGAAGGCGTCTAGTGAAGCTGGTCCACTATTTTGTAATCACTTTTCTTGATGATTCTCATGAACTCATCAACTTCCTGATCAAAAGGTGTTTTTAAAGCTTCTCTAACAACCTTCTCTTCTTGTACCATGCTCTTCCCTTTTGCCTTGGCAGCAGCTTCTGCTTCGGCAGTGGGTCTTTGAATTTGTGGGGCGAAAAGACGTCCGCTTCGAGTAAAGCCTCCGCCTCCCCCCACATTGTCTATTTGTGGTGAAGAAGTTGATGATTCAAAAGTGCTTTTCTGTCCTTCGCAGTATAAATCAGAGCCGTAATGCCAAGGGATGGCATTACTGCTTTCATAAGGTACTGGTCCAGGCACTGTGACGGTGACTGGACTGATGGCAGCTGCAGAAGGGATTGTGATAGTCTGTGGATCATAATATATTGTGACTGGTGCTCTGATAGGAGTAGCACTTTGTGAGTTGTAGGCAGAGTCATTTTCAGGATCATAATAAATCGTAACTGTTGAGACATCCTCATGGTTTGCTGCTGATGTTGTAGGAGACATTGTTGGAAGGATGGGTGTTGTTGTTGTAGGGGATTCAAAATGAAGTGGTGTTGAAGTTGTAGAAGGAATGTTCGTTGATACCTGGTCAGTTGAAATGACAGATAAAAAATTTGTTGATGAAGCTGAAGAGTTGTCTGAAACAATGGTTGTTGCAGTTGTAGGAGGTTCTGGAGCCGTAGTTAAGGAGATTGTTGGATTTGTTGGAATTGATGTTGTAATTTGAAGCAGGCCACTCTGGATGAGGCCATCTATGCCATCTCTCAGGTTATCACAACCATTCACTGAAATGTTGCAATAAGCACACCCTAACTCACATCCTGGGAACATTTGACATTCTAGGAGTTGAGCTTTAATCTCCACCAGGGGCGTCCGAATCTGACCCATACTGGTTATCAAGTAAGACGGCTTGTCTTCTTCAATAGCATTGATTCGGGGACAACCATGGTGTGGCATAGGGTTCTTGTTGTCATTCGGTGGTGGTGCAAAGTTCAGAGCTTTGGAGTCTACCAGGTCTTGTACCTTCATGTGCAAGGCTCTGCACTTCTCTGTACTGTGGCCTGGTGCATTTGAGTGAAAAGCACATCTGGCGCTGGCGTCGTAATTTCCGGGCAGACTGTTAGGATCTGGAGGGGCCAATGTCCTTAGCTCAACTAGGTTGAGTTTCAGGAGTTGTGGCAGTAATGTGGCATAGGGCATAGGGATCGGATCGATCACCCTATTGGCCTGAGAGGGCCTCTGTTGGAATGGTCTCTGCTGATTGTTGTTGTTGGTGTTGCTGTTGTTGTAATTCCTCTGAGGAGGATACTGAGTTTGTTGCTGGTAATTCTGTTGCTGAGGTTGATAAACTGGTTGAGGATGAATTGGAGCGGGAATGGTGACTGCTGCCACAGACCTATGAACATATTGGGGCCTGCCCCTGCTGGTATGGATTGCATGAGTCTCACCAGTTCTTCTTGGGCCTACAAAAGGCTTTCTTGGGTTGCTGGACGAGCTAGCACCGCTGTCAGAAATCTTACCTAACTTCAATAGGCTTTCAATTCTCTCCCCGGCTATGACTACATCTGCAAAGCTGGTGGAAGAAAAGGCAGCCAACCTGTCAATGTATGTTCCCTGGAGGGTGTTCATAAACATATCAGCCATCTCCCTCTCTGACATGGGTGGCTGGACAGCAGCAGCAAGCTGTCTCCACCTTTGAGCATACTCTCGAAAACTTTCCCTGGAGGATTGTGACATCCCCATCAGGAGGGTCCTGTTGGGAGCCATATTTAAGTTGTATTGATACTGCCTGATAAAGGCCTCTGCCAGGTCCTTCCAGCATCTAATGGTTGCTCTAGTCAGATGAGAGTACCATTCCCTCGAAGCTCCAGTTAAGCTATCCTCAAAATAAAACATCCATAGCTTTTCGTCCATGGTATATGCCTTCAGCCTCCCCAGAAAGGATTGTAAATGGGTCCGGGGACAGGAAGTCCCGTTATACTTCTCAAAGCATGGTGGTTTAAATTTGTGGGGAATCCTGACCCCGTCCACTAGACCCATGTCCATAACATCAAATCCCAAAGAATTCTGGGACTCCAAAGACCTTAGTTTTTCAGCAATCTCTTCTAGCCTTCTGTCATAGGCTTCCTCCCCAACTCCCATCACTGTGAACTGATCTTCCTGGGGGTCTTCTTGCAGCACTCTGCCTGCAGTGGCAGTCCCTTGCACATTAACAGGGATGTTGATCTCTGGATGAAGGTGGGGTCCATAGACTGGAGGATTAACATGAGGTTGGACTCTCTCATTATTGCTTGTCCCAGCAGTCCCTAGATGGGGGTCTTCCTGATTCTGCCTCTCTACCAGTGCTCTTAATCTCTCTTGGCTTTGAGCCATATTATTCATCACCTCCATAAACTGAGTCATCTGATTCCTCATTTCTAGTCTCTCATTGGTCATTTTATTTCTGACCTCTGTAAGGTCCTGCTGCATTTGGTCCATCTGGATGCCCGGAAGATTGTTGCGGGTGGGATATCTGTGGGGACGGTTGAGTGGGAACACCCGTCGTCGAGCAATAGTTCCTGAGATCACAACAGAGTTAGTAACAATAAAACAAAAACCTACAAAACAAACAAAGGGTTAGTATGCAATGCAGTATGCTTATTTGTTTCCAAGGTATCCGGCTTGGGACTTGGTTTTGACCTTTCCAGACCCCTGAGGAAGATGCTTGTGATGTTGCTTTTGAAAGAACTCAGATAAAACAAACCGACACATATATTACAAAAAGTAAATGATACATAGCTTGTTTCTTTTTACAATACATGCCCTCCGGGGGATCAAAAATACAACATAAAGAAAAGTACATGAAATGAAAGCAATAACAAGCAAAAGTCAGACACTAAGACCAAACTCATCCTCCTGAACTTCCTTTAGAAGTGCTTCAGTCACAGGGTCAGCTGGATGCTCTGTGAGATTCCTGATGAGAAGATTCCTGGTGGCAATAGCTGCAGTTAGCTTCTTGTGTCGGCTCTGGTCCTTTGACCTCTTCACACCAGCTCTAATCTTCAACTCTGAGATCTCTCTCTGGGCTGCTAACAGGGCTTCCTGTTGCTCTTTTCCACTAGCCTCCAACTGCTCAATTTTGTCCTGAGTCCTTTTATCCTCCTGAGTACGAGCTTCGGTGATCCTGACCCACCTAGCTTGACTCTCCTTCAGATATAAATCAGTCATAGCTCTTTGGAATTGGGCTTCTTTGCAGGCATTCTTCAAAATCTGTTCTCCAACCCTTGACTTCTTGATGTAATCCTCTGACTTCTCAATTCTAGCCAAATGCTCCAACCTTAGCTTTTCTAACCTCTCAATGTCCAGCCGACCATTACTCCTCTCCCAGAGGGTCTTCTGTAGAGCCTGAGTCAGCTTCTCATTTCTCTCCTTCAATTTCTCAAACTCCTCTAAGCTGACAGTTGCTGGAGGTGGTGCTGTGGAAGGTCCAGGCATATCTTCAATAGTGAAAGGCATTCCAGAAATTTGAGCCCTGGCATGAGACCACTCATAGTACTGGGCTGAGGCCACATTATTGCATCTCCCAAGAATGGTTACCCCCTTAGTCTGCACATTGTCCCAGGCCTAGGATGCTTGCCTGACAATAGCCAGATTAGGCTTGATTTCACAATAGAGGGTCTCAGCTATGTCTTGTGCTCTAGGAGGGTGGACTAATGCATAGCCCAGTTGTCTTTTGAATAGCAGAGGGTTGTAGTTGATGCAACCCTTTACTCCAATCAGAGGTACATTGGGAAATTGCCCACAACTTGTAATGATGTCTCTGCCCTTGGTGCTCTGAGTGCACCATCTGATGTCATCTGAGGTTAGAGCAACAAGCCTCCTAGCCCAGTTCTTCTGCTGGTGAGGGTTCAAGAATGCATCAGTCTTTGGCAGATGCTTGAGCAGCCAAGTATGGAACAAAGGAGCACAGCATCTCACTAATCTTCCCCTTTGCTTTTCATTCCTTTGATGAACAGAGTAGTAAAGATCTCCCAGTAAGGTGGGTACTGGGTTTCTCAGGATGAAAAGATGGATTGCATTCTTGCTAACAAACCTAGGCTCATATGCAAAAAGTATGATCCCATATATGCTAAGGGCCAACAAAGCACAGACTGTCTTCCACTCCCCCAAAGAGGCCTTCAAAATAGCCTGAGAAGTCAAGAAATCTAGATGAAAACCAGGGATTCCAGCTTTAGATGTCAAATTCTGCCCAAACAGAATTGGTTCCAGATACAAGGCTTTTGCCACCTCCTCATTGCCAGGGAAAACCATCTCAGGGTTGAAGGGGACTCCACCCCTGACAGGTACACCAATCAGTGATGAATACTCCTCCAGCAAGGGTCCCAACTGAAAATTCTGAAAAGTGAAGCACCTCAGAGGGGGATCATAGAACTGCAGGCAAGTATGAATCAAGCTCCTCTGTGAAGGGTCCAAATCCATAACCACATCAAGGATTCCTCCATAATGTTCTCTGAATAGTGGTATATGGTCTGGAGTAACCAGGGTCTGAATCCTCCTGATGCTAGCTAGCTCAGGCTCAAAGAAATGATAGGAGATGTTACTCTTCTTAGGTGCCATATTGCTGAAGAACAGGTGTTGATGATAAGAATAACACTGCAGATGGGCCACTGACAGGCTGAGACTGGTGATGCAGGTGACTGAAGCAGGTAGCTGATAGCTGGAGCAAGTACTGATGAAGACAGGTCTATGCTGAAGAAGGGGTCAAAACCAAGCCAAAATAGAATGGATACCCTGAAAAACAAATAAACACATGTTAAAATGATGCAATGAGGATGTATTCCAATGATATGCAAGGGTTTGTGACTGAGCTGGATCTGATCAAGTGCTATGATATAGGTCCAAGTATGTTCAAGAAATCCAGATGGAGGTTCATAAGTCCAATAACCAAGGTAGGGGACTCAAATAAAGAGTCACATGTCCAGGGTTAAAAATCACAAGAACTGTTCCAACATGGAGTACTCTTAATCAATACAAAGTAACATGGTATGCTGAGGTCAAGGGTACCTGCAAACCTGTAAACATCCCAACCCCCCTCACAGGTGGTGTTCTAAAACAAGGATCCTCAGACTTGGATCAGTTATGAGAAGTGTAAACACTTCTAACCCGGAGGTACAGTGTTTACAATAACCATAAAAGTTCCTCCTCTAATTCACCTCAGTTTCTGAAGGTCAATACTAAAGGTCATCCAGATTTAGTAGGCTTCCCAGATAGCCCTAGTATTGCAGGAAATCTGCAACACAGAGTTCTCAAGAAGAAACCCATATCTGAACCGTGTTTCATATTCCCGCACCAGACCGAGATGGAATGGGAAAGAATATGAACCACTCTAGCCTAGGTGTCACTCAGGTCCCAGGTATAGGACCTTATCTCTCAATAGAACCCCACCCACCAAAGCAAAACCAGATCCAGCCAGACAGCATGACAGTATGATATATGTGCACAAAGCTATAAAGAAAGTAATAAACAAAACTGTACATAAAGAAAAAATAAATACAAATACAAGCACAAATAACACATAACACCCCAGTAAACACAAATCAAACAAGCGCTAGGAGGAACCCACAAAAAGAACCAGAAGCCCTGGTTACAGTATAAGGCTCCCCAGCAGAGTCGCCAAGCTGTCGCTCCCACCAAATGACACCGGGTCAAATGGGGTACAGACGCGAACGGTCGGCGAAAGAAATGAGAACACACAGCAGTGAACTCAGAAAGACAAGAGTCGCCAGCTAGGCATTTTTATCCCGGAGGAAAGGCAATGCTGCATAGACCTGGAAAGATATGGATAAGACGGTTGCGAACCAGAGATACTGAGAAAGGGGGTTGGTTACAACCTGGGAAGGTATTAGCACCCAGATTGTCCGCCGTACTCGACGGGATCCACGCTTAAAAGATTTGTGTTTTAAAGGGGTAGTGTCAGTGCAATTTGTGTATAAAAGAGCTGGAAAAGATGCACAGGTGTCAGTGTATAGTGTATAAGTGATATGAAGTATGAAAGTGTCAGTGCAAGAATGAGAATGAAATGCTCAAGAAAATGAGGCTAAAGAATAAAGCTGGAAAGAGGTGGGAATATACAGAGACTTTTGTTCGATAACTGTTAAGTTATGCCTACGTATCCTCTCGTGCAATGAGGAAGTCAGAACACCGTAGTTCGACCCAAAGAGACTGAGAGATGAATTGACTTGTGAACTGCTTACTTGTCTATGCTCAAGTGTATGACCTGTCTGGCTCAGGTGCAAACTGTCTTGCATTAGACGGAAGAAGCAAGTTCTCGTTTATGAGTGAATAAGATGAGAAAAGAATCCCGAAGGAGACGATTATTGTTTTTTTTTTTTTTGAGTTTTCAGTCTTTTATTGCTTTTGAAGTTTGTCATAGGTTAATGAGCTTAAATCTGAGCCAATGGATTTAGTAAACTCATCACATCTTCCCTCTGATTAGGGGTAATGAGAATACCTTAAGTGTGAAGTCAGCTTCTCACACTTAATCACCTTTGATGCAGGATTAAGATCATTAACCTACTTGTGATTATTTAGATGTTTTTGGTGTTTTTGTTTAGTGTTTAGTAATGAGGTTAAGCCATAATCAAGGATTAAACAGACTCATTACACCATCCTAATAGAAGGATAATAGATGAGAATGTTTAAGCTGAGGAATGCTCCTCAACTTAATCCATGATTAGGGATTAAACTCATGACAAAACAAAACCTTTATTAAGTGGATTTTAGTTAATGATAAGATGATGAAGTAATTTTTAGGGTTTGTAAGACCACTTGAAGGGGACTTGTCCATTAACACTAGGGTTAGTCCTTCTTAACCAATTAAGGAAGAATTAGAACCCTAATGCAAGGCCCAAGTTACAAGCTTGATGTCTTGATGATTATTATGTGGATTGATTAAAGGAGTTAAACACATTAAGGGTTTAACACTTAGGATTAAAGTTATACACTCCATCCTAATAGAAGGATGCAGGCATAAGCTTAATCACAAAGCCTTAAAGCCTTTAGGGCTTAGTCCCTGATTATGAGATGAGAAGAGAAGACTCAATGAGACACAAAGGTAAAAACTAAGTGGGGGACTGATCAAAACCCTAATCATTGTCATGCTTGGTTGTTCCTAAGGTTTGTGAGGTTTACAAGAGAAATCTTCAGAGGAACCACCAGGAAGCAGATGAAAGGAGCAAAGAGAAGCAAAGTAACTTGCTTCATTTAAGAAGACAAGTCACTTGAAGAAAGAAAGTAAGAAGAAGAAGAATGAGCAAACTCAAACTCAAGCACAAGACAAAATGCAGCAATGATGCATAAGGGGGATGAAAAGAAATTGTGAGAAGTGAAGGCAAATTCACTTCTCAAAGTAACTTACCACCTGAAAAGTTAGTGAAAGAAATGCAATGCAAAATGAGATGAAATGACATGATGCAAATCAAAACCAGAAGCATAAGCATGATGCTAATGATGCTATGAGATGATGCAAACATGAATCAAGGCATGAGGATGATCATATGAACATATGGATGCAAGAGAAGCATGCTTAGAACCATGATCATACATGAAAAGTTATGAAATGCAAATGGCATACAACATGGCAAATGCAAGAAACAATGATCAAACATGATTCTAATATGTCTTAAGATGTTAGATGAATCAAATGGATGCATAAAATGTCATGGCAAGTCAAGGTATGAATGCAAATGCAAGATGGATGCATATGGAAGCCCAAATTAGGGTTTATGATCAAAGCAACAAACACAAACCAAAATCAGAAGCAAACATCAATATAAAAAATTGAAAATGCACTCAAAGGACCCCTAATCCTACACTAGCTCACTGCCCAAAGGAGAGGTTCCAACTCTTAACCTAATTCAAGTTATGATTTTCCTAAGTTTTCTAGGGTTTTAGGGTTCCTTAACAAGAAAATTAACAAACAAATTAAAAATGAAAGATCAAATCATGCCAATTTAATCTCACAAACTACATGCTAAACACAATGCAATGCAAAAAGAATCAATGTCCAACTCTCAATGGTTAGGCAGAAGTGATTTTTGGAAGTTTGGATCAAAATAATGCATCAAAATGATTTTAATTCCATGAAAAAATTCTCAAAATGCATCAAGATCAAAAAAGAAATTTGGTTTGAGGGTTGGACAATGTTTCTAAATGTTTTTAAATGTTTCATGAATTTTTTGGTGATTTTTAAATACCTAAAAGTATTTTTAATAAATTAATTCTCATTAATTAATTAAAAATAAACTTTTAAATATTTAAAAATACTTTTTGAATGCAAAAAATAAAAATAAAAATATTTTTGTGCTTTAAAAATTAATGAAACTCAGGACAAAAAATTTCATAATTTTTAAATGTTTTTTTGCTATTTTTTATAAAATGTACAAGTTAAATGGAAAGAAAATAAAATAAAACAAAATAAAATGAAAAGTAATATGATCCAATGATCCAGATTCAAAGTTGAAGGGAAATGGTTGACTGGCGCGCTAATGAATGGCCTGGATTGACTCTGGCTTTAATTAAGTTTTACGAATTAATTAAATGGATTAATTAGGTTAATGGTGATTAGGGCAAAATGGACCCATCTGGACCACACATACACGCGCCAAGTCAACCCAAGTCAGATGATCCAACGCATGAGATTCAAATGCCATTAATGACTGGGATTAGGGTTAAACATTTTCAGGTGACCGGAGGGAAGCTCCGGTCATCTTCTCCGGCGGGTTGAAAACCCTAGATCACGATTCAGGCTACCATTCATCAAATTAAAAGCAGGGAAATGTTCCTCTACCCAAACCCCACTCAAATCACCTCTCAAACTAAATTTATCATGCACAAATAAAGAGAATCGAAGCCAAGAAGATTCACGGGCAAAACCTCACATCCCCATGATCAGCAAGACATACACAATCAGCAAGACATACACAATCAGATTATAACTTAAAATACAAGCTCTGAGAGAAAACGTTCATGGCCATACCTGAGATGGAAGCTTCTGTTTCTGGGCTTTCTGGGCTACTCTTTGGTTCAGACTCACTCCAAGGGTTCCCCTGGTGCTAATGGCAAGCTTGGATGGAGCTTAAACAAGCTATTTTGAGAGGTCCAGTTCTGGTGTATCAGAAAATGAAGTCTGTGTGTGTGATGTTTCAAGCTCTACAAAGGGTTGATTCTGGTTCCTTTTAGTGTGTTTGATTTGTTGGTGAAGAGAAATTGGATGTTTGATGGCTGGAAAATGAGATTCGAAGAAGGGAAGCTCTTTGACAGTTTTTGTGGGGACTGAGTTCTGGCTTGTCTCAAGGGCCAATGCTTTGCTATAATCCTCCCAAGTTGTGTGAATAGCCTGTGGAGCAGGTCAGTAGGGGTGGCTTCTTACTGTTCCATGAGTATGGGAGTTTTGGCCAAAAAGTCAATGTGATTGGTACTTGCAGCATGGGCTATGGCAGCAGCTGTTTGAGGTCATGTCTTGCTTCAGCTTGGGTCAAGGATGACCCTTAGATTTCTTGAGAGTGACTGCAACATATGGATCATGAGCTATGCCAGCTTTTGCAACTTGCCCACTTGTGCTTTCTTGTGATTTTATGCTATGTACATGAGGCATTTCTTGCTGAATTTTGTTACATGATGTCTCAATTGGTCATGGCAATGCATAGAAATCAGTTGGTAATCATATAGCTCTTTGGAAAATGACTTTGCCAAAAATCCATCTTTTGCACTTGTAATGGAATATGTCCTAAGGATCTTTGAAAAACAAAGCAAGCAATGCAAAATCCCTTGGGCCAATTCTGTTTTTTAGGTTATGTATGATCATGTGATGGAGTTTTGAAACCATTTTGAAGTCAATAGAATGCTTGGTACATGAATTTGCAAGTTCTCCATTTGGTGCCTAACTTGAATTTTAGTGATTTTTGCCAACTTTGACAAACCATAACTTTTGATCCAAGATAAATTAGGTCATGTTCTTGTACTTTTTGAAAAGGGAAAGATCTATTCTACAACTTTCATGACCAAAGTTTTTCCATTTGAAGTATTTTTGGATCAAAAAGTAAGGGTTGAAAAGTTGCCTAAAATTACAAATTCCTTAAAAGTCAAACTTGCCTCAAAAAGTCAACTTTGCAAAAACTTGTAATCCTTGAATTTTGTGAACTTCAAACTTCTTCCATGATCAAATAAAGATCATACACACTCAAAATGATGAAGATCACCCCTTGGTTGGGTCATTGGGGGCCTCAGATGCCCTAATTTTGCACTGACTTGTCCAGAAAGTCAACTCTTGGTCAGATGACTTCCCCATGGAATTTCTTCATGAAAATTGATATGCATACTTCCTATGCCATATAGAGACCAATAGAAACAAGAATGACCAAAAAATTTGGAGTTATGGCCTCTGAAACCAAAACCCTAATTTCAGGTCATCTGTGCAGTCAAGCCTAACTCTGCTTCCATACCATTTTCAGTTCTTGTGATTCTTTGACATCTTTGACTTTGAGAGGATGTAATATGATATAAGAACACACATGGACCCCTTTGAAGTGATTTATGACCCTTGGAGTGGCTCAAGTGGCTCTTGGATTGCTCAGATCACAAACCCTAGATGTAGATGACTTTGAATCTATGCAGTGAATCAAAAATGTAATATGAGATGCTATGATTGAGTTTATGCATATGAAAATGATCACAAGCCATGGTGTGAATGGGTGAGGGCAAATTTGGGGTGTTTACACCCACCAGAGCCGCCAGGCACCACTTCTCCAACATTTCCTTCAGAGCAGTACCAGAAGGTGCTCATATCCCCAACTGAGTTGTCAAGTATCATCCTCAGCGGGATCCCCACAGAAATCTCTAGGAAGATCTTTCAGTGATATTTCTTCTTCCCCATCCAAGTGTTATACAAGGAGCCATTTCCCCGCAGAATTTCCAGCCTCTCTCCCAAAGGGCAATGTCTGAAGATCTCACAACAAAGTGACGAAAGCTTCCACAAACCCCAGCTGGGCTCCTCATCGCCGAGATAGATCTATCAGTGATCTACTTCCCCAAGCAGAGTACTACATGTCAAGATCTACCAATGATCTCATCCCCAACTAGGATATCCACTTCATGCAGATCAGCCAGAGATCTTCGCAGCAATGGGATCCGAATCCCGGATCGGTATCTTTGCATAATCATAGCATTCACATCATATTTTCCCCACAAAGCGTAGCATTCCGTCTAATACGAAACATTACGGCAAAAATCAAACATATTGCATAATCATAAGCCATTGTGTCGAACTGAACACTTGTAAATACCAGCAGTATCTATCAACCATATACAAAATATTTCCCAATTCCCCACCAGAGAGCCAAAGCTTTTCTCTTACAGATACATATACACACTCCTTTTGGCACTCGTCTGTGTCATCCCTCCCCAGTAAGTCGCCCAAACAGATACTTACACATACTACAGATACTCTTTGACACTCGTCTGTGTCATACCCCCAGCAGAAAGCCAAAGCGTCCCCTTTGCACTCACAACACAGATACATATATATACAACTTCTTGGCACCCATCCGTGTCACCTCCCCCAGCATAAATACTCAAACACTTTGTAAACTAAACACTTGTTTATATTATACTTTTTCCGACACTCGTCTGTGTCATACTCTCCCTAGCAAGTTGAATACTCGTTTGTGTCTCACTCATGTTCACTTATACAGATACTCATCTGTATCTTGTGTATACCACTTAAATCCCCTAAGAATCAACACTCGCCCATATTCATTGTTAACCAGTTGGTACTCGTTCGTATCATCATCTCTGAACATGCGTCAAGCTTTGCTTCTACCGATACTCGTCCGTATCAGAGTCTTAAGGATGCTCGTCCGCGTCTTTAACACATACACAATGTCAGATACTTTTACCTCTTTCTAAAATTTAGCCACTCATCTGTGTCTATTATTCCCTAGAAGAGTCCCCTCAGGATCAACGCTCGTCCGTGTTCATTGTTAACCAGTTGGTACTCGTCCGTATCATCATCTCTGAACACACATCAAGCGTTTGTTTCTACCGATACTCGTCCGTATCAAAGTCTTAAGGATGCTCGTCCGCATCTTTAATCTATACACCGTGTCAAACACTTATATCTTCTTGAGTTTAGGCACTCGTCTGTGTTTACTTTTCCCCAGCGAAGTCCCCAGCAAAAATTATCTTCTATTTGACATTAGTCCTATGTCATGATACCCCTCGGCAGCCGTACCCTGCCAGGTGATCGTCCTTCACCTCTTGATGATCGTCCTTCATCATTCCCAGTGGAGTCTCTATTCGTTAGAACCCCCTTCTATCTGACATTCGTCCTATGTCGTGATATTTTTAGCAGCCGTCCCCTGCTAGGTGATCACCCTTCACCTCTTGATGATCGTCCTTCATCATTTTATCCGATGGCTGTCCCCATCGTCGATTCTTTTATCTGACATTCGTCCTATGTCATGAAAAATACTAAGAGCAGTCGTACCCTGCTAGGTGATCGTCCTTCACCTCTTGATGATCGTCCTTCATCATGCTTATCCGATGGCCGTCCCCATCGTCGACCCTTTTATCCGGCATTCGTCCTATGTCGCGGTACTTTTGGCAACCGTACCTTGCCAGGTGATCGTCCTTCACCAATAGATAACTGTCCCTCATCTTATCCCCAACAGAGCAGCCGTACCCTGCCAGGTGATCGTCCTTCACCTTTGATGACCGTACCTCATCATTTATTTCATACCTTGAACTTGATGGTCGTCCCCATCATTCAACTTACATTTAATCCCCAGAAAGTCTTATAGCTTTACCTGATGGCCGTCCCCATCACAATCTCTTATATCCCTAGCTTGTCGGCCGTCCCCGTCATTGCTTTATCTCCCGCATTTTCCCCAGCATGTCGGTCGTCCCCGTCATTTCTCCATCCCCAACAGTCGTCCTCTGCTCGACGGTCGTCCTCCGTCGCCCGCACTTCATAATTATACTTTATTTCCCCTTTACAATCTATATCCCTTTTCTTCTTCATTCTGTGAGTGCAAATTTTGGACTGTCTTTGGTATTCAACCACAAGTTATCTTGTTTGCCTGTTAAGCCGTTACTTACATCCTGCACAGCTAACTCATGCTTGAATAGGGGCAGCTGTAAACACCCCAAATTAGCCCTCACACATTCACACCATGGCTTGTGATCTTCTCATGTGCATAAGTTCAATCATATCATCTCATATTGCATGTTTGCTTCACTGCATTGACTCTAAGTCATCTGCATCTAGGGTTTGTGATCTGAGCCATCCCTGAGCCATTTGAACTACCCCAAAGGTCTTCAATCACTTCAAAGGGGTACATGTGTGTTCAAGCATCATATTACATCCTCACAAGGTCAAAGAAGTCAAAGAATCACAAGAACTGAGAATGGCATGGAAGCAGAGCCAGGCTTAACTGCACAGGTGACCTAAAATTAGGGTTTTGGTTTCAAAGGCCATAACTCCAAATTTTTTGGTCATTCTTGTTTCTATTGGTCTCTATTTGTTATGAGGGTCATACATATCTTTTTTTCATGAAGAAATTCAATGGGGAAGGCATCTGATCAAAGGTTGACTTCTTGAGCAAGTCAGTGCAAAATCAGGGCATCTGAAGCCCCCAATGACCCAACCAAAGGGTGTTCCCCATCATTTTGAATGTGTATGGTCTTTATGTGATCATAGAAGATGTTAGAAGTTCACAAAATTGAAGAATTTCAAGCCATTTGCAATGTTGCCTTTTTGGGAAAGTGACTTGTAATGAAAACTTGCCATTTTGGGAAAGTTTTTCAACCTCCTCTTTTTGATTCAAAAATGCTTCAAATGAGAAAACTTTGGTCATGAAAGTTGTAGAATGGATCCTTCCATTTTCAAAAAAGTACAAGAACTCATTCTAATTCATTTTGGATCAAAAGTTATGGCTTGTCAAAGTTGGCAAAAATCACATAATTTCAAGTTTCACACCAAAGAGGCAAAGATGCAAAACCTCATGCCAAGGCAAAATGTGACTTCAAATGGACTTCTATGCATTACACAAACATAAACCATGACCTAAAAATCAGAATGCACCAAAGAACCTCCAAGTTTCATGACTTATGCTTCAAGAAATCACAAAAGGGCCAAACTTTGTGAAAATTGCAAAACCTCACATAAACCCTAATCCACTTGTTGCATTGCCTCAAATTCATTTCCATGGTTCTCCTTGATCACAGCTGAGCCAAGCCATGCCCTTGTACCATGACTGAACCAGCCCATACCTCCTCTTACACAAAAGTTGAATTTTAGCAAAATGGCCCATACCAATCAAGCTAGGCCAGCAACAACTCTCTGACCTATCCCAACTTGATACATGTACCAAAAGGAACTCAACACATAACACAACACAACCTAATCTCTCCCACAAGTCAGCATCCTCAAAACTCACCTCTTATGCATTTTCATTCGAATCTCTCCATACAAGCTTCAAACCTCAAAACAAATCCCACAGAACAACTCACCCTAGCCTTCTGATCATTTCCCAACCATCAATTTGCTTTGAAAGGCCCACAATCAAAAACACGATTTTTCACTTCCCTTGAACAGAACTTCATCAAACTCTTAAACCAGCCATAAAAAATTCCAAACAAGCATTGTAAGCTTCTCAGGGGGTTCATTAAAGGCATCTTGGACGAAAGAAGCAGCCAGAAAGTTCCAAAGATCAAAGCTCCAGTTCAGGTGAGCTCAAGAACAATTTTTCCAGAAACTTGTTTTTAAGTTACTAAATGGTTCTTTATGCTTCACTGATCATGTTGATGTGTTTTGTTTTGAAAATGGTTGAGAAATGAGTGTGTATTCATATTCTGAAATTTTTTGACCTAGAACTGTTTTGATTCGATTCTCACTTTTGATGTGTTTTAAATGTTGTTTGTTTGTTGTTTCTTAATGTATGATGTATGGGGATCATTTCTGGGTAGAGAGATTGGATTTTAGAAGCCTAGGGAAGAAGATAGCAATTTTCAGGGAGAGGTGTGGCCGGAGAAGATGACCGAAGGTCATTTCCGGCCACCTGAAAGTCATTAGCGCATTAATGATTATTAGGGCTCAGTTTGAATGTGGACCATGGATTCTGTTGACCAGTGTTGACTCCCGCGCATTTGTGTGGCTCAGATCACCCCATCAAGCCCTAATCCACGTCATTAACATAATTAATTATGTTTAAGCCAGTTTGAATCTGGGCCAATGGATCTGGCGCCAGTCAACTCCCTCCAAAACCATTTAAATCTAAGCCATGGATCTTGCATACTTCTCATAATTTTATTTTTAATTCATTTATTTTGTATTTAAATTCTACGAATTATTTAAAATAGTAAAAAACATTTAAAAATTCTGAAAATTTTTGTCAAGCATTTCATTATTTTTCAGAACCCAAAAATATTTTTATTTTTATTTTTTTGCATTAAAAATCATTTTTAAATCATTTAAATGTTTATTTTTAATTAGTTAATGAAAATTAATTAATTAAAAATGCATTTAGGTATTTAAAAATCACCAAAAAATTCTCATTGCATTTTAAAACATTTAGAAACATTATCAAACTCTCAAAACAAATTTCTTTTTAGTTCTTGATGCATTTTGACAATTTTCATTGGAATTAAATTCTTTTAAAGGCAATATTTTTGTTCAAACTTGGAAAAATCCATTCTGCCTAACCATTGAGAGTTTGATGATGGTTCTTCTTGCATTGCATCCTTCATAGCATGTAGTTTATAGGATAAAATTGGTTTGAATTTATCTTCCATTTTCATTTTGTTTAGCATTTTTCATTGTGAGGTACCTTGAAACCCTAATTGACTTAGAAAATTCATAACTTGCACTAGGTTAAGAGTTAGGTCCCCTCCTTTGGGCAGTGAACTTGTGTAGAGTTAGGGTTCCCTTGGTCCCATTTTAAATTTTTTATCATATAATTTGCTTCTGGTTTTGAATTTTTGCATTGTATGTTGTATGTAAACCCTAATTTGTGCCTTCCTTTGCATCCATCTCTCATTTGCTTGCATTCAATGACTTGCCATGACATTTTGTGCATCCACATGATTCATAATACATCTTAGGACATATTAGAATCATATTTGATCATTGCATATTTCATTTTCCATGTTATATGTCCATTCCATTTCATAAACTTTCATGAACTTCCATGGTTCAAAGCATGCATCATTTGCATCCTCATCCTTGTATGATCATCCACAACTCTTGACATGTGTTTGCATCATCTCTTAGCATCATTGAAGTCATGTTTATGCTTCTGACTTTGGTTTGCATCATGACATTTCATCTCATTTGCATTGCATTTCATCTCTTTTGCTAACTTTTCAGGTGGTAAGTTGTTTTGAGAAGTGAATTTGCCTTCACTTCTCACAATCTCTTCTCATCTCTCTTATGCATCATTGATGCATTTTATATTTGTATTAGAGTGAGCTTGCTCATTCATTCTCTTGCTCTCTTTCTTTCCTCAAGCAACTTGTCTTCTTAAGTGAAGCAAGTTGTTTTGCTTATCTCTGTTTCCTCCTCCTTCCATCTTGTTCCTCCTTGGTGGCTCTTTGAAGATTTCTTTCCCTCTTAAGCCTCACAAACCCTAGGATACCCAAGCATGATCACAATTAGGGTTTGATTAGTCCCCCATTTAGTTTTACCTTTGTGTCATCTTTGAGTCTTCTTCTCTCATCTCATAATCAGGGACTAAACCCTAAAGGTTTTAAGGCTTTGTGATTAAGCTTATGCCTGCATCCTTCTATTAGGGTGGAGTGTATAACTTTAATCCTAAGTGTTAAACCCTTAATGTGTTTAAATCCTTTAATCAATCCACCTAAATAATCATCAAGACATCAAGCTTGTAACTTGGGCCTTGCATTAGGGTTCTAATTCTTCCTTAATTGGTTAAGAAGGACTAACCCTAGTGTTAATGGACAAGTCCCCCTCAAGTCGTCTTACAAACCATAAAAACCACTTCTTCATATTATCGTTAACTAAAATCCACCTTAATAAAGGCTTTGTTTTGTCATGAGGTTAATCCCTAATCATGGATTAAGTTGAGGAGTCTTTCTCAGCTTAAATGTTCTCATCTATTATCCTTCTATTAGGATGGTGTAATGAGTTCATTAAATCTTTGATTATGGCTTAAACTCATTACTTAACACTAAACAAAAACTCCAAAAACATCTAAATAATCACAAGTAGGTTAATGATCTTAATCTTACATCAAGGTGATTAAGTGTGAGGTGTTTACTTCATACTTAAGGTATTCTCATTACCCCTAATCAGAGGGAGGATGTGATGAGTTTACTAACCCTTGGTTTAGGCTTAAGCTCATTATCTTATGACAAACACAAAAAGCAATAAAAGATTGAAAACACTAAAAAACAAACAATAATCGCCTCCTCCGGGATTCTTTTCTCACCTCATTCATTCACAAGCGAGAACTTGCTTCTTCCGTCTAATGCAAGACAGTTTGCACCTGAGCTAGACAGGTCATACACTTGAGCATAGAAAAGCAGGCAGTTCACAAGTCAATTTATCTTTCAGTCTCTTCGAGTCGAACTACGGTGTTCTGACTTCCTCATTGCACGCGAGGATACGTAGGCATAACTTAACAGTTATCGAAGAAAAGTCTCTGTATATTCCCCCTCCTTCCAGCATCATTCTTTAAGCGTCATAGTCTTGAGCATTTCATTCCTGTTCTTACACTGACACTTCTCTTATACACTTCACTTTCTTCCAGCACTGACATTTGCATTCTTTCCCGCTTTGATACCCAGAATAGCACTGACACTACCCCTTTAAACACAAATCTTTTAAGCGTGGATCCCGTCGAGTACGAAGGACAATCTGGGTGCTAATACCTTCCCAGGTTGTAACCAACCCCCTTTCTCAGTCTCTCTGGTTCGCGACCGTCTTATCCATATCTTTCTAGGTCTATGCAGCATTACCTTTCCTCCGGGATAAAAATGCCTAGCTGGCGACTCTTTTCTGTCTTCCTGAGTTCACCCTTGTGTGTTCTCTCTCCTTTCGCCGACCGTTCGCGTCTGTACCCCTTCTGACCATGTGTCATTTGGTGGGAGAAAAACTTGCTATGCCTTTGCATCATCTCATAGCATCATTTGCATCATGTGTTTGCTTCTGGTTTTGGTTTTTACCTTTGCATATGTTTCATTTTATTTTCATTTCTTTCCCTATGCTAACATTTTCAGGTGGTAAGTAATTTGAGAAGTGAATTTGCCTTCACTTCTCATTTCTCTTCTCATTCTTCATATGCATCATTGCTGCATTTCTCTTTGCCTTAGAGTGAGTTTTCTCATTCATGTTCATCATTCACTTTCTTTCCTCAAGTTACTTATCTTCTTCAGTGAAGTAAGTAACTTGTTTCTTCAGCTTCATCTTCCTTTCATCTGCTCCTTCCATTGGTGGCTTCTCTGAAGATCTTCCTCTTAAGCCTAAAAAACCATAGGATATCCAAGCATGATAAATTTTAGGGTTGTGTATAGTTCCCCTTAGTTTTTACCTTTGTGTCTTCTTTGTGTCTCGCTTCTGACCTCATCATTAGAGACTAAACCTTTAAGGTTTTAAGACTTTGTGATTAGGGTTATGCCTGCATCCTTCTCTTAGGATGAAGTGTATAACTTTAATCCTAAGTGTTAAACCCTTAATTTGTTTAAACCTCTTAATCAATCCATCTTAATAATCACTAAGACATTAACTTGAACTTGGGCCTTGCATTAGGGTTCTAATTCTTCCTTTATTGGTTAAGAAGGACTAACCCTAGTGTTAATGACCAAGTCCCTCTCAAGTTGTCTTACAAAACATAAAATTCACTTCTTAATCTTACCCTTAATTCAAAATCCACTTTAATAAAGGTTTGTTTTGTCATGAGGTTAATCCCTAATCATGGATTAAGTTGAGGTATCTTCCTCAGCTTAAGTGTGCTCATCTATTATCCTTCTATTAGGATGGTGTAATGAGTTCACTAATCCTTGATTATGGCTTAAACTCATTACTTAACACTAAAGGGAGGATATGATGAGTTTACTAACCCTTGGTTTAGGCTTAAGCTCATTAACTTATGACAAACACAAAAAAGCAATAAAAGATTGAAAACACAAAAACAAACAATAATCGTCTCCTCCGAGATTCTTTTCTCATCATCTTCACTCACAAACGAGAACTTGCTTCTTCCGTCTAATGCAAGACAGTTAGCACTTGAGCCAGACGAGTCATACACTTGAGCATAGACAAGAAAGAAGTTCATCAGTAAATTTATCTTTCAGTCTCTTTGAGTCGAACTACGGTGTTCTGACTTCCTCATTGCACGAGAGGATACGTAGGCATAACTTAACTGTTATCGAACAAATGTCTCTGTGTCTTCCCCCTCTTTCAGCATTATTTTTAAGCCTCATTTCTGAGCACCTTGTAAACACCCCAAATTTGACCTCACCCATTCACACCATGGCTTGTGATCTCTTCATATTCATAAATTCAATCATAACATCTCATGTTGCCTTTGTGCTTCACTGCATTGATTCTAAGTCATTTGCACCTAGGGTTTGTGATCTGAGCTATCCAAGAGCCACTTGAGCCACTCCAAAGGTCATCAATCACTTCAAAGGGGTCCATGTATGTTCAAGCATCATATTGTATCCTCACAAAGTCAAGAAAGTCAAAAAATCACAAGAACTGAGATTGACATAGAAGCAGAGCCAGGCTTAACTGCACAGATGACCTAGAATTAGGGTTTTGGTTTCAGAGGCCATAACTCCAAATTTTTTGGCCATTCTTGTTTCTGTTGGTCTCTATATGGTATAAGGATCATGCATATCAATTTTTATAAAGAAATTCAATTGGGAAGTCATCTAATCAAGAGTTGACTTTTTGAGCAAGTCAGTGCAAAATCAGGGCATCTTAGGCCCTCAATGACCCAACCAAAGGGTGTTCATCATCATTTTGATTATGTATGATCTTTATTTGATCATAGAAGATGTTAGAAGTTCACAAAATCAAAGAATTTCAAGCCATTTGCAAAGTTGACTTTTTGGGAAAATGACTTGTAATGGAAAATTGCCATTTTGGGAAACTTTTTCAACCTTTGCTTTTTGATTCAAAAATGCTTCAAATGGGAAAATTTTGGTCATGAAAGTTGTAGAATGGATCATTCCCTTTTCAAAAAGTACAAGAACTCATTCTAATTCATTTTGGATCAAAAGTTATGGTTTGTCAAAGTTGGAAAAAATCACATAATTTCAAGTTTTCTACCAAAGAGGCAAAGTTGCAAAACCACTTGCCAAGACAAATTGTGCTATCAAATGGACTTCTAATCTTCATACAAGCATGAACCAATGTCTAAAAATCAGTTTGGCCCAAAGAATTTTCCATTTCTATGCCTTGATTTTCAAATAGCCATAAGTCATTTTTCATGAAAGTGCAAAGAGGGATTTTTGGCAAAATCATTCTCAAAGGGATTGTATGATCTCTAGCTGGTTTTAATACATTGTCATGACCTAATGAGGCATCCCACATCATAAATTCAGCAAAGTTTCTCACATTCACATAGCCAAAAGTCATGAAATGTCACAAGTGGGCAAGTTGCAAAAACTCTTCTAGCTCATGATCCAAATGCAGCAGCCTCTCATGAACCATCCAAGGGCCATCCTTGACTCAAGCTGAGGCAGGACAAGCCTCTAGATCACCTCTGCCACAACCCATGATTGAAGTACACCAACTATTGACTTTTTGGCCAATTGCTCCATACCATTCCCACAGTATATGTCAAGTCTTCTGACTCATTCCCATAGTTTAGGACTTGTATATGGATCATAAAACAAGCCTCACACAAGCCTGGGACACATACATTGCAGCACACTCCAAAAACTGTCAAAAATTTCCTCTCTTCGAATCTCCTTCCACAGCCATCAAACTGCAACAATTCCTTCACCAATCAACCAGAAATAACCCATAGAACAAATCCCACCCCTCACAATGATCTGGAACAGCCCACACAAGAACCTCATTTTCTGATACACCAGAACTGAACCTCTCAAAGCAACCAGTTTAAACTCCATTCAAGCATTTCATTGAGCTCAGGGGGACCAGAGGAGTCAGTTTGCATAAGAGAAAGGCTCAGAAAGCTCCAGTTTGAAGAACGTCAATTCAGGTATCCATCAAGAACAAATTTTCCAGAACTTCATTTACTTGTTATAAATTGATTCTACATGTTATCCTGATCATCATGATGTGTTTAAAAATGAAAATGAGTGGAAAATGAGTATGTATTGATGTTCTGAAGTTTTTCCCGTGAAAAATGTTTGCTTCGATTTGCTTGATTCGTGTAGTTTAAATGTTGTTTAACGATTGATTCATGTTCCATGATGTTAGAGGATCATTTCCCTGTGTTCAATTTGAAGTGGGGTGGCTTGTAGCATGATCTAGGGTTTTGGTTCGCCGGAGAAGACGACCGGAAGTATTCTCTGGCCACCTGTAGTTGGTTAGGGTTAATCTGTGTCATTAATTGTGGTTTGAATGTGGAGCGTAGGATGAGCTGACTTCCTTTGACCCGCGCGCGTTTCGATGGCCAGGATCTTTCCATTTTGCCCTAATCCACAATTAACTTAATTAATCCAAATTAATTAATTATAAAATCAGATTTAACCAGGTTTGAACTTGGGCCATTGGATGTGGCCCAAAGTCAACCTTTCCTTGCCCAGAATCAATCTGATTCGTCCATCCTGCATACTTCCATTTAATTTCTTTTTATTTTCATTTTTATTTCATTTGTTTTGTACATTTAATTTAAAATAGCAAAAAATGTTTAAAAATTATGAAAATTTTTGTCAAGATTTTCATTATTTTTCAGAACACAAAAATATTTTCATTTTTTATTTTTTGCATTAAAAATCATTTTTAAATCATTTAAAAGTTTATTTTTAATTAGTTAATGAAAATTAATTAATTAAAAATGCTTTTAGGTATTTAAAAATCACAAAAAATTCATGTAACCTTAAAAAAAACATTTAGAAACATTGTCCAACTCTCAAACCAAATTTCTTTTTTGTTCTTGATGCCTTTTGATAATTTTCTTTGGAATTAATTTCATTTCAAGGCAATATTTTGTTTCAAACTTCAAAAATTCATTTCTGCCTAACCATTGAGAGTTGGACAATGATTCTTTTTGCATTGAATCTTGCATAACATGTAGTTTATAGGATAAAATTGGCATGAATTGATCTTGCATTTTCAATTTGTTTTGCATTTTTCTTGACAAGGTACCTTAAAACCCTAGCGATCTTAAGAAATTCACAACTTCCATTAGGTTTAGATTTAGGTCTCCTCCTTTGGGTAGTGAGTTTATATAGGTTTAGGGTTCCTTTGAATGCATTTCCAAATTTTTATCATGTCATATGCTTCTGTCTTTGAATTTTGTTGTGTGCATGGATCATAAACCCTAATTTGGGGCCTTCCTTTGCATCCATTTCTCATTTGCTTGCATACCATGACTTACCATGACATTTTGTGCATTCATTTGATCCATAACACATCTTGAGACATATTAGAATCATGTTTGATCATTGCATCTTTCATTTGCCATGTTACATGTCTTTTGCATTCCATAACTTTTAATGTATGTCCATGGTTTATTACATGCCTCACTTGCATCCATATGCTTGTATGGTCATCCTCATGCCTTGTCTCATGTTTGCATCATCTCTTAGCATTATTAACATCATGTATTTGCTTCTGACTTAGCCTTGCATCATGCCATTTCATCTCATTTGTATTGCATTTCATTTCTTTCACTAACTTTTCAGGTGGTAAGTTACTTTGAGAAGTGAATTTGCCTTCACTTCTCACATTCTCTTTTCATCTCTTTCATAGTTCATTTGCTGCATTTTTGTATGTGTATGTGTTTGGGCTTGCTCATTCTTGCTCATCTTACTTTCTTTCTTCAAGCAACTTGACTTCTTAAGAGAAGCAAGTTGTTTTGCTTCTCTTTGCTCCTTTCATCTGCTTCCTAGTGGTTCTTTGAAGATCTTTCTTGCAAACCTCATAAACCCTAGGGACAACCAAGCATGACAATAATTAGGGTTTTGATTAGTTCCCCCATCTAGTTTTACCTTTGTGTCTCTTTGAGTCTTCTCTCCTCATCTCATAATCAGGGGCTAAACCCTAAAGGCTTTAAGGCTTTGTGATTAAGCTTATGCCTGCATCCTTCTATTAGGATGGAGTGTATAACTTTAATCCTAAGTATTAAACCCTTAATGTGTTTAAATCCTTTAATCAATTCATTTAATAATCATCAAGACATCAAGCTTGTAACTTGGGCCTTGCATTAGGGTTCTAATTCTTCCTTAATTGGTTAAGAAGGACTAACCCTAGTGTTAATGGACAAGTCCCCCCTCAAGTTGTCTTACAAACCATAAAACTCACTTCTTCATCTTATCATTAACTAAAATCCATCTAATAAAGGCTTTGTTTTGTCATGAGGTTAATCCCTAATCATGGATTAAGTTGAGGAGTCTTTCTCAGCTTAAACACTCTCATCTATTATCCTTCTATTAGGATGGTGTAATGAGTTTGTTTAATCCCTGATTATGGCTTAAACTCATTACCTAACACTAAACAAAAACAACAAAAACATCTAAATAATCACAAGTAGGTTAATGATCTTAATCCTACACCATGGTGATTAAGTGTGAGATGCTGACTTCACACTCAAGGTATTCTCATTACCCCTAATCAGAGGGAAGATGTGATGAGTTTACTAACCCTTGGTTTAGGCTTAAGCTCATTTCCCTACGACAAACTCCAAAAAAGCAATAAAAAATTGAAAACACAAAAACAAACAATAATCGTCTCCTTCGGGATTCTTTTCTCATCATCTTCACTCACAAACGAGAACTCGCTTCTTCCGTCTAATGCAAGACAGTTAGCACCTGAGCCAGACAGTTCATACACTTGAGCATAGACAAGTAAGCAGTTCATCAGTCAATTTATCCTTCAGTCTCTTTGGGACGAACTACGGTGTTCTGACTTCCTCATTGCACGAGAGGATACGTAGGCATAACTTAACAGTTATCGAACAAAAGTCTCTGTATATCCCCCCTCTATCCAGCATTATTCTTTAAGCCTCATAGTCATGAGCATTTTATTCATTCTTACACTGACACTTCACATATCTCACTTCACTTTCTTCTTACACTGACACTTCACATATCTCACTTCACTTTCTTTTTACACTGACACTTGCATTCTTTCCAGCTTTGATACACAAATCACACTGACACTACCCCTTTAAAACACAAATCTTTTAAGCGTGGATCCCGTCGAGTACGGCGGACAATCTGGGTGCTAATACCTTCCCAGGTTGTAACCAACCCCCTTTCTCAGTCTCTCTGGTTCGCAACCGTCTTATCCATATCCTTCTAGGTTTATGCAGCATTACCTTTCCTCCGGGACAAAAATGCCTAGCTGGCAACTCTTGTCTTTTCTGAGTTCACCCTTGTGTGCACTCTCCTCTTTCGCCGACCGTTCGCGTCTGTACCCCTTCTGACTTAGGGTGCCATCAGGTGGGAGCGACACACCTCGCTTCACTTTCTTGCACTAACACTTATATATTCTTTTCCGGCCTTTGCACACAGATAGCAGAGACACTACCCATTTAAACAAAATCTTGTAAGCGTGGATCCCGTCGAGTACGACGGACAATTTGGGCGCTTATACCTTCCCAGGTTGTAACCAACCCCCTTTCTCAGTTTCTCTGGTTCGCAACCGTCTTATCCATCTCTTCCTAGGTTTATGCAGCATTACCTTTCTTTCGGGATAAAAATGCCTAGCTGGCGACTCTAATCATCTTCACTTCATTTCTCCTTACGCCGACCGTTCGCGTCTGTACCCTATCTGACCAGGTGTCTTTTCGGGGAGCGACACATGGGTCTAGTCCCTGGGGTGGTTATTCCTCACAAATTCAGGCCACCTACTTTTGACAAGTATAACGGTAGCTCCTGCCCTAAAACACTTGCAGGCGTTCTACTGGAAAATTGCTGCCCATACTAGGGATGAAAAGCTCTGGATGTACTACTTCTAGGATAGTCTCTCCGGAGGATCCTTGGAATGGTATATGAAGCTAGAGAGAAGCTCTATGAGAAGCTGGAAGGAATTGGGAGAAGCGTTCCTCAAGCAATATCAGTATAATATCGACATGGCACCCAGTCACACTCAACTTCAAAGTCTGACTCAAAAGAACTCCGAGAGTTTCAAAGATTACGCACAAAGGTGGCGTGAAGTGGCTGCTAGAGTGCAACCACCTTTGTTGGAGAGAGAAATGGTAGACCTGTTCCTGGATACCCTCCCTGGGCATTTCATGGAAAGGCTAGCTGGGTGTTCCTCAAGTGGGTTCTCATATATCATCTTGACTGGCGAGAGGGTAGAAAACTGGATCAAGCAAGGGAAGATTCAGAATGGGGGCGCTTCAAGTTCTGGTGTCAAGAAGACCTTCTTGAAGAGGAGAGAAGGAGAGACTGGGGCAATATACGCGCAGAGGGGAGGAAGTAATGGAGGGTTTTATCAGCTAGTGGCCCCCGTCACTATATCAGCTCAACCTGTTCAACAACAAGTCCAACCACCGCAGCCACAATACCAACAAGGGTATCAATAAAGAACTCCTCGTCCATATTACCCCCAGAGGACCAGAGAAAGACATCTCGAAACTCCGCCGATGTCTTATTCACAGCTTTTGAAGAAACTCCTACAACTCCAGATGATTCAACTCCGAACTCTACAACCCCCGAAGCCAGGACAAATCCTCGTGGGTTATGATACAAACGCTAGATGTGAATTTCATTCCGGAGCCCCGGGGCATACCACAGAAAACTGCAAAGCCCGTGCCTCCTCACGGGGGTACAGTTGGGGCAGTTGACGATGGGGAGAATCTAAACTTAGTGTGTGCTATCGACGACCTGCAAACTCCGTTGAGTGTTGGTAAAGCATGTTTGACCTTAAAAGGTGTGTTTGTATGTTGTGGGAGTGATTGTCCAGGATGTGTTGAAATGCCAAGTGTTTGTAAGCAGTTGAAAGCAGAGATCCAAAGTATGATTAATGAAGGAGTGTTGCAGTTTGACAAAGTTGTAAAGGAAAGAGAAGTCTCCACAGTAACCATTTTCTACGATCCATCTCAAGTTCCTACACGTGCCAGAGTGGCACTAATAACGATTACCACTGCAGGACCAGTAATGTATCAGAGCGATAAATCCATTCCCTGGAATTATGGTGGCGAAGTATATTGTAACGGCCAGAAGCAAGAGTTGGCCATGTCTAGCACGACCCCAGCCTAAGTAGAAAACGTTGGAGTAGGGGGATTTACTATAAGTGGAAGGTTATTTTCGCCGAAATTACTAAGAAATAGTGTGATACCACCCAGAGACACCGCAGAAGCCCAAGCCAAGGCAAGAGGGAAGCAGCCAGTGGTTGTCGATGAGCCCACGCCAGTGACTGATCCAGACATTACCTTTGATAAAGAAGCTGAAGAATTTTTTAGAATTATCTAAAAGAGAGATTACAAGATTGTGGACCATCTGCAGCAGACCCATCGAATATTTCCATCTTGTCTTTGATAATGTGTTCTGACTCCCACAGGAAAGCTCTCTTGAATATCCTGAATAAGGCTTATGTGCCTCAGGATATTTCAGTAAATCAGTTAGAAGTGGTGGTATCTAGTGTCAATGCCAGTCATGGATTGGGCTTTAGGGACATGGATCTAACATCTGAAGGGTGTGCTCATAATCGGGCACTGCATATCTCTTTAGAATGTAAGGGTGCAGTAATTTCTCACGTGTTGGTAGATACTGGATCCTCGCTGAATGTTCTTCCTAAGAAGGAATTGATGAAGTTGGATTATGATGGAGGGGTTTTAAAGCCTAGCGACCTGGTAGTTAGAGCATTTGATGGGTCGAGGAGATCAGTATTCAGAAAAGTGGAATTACCAATTAAGGTAGGTCCACAAATCTTCAATACCACATTCTACGTAATGGATATACAACCTGCATACAGTTGTTTTCTGGGAAGACCTTGGATACATTCAGCAGGAGCAGTATCGTGCACACATCATCAAAAACTAAAGTTCGTCTGGGAAGGCCAAATTGTAACAGTCAATGGGGAAGAAGACAGGTTTGTCAGTCATCTAGCTTCATTCAAGTATGTGGAGATGGATGGCAAGATAGTTGAAACTCCATGTCAGGCTTTTGAGCCCCTGAAAACTGAACAAGCCTCCTCATTGGCAGCTTCTTTTGAAGAACCAAAGAAGGGGATTTCCATAGCCTCTTATAAGCAAGCTCTTGAAGTGGTAGAATCTGGGATACGAGAAGGCTGGGGCAGTCCAATAGAAGTGCCAGAAAAGAAAGATATGTTTGGGATTGGTTACCATCCTGGGCATTCATCATCTGGACCGAGTGCTAGAGGTCGTCAAGGCCTAATTACTTTCACGAGTGCGGGAGTGCTGGATTATGGAAGCAGTAGTGCCATGCAGGACGATGTAGTTAATAGTGACTGTGACTTAGATGAGTGGATCAGGCCTGCTGTTCCAGGGACTCAACTTAGCAACTGGTCGCCTGAAAGGCTTATCTCAGTCACTTCCTTCGAAGAGTAATAATCATTGTTTATGTCTTTTCTGTACTCAAGCACTATGTCTTTCCCGGGGCATAGTAGCTTTTTGTAAGGGTTCTTTTGTTCCTAACACAATTCATAATCATAAATAAAGTTGACGTTTCACATTCATCCATGTTGTTCTTTGCCTTTCATTTTTGCTTTTGTTTTTCAAAAAGAAAGAAAAGTTTTAAAATGGCAATGTTCCTCATTTTCTCAAGCCTTTTCTAAAGCCTTGCATGAATCACCATTCATGTAGGTGCTCGTCACCGGATCTTATCAATGACAACCCTGTTATAGCTAATTATAACTTTGACAATCCAATTTATCAAGCCAATGAGGAAGGTGAAGAAGATTGTGAATTACCTGAAGAGTTAGCCAGACTGCTTAAACAGGAGGATAAGATGATTCAGCCGCATGAAGAGGCCATTGAAGTGACAAACCTGGGTACTGATCGGAAAATTAGCAAGTGTACTATTACCGATGTAGTAATAAAAGGGAGTTATCCCGAAGATCGATCTCGAGGACTGCGTACTGAAATAAGTTTTTCTGAATAAATTTCAATTGAACAAAAGTTTTGGTTGATAGTTTGATTTGAGATAAATTAGAATTAAAATACTACAATGTAAACAAAGAATAGAGGTTGCACGAATATGAGAATAATGTCAGGGACGGTGTATAATTTGCAATGCAATGACTTAATAATTTCTCAACTCTAAAGAGACATGCTTCAAACTTTATCTTTCCTATGTTCAAGATTGTTTTTCCAAAATTCCTTTAGAGAAAAACCTTTGGTATTCTTCCTCTACCCTAATTCCTCAATGGCCAAGGAAGAATATCAAGCAATAATTCTGACATAAAAATGGTTTTCACAGGGTATTCCAATTCCTCGGTAATATCTACCGTGATAAAAATTACGCAACAAAGTTAGGTTGGTTGGTCAGACCAAAACCTAACTACGATCAATTATCAAATTTTCCAAAAAGATAAAGCATTATGAACGTTGCATAAAATAAAGAAAATGGTTTAAACACATAATCTCATAGATTAAGAATTCAAAAAGTCATTACAATAAGCAAATCAGGGACACCCCCTGTCATTGGGGGGTTTAGCCACTCATGTTCATAACAAAAATAAAAACTGAATAATGATATAGAGACATTACAATCAACGTTGGATCGGTTGGATCGTCAATTGCTTCCGCTCTTGATCAATCCTTCTTCTCCTTTATATATCCACTATAATCTCTCTATCGTCAAATCTCCCAAAATTCCCCATTAAAAATTGTCTTCTCTAAGTCTTAAACATCTAATATATCAGTCTTCAAAATACTCCGCGAAATGTCCAGATTGTCCTCCGAAAATATCTCAGTCAGCATCATAAAAATAGTAGAATTTATGTTTCTGGTTGTCACGACACAGGTCGTGTTGTGCAACACGGGCACCCGTGTTGTGCCACTGATTCTCCTCAAAGTTTTCATCTCCTTCAGAGGCCATGACACGGGCCGTGTTGTACAACACGGGCACCCGTGTCATACTTCTGGTTTGATCCTTTTCAGCCCAAGAACTCCTCTTCAAAGGCCTTCACAACACGGACCGTGTTATATGGCACGGGCACCCGTGTTGTGCTTCTGATATCTCTATTTTGCTGGTTTTTCAACACCCGGATCATCTTTGCGAAGGCTTCGAACAACCAACTAGATGCAGACCTGAAAACACATCAACAAAACAACCAAATAACACATACCAAAGATAAAAATAGATAAGAAGACCAAAACTAGACTTGCATGCTAAAATAAGAAAACTACGACGAAAATGTGAAAGAAACACTTCAAACGACTGAAAGCATACGAAAAGAACAACGAAAACGGCTTGAAAAATTCGACTAAAGATCACTTATCAAACTCCTCCGAACATGAACTTTTTCTTGACCTCAAGCAAAGAGCTTGCATTCACACACTCAAACACTGTCAATTCATTCAACACTAGCGAGATGAATCACTATACTCATACGTGGATTTTCGTTCCATGTCACCCAACAAGTTATTTTGGTACTTCTTTCTCTGCGAAGGTATCACACAAACACTAAACTGCGGTAAACCCCGAACCTGAATCTCCTTTTCGGTAACCTCTCCGACTATGCTTCGGGCTTAGGTCTTCTGTTTCGATTTTCCACCCTTTTCATTCGGACAATCCTTTTTAAGGCTTCTTATGATTTTCACCGTGTGTACAAAATTGATCCTTTTTCTCTTTTATTGGAACCGTTATCTCTTTTTATGAAACATTTATGTTCAACCGCCGTTAGGCTGAATAACCGGGTGAGGGTTACCCAACGTAGAAGGATCGATCGTTCTAATGTTCTTATTCATTTTTTTTCCGGTGCCTTCATGCATTTTTTTTCTTTTATTTTGATCAACTCTGCACACACAATTATTATAGATCATGCCAGATTTGTCAGTAGAAACTACTTGGGATTTACTTCTCAGATCAAAGTACCATGGCACGAATCTACACGTCGGACTCGTTCCTTACTCAGTAGACTCAGTGTGTTCGTGTTGTACCTAAACATCAAAATTTTTCTATTTTCCTTATCGGGTTTCTTTTCACTCAATCCGATACAATTTCTCATTATTCACTCGCAGTAACACAACTTTCACACTTAACAGGTCAATTCAGGGGTGTTTTTCAAACAACTTATAACCATAATTTTCAAGCCGACTACCTAAAACACTACTAGAAATAAAAACAGATAAAAACAAAACAAAACAAAAACATGAAAACTTTATCCCCCCCACACTTGGACTCAACAGTGTCCACACTATTGAAGAACCAATGTCGGAGGGAACTCACAGATATCACTGAGCCGGGGAAAAGCCATGCAGCCTCATCTGCTGCATTCACTCATGCAACTCATCAATGAGGTCCCCTTGACGGGTCTGTTCTCTTATCATCACATCCCATTCATCCTTGGTCAGGCTCCACTAACCGGTCTCCTGATTTGATGAGCCGCCGGCAGTTTGTACAGGGACCTCCTCAGCTTGGTACCCCTCATCATCCTCACCTGAAAAGAATTCATCATACTGCTCGTTGTCGCCCTGCAGGGGATTCTCATACAACCAATTAGCTTTATTATCAATGGTAATCAATGTAGATGTTTAGAATTGGCAGAATGTTTGACCAACAAGAAGTGTTGAACTTAGTTCAGGATGTCACATTAGATGTTGTGACATTATCAAACAGAGTATAAGTAAATGAACTTAATTCAGGATGTCACACCAGATGTTGTGACATTGTATCAGTTAATGAAGTAAGTTCAGTTTTCAGGATGTCACACCAGATGTTGTGACATCTCAAACCTGCTACCAAAATTAATTAATGCTTAACAGAACTGAGTAAATTCAGGGAATTTATCTGGAATTAATTATGAATGGATATAACAGAAGAAGGCGCATCTGTAGGGAGATTGGTTATATGATTTCAGTATAAACAGAAGAACTGACTAACCTAGAATCAAGGAAGTAACAAACCCTAATTCAAGGTGATGACAGCATGCGTATCAGGATTGGATAACCTACAGAAAGCCCAAAAATCCAAGCATCTATTTAAGCAACAGAAACTCTCAGAATAGAGTACGAAATTAAGAAGACTAAATAGGGTGTTTGTGTTTTAATAGCAGGTTGTATATGTGTATCACTTTATGAGCTTTTAAGCAAAAGTGTATTGTGTCTTGATTGAAACTGTGAAGTAAGATCAAGCTGTTTTGTTTGAAGTATGACTTCAATTTTATTAAACTTGTAAACATATCACTGTGTGATTGAGGGGGAGTGAGTTGGTACTCATATCTAAGTTGTGTCTTAGGTAGAAATTGCCTTGGGTAGATATTAAGTGAAAGATTAAACTGATTGGTTTAAGTCTAGAATTAATATTACTTATATTGGATTTCCTTCCTGGCTTGGTAGCCCCCATATGTAAGTGTGGTTATACACTGAACTGGGTTAACAATTTCCTGTGTTGTTTAATTTTCCTGCACTTTAAGTTTTGTTCAAGTCTTCAAGTGTTTAAACATCTCATTCGACATCACGTACCTGATCCCAGAATTTCAATTGGTATCAGAGCAGGCACCCTGCCTGTTTAACTGGGTGAGATCTAGGGACTGCAAATTCTAGAAACATGGACAGAGATGTAGGATCTGTAAATAGACCACCTATATTGGATGGATCCAATTATGACTACTGGAAGCCAAGAATGGTAGCATTCTTAAGATCACTTGACAATAGGGTCTGGAAAGCAGTCAACAAAGGATGGGAGCACCCTGTCCAAGACAACAAAGATGGAGCAAAAGTGTTGAAACCTGAAGAAGAATGGAGCAAGGAGGAAGAAGATTCAGCACTTGGCAATTCCAAGGCCTTAAATGTTTTATTAAATGGCATTGATAGGAACATATTCAGACTTGTGCATCACTGTGAGCTGGCCAAAGATGTTTGGGACACTCTCAAAACAACTCATGAAGGAACATCAAAGGTGAAGATGTCAAGACTTCAACTTCTCACCACCAAGTTTGAAAACTTGAGAATGAAGGAAGATGAGACAATTCATGAGTTCTACATGAACATCTTGGAAATAGCCAATACTTCTGGTGCTTTGGGAGAAAAGATGACTGATGAAAAGCTGGTAAGAAAGATTCTCAGATCTTTACCAAAAAGATTTGACATGAAGGTCACAGCAATAGAAGAAGCTCAAGACATATGCACAATGAAGGTTGAAGAGCTCATTGGTTCCCTTCAAACATTTGAGATGGGAATGAATGACACAATTGTAAAGAAGAACAAAAGCATAGCCTTGGTGTCAAATACTGATAAAGAAGAAGAAAATAATGAAGCAGACCCTGAAGAAAATTTATCAGAAACCATTGCTATGCTTGGAAGACAATTCAACAAGATTCTCAGAAAGATGGATGGCAAGTCCAGACCAAGTGGAAGATACTCAAACTCTTCTTAGAATAAAAGACCTTATGATGCTAATAGAAGGTCAAATTATGATGAAAAGACCAATCAAGATAAAGGGATTAAATGTCATGGATGTGAAGGATATGGACACATCAGAAATGAATGCCCTACTTATCTAAAGAAGCAGAAGAAAGGTCTTTCTGTGACCTGGTCTGATGAAGACTCAGGATGTGATTCAGAAGAAGAATCAGCAAAGCACATCACTGCTCTAGCTGGAGTATGTGATTCTGAAAGTGGATCCAGTGATGAGGAGCTGACTTTTGAAGAGCTAGAAGAATCATACAAGATGCTGGTTAAAAGGAGCACTGAAATATGCATGGAGAGTATAAAGCAGAAGAAGCAGATTGAGGCACTAAAGGCTTAAAAAAACAAGTGATCTAGAGATCATTGACACTTTGAAAAGTGAAGTAAGCCTTATCAACTCCAAGTTGGAGCATATGTCCAAATCTGTTAGAATGTTGAACAGTAGCTCAAACACACTGGATGTTATTCTCAACAACAATAAGCATTCAGGGGATAGAACTGGACTGGGATTTAACAAAGCTCAAAAGGTTGAGGCTAGCACCAGCAAAACTACTTCAAATTCCATAAAGTCAAACAAGATGTCCCAACAGATGCTCCAACATCATGAAAAGAACATAAAGTCAAACATAATGTTCCAACAGAAGTCCCAACATCATGAAAAGAACATGATGAAAAAGAAGTATCAAAGATGGAGATGTCATCATTGTGGAAGGTTTGGTCATATCAAACCTCATTGCTACAAGCTGCATGGATATCCAAATCAGATGTATCAGCAACCCCCTAAGCAGAAGATAGAGGTTACAAAGAAATTGCTGCATGGACATCAAAATCAAAGATATCAGCAACCCCCTAAACAGAAGACAGAGGTCATCAAGAAAGTATGGGTACCTAAAGCTAGTCTTCATGATGATCAAAGTTGTATATCCAAGAACAAGTTCAACAAACAACCTTGGAGCTCTAAAAATGAACAATACACAGGGCAGAGGCATCAAAGAAAACCTCACTACAAGCAAAAATGTTCAAAGAAGGGTGTTGCATATATAACTCATACATCTCTAAGAGTATCAGCTAAAGAAGACTGGTACTTTGACAGTGGATGCTCAAGGCACATGACTGGATTGAAGAATTTGCTGGTAGACTTAAAGTCACATTCATCCAGATATGTAACCTTTGGAGATGGAGCTAAAGGAGAAATCAAGGGAGTTGGGACCTTGGACTGTCCAGATGTACCAAGACTAGATGATGTGCTGCTGGTAAAAGGATTGACTGCTAACTTGATCAGCATAAGTCAATTATGTGATCAAGGTTACAGTGTTAACTTTACCAAAACTGAATGCATAGTGTCTAATAAAGAACAAAAGGTTGTCATGAGAGGAGCCAGATCTAAAGACAACTGTTATATGTGGGAACCTCAAGAATTCAGTCTCAATTCAACTTGCTCTTTAGCCAAAGAAGAAGAAGTGAAGCTATGGCACCAAAGACTGGGTCATCTTCATTTCAGAGGTATAAAGAAAATCATATCTATGGAAGCTTTGAGAGGTATTCCTAAACTGAAGATTGATGATGGCAAAGTATGTGGTGAATGTCAAATAGGCAAGCAAACCAAGATGTCCCATCCAAAGCTCCAACATCTGACAACTTCCAAAGTTTTGGAATTATTGCATATGGATCTTATGGGACCAATGCAGGTTGAGAGCCTTGGTGGAAAGAGGCATTCCTATGTGGTGGTTGATGACTTTTCAAGGTATACATGGATAAATTTTATCAAAGAAAAGTCTGATGTATTTGATGTATTCAAAGATTTGTGCCAAAGAATACAAAGAGAAAAAGCAAGCTGTGTGATCAGAATAAGAAGTGACCATGGAAAGGAGTTTGAGAATAAAAAATTCTCAGATTTCTGTTCTTCAGAAGGAATCAATCATGAATACTCTTCACCTATCACCCCTCAATAGAATGGGATTGTTGAGAGGAAGAACAGAACTATCCAAGAATCAGCAAGAGCTATGATCCATGCTAAAAAGTTACCATTGTACTTCTGGGCTGAAGCTATGAACACAGCTTGTTACATTCATAATAGAGTCACTCTAAGGAAAGGAACCTTGTCCACAATCTATGAAGTCTGGAAGGGCAGAAAACCCACAGTTAAGTACTTCCATGTGTTTGGAAGTAATTGTTATATTCTGGCTGATAGGGAGCAAAGAAGAAAAATGGATCCTAAGAGTGATGAAGGGATTTTCCTTGGATACTCTATAAATAGCAGAGCCTATAGAGTATTTAACTCTAGAACCAAGGTTATCATGGAGTCCATAAATATGATAATTGATGATGCCCCTGCAGATGTTACAGATGATGTTGGAATATCTGCTGACAGTCAGACTGAAGCTGAAATAAAGAGTGATCATCCTGACTTCACTCAAACTGAAGCAAGGACAGAACAATCCAGCAAACCTCCCTCCATCAGAATCCAGAAGGATCATCCCAAAGATTTAATAATTGGTGATCCCAATAGAGGTGTAAGCACTAGATCAAGAGAGGTGATTTCAAAAAATAGAACCTAAAAACATCAAGGAAGCTCTTAATGATGAGTACTGGATTTGTGCTATGCAAATAGAATTAGGTCAGTTCACAAGGAATGAAGTGTGGGATCTTGTTCCTAGACCTGATGACATAAATGTGATTGGCACTAAATGGGTGTATAAGAACAAGTCAAATGAGCAGGGAGTTGTTACAAAGAACAAAGCTAGACTTGTAGCTCAAGGATACACACAAATTGAGGGAGTAGACTTTGATGAAACCTTTGCACCAGTAGCAAGGCTTGAATCAATTAGACTACTTTTAGGAATTTCTTGTATCCTGAAGTTCAAGCTATTTCAAATGGATGTGAAAAGTGCCTTTCTAAATGGATATCTTAATAAAGAGGTATATGTAGAACAGCCTAAGGGATTTGTTGATCCAAGCTGTCCAAACCATGTGTACAAACTAAGGAAGGCTCTTTATGGACTGAAGCAAGCCCCAAGAGCATGATATGAAAGGCTGACTACTTTTCTCACAAAACAAGGATACAGAAAAGGTGGAATAGACAAAACCTTGTTTGTGAAGGATGAAGAAGGAAATGTCATGATTGCTCAAATATATTTTGATGACATTGTCTTTGGTGGGATGTCAGACAGGATGGTTAAACATTTTGTCACTCAAATGGAATCTGAATTTGAGTTGAGCCTAGTAGGAGAACTAACCTACTTTCTTGGACTGCAAATCAAGCAGATGGAAGATTCAATGTTCATATCCCAAAGCAAGTATGCCAAGAACACTGTGAAGAAGTTTGGGATGGATAGTGCAAGTCATAAAAGAACACCTGCCCCCACTCATTTAAAGTTGACAAAGGATGACAAGGGTGAGAAGGTGGACCAAATCCTATACAGAAGCATGATTGGAAGCTTATTATATTTGACTGCTAGCAGACCAGATATAGCCTTTGCAGTAGGTGTATGTGCAAGATATCAAGCTGATCCAAAAGTTAGCCATCTAAATCAGGTCAAGAGAATTCTAAAATATGTCAATGGTACTTGTGACTATGGCATAATGTACTCCCATGGATGTGAACCAATTCTCACTGGCTTCTGTGATGCTGATTGGGCTGGAAGTGTTGATGATAGAAAGAGCACATCAGGAGGATGCTTCTTCCTAGGAAACAATTTGATTTCTTGGTTCAGTAAGAAACAAAATTGTGTATCCTTATCCAATGCTGAAGCTGAATATATTGCAGCTGGTAGCAGTTGTTCACAGTTGGTTTGGATGAAGCAAATGCTCACTGAATACAATGTCCCACAAGATGTCATGACATTGTACTGTGACAACTTAAGTGCTATTAACATATCAAAGAATCCTATCCAACACAGCAGGACCAAGCATATTGATATCAGGCATCATTTCATCAGAGATCTTGTGGAAGAGAAGGTAATCTCATTGGAACATGTAGCCACAGATCTACAATTGCTGATATATTTACTAAAGCTTTGGATGCTACCCAATTTGAAAACCTAAGGGGCAAATTGGGAATTTGCTTATGTGAAATATAGCAGTTATGGAGAAGTGCCAACATGTCCTATGACATCGTGTGGCATGATCACCATATGGCAACACCAGTCTGGTCAAGAACTCTGTGTATTCCACTCCTTAAAATTCTCCAAGTAACGACTCTTATAAAAATACCAGCTTGCTCTCAGCTATTCATCTTCTCATCATCCTCTCAAAACAAATTGCATGCTATAGCTGATTTTCAGAGCTCATCAAACTCAATCAAACTTAACCTCTTCCTCCACCACATTCGAAAATGTCTCAACATCAAAACCCTAACCTCTCTGATGAAATTCTCAACCAAGAAGATGTGGTGCATGCAACCCCCATCTTTGTGGTACCTATGGATTCAACTCCTATAGACGAAATCAGAGGAAGTGTTCCTCTTGCTCAAAAGCCTAGAACTCCAACAGTGAGAAGAGAAAAGGAACCTGTATTCAGCAAAGTCAAAGGGATGACTTCATCCTCAAACACCACTCAAAAAGCCTCTGAATATGTGGATGCTTCTATTAAGGATCTTGTGAACAGGATTCTATCTGAACAAAGAGTTGTGAGTGGTATATCCATTCCTCTGAACACCATGCCAGCTCCACAAGAAGAACAGAATAATCAAGCTAAAGAGGACACTCCTGCTCAACAGGATGTCCCAATAGATGTTGAAACATCTGAGGACCAGCACAAGGCCTCCACTGATGATGATGATGAAACATCTGAGGACCAGCACAAGGCCTCCACTGATGATCAAGCCTCTGTTGATCCACCTGTTGAAGAGGAGACTACACAACCTCCTCCTGTTGTAGACATAGAGCATGATTCTGACACAGAAATCATTGCCTCTGTGGACCCTAGCATAGCCAAAAGGCTTAGGACTAGGAAGGAAAAGAAGACTGCAGGACATGCAACTCCTGAAAAGAAATAATCTACACCAAAGAAGGACAAAGCTAAAGTTGCCTTTGGTCCTACCAAACAATGGAGCAAGGTGAATACACAAAAGAGGAAAGCTGTCACTCCACCAGATTCAGATGTTGAAAAGGATGTCCCAACATCTCAACCAAAGAAGAAACCAGCACCTTCAAGGTCCACCTCTGCTGTTCCAGAAGCTCCTCTGGACAATGTTTCATTCCATCATGAGTCAAGTGTGAGCAGATGGAAATTTGTCTACCAAAGAAGGGTAGCACTTGAAAGAGAGCTGGGCAGCAATGCACTTGAGTACACTGAGGTAATTGATCTAATTTCTTCTGCTGGCTTATTCAAAACAGTGTCAAACTTTTCACCTTGCTATGAGCTGCTAGTCAAGGAATTTATTGTCAACCTTCAAGAGGACTGTGCTGATGGTAAGTCAGATGAATTCAGAAAGGTGTACGTAAGAGGGAGATGTGTGGAATTCTATCCTAGGGTTATCAACCACTACCTAGGGAGAGAATCTGATGGACCTAATGAGCTGGGGAAGACTGACAACCAGGTGTGCAAGGTCATTACTTCCAATCAAGTCAAAGCTTGGCCAGTCAAGGGAAAACTTTTTGTTAGCTTGCTAACAAGGAAGTATGCATTGCTGCATAGGATTGGCACTGTAAACTGGGTCCCTACCAACCATACCTCCTCAATAGCAACTGGTTTGGGAAGATTCATATATGCTGTGGGCACCCAAACAAAGCTGGACTTTGGGGCTTACATATTTGATCAAACACTGAAACATGCTGGGACATCTGCAATAAAGCTGCCTATTGCCTTCCATTCTTTGCTGTGTGGAATAATCCTTAGTCAGTATCCAGGAATCCTCACTGAGAAGGACACAATCTGCAAAAGAGAACGTCCTCTGGCCTTCCACTACAAGCTATTCTTAAGTCATCATGCAGCTGATGTTGAAGCTCCCACTGGAACATCTGCTGGACCTTCAAAAGAAAAGTCTCCAATATCCAAAGCTGCCTTGATTGCTGAGCTGAAGAACACCTGCAAAGAGCTGGATGCCAGGAAACAAAAGCTTGAGGAGATTATTCAAAGGCTGGAAATAGAAGAAAATGCTCAGAAGGCTGCTGACTCTGATGATGAATCTGAAGAAGAAGAAGACACTGAATATGAAGATTCTGAGTGAAAAATGTATGTGAGGAATGTGTACTGTCTGCTTCAGCATTGTACTTTGAATTTGTAATTCTCTCTGTCTATGTAAAATTTGGCCCCAATTTATGTCTAATAAGGGGAAGAAGAGAACTGAACAACAACAATAATGTCTGCTGCAGCTTACTGATTAATGAAAAATATCTTTTGTTTGCTTCTGAACTAAGTTGTTTTTAATGAAAAATTTATGTTGAAACAAGTCAGAACACATATAGGTTTGAGGGGGAGTAAACTCACACATGACTCAACAGAAAAGAACTGTTGTACTCTGATAAAAGAAACTCTGCTGCACTCTGATAAACCAGAAGATTATGTTAGCCAAAAATTAGCCAAAGGGGGAGTTTGTAGATGTTTAGAATTGGCATAATTTTTGACCAACAAGAAGTGTTGAACTTAGTTCAGGATGTCACATCAGATGTTGTGACATTATCAAACAGATTATAAGTAAATGAACTTAATTCAGGATGTCACACCAGATGTTGTGACATTGTATCAGTTAATGAAGTAAGTTCAGTTTTCAGGATGTCACACCAGATGTTGTGACATCTCAAACCTGCTACCAGAATTAATTAATGCTTAACAAAATTTAGTAAATTCAGGGAATTTATCTGGAATTAATTATGAATGGATATAACAGAAGAAGGCGCATCTGTAGGGAGATTGGTTATATGATTTAAGTATAAATAGAAGAACTGACTCACCTAGAATCAAGGAAGTAGAAAACCCTAATTCAAGGTGATGGCAGCATGCGTGTCAGGATTGGATAACCTACAGAAAGCCCAAAAATCCAAGCATCTATTTAAGCAACAGAAACTCTCAGAATAGAGTACGAAATTAAGAAGACTAAATAGGGTGTTTGTGTTTTAATAGCAGGTTGTATATGTGTATCACTTTATGAGCTTTTAAGCAAAAGTGTATTGTGTCTTGATTGAAACTGTGAAGTAAGATCAAGCTGTTTTGTTTGAAGTATGACTTCAATTTTATTAAACTTGTAAACATATCACTGTGTGATTGAGGGGGAGTGAGTTGGTACTCATATCTAAGTTGTGTCTTAGGTAGAAATTGCCTTGGGTAGTATCATACCCCAAATTTGTCCTATTCATATAATCTTTTTTTATATTATTTGTAGTTTCATTAATAGCTATTGTTATTCAGAAAAATTCAAAAAAAATAAGAAGAATATATATGGATTGTTAGTTTCATTTTGTTTTATTATTTTTATCATCAAAGATTGGCTATAGTTCAATCAAGTTTGTCAAGATCAAGTTGAATTGAATTCAAATGTGTCAGAGATTTGAGAATTATCAAGTGATGCAGATCAATTTTATTTGGGCCATTCCCAATATTTTTGAATAGAGGCATGAACAAAATTCACTTGGGCTCCAATTTAGAAAATGTACCATTAATGCAATTTAAGCTCGAGATTTTGAATTGTGACATAGGTTGTGTCCAAGATTATTTGTTTGAGTCCAGGTCATGATCATTTGTCTCAAAGGGATTACAAGCTAGTTGCTAAGCTAGCCATGTTTGTTATGCTATAAGGTGCTAAGCCTAGATTAAAGTGATCATTAAATTAATTGGCAGGTTGGGAGTTGAGCGGTTACATGATGTAGGATTAACTGAGGGATTGTTTTACTTGTACAATTACTGCGTTAGAGGTACTCTTGTTTCAATTTGAATCAAATGCCCAAGATTATAACAAGTCTCATTTATTATGTCAAATCATCACATTACAAGCAGTTACAATAATACAGATGTAGAGAATTGGAAAAAGGTCGGTCTTGAACAAAATGAAGACTAGGTTTCTATAGCAGACATAAAGTTGCAGATTGTGATTACAAGATACAATACTTATTTGAAGCTGATGGTTGTTAATGTTTATACAAGTTATTTCAAGACAACGGCACGATTATTTTTCAAAGTCCTCGCCATCCATATCCAAGTTTGCTACAGAATGCCTGCATAAGAGTGTATTACCGTCAGTCATAAACCAACAAGTATTAAGCCAAAGGCGGATCCATATCTAAACAACTTTCCACGTGTTGTGATTGCTCAATTTGAAATTCAATAATCATAACTAGAAAACTAGGGATCATTTAAAAGCCATGAAGGTCATGACAGTAGCAGTTGTACAATGTTAAGATGTATGATGATTCTCAATACACACAAATGGCAACATACAAAAGACCACAAAGGAACAGGTACCTCAAGGCGGAAGATGACGAAAGCATACCTATGTGATACTCCATGACTTTTCAAAACCTACAGAGAATAGACAGAATCAGCACCAAATTACAATCTAAAATGCAAGGCATCCAACCATTGACATCAACGAAACTTGCGGTTACCTCATGACAGACCAGCCATACAAATTCCACATCCAAACATTTGCAGGTATGAGAGGTGAAAGAAACAGAGTAGTACAAGCCTATACTATTCAGAATGATCCTTCTCCAAGTTACCTAGCCAAAACAAGTTGAAGGATGACAATCAAAATGCTCCACCGTTACAAGCAAACAGTTATCTGACACTGCTTTCTTCTGTTGTCGCAGCATACGTTTCATATTCTAGTTGCGTTGTTGCAAAGTTTTTGGAAACAACTTTGGACTTTTGCTACCGCCCCGATGCATTCAAGCCTCATGCCAATTGCTGCAATGGCCTTCTTCACCAAAGGTCATGGTTGTTAAAATATTTCATGCATCAGTTACCACCCTGCACCATAATTAGCTGCTCAAAATCCATCATGTCAGATGCACATCAAGGAAGCATGACTACACAGGCCATGACAATACACCAGATTGTAAACTTTGAGTTTCCATTATTCTTCATGACATCAGGTTCCATAGCAAACCTGCAGTTCAAGAAAACCTATAATCTCAAACACATGAAAATCAGAGTTCATTCGACAAATGTAGCAGAAAATTCACAAGACATATATGTTCATAATTGTCAAATTTTAATTACCTCTGAAGCATGGAAATACTCTTCCACCTTATGGGGAGTTGATACCTAATTCTAATGATTCGGAAGATGATGATAATGACGATTCTAGAGATGATTTTGATAAGGAGTTTGAAGCAACTTTTCTCAGGGCCGTGCATGAAAACATACAAGAAATCAACTCTTTGAAGTTGTCGTACAATAAGATAGCTGCTGATTGTGCGGGAGCTTTGTTTTATGCGATGATGAAGAGATTCGAGTCTAGCACCAGAGACTTGCACAACAATCTTTCTCATTCAAAACCAAAACTCACATTGACCAGACCCAAAGAATCCGAATTTGAGACAGCGGGCTCGCCCAGCTAGAGTGAAGGTTGCTGCTAAGCTTGAAGAAGAAATGATGACTGAAATTCCCAAATTCAAGTCTCGGTCTGTAATAAGAAGATTCTGAAAGCTTCAACTTTTCCTCCCTTACCAAGCAGTGTTTATGCAGCCAGCTCAAACACATTGAAGAGCCATCTCTTGGTGTTTTCTCCGTACCCTCGTTTGGTTTGTGCGGCGAAATTCAAAATGAGAAACCAAATATTGTCAACAGTTTCTCTGCTTCTCCTGAACTTTCTCATATTGACAGAGGAGATATTGTTAATTCGAGCTTAAAAGAACGACGAAGACCACTGCCACAAAATGCTGGAGCTAAGTACGGCGAAACAATTCCAATCCAAAACTTCTCTTTCAAGGGAACAAATTTCCTCCAATGCTAAACCTGCAGCCCAGTTTCAGTTTTAGAAAGCAGCGGTTATTTTTCATTCGAGAACTCCAGCTTTGAGTTACTAGTGTTTCCGGCAAAGTGTCCTCGCAGTAAACGTCGGTGCCTCTCAAGCTTTAACAAATTCTTCATACCAAGTCTCTCACCAATTCCCTCATCAAGTCTTCCAAATGATCTGCAACATACAGGACATACAAAACAAGTCAAGAGTTATGCCCAAAAATGGTTAATATTACTGATTGAAGAGCAGGCAACATCAGGTGACGAAGGATATACATGACCAGAGATGTGGAACTGCACCAGCACTACTTCATCAGGATTTTATGATTGCTACGGATATTTTGATTCCTCAATATGCCAAGGCCTACAAATTGAAACATCATCAAACATACAACAATAAACAAGTAGTGAAAATTTGTTTTACTAACAGTGAAAATAAAGGCAGTAAAAAATGAAGTTTGCACTCAAAATTTGCAGTGGGTCCACATCCTTTCTAGAAGGAATTTTAATTCACTACAGACAAACAAGGTTGTGACTCACCAATAATCAGGTCCTCACCAAATCTCATAGGAGATCTTCTCTAACGGATTCACTTGTTTGCACAGCTCACCTTCTCACAATTCACTCTGAAAATCCAGCTCATTTTACACGATTTACTTCACACAAATTCTTCCATTCACACGTACTAGGCCCTCTATAAAACCTCTAATCATTGCCAATTATTGGGAGAGAAAGAAAACCCTAGCCGCAGGGAGGAGAGAGTATTGAAAAAAACCTTAAATCCTTCCTTCTGCACAAACCTGTTTCCTCGAAATAATCGTCGTCCTTCACCATAACCATCGTAGACCTTCATAATCCTTCATCAAACACTCAAACCTTCGAAACCAGATCTGAGACGAAAATCGAGTGAAGACGTAACTCCCCTACGACCGCTGTTAACCCACACACGGCCGAAAAGCGAAACGCACGAGTTAGAACCGTGAGAGAGATTTCCACCCACCGTTGGAAATCGCGAGATAATCCCTTGAATCTGCCGAATCAAAACTGTATGAAGGAGAAGAGATGTTCGAACTGAGGTCTAGGTTGCGGAGAGAGAGAGAGAGCTGAGAACGCATCGAGTTGAAACCACTGCGATTCGAGGAGCTTTCGCGGTAAGAGTTTGAGAGATCGACGCCGTCAATGTTGAAATAGGGTGGTCTTTCGTTCTGGATTACGAAATGGGGTTGCTTTTCCCCTTTTGATTTTGACCTCTTCTCAAAAATAAGTTTTTAGAGTTTCTGATTTTATTTCATTCTGATTTTATTATTATTTGTTCTTTTTAATTCGTTTTTTTTCTCTTGACATGGGCTTGGTTAAGCCCATGAGGATGATGCTGATACTAACATCCATCAAGACTCAATGATATGACCATTGTTTTAAAGCTATCTACATTTTGTTAATCCTGTTAAGTCTTTGTGTTAATTATAATTATTGTAATTCATTTCTTTTGATTTGATTTTATTTATCATTTCTTATGGGGCCGATGATATAATTATGGTATCGATATTCAATCATTTTTTGATTCGACGTTATCGATACCGGTATGAGGCAATTTTATTTATTTTTCGCTATTATTTTAATCGATTATTCGATTTATTCGGTTAATGATAAAATGTGATATTCAATTATTTTAATCGAAGTTATCCATTAAATTGAGACCGATTTCACTATTTTCTCATTATTTTATATTTATTATTTTGGGCCTATGATAATAAATATGGTTTATTGACATTCCACTTTGCGATGTTGTATAAACCAATTTGAGGCCGACTTTTATCCATTTATTATTTTATCAATTTATCAATTTATTTATAATTTGGTCTATGATATTATTATCCAATTTGTGACATTCCACTTTGCGACGCTGTCCAAATTGATATGAGACCGTTTCCTATTATTTCTTATGGTTTCTAATTAATTTTAGATCCATTATTATTTATTGACTTTATTTAATCGGCCAATGATAAATGGTGATATTCGATTTCTAATAAATCGACGTTATCCCCTAATTTGAGGCCACACTTTTATTTTTCTTATTATTTCTCATTATTTCAATTTATTTTATTCCGGCCGATGAATAAATATTTAAATATTCGATTTCAAATAAATCGACGTTATTTAAATTAAATATGAGGCCAAACTATTATTTTATTATTACTTCGATTTTAGTTTATTTTATTGTTATGGTCGATGATATAACAAACGATCTAAACGTTTGATTTCGACAAATCAATGTCATTTGGATCAATATGAGACCAATTGTATTTTTTATTGCATTCCTTTTATTTAAATAATTATTCGATTATAAAGTAACGCTCGACTTCTCATAGAATGATTCTAACTGTAAATCGATTCTAAGATAGTTAAAGAACTATATTTTGACGCTTTCGGTTTAATTCGAGCTCCAACGGCTCCACCTTAGCTTAGTATTAGGAATCGTTTCTTGCGTAACCATTTAACCCTTAACCTCCATTTTGCACTCACCATTCGCGATCGCTTTATGCCTCGCAATCGACCTACCAAAATGTTTATTTAAATCCAAACCCTTGATCCAACGTCAAGTGGTCTTAGGTATTAAAACAATTTAATAATATGAGAGAAATTGTACGCCACGAGCCTTAAGTGGTAAAAGGAGGATTACGAGCTCTCGTTATTCGCTCCAATTATTCCGTCGCAAGACACTTGGCTTGTTGGTTCGGAATAAACTATCCATAGTCTTTAGTGCAATTCGACTCCTAAAGAAAGATAAATAAAATTTGAATCCTTTTCCTCTTTTAGCAAGTAATTCATTAGGCATAAACATCCTTTCGCGCGTGACAACTTAGAAGGTTCCCATCGAGTACGATGGATGTAGGGGGTGCTAATACCTTCCCCCTGCATAACCGACTTCCGAACCCCGACAATGGTTACGATGACCTTGTCTTTATCCTTTCTTCCCGGGTTTTATCTATATTTTCCCTTTCCCTCTTTGGGAATAAATCAAAATTAGGTGGTGACTCTCAAGTCGGCCCAGCCGCGACCGCATTCGCGAGGATCGTATTTTTCGAGGTACGACAGGTAGATATTAAGTGAAAGATTAAACTGAGTGGTTTAAGTCTAGAATTAATATTACTTATATTGGATTTCCTTCCTGGCTTGGTAGCCCCCAGATGTATGTGTGGTTATACACTGAACTGGGTTAACAATTTCCTGTGTTGTTTAATTTTCCTGCACTTTAAGTTTTGTTCAAGTCTTCAAGTGTTTAAAAATCTCATTCGACATCACGTACCTGATCCCAGAATTTCAATCAAATTGGGAGCAGGCAAAGATATCAAATGACGGTTACGGGTAAGTACAGAGTAATAATTATGAAAACTCTTAATCATACCTTGGTTAGTGAGGGTGTCTAAATCAATTTTATTCTTACCTACCACTGAAGGTACCTCAATCAATCTAGGACCGTAACCAAGTTTGTTAGCTATCTGTGTTATCATTCCTCCTACAGTGATCTCACCGGAAGCTGCATTGGCTACCCGCTTGAGGTGATCTGCTGCGAAGGCCGCTACATTGATCAGTTCATTATTAGCCATACCATAGAGAAAGTACAACTCTCTTTATGTAGCTACTCTTGTGTTGTCACCTCTGCAGAAAAGGGTATAAGCCAACCCCTTTTGAGCATACCTAAAACATGGGTTATGAATCCCCGAAGCCTTCGCCGCAGATGCGACATAGTCAGTACTGCCAGTAATGTCCCTCCAAAATTCTCCTGCAACAAACGTGCTGGGAGGTGCTCCAGGCCCATAGATTGGAAGATCTAAAATCTTTCCCAATTCCGCAACCGATAAAATGTGATCAGTGTCAAAAATACGAAACTTCAAAGTACCGTAGTACTCTGTATCCGACCCAGTCCACCTGTGCTTTAGCTGAAATTGCAAAGAACTCAAAAACTCTAAAGTTATGCGCTCGAAAGTCGGCGCTTCAAATAGCATAAAATTCAACATACCAATATTATGAAACATCCTATGTACCTCAAATTTCAGCCCTAGGTTTTCGAGAGTCTCATTACACTTATATCTAGCTGGTATTAACTTACGCTTTACCAACTTAGAGTACTTGACCTGGTGCTCTGGATTCTCGAATAAAATGCCATGGGCATTAGGCATGCGGTGCGCTCACGTTCGGGAGTGAAACGACTCAGCCACATTCTTTCCAGTGTCTCTGCGAGGAGGCATTCTGATTACCTGCACAAATACACAACAAAATTTTACAGAGGAATTAGTGAAAACAGTCACCGTAGAAGTGACAAGGGAGACGAGGGGAATGCTTTTTGTGAAGAGAGTAAGGCGTTTTAGTGAGTGGGTGTTGGAGAAATGGAAGCTTTTGTGTAGAAGAGTAATGGAGGTTAAAGGTTTTAGAGAATGAGGGTTTGTAGAAGATGGATGATAAAGTTAAAGAAAAAGATATGTGGTAATGAGGCTAGTAATGATAAGTTAAGGGTATTAATTCGTGGGCCCCATTTCATTATAAACGTGAGGAATATGAAATTTTTTGAAAACCTTGTCCCGCACTCCTGACACGGGCCGTGTTGCGCAACACGGACACCCGTGTCAGGCCTCTGCATTGCCACAAAATCAAATAAACATCAGGGGACGATCAGGCTTTGCAACACGGGCCGTGTTGCACAACATGGGAACCCGTGTTGCACCCCTGTATTCCTCAAAACCACTTAAAAATCAGGGGATGTTAAGTCTCTGCAACACGGGCCGTGTTGCACAACACGGACACCCGTGTTGCACCCCTGTATTCCTCAAAATCTCAGGCAAACGCCATCCTCCTGACACGGGCCGTGTCATGGGACACGGGCCGTGTCATGGGACACGGGCACCCATGTCAGGGCCCTGACTTTCCAATTTTTCAGTCTTTTTCTTGATTTGTTTGCTTGACTATCCAACTTCCCTTTTTCCTTAGCAGAATATGTGATTTACACAAACGCACAACCTACAAAACCTGAAACAAACAAAAGTAAGAATGAGAAAAATCATGGGTTGCCTCCCACGTAGCGTTGCGTTTAACGTCGCATGGCTCGACAGTCCGTCGTCCTACTGAGTAAGACGAATGACATTCACATCACCAGTAGTTTGGCCTCTGAAGTAGGGCTTTAATCTCTGCCCATTCACCTTTAAAATATCTCCATTGGTTTGATTTTTAATTTCGACTGCTCCATGAGGAAATACCTTGTGAACTACAAAAGGTCCCGACCATTTAGACCATAATTTTCCTGGAAATAGCTTCAACCTTGAATTCTACAAGAGGACCAGTTGTCCTTCCCAAAACTCTTTTCTTTGAATCCTCTTGTCATGCCATTTTTTTGTTTGCTCTTTGTAAACCTTAGCATTCTCGTACGCCCGATTCCTGAATTCTTCTAACTCATGAAGTTGAAGGATCCGAGAACTCCCAGCTTTTGACAAATCCATATTAAGATACTTAGACGCCCAGAAAGCCTTGTGTTCAAGTTACAATGGTAGGTGACATGCCTTTCCGTACACCAGCTGATATGGTGACATACCGATAGGCGTTTTGAAAGCCGTTCGATATGCCCATAGAGCATCATCCAACTTAATCGACCAATCCTTTCGAGATGAATTCACTGTTTTTTCCAGAATTTGTTTTAGTTGTCTATTCGACACCTCTACTTGGCCACTTGTTTGAGGGTGGTATGGAGTAGCTATCCGGTGTTTCACATTATACTTTTGTAGAAGTTTCTCCATGAGGTGATACAGGAAATGTGTTCCTTCATCACTTATCAATGCTCTCGGGACACTAAACCTTGCAAAAATATTCTCTTTCAGGAATCTCACCACAACCTTCGCATCGTTGGTAGGCAATATAACAACCTCTACCCATTTGGAAACATAGTCCACCGCAACCAAAATATAGTTCTTTCCAAATGACGGTGGAAACGGCCCCATGAAGTCTATCCCCCATACATCGAATAACTCAACCTCTAGCATAGAGTTCTGGAGCATCTGATTTCTTTTTTATATATTCCCAATCCTCTGGCATTTGTCACACTCCTTCACTAACTCTTGAGCATCCTTAAATAAAGATGGCCAGTATAGCCCGGATTGAAGGACTTTAGCTGTTGTCCTATCACCACTGAAGTATCCACCGTACTCGGAATCGTAACATGCTTTCAGCACATATTTCTGCTCTTCGTCGGGTACACACCTTCTGACCAGGCCATCCACTCCTTTTTTGTAGAGAAACGGATCGTCCCATAAGTAAAACCTGCAGTCATGAACAAACTTTTTCCTTTTGTTAGAATCAAAATCGTCAGGTATAATACCGCCAAAAGGGTAGTTCGCATAATGTGCAAACCAAGGCACTCCAATAACAGCTAGGATGTGTTCGTCAGTAAACTCATCCTTTATTGGGCGCCGCTCTTCAGTCTCTTCAATTGGTGACATCCGAGAAAGATGATCCGCAACAGTGTTCTCACTCCCATTCTTGTCGCGGATCTCGACATCGAACTCCTGGAGAAGCAAAATCCACCTCAAGAGCCTGGGCTTCGAATCCTGCTTAGCAAAAAGATATTTCAAAGCAACATGGTCAGTGTAAACAATCACTTTTGAACCCAACAGATATTGCCTGAATTTATCGAAGGCATACACAACAGCTAGCAACTCCTTCTCGGTAGTTGCATAATTTATCTGTGCAGGGTTCAAAATGTGACTAGCATAATAAATCACATGAAGCAATTTTCCTCTTCGCTGTCCAAGAACAGCCCCTACCGCAATGTCGCTCGCATCGCACATGATCTCAAAGGGTAGAGACCAATCAGGGGCAATCACAATGGGTGCCGACACCAATTTATTTTTCAGTGTCTCAAATGCATCGACACACTCTTTATCAAAAACAAAGGTCTTTTCCTTAACTAACAAGGTAGTCAGAGGTTTGGCTATCTTGGAAAAATCCTGTATGAATCTGCGGTAGAAACCCGCATGGCCTAAAAAACTCTGACTACCTTTTTCTTTCACCGGTGGTGGTAATTTTGAGATGACCTCCACCTTGGCTTGGTCGACTTCAATTCCCTTGTGGGAGATCTTGTGTCCTAGAACAATGCCTTCTCGTACCATAAAAGGGCACTTTTCCTAGTTAAGAATCAGATTGCTTTCTTGACATCGCTGCAAAACAAGTGAAAGGTTAGTTAAAAAATTATCAAATGATGAACCAAAAACCGAGAAGTCATCCATGAAGACTTCCATATGCATTTCGAGCATATCAGCAAAAATAGAAGTCATGCATCTTTGAAATGTCGCTGGGGCATTACACAGCCCGAATGGCATCCTCCTATAAGCAAAAACACCGTATGGGCAGGTGAAGGCTGTTTTCTCTTGATCTTCCGGTGCAACCGCAATTTGGTTGTATCTGGAGTATCCATCCAGAAAGCAATAGTAATCATGCCCTGCTAGCCTTTCCAACATTTGATAAATGAATGGCAACGGAAAATGGTCTTTTCTCGTAGCCAAGTTTAATCTTCTATAATCAATGCAAACTCTCCATCCAGTAACCGTTCTAGTAGGAATCAACTCATTTTTTTCATTAGTTATCACTGTTGTTCCTCCCTTTTTGGGCACCACATGGACCGGACTCACCCAAGAACTATCTGATATAGGGTAGATCAATCCTGCATCCAATAGCTTAACAACTTCCTTTCGCACTACCTCCTTCATCACAGGGTTCAATCTCCTTTGGGGCTGCACAACCGGTTTGTGATCTTCTTCCATGAGTATTTTGTGCATGCACACCGTAGGACTTATACCTTTAAGGTCTTCAATTTTCCACCCAATTTCTCCCTTAAATTTCTTAAGAACTCCAATTAATTTGTCCTCTTGCACACTTTTCTTATTAGCGCTAATAATAGCTGGACATTTTTCTTCAGTGTCGAGAAAGACATATTTGAGATTCTCAGGTAGTTGTTTCAATTCTGATATCTTTGGCTTGTCTTCACCTTCATCAACCATTATAGGTTGTCTTAACTCTTCCCACCGATGCATTCTAACTCTTTTCAGGATAGGTTGAGTTTCAAGCATAGCCACCACTTCCATATCACTACTTTCGACTTCCTTATCATCTTCAAAAATAGACATACTCAGTACCCGTTCTAGAGGAAATTGGGATACACTCTCTAAATGTTCACTAGCTTCCACGTGTTCTAACACTTGTATGTTACTACTAGTGCCCACATCATCTTTATACTTCAAAGTGTTCCTAACATCAATTTTCAACTCTTCATCGTACACTTTCAAAGTGAGTGTTCCCCCTTCTATATCTATCAGGACTCTCCCGGTTTCTAAGAATGGTCTTCCCAAAATTAAAAGAATTTCTTCATCTTCAGGCATTTCAAGAATCACAAAGTCAACCGAAAACACAAACTTGTCCACTCTAACCAGGACATCATGGACTACTCCATATGGCCGCCTCACAGAATGGTCTGCAAAATAGAGAGTCATCCGAGTATCTTGAACAACACCAATACCCAACTTTTTGTAGATGGATAGAGGCATTTAACTAATGCTCACTCCCAAATCAATGAGAGCTCTCTTGAATGACCGGTCACCGATGGCGCATGGAATGGTGATAGCTCCTCTATCTTTTTTCTTCACTGGAATCTTTAGTCCCTGCAAAATAGCACTACAAGTTTCGGTTAGAATAATAGGTTCAGCTCCCATGGTCCTCTTTTTAGCAATGATATCTTTCATGAATTTGGCATAGGTGGGAATTTGCTCAAGTGCTTCAAGTAATGGAATATTCAGCTCCAGCTTCTTGAACAACTCTAGGAATTTCTCAAAATTCTTCTCTTGCTGCCCTTTCTTTTTGTTTCTTGTTGGATAAGGAAGTTTGATCACCGGTTTCGGTTCTACCACTTTTTCTTTGATTTCTGGTGCTGGGGTTACTTCTTCCTCTTCTTCAACAACTTCATTCTCTTTTATTTCCAGTTCCACTTCAATTATTTGATTTTCACTCTCAGAATTATCTTTCACCTTTTCAGTTTCTTGACCTCTTCGTGTTGTGACTGCATTAACTTTGTGATTATCTCTTGGATTTGTTACAGTAGCACTTGGAAGAGTCCCTGGAGTTTGGGGAATAGCTAGGTGTTGGGAAATTTGGCTCATTTGCACTTCAAGGTTCTTGATAGAGGCTCCAGTATTCTTTAAGTTACTCCTCGTTTCTTCTTGGAATTGAGAATTGTGAGCTGCCATCTTTTCAATGTCAATTTCCCAATCATCTTTTCTTGGAACTGGTGGCTATTATTGTTGTTGCTGGGACTGATATTGTTGCTGGCCTTGAACCGATTTTTGGATGTTCCCTTGTTGATCTTTCCAAGAGAAATTGGGGTGATTTTTCCACCCCGGATTATACGTGTTGGCATACGGATTGTTCTGCCTCAACATATTAATTTGTTCAACCTGTTCTTGAGTTGCCAAACAGTGCATGGCGAAGTGTGGTCCACAACAAATCTCACAAATCACAGCTTGAACAGGTTCCACCTGAGCTACTGTCTGTGTGCCAAGATTCATCTTCTTTAGCCTTCTTTCAACTTCTGCAGCAATTCGATCTTCCATTTTCACAACTTGCTCTGTCAGCTTTAAATCAATTTTACCATCTGGTTGACTCACTGTGCGATCATATAATTCAAGGTGTTCATTGGCAGCAATAGCTTCTATGGTTCTTTTGATACCAGTGGCTGTTGAGAAGTTTGTTGAGCCACCTGCAGCAGTATCTATAAGTTGTTTTGTCTTGAGTCGCAACCCATTCACAAAGTTTTGCATCTGCTCGGTCGCGTCCATATTATGAGTAGGACACGCGGTCAAACACATTTTGAATCTTTTATATGCATCTCCAAGTGATTCACCCTTTTTTTGTTTAAAATTGACAATATCATATCTCTTCCGGATGAACACTGAAGCAGGAAAATATTCATTAAGGAATGTTGTTTCCATCTCTTGCCATGTTGTGATACTCGCCGCTGGAAGAGAGTAGAACCACTCTTCTGCATCATCTGTAAGTGTGAATGGAAACATCACAAGTATTTTTGCCTCCACTGAATGACCTTCGATCTTCAAAGAAATGGTGGTGGTAAGGAATCTTTGAAGATGCTTATTTGCATCCTCATTGATCCTTCTAGAGAAGGGCTTGCTCTCTAACTGGCGAATGGTGGATGGATGCAACTGAAAGTGTGCTACATTCATCGGTTGATTAACAATAGTCATCCGGTTAGGTTGAGCATTTGCCCCTCCATAGTCCCCTAAAAGTCTCTCTGCAACAGGTTGATTCCCTGCCATGTTATCAAATTCCTGGATTATCTCCCTGTTTGAGTCTGAGTCACTATGCTCGGAGTGCACAGATATGTCGTCCTCCGTTTCCTGATTCGGGACATTTGAACCAGTATCAGCCAGTCTATCAACTCTTGCCTTGCGGCGTCTCTCGTGTAAAGCTCTTTCTGGTTCTGCGTCAAAGGAAAATTTAGCTGAGGTCTGACCTCGCATAAACAGTTAGACAAAAGTTAGATAAAAAAATTTCAATAACACTAAAATAATAAACAGAGAAAACAATAAAATTTTAGTCGCAGAGCAACAAAATTTCAATTGAAATAATACAAGTAAACTTAAATCTTTGGCAGTCCCCGGCAACAGCGCCAAAAACTTGATCGGAAAATTAGCAAGTGTATTATTTTTACCGATGTAGTAATAAAAGGGAGTTATCCCGAAGATCGATCTCGAGGACTGCGTACCGAAATAAGTTTTTCTGAATAAATTTCAATTGAACAAAAGTTTTGGTTGATAGTTTGATTTGAGATAAATTAGATTTAAAATACTACAATGTAAACAAAGAATAGAGGTTCCACGAATATGAGAATAATGTCAGGGACGGTGTATAATTTGCAATGCAATGACTTAATAATTTCTCGACTCTAAAGAGACATGCTTCAAACTTTATCTTTCCTATGTTCAAGATTGTTTTTCCAAAATTCCTATAGAGAAAAACCTTTGGTATTCTTCCTCGACCCTAATTCCTCAATGGCCAAGGAAGAATATCAAGCAATAATTCTGACATAAAAATGGTTTTCACAGGGTATTCCAATTCCTCGGTAATATCTACCGTGATAAAAATTACGCAACAAAGTTAGGTTGGTTGGTCAGACCAAAACCTAACTACGATCAATTATCAAATTTTCCAAAAAGATAAAACATTATGAACGTTGCATAAAATAAAGAAAATGGTTTAAACACATAATCTCATAGATTAAGAATTCAAAAAGACATTACAATAAGCAAATCAGGGACACCCCCTGGCATTGGGGGTTTTAGCCACTCATGTTCATAACAAAAATAAAAACTGAATAATGATATAGAGACATTACAATCAACGTTGGATCAGTTGGATCGTCAATTGCTTCCGCTCTCGATCAATCCTTCTTCTCCTTCGATATCCACTATAATATCTCTATCGTCAAATCTCCCAAAATTCCCCGTTAAAAAGTGCCTTCTCTAAGTCTTAAACATCTAATATATCAGTCTTTAAAATACTCCGCGAAATGTCCAGATTGTCCTCCAAAAATATCTCAGTCAGCATCATAAAAATAGCAGAATTTCTGTTTCTGGTTGTCACGACACGGGCCGTGTTGTGCAACACGGGCACCCGTGTTGTGCCACTGATTCTCCTCAAAGTTTTCATCTCCTTCAGAGGCCATGACACAGGCCGTGTTGTACAACACGGGCACCCGTGTCATACTTCTGGTTTGATCCTTTTCAGCCCAAGAACTCCTCTTCAAAGGCCTTCACAACACGGGCCGTGTTGTATGGCACGGGCACCCGTGTTGTGCTTCTGATATCTCTATTTTGCTGGTTTTTCAACACTCGGATCATCTTTGCGAAGGCTTCGAACAACCAACTAGATGCAGACCTGAAAACACATCAACAAAACAACCAAATAACACATACCAAAGATAAAAATTGATAAAAATACCAAAACTAGACTTGCATGCTAAAATAAGAAAACTACGACGAAAACGTGAAAGAAACACTTCAAACGACTGAAAGCATACGAAAAGAACAACGAAAACGGCTTGAAAAATACGACTAAAGATCACTTATCAAACTCCCCCGAACATGAACTTTTGCTTGACCTCAAGCAAAGAGCTTGCATTCACACACTCAAACACTATCAATTCATTCAACACTAGCGAGATGAATCACTATCATCATACGTGGATTTTCGTTCCAAGTCACCCAACAAGTTATTTTGGTACTTCTTTCTCTGCGAAGGTATCACACAAACACTAAACCGCGGTAAACCCCAGACCTGAATCTCCTTTTCAGTAACCTCTCCGACTATGCTTCGGGCTTAGGTCTTCTGTTTCGATTTTCCACCCTTTTCATTTGGAAAATCCTTTTTAAGGCTTTTTATTATTTTCACCGTGTGTACAAAATTGATCCTTTTTCTCTTTTATTGGCACCGTTATCTCTTTTTATGAAACATTTATGTTCAACCGCCGTTAGGCTGAATAACCGGGTGAGGGTTACCCAACTTAGAAGGATCGATCGTTCTAATATTCTTATTCTTTTTTTTTCCGGTGCCTTCATGCATTTTTTTTCTTTTTTTTTGATCAACTCTGCACACACAATTATTATAGATCAAGCCAGATTTGTCAGTAGAAACTACTTGGGGTTTACTTCTCAGATCAAAGTACCATGGCACGAATCTACACGTCGGACTCGTTCCTTACTCAGTAGACTAAGTGTGTTCGTGTTGTACCTAAACATCAAAAATTTTCCATTTTCCTTATCGGGTTTCTTTTCACTCAATCTGATACACTTTCTCATTATTCACTCGCAGTAACACAACTTTCACACTTAATAGGTCAATTCAGGGGTGTTTTTCAAACAACTTATAACCATAATTTTCAAGCCGACTGTAAACACCCCAAATTTTCCCTCACTCATTTCCCCATGGCTTATGATCTTTTCATTTGCATGAGTTCAATCATGTCATCTCATATTGTATTTTTTGCTTCACTGCATTGGTTCTAAGTCATCTGCATCTAGGGTTTGTGATCTGAGCAATCCATGAGCCATCTGAGCCACTCCAAAGGTCTTCAATCATCTCAAGAGGGTCTATATATGTTCAAGCATCATGTTATATCCTCCCAAGGCCAAGGAAGTCAGAGAATCACAAGAACTGGGAAAGACATGGAAGCAGAGCCAAGCTTAACTGCACAGATGACCTGAAATTAGGGTTTTGGTTTCAGAGGCCATAACTCCAAATTTTTTGGTCATTCTTGTTTCTATGGGTCTTTATATGTTATGAGGATCATGCATATCAATTTTCATGAAGAAATTCAAAGGGGAAGGCATCTGATCACAGGATGACTTCTTGAGCAAGTCAGTACAAAATCAGGGCATCTGAGGCCCCCAATGACCCAACCAAAGGGATTTCTCCATCATTTTTAATGTTTATGATCTTTATTTGATCTTAGAAGATGTTAGAAGTTCACAAAATTGAAGAATTTCAAGCCATTTGCAAAGTTGCCTTTTTGGGAAAGTGACTTGTAATGCAAACTTGCCATTTTGGGAAAGTTTTTCAACCTCCTCTTTTTGATCCAAAAATGCTTCAAATGAAAAATCTTTGGTCATGAAAGTTGTATATGAGATCCTCCCATTTTCAAAAAGTCCAAGAACTCATTCTAATTCATTTTGGATCAAAAGTTATGGCCTTGCAAAGTTGGACAAAATCACTTATTTTTCACTTTGGCACCAAAGAGGGAAACTTGCAAATTCACATGCCAAGCATTTCTATGACTTCAAAATGACTTCTAAGCATCACATAAACATAACACATGACCTAAAATTCAGAATGGCCCAAAGAATCACTCATTTTCATGCCTTGATCATTAAGTAATCCAAAAGGGGCCAAAACTCCATGAATTTGCAAAATGATCCAAAGCTTCTCATCCACTTGCTGGTTTGCCTCAATCTCATTTCCATGGTCATCCTTGAATCAAGTTGCAGCAGACATGCCCTTGTACCATGACTGAACCAGCCCATACCTTCACTTACACAAATGTTGACTTTATGCAACTTGAGCCATACCTATCAAACTGAGCCACACCAACTACTCTGACCAATCACAGCTTTACATACATGCCTCAAGGATCACATTTCACACAATCTTGGAGCCTGAAACCACAACATTGCCATAGTTCACAAAAACTCCCTCTTTTGCATTTTCTATCGAATCCCATAACTCAGCCATTCATTCTCCAAACTTCTTCCACCATTCATCTCAAAATGCTTCACTGATCATCCCTCACCCATCAAAACAGCCTAAAACCACCCCAAACAGAAATACGATTTTCACCACCCCTGAACTGAAAGCTTCAAAACCCTCCACATAAATTCATTTCAAGCTTACCAGAAGCATCAGGGAACTCAGTGGAGTGGAATAGCACAAAGAAGAAGGTCAAAAAGTGCAGGATTTGAAAGCTCAACCTCAGGTAGCATGATGAACATTTTTTCCAGAATCTTGTTTTTTAGTTACAAAGTTGTTCTATGTGTTGCCCTGATCATGGGGATGTATTTATTTTCGAAAATGGGCCAGAAACAAGCATTTTATGTTGCTCTGAAACTTTTGCCCTAAATTTATTTTTCTTCGATTCTCTCTGTGTAGCTAAAATAAATTGTTTTTGTCCATGGATTCTTCTTATTCAATGTTAAGAGATGAGTTCTGGAGGTTTTGGTGAGATTTCATGATCTAGGGAGTGAGATGGAGTTTTTCAGGGAAGGGTGTGGCCGGAGAAGATGACCGGAGGTCATTTCCGGCCACCTGAAAGTCATTAGGGCTTTTAATTGTGATTAGGGTTTCGTTTAAATGTGGGCCGTTAGATGGAGCTTCCCGCGCGTGTTTGTGTGGCCTGGATCTCATGATTAGTTTTAATTATAGGATTCATATTTAATTAATTAAGTTTAGGCAGATTTGAATATTGGCCGTAGGATATCGCGCCAGGTCAATGGATTTAAGCCCAGAATCAATCTGAACCCTCCCTTTGGCATACTTTTCCATTTAATTAATTTTATTTCATTTTATTTGTATTTTATTTCCACGAATTTTTAAAAATAGTAAAATACATTAAAAAATTCTGAATTTTTTTATCAAATCTTTTATTAATTTTCAGAACACAAAAATATTTTTTATTTTTATTTTTTGCATTAAAAATTATTTTTAAATCATTTAAATGTTTATTTTTAATTAGTTAATGGAAATTAATTAATTAAAAATGCATTTAGGTATTTAAAAATCACCAAAAACTTCACATTGCATTTTGACACATTTAGAAACATTATCAAACTCTCAAAACAAATTTCCTTTTGGTCCTTGATGTATTTTGACATTTTTCATTGGGATAAAAGTTATTTAAAGGCAATATTTTGGTCCTAAATTAGAAAAATTCATTCTGCCTAACCATGAAGAGTTTGATGATGGTTCTTCTTGCATTGCATCCTTCATATCATGTAGTTTCTAGGGTAAAATTAGTTTGAATTTATCTTTCATTTTCAATTTAATGTGCATTTTTCCTTTTGAAGTGCCTTGAAACCCTAGTTGACTTAAGAAAATCATAACTTCCATTAGGTTAAGACTTAGGTCCCCTCCTTTGGGCAGTGAACTTGTGTATGGTTAGGGTTCCTTTAGTCCCATTTTTAATTTTTTTTCATGTCATTTGCTTCTGATTTTGAATTTTGCATTGCATATTGTATGTAAACCCTAATTCTTGCCTTCATTTGCACCCATCTCTTATATGCTTGCATTCAAGAACTTACCATGACATTTTATGCATCAACATGACATATGAGACATCTTAGGACATATTAGAATCATGTTTGATCATTGCATCATTCATTTTCCATGTTATGCATTCATTCCATTCCATAAACTTTTATGGTTCAAAGCATGCTTCATTTGCATCCTCATCCTTGTATGATCATCCACAACTATTGACATGTGTTTGCATCATCTCATAGCATCATTGAAATCATGTTTATGCTTCTGACTTTGGTTTGCATCATGGCATTTCATTTCATTTTCATTGCATTTCATTTTATTGTTATTAACTTTTCAGGTGGTAAGTCATTGAGAAGTGAATTTGCCTTCACTTCTCATAACCTCTTTTCACCTCTCTTATGCATCATTTCTGCATTTTGTATTTGTTTTAGAGTGAGCTTGCTTGCTCATTCCTTCTCTTCCTTCTTTCTTCAAGCAACTTGTCTTCTTGAGTGAAGCAAGTTATCTTGCTTCTTACTGCTCTTTTTCACCTCTTCTGCTTCTTCCATGGTGGTTTCTCTGAAGATCTTCTTGCAAGCCTCATAAACCCTAGGAACAACCAAGCATGATCATAATTAGGGTTTGATTAGTCCCCCATTTAGTTTTGCCTTTGTGTCACCTTTGAGTCTTCTCTTCTCATCTCATAATCAAGGGCTAAACCTTAAAGGTTTTAAGGCTTGGTGATTAAGCTTATGCCTGCATCCTTCTATTAGGATGGAGTGTATAACTTTAATCCTAAGTGTTAAACCCTTAACGTGTTTAAATCCTTTAATCAATCCATCTAATAATCACTAAGACACCAAGCTTGTAACTTGGGCCTTGCATTAGGGTTCTAATTCTTCCTTAATTGGTTAAGAAGGACTAACCCTAGTGTTAATGGACAAGTCCTCCTCAAGTTGTTTTACAAACCATAAAACTCACTTCTTCATCTTATCATTAACTAAAATGCACTTTAATAAAGGCTTTGTTTTGTCATGAGGTTAATCCCTAATCATGGATTAAGTTGAGGAGCCTTCCTCAGCTTAAATGTTCTCATCTATTATCCTTCTATTAGGATGGTGTAATGGGTCTATTAAATCCTTGATTATGGCTTAATCTCATTACTCAACATTAAATAATAAAACTCCAAAAACATCTAAATAAATGCAAGTGGGTTAATGATCTTAATCCTACATCATGGTGATTAAGTGTGGGGTGTTTACGTCATACTTAAGGTATTTTCATTACCCCTAATCAGAGGGAGGATGTGATGAGCTTACTAACCATTGGTTTAGGCTTAAGCTCATTTTCTTATGACAAACTCCAAAAGCAATAAAAGATTGAAAACATCAAAAACAAACAATAATCGTCTCCTTCGAGATTCTTTTCTCATCATCTTCACTCACAAACGAGAACTTGCTTCTTCCGTCTAATGCAAGACAGTTTGCACCTGAGCCAGACAGGTCATACACTTGAGCATAGGCAAGTAAGCAGTTCACAAGTCAATTTATCTTTCAGCCTCTTTGAGTCGAACTACGGTGTTCTGACTTCCTCATTGCACGAGAGGATACGTAGGCATAACTTAACAGTTATCTAACAAAAGTATCTGTATATTCCCCCTCTTCCAGCATTATTCTTTAAGCCTCATTGTGTTGAGCATTGCACTATTTCCTTACACTGACACTCCTTATACACTTCACATTTCTTTTACACTGACACTTGCATTCTTTCAAGCTTTGATACACAGATAGCACTGACACTACCCCTTTAAGCACAAATCTTTCAAGCGTGGATCCCGTCGAGTACGACGGACAATCTGGGTGCTAACACCTTCCCAGGTTGTAACCAACCCCCTTTCTCAGTTTCTCTGGTTCGCGACCGTCTTATCCATCTTTTCTCAGGTTTATGCAGCATTACCTTTCCTCCGGGATAAAAATGCCTAGCCGGCGACTCTTTTCTTTTCAATTCACTCTTGTGTGTCATCCTCTTCGCCAACCGTTCGCGTCTGTACCCCATTTGACCTAGCCTCATTTTGGTGGGAGCGACAGCTTGGCGACTCTGCTGGGGAACCTTATACTGTAACCAGGGATTCTGGTTCTTTTTGTGGGTTCCTCCTAGCGCTTGTTTGATTTGTGTTTACTGGGGTGTTATGTGCTAATTGTGTTTATTTATTTGCTTTATTTACTGCTTTATGTACAACTTTATTTATTGCTTTCCTCTACAGTCTTTCATATTTCATACTGTCATTGTTGGATCTGGTTTGTTGTCTTGATGGGTGGGGGTTCCATTGAGAGTTTGAGGTCCTATACCTGGGACCTGAGTGACACCTAGGCTATAGTGGTTCATATTCTTTCCCATTCCATTTCGGTCTGGTGCGGGAATATGAAACACGGTTCAGATGTGGGTTTCTTCTTGAGAACTCTATGCTACAGATTTCCTGTAGTGCTAGGGCTATCTGGGAAGCCTGCTAAGTCTGGATGACCTTTATTATGACCTTCAGAAGCTGAGGTGAATCAGAGGAGGATCTTTTATGGTTATTGTAAACACTGTACCTCCGGGTTAGAAGTGTTTACACTTCTCATAACTAATCCAAGCCTGAGGATCCTTGTTCTAGAACACTACATGTGAGGGGGTTGGGCTGTTTACAGGTTTGCAGGTACCCTTGGTCACATCATACCCTATTTCTGTTTTGTTTAAGAGTACTCCACTTTGGACAGTTCTTGTGATAAACCCTGGACATGTGACTCTTTATTTGAGTCCTCCACCTTGGTTACTGGATTTCTAAGCCTTCATCTGGACCTTTGAACATACATGGGCTTATATCAAGACAGATAGTCAGATCTAGCTTGATCACAAACCCTTGCATATCATTTGCATACATCATCATTGCATCATTTAACATTTGTTTATTTGTTTTTCAGGGTATCCACATCATATCTGGTTTAGTTTTGACCCCTTCTTCTGCATAGACCTCTGCTTCAGCTGTCTTCATCAGTCATCTGCTTCAGTTATCCCCATCACCACCAGCTTCAGCCTGTTAGTGGCTCATTTCCAGCATCAGTCTGTGAATCTTCACCAGAATTTATCTTCACTTTCTTCAGAAGTACCCATGACTACTCCAAGGAAGAGCAACATATCCTACCATTTCTTTGAGCCTGTGCTGACTGGCATCAGGCGAGTCCAGTCACTTATCACCCCTGACCACATCCCATTGTTTAGAGAGCACTATGGAGGTATCCTGGATATGGTTATGGACCTCGACCCTTCTCAGAGGAGCATGATCCACACATGCTTGCAGTTTTATGACCCTCCTTTGAGATGATTCACCTTCCCAGACTTTCAGTTAGGGCCTCTACTGGAAGAGTTTTCCTCATTGATTGGAGTACCTATCAGGGGTGGACTCCCTTTCAACCCAGAAATGACTTTTCCCAGCAATGGAGAAGTAGCAAAAGCACTACACCTGGAGCCTGCCTTGATTGAGCAAGGTATGACAACAAAAGCTGGGATCCCTGGTTTGCACTTGGACTTCTTGATTTCTCAGGCCATCTTGAATGCCTCCTTGGGAGAGTGGAGGGCAGTCTGTGCACTGTTAGCCCTCAGCATATATGGGGTTATACTATTTGCAGATAAGCCCAAATTTGTCAGCAAGAATGCCATTCATCTGTTTCTTCTGAGGAACCCAGTATCCACATTGCTGGGAGATTTCTATTACTCCATCTATCAGAGGAATGAGAAACAAAGGGGGAAGTTGGTGAGATGTTGTGCTCCTTTGTTTCACACCTGGCTGCTCAAACACCTGCCTAAGTCAGATGCCTTCCTGAACCCTCACCAACAGAAGAATTGGGCCAAGAGGCTCATTGCTTTGAGTTCAGATGATATCAGATGGTGCACCCAGAGCACCAAAGGCAAGGACATTATCACCAGCTGTGGACAGTACCCAAATGTGCCTCTGATAGGAGTAAAGGGTTGCATCAATTACAATCCTTTGTTGTTTAAGAGACAACTGGGCTATGCTTTGGTTCACCCTCCCAAAGTGCAAGATTTAGCTGAGACCCTGTATTGTGAAGTGAAGCCTAATTTAGCTACTGTCAGACAAGCATCCTGGGCTTGGGACAACATACAGACAAAAGGGATGGCTATTCTAGGGAGGTGTAATAATGTTGCTTCAGCTCAGTACTATGATTGGTCCCATACTAGAGCTCAGATTACTGGAATGCCTTTCACCATTGAGGACATACCTGGACCATCTACAGTACAGCCACCAACAACTGTCAGCCTGGAAGAATTTGAGAAGTTGAAGGAGAGAAATGAGAACCTATCTCAAGCTTTAAAGAAGACCCTTTAGGAAAGGAGTGATGGTCGTCTGGACATTGAGAGGTTGGAAAAGCTTAGGGTGGAGCATCTTGTAGAAATTGAGAAAACAGAGGACTACATCAGGAAAGCAAGGGTTGGGGAACAAATATTGAAGAATGCCTGTAAAGAGGCCAAGATTCAGAAGGCTAGGACTGAGCTTTATCTGCAAGAAAGTCAGGCTAGGTGGGTCAGGATCACTGAAGCCCGGACACAAGAAGACCAGAAAACTCAAGCCAAGATTGAACAGTTAGAGGCCAATGAAAAGAAGCAGTAGGAAGCTTTGTTGGCAGCCCAGAAGGAGATTTCAGAGTTGAAGCTTAGGGCAGGATTGAAGAGATCAAAGGACCAAGACAGGCACAAGAAGCTGACCACTGCCATTGCCACCAGGAACCTCCTCATTGGGACCATTACAGAGCACCCAACCGGTCCAGTGACTGAGGCACTCCTGAAGGAAGTCAGAGAGGATGAGTTTGGACTGAATGTCTGACTCTTTGTTTGTTGTTGTTTTCATTTGATGTACTTTTCTCTTTTTGTATTTTGACTCTCCAGGGGCATGTGTTGTAAAACAAACTATGCATTTGTTCATCATTTGTAATATATTAGTTTGCTTTCATTGGGTTTTTTTTCTTAGCAACATCAAGCATCTTCCTCGAGGTCTGGAAAGGTCAAAATCGAGAACCAAGCTGGATACCTTGGAAAACAAATAAGCATACTGCATTGCATACTAACCTTGTTTTGTTTTGTAGGTCTTGTTATTATTTGTTTCTAACTCTGTTGTGATCTCAGGAAACATTGCTCGTCGCCGAGTGTTCCCTGTCAACCGCATGCACCGGTACCCTACTCGCAACAACCTTCCTGGTATTCAAATGGATCAAGTACAGCAAGATCTGACTGAGGTCAGAAATCAGATGGCTAATGAAAGGGTAGAAATGAGGAATCAGATGTCTCAATTCATGGCTGTGATGACTGGCTTGGCCCAGAGTCAAGAAAGATTAAGAGAACTGGTGGAAAGGCAAACTCCTGAGGAGCCTCATCTTGGGACAGGAGGAACTAGCAACAATGAAAGGGGTCAGCCTCGTATTGATCCACCAGTATTTGGACCTCATCTGAATCCAGAAGCTAACATCCCAAGGAATGTGCAGGGTAATACTGCTGGGGGGAGAATCTTACAGGAGGATCCCCAAGAAGAGAAGTTTACTGTTATGGGAGCAGGAGATGAAGTCTATGACAGAAGGTTAGATGAAATTGATGAGAAGTTGAGATCTTTGGAGTCTCAGAATTCTTTGGGCTTCGATGTAATGGACATGGGGCTAGTGGATGGGGTGAGAATTCCCCACAAATTCAAACCCCCGTGCTTCGAGAAATACAATGGAACCTCTTGTCCACGAACTCACCTGCAGTCTTTCCTGGGAAGACTTAAAGCTTATACTATGGATGAGAAGCTGTGGATGTTCTACTTTGAAGACAGTCTGACCGGGGCTTCAAGAGAGTGGTATTCACACTTGACCAGAGCTACCATTAGATGCTGGAAGGACTTAGCTGAAGCCTTCATCAGGCAATATCAATTCAATCTGGACATGGCTCCTAACAGGACCCTCCTAATGGGAATGTCTCAGTCTTCCAGAGAAAGCTTTAGGGAATATGCCCAAAGGTGGAGACAGCTTGTTGCTGCTGTCCAACCACCCATGTCAGAGAGGGAGATGGCTGACATGTTCATGAATACTCTGCAAGGAACATATATTGATAGACTAGCTGCCTTTTCCTCTACCAGCTTTGCTGATGTCGTCATAGCTGGTGAAAGGATTGAAAGCCTATTAAAGATGGGCAAAATTTCTGAAAATGGTGCAAGTTCATCCAGTAATTCCAGGAAGCCTTTTGTGGGACCCCAAAGAGCCGGTGAGACCAATTCCATTCATGCAAACAGGGGCAGACCTCAGTATGTACATCGGTCAGTAGTAGCAGTTACCATTCCAGCTCTGATCCCTCAACAATCAGCATATCCTCAGCAACAACCACATTATCAACCACAAGTTCAGTATCTGCAACAGAGAACCTACAACAACAACAATAGCAACCAACAACAACGTCCTTTCCAACAAAGACCATCACAGGCAAACAGGGTGATTGACCCCATCCCTATGCCTTATACTGCCTTATTGCCACAACTCCTGAAGCTTAACTTGGTTGAGTTAAGGACGTTGGCACCACCAGATCCCCTCAATCTCCCAAAGAATTATGATGTCAATGCCAGGTGTGCTTTCCACTCCAATGCACCTGGTCACAATACTGAAAAATGCAGGGCCTTGCAAATGAAGGTCCAGGATCTGGTGGATTCTAAAGCCCTCAACTTTGCGCCTCCTCCGAATGTCAACAGAAATCCTATGCCTAATCATGGCGGGCCGAGGATTAATGCCATTGAGGAAGACAAACCATCTACCTTGATCACCAGTGTTGCACAAATTCGAACACCTTTGGTCGAAATTAAAGCTCAGCTTTTAGAGTGCCAAGTGTTCCCTGGGTGTGAGCTCGGATGTGGGTATTGCAACATTGCAGTCAATGGGTGTGAAAGGCTGAGAAGCGGCATAAATGGTCTTATTAAGGATGGTATCCTTCAGATTTCAACAACGGCGCCTACAAATCCAGCAATTCCTCTAACAACAATTCCCGATTCTTCTACAATAGCAGCAACAATCATTCCTACCGATTCATCAATATCATAACAATTACTCCGTCCATCACTTCAACAAGTCAAATTTCAATAACCGTTTCTTCTACAACATCAGCATCCATCTTATTAGCAGAATCTTCTACAACGCCAACAAGGATTAATGAAGATGTCTCGACAGTTACAATCTACTATGAACCATCAAATGTTCCTCCCAACGGCAATTTCCAACAACAAACCATGGCACCTCCTGCTAGATCACCAGTCACAATTTACTATGATCCGCACACCATTACAGTACCCTCCTCTGCAGCAATCAGTCAGGTCACTATTACGGTGCCTGGACCAGTTCCCTATGACAGCAGTAATGCCATACCTTGGCATTATGGCTCTGATCTCTATTGCAACGGGGAGAAAATCACTATGGATTCATCAACCTCTTCTCCACAAGTTGATAATGTTGGGGGAGGCGGAGGCTTCACCAGAAGCGGACGCCTTTTTGCCTCACAAACACAAAGACCTAATATTGAAGCAGAGGCTGCTGCCAAAGCAAAAGGAAAAAGTGTGGTATCAGAAGAGCCGACTGCCAAGGAAACTCAGAAGACATCTTTTGAAAAAGATGTAGACGAGTTCATGAGAATCATAAAAAGGAGTGATTACAAGGTGGTGGACCAGCTTCACCAAACGCCCTCCAAAATCTCCATATTATCACTATTGATGTGTTCTGAAGCTCACAGGAATGCACTGTTGAAAGTCCTGCATGTAGCATACGTGCCGGAGGAGATTACTGTTAATCAGCTAGAAACTGTGGTTGCAAATGTCAACACCAGTCATGGACTGGGCTTTACCAATGATGACTTAACAACAGAGGGACGCAACCATAATAAGGCTTTGCATATCACCTTGGAATGCAAGGGTGCTGTTTTGTCTCATGTACTGGTAGACACTGGGTCATCACTCAATGTTCTACCAAAGAAAGCCTTAGTGAAGCTGGAGTACGATGGCTTGGCATTGCATCCAAGTAATTTGGTGGTGAGAGCATTTGATGGCTCTAAAAGATCAGTGCTTGGGGAGATTGATCTGCCTGTGTTGATTGGCCCGCAGACCTTCAAAACTACCTTCTTTGTGATGGACATACAGCCGGCCTACAGCTATCTGTTGGGTAGACCTTGGATCCACGCCGTTGGCGCTGTTACGTCTACCCTTCACCAGAAGTTAAAATTCGAGTGGGAAGGCCAGATCATCACCATCTGTGGCGAGGAGGACATCTTTTTTAGCCAGCTGGATACGTATATGTACATAGAAATGGACGGGGAAATCCATGAAACCATGAGCTAAGGGTTTGAGGCCTTGAACATTAATGAAGCATCTGCTGTACTGGGAACTTCCAAAACATCGTACCAGCAAGCCCGGAAGGTTTTTGAGGAAGGTACCGCCCAAGGCTGGGGCAAACTGCTGCCCGTGGAGAAGAAAGAAGACCGATTTGGGTTGGGTTACAGACCAACTCAACAAGATCAATCAGAGGCTGCCAAGGAGCCCAAGTTTGTCAGCGGGGGAATGCTCGCCCCGGATGCTGTGAACAATTTGGAAGATGAGTCGGAAGATGAGCGCAACCTGGAAAGCTGGATACGTCCAAGGACCCCGGGGAGCCATGTCTCAAACTGGTCTTCCCAGGAAATTATAAGGGTTACTCCTGCAGAGTAATTATTATTTCCTGTATTTTAAAGCATGCATCAAGTCTTGCATCTTGCCCAAGATGTCAAGACTCATTTTGTAATCGGGACATCTTGTATTTTGTGCAAAGATCAATTAATGAATATCAGGACGTCTTTTGCAAATGAGTCTTTTCTTTTTCGCTCACTATTTTTCATTTTTTCACTTTTTGTACAAAAATAAAATGGCAATGCTTTTCAAAATAAACAACTTCATTTTCACTTTTTCTAAATAAGATAAAACTGATCGCTAAAATAAACCAATCTAAACCCTTGCAGAGAGTGCCCTCCAGACTGCACCGACAACAACACCGCTATGACTTCGTATGACTTTGACAATCCAATCAATCAAGCTGATGAAGGGGTTGAAGAAGATTATGAGCTACCTGAAGAGTTAGCTAGGTTGTTAAGACAAGAGGAGAAGGTTATCACTCCTCATCAGGAGGAGGTTGAGACGGTTAATCTTGGTACGGAAGAAGACGTGAAAGAAGTTAAGATCGGGGCCTGCTTACAAGATTCAGTGAAAGAGCAACTGATTGACATGCTTCGGGAATATGTGGATGTTTTTGCTTGGTCGTATCAGGATATGCCAGGGTTGGACACCGACATTGTTATGCATAAGCTTCCTCTGAAAGAAGACTACCCACCGGTAAAACAGAAGTTGCGCCGTACTCGCCCGGATATGGCAATGAAGATAAAAGAAGAAGTACAAAAACAGTGGGACGCCGGTTTCCTTGATGTGACTAGCTATCCGCCGTGGGTTGCTAATATTGTACCAGTACCTAAGAAGGATGGCAAGGTGAGGATGTGTGTGGATTACCGGGATCTGAACAGAGCTAGCCCGAAAGATGACTTCCCTTTACCTCACATTGATGTATTGGTCGACAGTGCGGCTCAGTTCTCGGTGTTCTACTTCATGGATGGATTTTCAGGATATAATCAGATCAAAATGTCACCTGAAGACATGGAGAAGACAACTTTCATCACACCCTGGGGCACATTCTGTTATAAGGTGATGCCATTCGGACTGAAGAATGCTGGTGCCACTTATCAACGGGCTATGGTAACATTATTCCATGACATGATCCACAAAGAAATTGAATGTTATGTGGATGACATGATTGCCAAGTCCCTCACAGAAGAAGACCACCTAGTGAACCTACTGAAGCTATTCAAGCGTCTGAGGAAGTACCAACTGAAGTTAAACCCCAACAAGTGCACATTCGGGGTACGTTCCGGTAAGCTGCAGGGGTTCATTGTAAGCGAGAAGGGAATTGAAGTTGACCCTGATAAAGTCAAAGCCATTCAAGAAATGCCTGCATCGAAGACTGAAAAAGAAGTTCGGGGGTTCTTAGGAAGATTGAACTACATTTCACGGTTCATATCTCACCTTACTGCAACCCGTGAGCCCTTGTTCAAATTGTTGAGAAAAGAACAAACGGTCAGTTGGAACGAAGACTGCCAAAGGGCTTTTGACAAAATCAAGGAATATTTACAAGAGCCTCCGATCCTTATGCCTCCAGTTGAAGGAAGACCTCTAATCATGTACTTGACAACATTAAAAGAGTCAATGGGGTATGTGTTGGGCCAACATGACGAGTCTGGTCGAAAAGAGTATGCAATATACTACCCAAGCAAAAAGTTTACCGACTGTGAACAACGTTATTCACTGCTCGAGAAAACTTGTTGTGCTTTAGCGTGGGCTGCTCGCCGACTAAGGCAGTATATGTTGACCCATACCACTTTGTTAATCTCCAAGATGGACCCAGTTAAGTACATTTTTGAGAAGCCAGCACTTACCGGACGGGTTGCAAGATGGCAAAAGATCCTCACAGAATATGACATTCAGTACACATCTCAGAAGGCCATCAAAGGCAGTGTATTGTCTGATTACCTTGCTGAGCAACACATTCATGATTACCAGCCTATGAGATTTGACTTCCCCGATGAAGACATCATGTTCATAAAAGCAAAATATCATGAAGAGCCTATTCACACTGAAGGGCCTGACCCGGAAAAGGAATGGACTATGATGTTTGATGGGGCTGTTAATATGAACGGTCGTGGTGTTGGTGCAGTACTCATTACACCTAAGGGAGTTCACATGCCTTTCTCGGCAAAACTCACCTTTAACTGCACTAACAACGAAGCTGAATACGAAGCTTGTGTTATGGGTCTTGAGGAAGCCATTGACCTCAGGATCAAGACTTTGACTGTGTTCGGAGATTCAGCACTGGTAATTAATCAAACCAACGGCAAATGGTACACGCACCAAGATCATCTGATACCTTACCGGGATTATACAAGGAGGTTATTGACTTTCTTCACAACGGTTAAGCTTGAGTATATCCCTCGAGATGAGAATCATTTTGCAGACGCTCTGGCTACCATTTCATCCATGATCAAAGTTCAAGCTGCCAACTTTGTGCCCCGGATCTCAGTATCCAGACTTGATAGACCAGCATATGTATTTTCAGCAGATGTTGTCAAAGATGATAAGCCTTGGTTCCATGATATCAAATGCTTCTTGGAGGATCAAACATACCCACCTGGGGCATCTTCCAATGATAAGAAGACATTAAGAAGGCTCGCTGGCAACTTCTTCCTGAATACTGATGGTTCCTTGTACAAGCGGAACTTCTCAGGTGCGTTGATAAGACAGAAGCGGACTTGTTGATGCACGAGGTGCACGAAGGATCTTTTGGTACCCATGCTGGAGGGCATGCGATGGCTAAAAAGTTATTAAGATCGGGCTATTACTGGATCACAATGGATACAGACTGTTGTGCCTATGCCAGAAAATGCCATAAATGCCAGATTTATGCGGATAAAGTGCATGTACCTCCAAATCCTCTAAATGTGATGTATTCACCCTGGCCCTTTGCCATGTGGGGCATTGATATGATTGGCAAGATTGAACCGACTGCTTCAAATGGCTACAGATTCATCCTGGTAGCCATTGACTATTTTACCAAGTGGGTCGAAGCAGCTTCCTATGCAAATGTTACAAGGCAGGTGGTAGCCCAATTCCTAAAGAGGGACATCATCTGTCGGTATGGAGTGCCCGAGCGAATCATTACTGATAATGGTTCCAACTTGAACAACAAAATGATGGCAGAACTGTGCCGGGACTTCAAAATCCAACACCATAATTCTTCTCCTTACAGGCCAAAGATGAATGGCGCTGTAGAGGCAGCTAACAAGAATATCAAGAAGATTGTACAGAAGATGGTGGTCACCTATAAAGACTGGCATGAAATGCTACCTTTTGCTTTACATGGGTACCGTACATCAATCAGAACATCCACTGGGGCAACACCGTATCAGCTTGTGTATGGTATGGAAGCGGTCCTACCGGTCGAAGTTGAGTTACCATCTTTACGGGTACTGATGGATGTTAAATTGAACGAAGCATAATGGATCCGATCCCGATACGAACAACTGAATCTGATTGAAGAAAAGAGATTAGCTGCAATCTGTCATGGGCAGTTATATCAAAAGAGACTGAAGAAAGCCTTCGATCAGAAAGTCAGGCTTCGAGAGTACCAAGTAGGAGATCTTGTGCTGAAAAGACTCCTCCCTCCTCATACAGACCACAGGGGAAAGTAGACTCCAAATTATGATGGTCCGTTCATAGTAAAGAAGGTTTTCTCTGGTGGAGCACTGATGCTCAGCACTATGGATGGTGAGGACTTCCTGTCCCCTGTGAATTCAGATGCAGTTAAAAAATACTTCGCATAAAATGACCCGCTGGACATAAAAACAGAATGTAAGTCCAGGGAAAAAATAGGGCATCCCGACGAGTCAAAAACAGAATAAAAGACTTGGGCAAAAATAAGGGAAAATAAATAAAAAAAATGTACACCCGCTGAGTTGAAAAGCCGCATTGGACGACTCAGGCAAAAAATTGGTATCCCGGTGTATTGAAAACCCGAAAGGGAGATCCACGCAAAATAAGGGAATAAGCGAACAACTGCATTCTGAATTCGTCTGTATCACTTACAACGTGGCAAGCTTCGAAAGGTTAAAACATCGGTCAGAATCAACCTTCTTCAGAAAGCAAGATGAGAAGAACGTCAAGGTCATACGGGTCATAGCAAAAGGGAAGCTCCCTGAAGTGTCATCAACATTTCCAGCATCTTTTTGTTTCTCAATTTGTAACGATCTCCTCATTTCAGGGGATCTATTTCTTTGACTATATCTTGCCAATTCAGGGCACACAAATTAATAAAGTCAGATTTTCAGTCATATTTCGTCTTGTACATTTTATTTTCATTTGCACAAGGTCCGATGTCCTTAAGATTGTTGATTGCATAAGTACAGATGCGCCTTTCTAAATTACATGCTTACAGGAAATATATTCGCTCCAGGAGTGTCTAAATTCCTATGTTGGAATCCAGTAAGGGATACCTCGGGATACTTGTGCGTTTCTTTGTCATAACAGGATTGCAGGTAGTCAAAGAGCACATAGGGGCATGAAAGCTTCTCCCCAACAAGCTACCAAATCACTATCTCCTAAGTAGCACCAGAGATGCTTTATCCCCAACTGAGTTGCCAGTCATCATTCCTCCTCAGACAAATATTAGATAGGAAATCATCTCCCCGTTGAGTTTCAGCCTCTATCCAGAAGAGCAATGTCCAAGGATCCCACAACAAAGTGACGAAAGCTTCTACGGACCCCAGCTGGGTACCTCATCACCAAGGATGGGTCTATCAGTGACTTATTCCCCCATACAGAGATATATATGTCAGATCTACCAATGATCTCATCCCCAGCTGGGATATCCACTTCGGACCGATCAGTCGGAGATCTCCACAGCAACAGGATCCGAATCCCGGATCGGTATCTCTGCATAATCATAGCATCCCGTCTAATATGGGGCATTACGGCAAAAATCAAACATATTGCATAAATCATAAGCCATGTTCTGAATCAAACACTTGTAAATACCGACGTTCCACCAACAATGTACAAAATACTTCCCAAGCCCCCCAGCAGAAAGCCGAAACATCCTCTTTGCACCCACAAATACAGATACATGCTCCTTTTGGCACTCGTCCGTGTCATCATTCCCCAGTAAAGTCGCCCGAGCGTTCTCTACAAACAGATACTTATACATTACAGATGCTTCTTGACACTCGTCTGTGTCATATCCCCAGCAGAAAGCCAAAGCGTCCCCTTTGCACTCACAAACACAGGTTTACATATATCTACACACTTCCCTGATGCCCGTCCGTGTCACCTCCCCAGCATAGTTGCCTAAACACTTTGTAAATCAAATACTTGTTTATAATACACTTCTTCCGACACCCGTCCGTGTCATGCTCTCCCCAGCAAGTTGAACACTCATATGTGTCTCGCTCATGTTTTCTTATTTCAGATACTCGTTCGTATCTCGTATATACCGCTTAAATCCCCTCAGAGTCGACACTTGTCCGTGTTCATTGTTAACTAGTTGGTACTCGTCCGTATCATCATCTCTGAACATGCGTCAAGCGTTTGTTTCTACTGATACTCGTCCGTATCATAGTCTTAAGGATGCTCGTCCGCATCTTTAATCTACACACCATGTCAGAAACTTGTGCCTTTGCTTTCTTGAAATTAGACACTCGTCCGTATCTACCATTCCTCGGAAGATTCTCTAGTAAACTATCTCCTTTTTTATCTGACATTCGTCCTATGTCATGATGTTTTCGGCAGCTGTACCCTGCCAGGTGATCGTCCTTCACCTCTTTGATGATCGTCCTTTATCATCCCTAGCGGAGTCTCTATTCATTAGAGCCCTTTCCTATCCGACATTCGTCCTATGTCGTGATATTTTTAGCAGTCGTCCCCTGCCAGGTGATCGTCCTTCACCTTTTGATGATCGTCCTACACCATTTTTATCCGATGGCCGTCCCCATCGTTGATCTTGTTGTCCGACATTCGTCCTATGTTGTGATAAACCCCGAGAGCAGCCGTACCCTGCTAGGTGATCGTCCTTCACCTCTTGATGATCGTCCTTCATCATGCTTATCCGATGGTCGTCCCCATCGTCGACCTTTTCGTCCGACATTCGTCCTGTGTCGTGACTTTCGGCAGCCGTACCCTGCCAGGTGATCTTCCTTCACCTTGGATGACCGTCCCTCATCCTTATCCCTCAACAGAGCAGCCGTCCCCTGCTAGGTGATCGTCCTTCACCTTTGATGATCGTCCCTCATCATTCATTGCAAACCCGATGGTCGTCCCCATCATTTACCTCCAATCCCCAGAGAGTCTTATTACTTTCCCCAGCATGTCGGTCGTCCCCGTCATTGCTTTTTCCCAGCAGTCTTCCTCTGTTCGACGATCGTCCTCCGTCGCCCGCACCTTATAATCATACTTTATTTTCTTTTACAATCTATATCCCTTTTCTTCTTCATTCAGTGAGTGCAAATTTTGGACTGTCTTTGGTATTCAACCACAAGTTATCTTGTTTGCCTGTTAAGCCGTTGCTGACATCCTGCACAGCTAACTCATGCTTGAATAGGGGCAGCTGTAAACACCCCAAATTTTCCCTCACTCATTTCACCATGGCTTATGATCTTTTCATTTGCATGAGTTCAATCATGTCATCTCATATTGTATTTTTTGCTTCACTACATTGGTTCTAAGTCATCTGCATCTAGGGTTTGTGATCTGAGCAATCCCTGAGCTACTCCAAAGGTCTTCAATCATCTCAAGAGGGTCCATATATGTTCAAGCATCATGTTATATCCTCCCAAGGCCAAGGAAGTCAAAGAATCACAAGAACTGGGAAAGGCATGGAAGCAGAGCCAAGCTTAACTGCACAGATGACCTGAAATTAGGGTTTTGGTTTCAGAGGCCATAACTCCAAATTTTTTGGTCATTCTTGTTTCTATGGGTCTTTATATGTTATGAGGATCATGCATATCAATTTTCATGAAGAAATTCAAAGGGAAAGGCATCTGATCACAGGATGACTTATTGAGCAAGTCAGTGCAAAATCAGGGCATCTGAGGCCCCCAATGACCCAACCAAAGGGATTTCTCCATCATTTTTAATGTTTATGATCTTTATTTGATCTTAGAAGATGTTAGAAGTTCACAAAATTGAAGAATTTCAAGCCATTTGCAAAGTTGCATTTTTGGGAAAGTGACTTGTAATGCAAACTTGCCATTTTGGGAAAGTTTTTCAACCTCCTCTTTTTGATCCAAAAATGCTTCAAATGAAATATCTTTGGTCATGAAAGTTGTAGATGAGATCCTCCCATTTTCAAAAAGTCCAAGAACTCATTCTAATTCATTTTGGATCAAAAGTTATGGCCTTGTAAAGTTGGACAAAATCACTTATTTTTCACTTTGGCACCAAAGAGGGAAACTTGCAAATTCACATGCCAAGCATTTCTATGACTTCAAAATGACTTCTAAGCATCACATAAACATAACATATGACCTAAAATTCAGAATGGCCCAAAGAATCACTCATTTTCATGCCTTGATCATTAAGTAATCCAAAAGGGGCCAAAACTCCATGAATTTGCAAAATGATCCAAAGCTTCTCATCCACTTGCTGGTTTGCCTCAATCTCATTTCCATGGTCATCCTTGAATCAAGCTGCAGCAGACATGCCCTTGTACCATGACTGAACCAGCCCATACCTTCACTTACACAAATGTTGACTTTATGCAACTTGAGCCATACCAATCAAACCGAGCCACACCAACTACTCTGACCAATCACAAACCCTAAACCCTAAACCCTAAACCTTAAAACCACCCCAAACAAACTGAGCCACACCAACTACTCTGACCAATCACAAACCTTAAATCCTAAACCCTAAACCCTAAAACCACCCCAAACAAAAATACGATTTTCACCACCCCTGAACTGAAAGCTTCAAAACCCTCCACATAAATTCATTTCAAGCTTACCAGAAGCATCAGGGAACTCAGTGGAGTGGAATAGCACAAAGAAGAAGGTCAAAAAGTGCAGGATTTGAAAGCTCAACCTCAGGTAGCATGATGAACATTTTTTCCAGAATCTTGTTTTTTAGTTACAAAGTTGTTCTATGTGTTGCCCTGATCATGGGGATGTAATTATTTTCGAAAATGGGCCAGAAACAAGCATTTTATGTTGCTCTGAAACTTTTGCCCTAAATTTATTTTTCTTCGATTCTCTCTGTGTAGCTAAAATAAATTGTTTTTGTCCATGGATTCTTGTTATTCAATGTTAAGAGATGAGTTCTGGAGGTTTTGGTGAGATTTCATGACCTAGGGAGTGAGATGGAGTTTTTCAGGGAAGGGTGTGGCCGGAGAAGATGACCGGAGGTCATTTCCGGCCACCTGAAAGTCATTAGGGCTTTTAATTGTGATTAGGGTTTCGTTTAAATGTGGGCCGTTAGATGGAGCTTCCCGCGCGTGTTTGTGTGGCCTGGATCTCATGATTAGTTTTAATTATAGGATTAATATTTAATTAATTAAGTTTAGGCAGATTTGAATATGGGTCGTAGGATTGTGCGCCAGGTCAATGGATTTAAGCCCAGAATCAATCTGAACCCTCCCTTTGGCATACTTTTCCATTTAATTAATTTTATTTCATTTTATTTGTATTTTATTTCCACGAATTTTTAAACATAGTAAAATACATTAAAAAATTCTGAATTTTTTTATCAAATCTTTTATTAATTTTCAAAACCCAAAAATATTTTTATTTTTATTTTTTGCATTAAAAATTATTTTTAAATCATTTAAATGTTTATTTTTAATTAGTTAATGGAAATTAATTAATTAAAAATGCATTTATGTATTTAAAAATCACCAAAAAATTCACATTGCATTTTGACACATTTAGAAACATTATCAAACTCTCAAAACAAATTTCTTTTTGGTCCTTGATGTATTTTGACATTTTTCATTGGGATAAAAGTTATTTAAAGGCAATATTTTGGTCCTAACTTAGAAAAATTCATTCTGCCTAACCATGAAGAGTTTGATGATGGTTCTTCTTGCATTGCATCCTTCATATCATGTAGTTTCTAGGGTAAAATTAGTTTGAATTTATCTTTCATTTTCAATTTAATGTGAATTTTTCCTTTTGAAGTGCCTTGAAACCCTAGTTGACTTAAGAAAATCATAACTTCCATTAGGTTAAGACTTAGGTCCCCTCCTTTGGGAAGTGAACTTGTGTAGGGTTAGGGTTCCTTTAATCCCATTTTCAATTTTTTATCATGTCATATGCTTCTGATTTTGAATTTTGCATTGCATATTGTATGTAAATCCTAATTCTTGCCTTCATTTGCACCCATCTCTTATATGCTTGCATTCAAGAACTTACCATGACATTTTATGCATCAACATGACATATGAGACATCTTAGGACATATTAGAATCATGTTTGATCATTGCATCATTCATTTTCCATGTTATGCATTCATTCCATTCCATAAACTTTCATGAACTTTTATGGTTCAAAGCATGCTTCATTTGCATCCTCATCCTTGTATGATCATCCACAACTCTTGACATGTGTTTGCATCATCTCATAGCATCATTGAAATCATGTTTATGCTTCTGACTTTGGTTTTCATCATGGCATTTCATTTCATTTTCATTGCATTTCATTTTATTGTTATTAACTTTTCAGGTGGTAAGTCATTGAGAAGTGAATTTGCCTTCACTTCTCATAACCTCTTTTCACCTCTCTTATGCATCATTTCTGCATTTTGTATTTGTTTTAGAGTGAGCTTGCTTGCTCATTCCTTCTCTTCCTTCTTTCTTCAAGCAACTTGTCTTCTTGAGTTAAGCAAGTTATCTTGCTTCTTGCTGCTCTTTTTCACCTCTTCTTGCAAGCCTCATAAACCCTAGGAACAACCAAGCATGATCATAATTAGGGTTTGATTAGTCCCCCATTTAGTTTTGCCTTTGTGTCACCTTTGAGTCTTCTCTTCTCATCTCATAATCAAGGGCTAAACCTTAAAGGTTTTAAGGCTTGGTGATTAAGCTTATGCATAAATCCTTCTATTAGGATGGAGTGTATAACTTTAATCCTAAGTGTTAAACCCTTAACGTGTTTAAATCCTTTAATCAATCCATCTAATAATCACTAAGACACCAAGCTTGTAACTTGGGCCTTGCATTAGGGTTCTAATTCTTCCTTAATTGGTTAAGAAGGACTAACCCTAGTGTTAATGGACAAGTCCTCCTCAAGTTGTCTTACAAATCATAAAATTCACTTCTTAATCTTATCATTAACTAAAATCCACTTTAATAAAGGCTTTGTTTTGTCATGAGGTTAATCCCTAATCATGGATTAAGTTGAGGAGCCTTCCTCAGCTTAAAGGTTCTCATCTATTATCCTTCTATTAGGATGGTGTAATGGGTCCATTAAATCCTTGATTATGGCTTAATCTCATTACTCAACATTAAACAAAAAAACTCCAAAAACATCTAAATAAATGCAAGTGGGTTAATGATCTTAATCCTACATCATGGTGATTAAGTGTGGGGTGTTTACCTCATACTTAAGGTATTTTCATTACCCCTAATCAGAGGGAGGATGTGATGAGCTTACTAACCCTTGGTTTAGGCTTAAGCTCATTTTCTTATGACAAACTCCAAAAGCAATAAAAGATTGAAAACATCAAAAACAAACAATAATCGTCTCCTTCGGGATTCTTTTCTCATCATCTTCACTCACAAACGAGAACTTGCTTCTTCCGTCTAATGCAAGACAGTTTGCACCTGAGCCAGACAGGTCATACACTTGAGCATAGGCAAGTAAGCAATTCACAAGTCAATTTATCTTTCAGCCTCTTTGAGTCGAACTACGGTGTTCTGACTTCCTCATTGCACGAGAGGATACGTAGGCATAACTTAACAGTTATCGAACAAAAGTCTCTGTATATTCCCCCTCTTCCAGCATTATTCTTTAAGCCTCATTGTCTTGAGCATTGCACTCTTTCCTTACACTAACACTCCTTATACACTTCACATTTCTTTTACACTGACACTTGCATTCTTTCCAGCTTTGATACACAGATAGCACTGACACTACCCCTTTAAGCACAAATCTTTCAAGCGTGGATCCCGTCGAGTACGGCGGACAATCTGGGTGCTAGCACCTTCCCAGGTTGTAACCAACCCCCTTTCTCAGTTTCTCTGGTTCGCGACCGTCTTATCCATCTTTTCTCAGGTTTTAGCAGCATTACCTTTCCTCCGGGATAAAAATGCCTAGCTGGCGACTCTATTTTTCTGAGTTCACCCTTGTGTGTTCTCATCCCTCTCGCCGACCGTTCGCGTCTGTACCCCATTTGACCTAGCCTCATTTTGGTGGGAGCGACACCGACTACCTAAAACACTACTAGAAATAAAAATAGATAAAAACAAAACAAAACAAAACAAAACAAAACAAAAACATGAAAACTTAATCCCCCCCACACTTGAACTCAACAGTGTCCACACTATTGAAGAACCAATGTCGGAGGGAACTCACAGATATCACTGAGCCGGGGGAAAGCCATGCAACCTCATCTGCTGCATCCACTCATGCAACTCATCAATGAGGTCCCCTTGACGGGTCTGCTCTCTTATCATCTCATCCCATTCATCCTTGGTCAGGCTCCACTGATCGGTCTCCTGATTTGATGAGCCGCCGGCAGTTTGTACAGGGACCTCCTCAGCTTGGTACCCCTCATCATCCTCACCTGAAAAGAATTCATCATACTGCTCGTTGTCGCCCTGCAGGAGATTCTCATACAACCAATTAGCTTTATTATCAATGGTAATCAAATTGGGAGCAGGCAAAGATATCAAATGACGGTTACGGGTAAGCACAGAGTAATAATTATGAAAACTCTTAATCATACCTTGGTTAGTGAGGGTGTCTAAATCAATTTTATTCTTACCTACCACTGAAGGTACCTCAATCAATCTAGGACCGTAACCAAGTTTTTCAGCTATCTGTGTTATCATTCCTCCTACAGAGATCTCACCGGAAGCAGCATTGGCTACTCGCTTGAGGTGATCTGTTGCGAAGGCCGCTACATTGATCAGTTCATTATTAGCCATACCATAGAGAAAGTACAGCTCTCTTTGTGTAGCTACTCCTGTGTTGTCACCTCTGCAAAAAAGGGTATAAGCCAACCCCTTTTGAGCATACCTAAAACACGGGTTATGAATCCCCAAAGCCTTCGCCGCAGATGCGACATAGTCAGTACTGCCAGTAATGTCCCTCCAAAATTCTCCTGCAACAAACGTGCTGGGAGGTGCTCCAGGCCCATAAATTAGTAGATCTAAAATCTTTCCTAATTCCGCAACCGATAAAACGTGATCAGTGTCAAAAAATGAAACTTCAAAGTACCGTAGTACTATGTATCCGACCCAGTCCACCTGTGCTTTAGCTGAAATCGCAAAGAACTCAAAAACTCTAAAGTTATGCGCTCGAAAGTCGGCGCTTCAAATAGCATAAAATTCAACATACCAATATTATGAAACATCCTATGTACCTCAAATTTCAGCCCTAGGTTTTCGAGAGTCTCATTACACATATATCTAGCTGGTATTAACTTACGCTTTACCAAATTAGAGTACTTGACCTGGTGCTCCGGATTCTCGAATAAAATGTCGTGGGCATTAGGCATGCGGTGCGCTCGCTTTCGGGGGCGAGACGACTCAGCCACATTCTTTCCAGTATCTCTGCGAGGAGGCATTCTGATTACCTGCACAAATACACAACAAAATTCGACAGAGGAATTAGTGAAAACAGTCACCGTAGAAGTGACAAGGGAGACGAGGGGAACACTTTTTGTGAAGAAATTAGGCGTTTTAGTGAGTGGGTGTTGAAGAAATGGAAGCTTTTGTGTAGAAAGTAATGGAGGTTAAGGGTTTTTAGAGAATGAGGGTTTGTAGAAGATGGATGATTAAGTTAAAGAAAAAGATATGTGGTAATGAGGCTAGTAATTATAAGTTAAGGGTATTAATTCATGGGCCCCATTTCATTAAAAATGTGAGGAATATGAAAATTTTTGAAAAAACTGTCCCGCACTCCTGACACGGGCCGTGTTGCGCAACACGGGCACCTGTGTCAGGCCCCTGCATTGCCACAAAATCAAATAAACATCAGGGGATGTTCAGGCTTTGCAACACGGGCTGTGTTGCACTACACGGGCACCTGTGTTGCACCCTTGTATTCCTCAAAACCACTTAAAAATCGGGGGATGTTTAGTCTCTGCAACACGGGCCGTGTTGCACAACACGAGCACTCGTGTTGCACCCCTGTATTCCTCAAAATCTCAGGCAAACTCCATCCTCCTGACACGGGCCGTGTCATGGGACACGGGCGCCCGTGTCAGGGCCCTGACTTTCCAATTTTTCAGTCTTTTTCTTGATTTTTTTGCTTGACTATCCAACTTCCCTTTTTCCTTAGCAGAATCTGTGATTTACACAAACGCACAACCTACAAAAACTGAAACAAACAAAAGTAAGAATGAGAAAAATTGTGGGTTGCCTCCCACGTAGCGCTGCGTTTAACGTCGCATGGCTCGACGGTCTGTCGTCCTATTGAGTAAGAAGAATGACATTCACATCACCAGTAGTTTGGACTCTGAAGTAGGGCTTTAATCTCTGCCCATTCACCTTGAAACTATCTCCATTGGTTTGATTTTTAATTTCGACTGCTCCATGAGGAAATACCTTGTGAACTACAAAGGTCCCGACCATTTAGACTGTAATTTTCCTGGAAATAGATTCAACCTTGAATTGTACAAGAGGACCAGTTGTCCTTCCCAAAACTCTTTTCTTTGAATCCTCTTGTCATGCCATTTTTTTGTTTGCTCTTTGTAAACCTTAACATTCTCATACGCCTGATTCCTGAATTCTTCTAACTTATGAAGTTGAAGGATCCGAGAACTCCCAGCTTTTGACAAATCCATATTAAGATACTTAGACGCCTAGAAAGCCTTGTGTTCAAGTTACAATGGTAGGTGACATTCCTTTCCGTACACCAGCTGATATGGTGACATACCGATAGGCGTTTTGAAAGCCGTTTGATACGCCCATAGAGCATCATCCAACTTAATCGACCAATCCTTTCGAGATGAATTCACTGTTTTTTCCAGAATTTGTTTTAGTTGTCTATTCGACACCTCTACTTGGCCACTTGTTTGAGGGTGGTATGGAGTAGCTATCCGGTGTTTCACATTATACTTTTGCAGAAGTTTCTCCATGAAGTGATTCAGGAAATGCGTTCTTTCATCACTTATCGATGCTATCGGGACACCAAACCTTGCAAAAATATTCTCTTTCAGGAATCTCACCACAACCTTCGCATCGTTGGTAGACAATGCAACAGCCTCTACCCATTTGGAAACATAGTCCACCGCAACCAAAATATAGTTCTTTCCAAATGACGGTGGAAACGGCCCCATGAAGTCTATCCCCCATACATCGAATAACTCAACCTCTAGCATAGAGTTCTGGGGAATCTGATTTTTTTTTGATATATTCCCAGTCCTCTGGCATCTGTCACACTCCTTCACTAACTCTTGAGCATCCTTAAATAAAGATGGCCAGTATAGCTCGGATTGAAGGACTTTAGCTGCTGTCCTATCACCACTGAAGTGTCCACCGTACTCGGAATCGTGACATGTTTTCAGCACATCTTTCTGCTCTTCGTCGGGTACACACCTTCTGACCAGGCCATCCACTCCTTTTTTATAGAGAAACAGATCGTCCCATAAGTAAAACCTGCAATCATGAACAAACTTTTTCCTTTTGTTAGAATCAAAATCGTCAGGTATAATACCGCCAACAAGGTAGTTCGCATAATCTGCAAACCAAGGCACTCCAATAACAGCTAGGATGCGTTCGTCAGCAAACTCATCCTTTATTGGGCGCTGCTCTTCAGTCTCCTCAATTGGTGACATCCGAGAAAGATGATCCGCAACAGTGTTCTCACACCCTTTCTTGTCGCGGATCTCGACATCGAACTCCTGGAGAAGCAAAATCCACCTCAAGAGCCTGGGATTTGAATCCTTCTTAGCAAAAAGACATTTCAAAGCAGCATGGTCAGTGTAAGCAATCACTTTTGAACCCAACAGATATTGCCTGAATTTATCGAAGGCATACACAACAGCTAACAACTCCTTCTCGATAGTTGCATAATTTATCTGTGCAGGGTTCAAAACATGACTAGCATAATAAATCATATGAGGAAATTTTCCTCTTCGTTGTCCAAGAACAGCCCCTACCGTAATGTCGCTCGCATCGCACATGATCTCAAAGGGTAGAGACCAATCAGGGGCAATCACAATGGGTGCAGACACCAATTTATTTTTCAGTGTCTCAAATGCATCGGCACACTCTTTATCAAAAACAAAGGTCTTTTCCTTAACTAACAAGGTAGTCAGAGGTTTGGCTATCTTGGAAAAATCCTGTATGAATCTGTTGTAGAAACCCGCATGGCCTAAAAAACTCCGAATACCTTTTTCATTCCCCGATGGTGGTAATTTTGAGATGACCTCCACCTTGGCTTGGTCGACTTCAATTCCCTTGTGGGAGATCTTGTGTCCCAGAACAATGCCTTCTCGTACCATAAAATGACACTTTTCCCAGTTAAGGATCAGATTGCTTTCTTGACATCGCTGCAAAACAAGTGAAAGGTTAGTTAAACAATTATCAAATGATGACCCAAAAACCGAGAAATCATCCATGAAGACTTCCATATGCTTTTGAAATGTCGCTGGGGCATTACACAGCCCGAATGGCATCCTCCTATAAGCAAAAACACCGTATAGGCAGGTGAAGGCTGTTTTCTCTTGATCTTCCGGTGCAACCGCAATTTGGTTGTATCCGGAGTATCCATCCAGAAAGCAATAGTAATCATGCCCCGCTAGCCTTTCCAACATTTGATCAATGAATGGCAACAGAAAATGGTCTTTTCTCGTAGCCAAGTTCAATCTTCTATAATCAATGCAAACTCTCCATCCAGTAACCGTTCTAGTAGGAATCAACTCATTTTTTTCATTAGTTATCACTGTTGTTCCTCCCTTTTTGGGCACCACATGGACCGGACTCACCTAGGATCTATCTGATATAGGGTAGATCAATCCCGCATACAATAGCTTAACAACTTCCTTTCGCACTACCTCCTTCATCACAGGGTTCAATCTCCTTTGGGGCTGCACAACCGGTTTGTGATCTTCTTCCATGAGTATTTTGTGCATGCACACCGTAGGACTTATACCTTTAAGGTATTCAATTTTCCACCCAATTGCTCCCTTAAATTTCTTAAGAACTCTAATTAATTTGTCCTCTTGCACACTTTTCAAATTAGCACTAATAATAGCGGGACATTTTTCTTCAGTGTCAAGAAAGACATATTTGAGATTCTCAGGTAGTTGTTTCAATTCTGATATCTTTGGCTTGTCTTCACCTTCATCAACCATTATAGGTTGTCTTAACTCTTCCCATCGATGCATTCTAACTCTTTTCAGGATAGGTTGAGTTTCAAGCATAGCCACCACTTCCATATCACTACTTTCGACTTCCTTATCATCTTCAAAAATAGACATACTTAGTACCCGTTCTAGAGGCAATTGGGATACACTCTCTAAATGTTCACTAGCTTCCACGTGTTCTAACACTTGTATGTTACTACTAGTGCCCACATCATCTTTATACTTTAAAGTGTTCCTAACATCAATTTTCAACTCTTCATCGTGCACTTTCAAAGTGAGTGTTCCCCCTTCCATATCTATCAGGACTCTCCCGGTTTCTAAGAATGGTCTTCCTAAAATTAAAGGAATTTCTTCATCTTCAGGCATTTCAAGAATCACAAAGTCAACTGAAAACACAAACTTGTCCACTCTAACCAGGACATCATGGACTACTCCATATGGCCGCCTCACAGAATGGTCTGCAAACTAGAGAGTCACCCGAGTATCTTGAACATCACCAATACCCAACTTTTTCTATATGGATAGAGGCATTAAACTAATGCTCGCTCCCAAATCAATGAGAGCTCTCTTGAATGACCGGTCACCGATGGTGCATGGAATGGTGACAGCTCCTCTATCTTTTTTCTTCACCGGAATCTTTAGTCCCTGCAAAATAGCACTACAAGTTTCGGTTAGAATAATAGGTTCAGCTCCCATGGTCCTCTTTTTAGCAATGATATCTTTCATGAATTTGGCATAGGTGGGCATTTGCTCAAGTGCTTCAAGTAATGGAATATTCAGCTCCAGCTTCTTGAACAACTCTAGGAATTTCTCAAACTTCTTCTCTTGCTGCCCTTTCATTTTGTTTCTTGTTGGATAAGGAAGTTTGGTCACCGGTTTCGGTTCTACCGCTTTTTCTTTGATTTCCGGTGCTGGGGTTACTTCTTCCTCTTCTTCAACAACTTCATTCTCTTTTATTTCCAGTTCCACTTCAATTATTTGATTTTCAGTCTCAGAATTATCTTTCACCTCTTCAGTTTCTTTACCTCTTCGTGTTGTGACTGCATTGACTTTGTGATTATCTCTTGGATTTGTTACAGTCGCACTTGGAAAAGTCCCTGGAGTTTGGGGAATATCTAGGTGTTGGGCAATTTGGCTCATTTGCACTTCAAGGTTCTTGATAGAGGCTCCAGTATTCTTGAAGTTACTCCTCATTTCTTCTTGGAATTAATAATTGTGAGCTGCCATCTTTTCAATGGCAATTTCCCAATCAACTTTTCTTGGAACTGGTGGCTGATATTGTTGTTGCTAGGGCTGATATTGTTGTTGGCCTTGAACCGATTTTTGGATGTTCCTTTATTGATCTTTCCAAGAGAAATTGGGGTGATTTTTCCACCCCGAATTATACGTGTTGGCATACGGATTGTTCTGCCTCAACATATTAATCTGTTCAACCTGTTCTTGAGTTGCCAAACAGTGCATGGCGAAGTGTGGTCCACAACAAATCTCACAAATCACAGCTTGAATAGGTCCCACCTGAGCTACTGTCTGTGTGCCAAGATTCATCTTCTTTAGCCTTCTATCAACTTCTGCAGCAATTTGATCTTCCATTTTCACAACTTGCTCTGTCAGCTTTAAATCAATTTTACCATCTGGTTGACTCACTGTGCGATCATATAATTCAAGGTGTTCATTGGTAGCAATAGCTTCTATGATTCGTTTGATACCAGTGGCTGTTGAGAAGTTTGTTGAGCCACCTGCAGCAGTATCTATAAGCTGTTTTGTCTTGAGTCGCAACCCATTCACAAATTTTTGCATCTGCTCGGTCGCGTCCATATTATGAGTAGGACACGCGGTCAAACACCTTTTGAATCTTTTATATGCATCTCCAAGTGATTCACCCTCTTTTTGTTTAAAATTGACAATATCATATCTCTTCCGGATGAACACTGAAGCAGGAAAATATTCATTAAGGAATGTTGTTTCCATCTCTTGCCATGTTGTGATACTCGCCGCTGGAAGAGAGTAGAACCACTCTTCTGCATCATCGGTAAGTGTGAATGGAAACATCACAAGTCTTTTTGCCTCCTCTGAATGACCTTCGATCTTCAAAGAAGTGGTGGTGGTAAGGAATCTCTGAAGATGCTTATTTTCATCCTCATTGATCCTTCCGGAGAAGGGCTTGCTCTCTAACTGGCGAATGGTGGATGGATGCAACTGAAAGTGTGCTACATTCACCGGTTGATTAACAAAAGTCATCCGGTTGGGTTAAGCATTTTCCCCTCCATAGTCCCCTAAAAGTCTCTCTGCAACAGGTTGATTCCCTGCCAGGTTATCAAATTCCTGGATTATCTCCTTGTCTGAGTTTGAGTCACTATGCTCGGAGTGCACAGATATGTCGTCCTCCGTTTCCTGATTCGGGACACTTGAACCAGTATCAGCCAGTCTATCAACTCTTGCCTTGCAGCGTCTCTCGTGTAAAGCTCTTTCTGGTTATGCGTCAAAGGAAAATTTAGCTGAGGTCTGACCTCGCATAAACAGTTAGACACAAGTTAGATAACAAAATTTCAATAACACTAAAATAATAAACAGAGAAAACAATAAAATTTTAGTCGCAGAGCAACAAAATTTCAATTGAAATAATACAAGTAAACTTAAATCTTTGGCAGTCCCCGGCAACAGCGCCAAAAACTTGATCGAAAAATTAGCAAGTGTACTATTTTTACCGATGTAGTAATAAAAGGGAGTTATCCCGAAGATCGATCTCGAGGACTGCGTACCGAAATAAGTTTTTCTGAATAAATTTCAATTGAACAAAAGTTTTGGTTGATAGTTTGATTTGAGATAAATTAGAATTAAAATACTAAAATTTAAACAAAGAATAGAGGTTGCACGAATATGAGAATAATGTCAGGGACGGTGTATAATTTGCAATGCAATGACTTAATAATTTCTCGACTCTAAAGAGACATGCTTCAAACTTTATCTTTCCTATGTTCAAGATTGTTTTTCCGAAATTCCTTTAGAGAAAAACCTTTGGTATTCTTCCTCGACCCTAATTCCTCAATGGACAAGGAAGAATATCAAGCAATAATTTTGACATAAAAATGGTTTTCACAGGGTATTCCAATTCCTCGGTAATATCTACCGTGATAAAAATTACGCAACAAAGTTAGGTTGGTTGGTCAGACCAAAACCTAACTACGATCAATTATCAAATTTTCCAAAAAGATAAAGCATTATGAACGTTGCATAAAATAAAGAAAATGGTTTAAACACATAATCTCATAGATTAAGAATTCAAAAAGTCATTACAATAAGCAAATCAGGGACACCCTCCTGGCATTGGGGGGTTTAGCCACTCATGTTCATAACAAAAATAAAAACTGAATAATGATATAGAGACATTACAATCAACGTTGGATCGGTTGGATCGTCAATTACTTCCGCTCTTGATCAATCTTTCTTCTCCTTCGATATCCACTATAATCTCTCTATCGTCAAGTCTCCCAAAATTCCCCATTAAAAAGTGTCTTCGCTAAGTCTTAAACATCTAATATATCAGTATTCAAAATACTCTGTGAAATGTCCAGATTGTCCTCCGAAAATATCTCAGTCAGCATCATAAAAATAGCAGAATTTTTGTTTCTGGTTGTCACGACACGGGCCGTGTTGTGCAACACAGGCACCCGTGTTGTGCCACTGATTATCCTCAAAGTTTTCATCTCCTTCAGAGGCCATGACACGGGCCGTGTTGTACAACACGGGCACCCGTGTCATACTTCTGGTTTGATCCTTTTCAGCCCAAGAACTCCTCTTCAAAGGCCTTCACAACACGGGCCGTGTTGTATGGCACGGGCACCCATGATGTGCTTCTGATATCTCTATTTTGCTGATTTTTCAACATTCGGATCATCTTTGCGAAGGCTTCGAACAACCAACTAGATGCAGACCTGAAAACACATCAACAAAACAACCAAATAACACATACCAAAGATAAAAATTGATAAAAAGACCAAAACTAGACTTGCATGCTAAAATAAGAAAACTACGACGAAAACGTGAAAGAAACACTTCAAATGACTGAAAGCATACGAAAAGAACAACGAAAAAGGCTTGATAAATACGACTAAAGATCACTGATCAGGTACCGAAGAAGACAGGAAGGAAGTCAAGATCGGAGCTGCGTTAGAAGAATCCATCAAGACTCGTCTAATTGCTATGCTTTGAGAGTATGTTGATGTATTTGCATGGTCTTACCAGGATATGCCTGGTTTAGACACTGACATTGTGATGCACAAGCTGCCTCTAAAAGAAGACTGCCCGCCAATAAAGAAAAAGTTGAGACGCACGCACCCTGATATGGCAATCAAAATAAAAGAGGAAATACAAAAGAAATTTGATGCTGGTTTCTTAGCCGTGACTAGTTACCCTCCGTGGGTTTCCAATATTGTGCCAGTCCCTAAAAAAGACGGTAAAGTCGGGATGTGTGTAGACTACAGGGATTTGAAAAGGGCCAGCCCCAACGATGATTTCCCTCTGCCTCACATAGATGTGCTTGTTGATAATACTACTCAGTTTTCTATGTTCTCTTTCATGGACGGGTTTTCAGGTTATAACCAGATCAAGATGTCTCCCGATGATATGGAGAAGACTACCTTCATCACGCCTTGGGGCACTTTCTGTTACAAGGTCATGCCGTTTGGTCTGAAGAATGCTGGGGCCACTTACCAACGGGCGATGGTGACGCTATTTCACGACATGATTCATCATGAAATTTAGGTTTATGTTGATGATATGATAGCAAAATCCCAAACAGGAGAAGAGAATTTGGTCAATCTAGCAAAGTTGTTTGACAGACTCCGGAAGTTCAGATTGAGGTTGAATCCGAACAAGTGAACCTTCGGGGTTCGTTCCGGCAAGTTACTTGGGTTCATTGTTAGCGAGCGGGGAGTTGAGGTCAATCCAGCCAAAGTAAAAGCCATCCAAGAGATGCCTGAGCCAAAGAATGAAAATAAAGTGTGTGGTTTCTTAGGGAGACTAAATTACATTGCACGGTTTATCTCTCACCTAACGGCCACGTGTGAGCCCGTCTTTAAGCTTCTAAGGAAATATCAGGCCATTAAATGGAATGAAGACTGTCAGCAAGCCTTTGACCGAATCAAGGAATACCTACTAGAACCCCCAATTCTCATGCCTCCAGTGCCAGGGAGACCCTTGATCATGTATCTTACTGTGCTTGAAGGATCGATGGGGTGTGTGATGGGTCAGCAGGACGAGTCTGATCGAAAAGAACATGCAATTTATTACCTTAGCAAAAAGTTTACCGATTGTGAGACACGTTACTCACTACTCTAGAAAACATGTTGCGCTTTGGCATAGGCTGCTCGCCGACTAAGATAGTACATGTTGACCTACACCACTCTCTTAATTTCCAAGATGGATCCTGTGAAATATATCTTCGAGAAGCCGGCTCTAACAGGAAGGGTAGCCCGATGGCCAATGATATTAACGGAGTATGATATCCATTACACTTTGCAGAAAGCAATCAAAGGAAGTGTATTGTCGGAATACTTGGCTCAGCAGCCAATTGATGATTATCAACCCATGAAATTAGAGTTTCCGGATGAGGACATCATGTTCCTCAAGTTGAAAGACTGTGAAGAACCAATTCCGGAGGAGGGGCCATACCCTGAATCCAAATGGAAGTTGATGTTTGAAGGTGCTGTGAACATGAACGGAAGCGGAGTAGGTGCTGTTATCATCTCACCAGAAGGGGTCCATACACCTTTAGCTGATCGGTTGACTTTCGAGTGCACTAACAACAAGGCAGAGTACGAAGTCAATGGCAAATGGTTAGTTCATCAATATCAGTTAGTTCCTTACAGGGATTATACAAGGAGGTTGCTAACTTTCTTCACCAAAGTCAAGTTGAACTATATTCCTCGAGATGAAAACCAGTTTGTTGATGCTCTAGTAACCTTGTCGTCTATGATTAAAGTTTGTCAAGAGAATTTCGTGCCTCGAATCATGGTTTCACGTCTTGAAAGATCGGCTTATGTCTTTGCAGTTGATGGTGGTGAAGATAACAAACCTTGGTATCATGATATCAAGCAATTCTTGAAGGCTCAAGAGTACCTGACTGGGGCATCCAATAAAGACAAGAAGACCCTTAGAAGACTAGCAAGTGGTTTCTTCTTGAATCAAGATGGTGTGCTATACAAGCGAAACTTCGACATGGTTCTGCTCAGATGCGTGGATAGACACGAAGCAGACCTGCTGATGCAAGAGGTTCATGAAGGCTCATTTGGTACCCATGCCAGAGGACATGCTATGGCTAATAAACTGTTGAGATCGGCATATTATTGGATCACCATGGAATCCGATTGCTGTAAATACTCCCGTAAATGTCACAAGTGTCAAATTTATGCTGATAAGGTCCATGTGCCTCCGAATCCATTGAGTGTCATGTCTTCACCATGGCCGTTCTCCATGTGGGGCATTAATATGATTGGCAAGATCGAGCCGACAACTTCCAACAGTCACTGCTTCATCCTGGTTGCTATAGACTATTTCATAAAGTGGGTCGAAGCAGTGTCTTATGCAAACGTCACTAAACAAGTGGTAGCCCGATTTATATAAAGAGACATCATTTGCTGGTACGGAATTCCTGAAAGAATCATTACTGATAATGGTTCTAATCTCAACAACAAAATGATGGCTGACTTGTGTCGGGATTTCAAAATAGAACATCACAACTCTTCTCCATATCGCCCGAAGATGAATGGCGCCGTCGAGGCAGCCAACAAGAACATCAAGAAGATCGTGCAGAAGATGGTTGTGACATACAAAGACTGGAATGAGATGCTACCATTAGCTTTACATGGGTACAGAACGTCAGTGCGTACTTCAACTGGGGCCATCCCGTTCTCACTAGTATATGGTATGGAGGCAGTCTTGCCAATTGAAGTGGAAATCCCCATGCTGAGGTTAATGATGGACATTAAGCTAGATGAAGCTGAGTGGCTCCGATCCAGATATAATCAATTGCGCCTCATTGAAGAAAAACGTCTAGCAGCTGAATTCCATAGGCAGTTGTATCAATGACGGATGAAGCAAGCTTTTGACAAGAAGGTACGACCACAAAGGTACATACCAGGTGACCTGGTGCTGAAAAGGATTCTTCCTCCTCTTAACGATCATAGAGGCAAGTGGACACCTAATTATGAAGGGCCATTCGTAGTTAAAAAGGTTTTCTCAGGTGGAGCCTTGATGCTAACAACCATGGATGGAGAAGACTTCCATTCCCCTGTCAACACAGACGCAATAAGAAAATACTTCGTGTAAAAAAGGATCCGCTGGATAAAAACAAAATAAAGATCCAGGCAAAAATAGGCATCCCAGCGAGCCAAAAACAGAATAAAAGGCTCGGGAAAAAATTAGGGAAATCTTGAAAAAAATGTGTGTACACCCGCTGAGATGAAAAGCCACATCGGACAGCTCAGGCAAAAAAGGGTATCTCGGTGGATTGAAAACCCGAAAGGGCGATCCACGCAAAAGAGGGACTAACACGAACGACTGCGATCTGCGAGATTCGTAACTCATTGTTAGTGCATGCAAAGGTGAGCCTTGTTGGGAAAGGCATATGGACTCCTTTGGGTGTAATAAGCACTGCACCAACCCCACGACCGTTACAATTAACTGCCCCATCGAACATCATAGTCCATGCTTCTTCTGGATTTGGCCCTTCAGTGTGAATAGGCTCTTCACAATCTTTTGATTTTAAGAACATGATGTCTTCATCAGGGAAATCAAATCTCATAGGATGATAGTCATCAATGGGTTGCTCGTCCAGATAGTCAGATAATACATTGCCCTTGATGGCTTTCTGAGAGGTGTACTGAATATCATACTCTGTTAGAATCATTTTCCACCTTGCAACTCTTCCGGTAAGTGTTGGCTTCTCAAATATGTACTTGACGGGGTCCATCTTTGAGATAAACAAGGTAGTATGAGTCAATATATACTGTCTCAGTCGGCGAGCAGCCCACGCTAAAGCACAGTAAGTTTTCTCGAGCAGTGAATAACGTTGTTCACAGTCGGTAAACTTTTTTCTTATGTAGTATATTGCATACTCTTATCGACCAGACTCGTCATGCTGGCCCAACACACACTCCATTGATTCATCTAATACTGTCAGGTACATTATTAGAGGTCTTCCTTCGACTGGAGGCATGAGAATTTGAGGTTCTTGCAAATACTCTTTGATCTTGTCAAAAGCTCTTTGACAATCATCGTTCCACCTGACTGTTTGTTCCTTTCTTAGCAGTTTGAACAAAGGCTCGCAGGTTGCAGTGAGATGAGATATGAACCTTGAAATGTAGTTCAATCTACCTAAGAATCCTCGAACTTCTTTCTCAGTCTTAGGTGCAGGCATCTCCTGAATTGCTTTAACTTTTTCGGGATCAACCTCAATTCCTTTTCCGCTTACAATAAAACCCATCAGCTTACCAGAACGTACCCCGAATGTACACTTGTTGGGGTTTAACCTTAGCTGATACTTCCTTAGATGCTTGAACAACTTCAATAGATTTACCAAATGCTCTTCCTCTGTTTGGGACTTGGAAATCATGTCATCCACGTAGCACTCAATTTCTTTATGGATCATGTCGTAGAATAATGTTACCATAGCCCGCTGATATGTTGCACCGACATTCTTCAAACCAAACGACATTACTTTGTAGCAGAATGTGCCCCAGGGTGTGATAAAAGTTGTCTTCTCCATGTCTTCAGGTGACATCTTGATATGATTGTATCCAGAAAATCCGTCCATGAAGGAAAATACCGAGAATTGAGTTGTGTTGTCTACCAATACATCAATGTGAGGTAATGGGAAGTCATCTTTCGGGCTTGCTCTGTTTAGAACCTGGTAGTCGACGCACATCCGCACCTTGCCATCCTTCTTAGGTACGGGTACAATATTAGCAACCCAAGGCGGGTAACTAGTTACAGCAAAAAAACTGGCGTCCCACTGCTTTTGTACTTCCTCTTTGATTTTCATGGCCATGTCTGGGCGAGTACGGCGCAACTTCTGTTTAACTGGCAAACAATCCTCTTTCAATGGTAGCTTGTGCATGATAATATTTGTATCCAAACCCGGTATATCTTGATAGGTCCAAGCAAACACATCGACATATTCTCGCAGCATACTGATGAGTTGTTCTTTTACCGGAGCTTGCAGACTGGCCCCAATCTTCACTTCCTTCACATCTTCCTCGATACCAAGATTAATAGTTTTAACCTCATCCTGATGAGGAGCAATCACTTTTTCCTCTTGTCTCAATAACCTGGCTAGCTCTTCAGGTAAATCGTAGTCTTCTTCAACCCTTTCATCTGCTTGATTAATCGGATTGTCGAAGTCATACGAGGTCATAGCAGTGTCGTTCTCGGTGCAATCTGGAGGGCTATCTCTGCAAGGGTTGAGATTTGGTTCATATTAGTGATTGATTTTATCTTATTTACAAAAAGTGAATGAAGTTATTATTGAGAAAAACATTTCCATTTATTGTTTTGTGCGAAAATAACAAAAATGAAAAGACATTGAGCAAAAAAGAAGGTCGTTTGGAAAAGATGTCCATTGTTTATTAATATTCAATTTGCACAAAATACATATGGCCCTATTACAAAATGAGTCCAGACATCTTAGGCAAGATGCAGGACTTTGATGCATGCTTACACCAAGAAATAATAATTACTCTGCAGCAGTAACCCTTATAATTTCCTGGGAAGACCAGTTGAGGAATTGTTGGCCCGGGACTCTTGGACGGATCCAGCTTTCCAGGTTGTAGTCGCTCTCAGCCTCGTCTTCCAAAGTGTTGACAGCATCCGGGGTCATTATTCCCCCACTTATGAACTTGGGAGCTTCAGTAGCCTCCTCTAGAACTTGTCGGGATGGTCTGTAACCCAAACCGAATTTGTCTTCTTTCATCTGAACCTCCAGCAGCTTGCCCCAGCCTTGGGCATTCCCTTCTTCCACGACCTTCCGAGCCTGTTTGTAGGAAGCCATTAAGGTGCCCATCCTTTCCTTTTGGGATGCAGCAAACACCTTTGTTGTACCTTCGCTGATGTTCAAAGCTTCGAAACCCTGACTCATGGTTTCATGGATCTCCCCATCCATCTTTATGTACTTGTATGTAGCCAGGTGACTGACAAAGATGTATTCTTCTCCATAGATGGTGATAATTTGGCCTTCCCACTAATATTTTAACTTCTAGTGAAGGGTCGATGTTATTGCGCCAGCGACATGAATCCAGTGTCGACCCAACAAACAACTATAGGCAGACTGTATGTCCATCACGTAGAAGGTTGTTTTGAAAATTTGTGGGCCAATTATCATAGGCAGCTCAATCTCTCCAAGAATCGATCTCTTAGAACCATCAAAAGCTATGACAACCAGGTTGCTTGGACGGAGTGCAAGACCATCATATTCCAGCTTAACTAAAGCCTTCTTTGGTAGCACATTGAGTGATGATCCGGTATCAACAAGGACATAAGACAACACATCACCTTTACATTCCAAAGTGATATGCAAAGCCTTGTTGTGATTACGCCCCTCCGTAGTCAAGTCAGCAACGGTGAAACCTAGTCCATGACTAGTATTGACATTTGCAACCACCGTTTCTAACTGATTGACTGTGATCTCCTCAGGCACATAAGCTACGTGCAATACTTTAAGTAGTGCATTCTGGTGAGCCTCGGAACACATAAGCAAGGATAGTATGGAGATCTTGGAGGGTGTTTGATGGATCTTATCTACTACTTTGTAGTCACTTCTCTTGATAATCCTCATAAACTCGTCTACATCCTAATCAAAGGGTGTCTTCAGAGTTTCTTTTGCGTCAGGTTCTTCTGGTACCACATTTTATCCTTTTGCTTTGGCAGCAGCTTCTGCTTCAGCATTAACTATGGGAAACTGCGAAGCGAAGAGACGTCCGCTCCGAGTGAAGCCTCCGCCTCCCCCAACATTGTCAACTTGTGGTACAGGTATTGAGGAGTCAAGAGTGATTTTCTTTCCATGGCAGTAAAGTTCTGAACCATAATGCCAAGGTACATCACTGTTGTTATCTTAAGGAACTGGTCTAGGCACCGTGATGGTCACCGGACTAATTGCAGCAGAAGAAGGAGTTGTGATAGTCTGTGGATCATAGTAGATGGTGACAGGAGGTCTGATGAAAGATGGTGAAGTTGCAGGAAGTTGTTGATGTGGGTGTTGTTGAAAGTCATTGTTGAGAGATTCTGGAACATGAATTGTTGTTGTTGTAACCGTCTTCGGCATATGCTTCATCAACCAACTGTAGAAAAGAGGTGCACAACATCTTACCAGTCTTCCTCTCTGTTTCTCATTCCTCTGATGAATTGAGTAGTAAAAGTCTCCCAATAAGGTTGGAACTGGGTTCTTTAGCATGAAGATGTGAATGGCATTCTGGCTTATAAACTTAGGCTCGTCCACAAACAAGATGATACCATAAATGTTGAGGTCTAGGAGAGCACACATAGTTTCCCAATTCCCTACTACAGCTTGCTTTGTAGCTTGAGTAACCAAGAATTCCAAATGGAGGCCTGGGATTCCAGCCTTGGAAGTCATGTGCTCATCAATGGTGGTTACTTCCAGATGTAATGCTTTGGCTATGTCTTTATTCCTTGGAGGATCCATTTCAGGATTGAAAGGGATTCCTCTTCTGATAGGGACACCCAATAACATGGAGTACACTTCCAGCAAAGGACCAACCTAAAAATCTGGGAAAGTGAAGCAACGGAGAGGAGGGTCATAAAACTGAAGGCATGTGTGAATCATGTTCCTCTGTGATGTGTCCAAGTCCCTGATCATATCCAGGATTCCACCATAATGCTCTCTGAATAAGGGAACATAATCAGGGGTGATAAGAGTCTGTATCTGTCTGATGCCTGCTAGAGGATACTCAAAGAAGTGGTAGGTGATGTTTCTTTTCCTTGTTGAATCCATGCTGAAAATGTGTGCTGAATGAGATAACTGAAGAAGATAACTGAAGGAGTGTTGGAGATGATATCTGAGCAGAAAAACGGGCAAAACCAAACCAAGTGAAGATGGATACCCTGTAAAACAAATATACAAATGTTAAATGATGCAATATGATATATGTTTATGATATGCAAGGGTTTGTGATCATGCGCTGGATTATCTGTTGCTCTTGGTAGGGTCCATGAGTGTTCAGAGTTTCGGATGGAAGTATGAGAACCAGTAACCAGGTGGGGGACTCAAATAAAGAGTCAGTAATCCAGAGTTTCAAAGAACTCGTCAAAAATAGTATAACCTTAAGAAAAAATTCCAATAGCAAGGTATGTTGAGGTCAAAGGTTCCTGCAAACCTGTAAACATCCCAACCCACTCACAGGTATTGTTCTAGAACAAGGATCCTCAGATTCAGATCTATTATGAGAAGTGTAAACACTTCTAACCCGGAGGTATAATGTTTACCTTAATCATAAAGGATCCCCCTCTAATTCACCTCAGATGCTGAAGGTCATCCATACTTAGCAGGCTTCCCAGATAGCCCTAGCACTACAAGAAATCTGTAGCACAGAGTTCTCAAAAGGAAACCCATGTCTGAACTGTGTTTTCATATTCTCGCACCAGACCAAAATGGAATGGGAAAGAATACAAAACCACTCTAATCCTAGGTGTCACTCAGGCCTTTGTGTTGAGCCTTTATCACTAGAATACCCCTCCCACCAAAGCAAACCAGAAGTCTAGCACAATGATGCAATAATAATAATGAAATGCAGAAAGCAGTAAATGAAAGCGATAAAGTAAATGCAATAAATAAAGTTGTACAGAAAGCAATAAATAAGGAAAAAACAAAATAAACACAAATAGCACATAAAACCCCTAATAAACACAAACAAACAAGCGCTAGGAGAAACCCACAAGAGAACCAGAAGCTCTGGTTGCAAAGCTCTCCAGCAAAGTCGTCAAGCTGTCGCTCCCCAAATTTTCATCCCGGTGCACACACGAACCGTCGGTGATGTTGGAGGTTGAGGTTGAATAGATTCGCCAGCTAGGTATTTTTATCCCGAAGGAAAGGTAATGCTGCATAAACTTGGAAAGATATGGATAAGATGGTTGCGAACTAAAGAAACTGAGTAAGGGGGTTGGTTACGACCTGGGAAGGTATTAACTACCAGACCGTCCGTCGTACTCGACGGGATCCACTCTTACGTGATTGTGTTTAAAAGGGGGATAGTGTATGTGCTAAACTGTGCATAAAAAGCTAGGGGTAAAAGGATGCATAGAGTGTCAGTGCAAAAAAGAAAGAGAATGCTCAAAACTGAGGCTAAGGAAAAAGAAAGAGAAAGAGGAGAGAGGGGGGAAGACAAATAGACTTTTTTTCGATAATTGTTAAGTTATGCCTACGTATCCTCTCGTGCAATGAGGAAGTCAGAACACCGTAGTTCGACTCAAAGAGACTTGGATGATTTTGTTATGAATTGCTTTCTTGTCTATGCTCAAGTGTATGACTCGTCTAGCTCGAGTGCTAACTGTCTTGCATTAGACGGGAGAAGCGAGTTCTCATTTTCAGAGTGAATATGATGAGAAAATAATCCCGGAGGAGACGTTTATTGTTTGTTTTTTGTGTTTTTCAGTTTTTTATTGTTTTTGATGTTTTACATAGGATAATGAGCTTAAGCCCTAATCAAGGGTTTGTAAACTCATTATATCACCCCTGATTAGGGATAATGAGTCTACTTAGGTATGAGATGAAAATCTCAACTTAATTACCCTAATGATGCAGGATTAAGATCATTAACCTACTTGTGATTATTAAGTGTTTTTTGGATTTCTGTTTTGTGTTAAGTAATGAGTTTAATCACTAATCAGGGATTAGTGAACTCATTACACCATCCTAAGAGAAGGATGATAGATGAGAACACTTAACATGAGGAAGATACCTCAACTTAATCCATGGTTAGGGATTAAAATAATTATATAACAAACCTTTATTGAAGTGGATTTTGATTAAAGGTGGGATTAAGAAATGGATTTTATGTTTGTAAGACTAAACCTAAGGGGGACTTGTCCATTAAACACTAGGGTTAGTCCCTCTGAATCAACAGGAAGAGATGTAACCCTAATATAAGGCCCAAGTTGCAAGCTTAAGTCTTAATGATTATTAGGTGTTTTGATTAGGAGGTCTAAACAACTTAAAGGTTTAACACTAAGTATCAAAGTTATACACTCCATCCTAAGATAAGGATACAGGCATAACCCTAATTCAGAGTCTTAAAACTTTAACTGTTTAGCCTTTGTTATTGAGATGAGAAGCAGAGACTCAAGGAGACTATGTACAACCCTAAAGTTTTCATGCTTGGATATGCCTATGGTTTGTGAGGCTTAAGAAAGATCTTCAGGAAGTCTTCAGATGGCCACCAAGGAAGAAGAAGCAGATGAAAAGATAAGAGGAAGAAGAAAAGGTTACTTACTTCTTGAAGAAGTTAAGTAACCTAAGAGAAAGAAAGGGGGCAAGAGAGAGCATAAGTGAGTCAAACTCACTTCAAAGACAAATAAATATGCAACTGAAGAGATAAGAATAGGTTGGATGTGGAGGCAAATCCACATCCTAAACAACTTACCTGAAGCCCCTGAAATGGTTAGTATGAATGCATAAGAAGTGAAACAAAAGGAAATAAGGCAAATGAAGATGCAATGATCAAGACCAGAAGTGAATACATGATGAAAATGTGCCATGGAGAGATGCAAAGTCATATACAATGCATATGTATGATCATACAAGTGATGGATGCAAAAATAAGCATGTTAGAAGCTTAAGAACACATGAACATACATAAGATATAATGGATGTAAAACATGTCAAATGGATGCAACAATGATCAACCAATATTCACACATCTCCCAAGGTGTCTAAGATGACATACAAATGCATGAGATGTCATGAAAAGTTCATGTGATGATGGTATGCAAAGATGAATGCAAATGAACATGACAAATTAGGGTTTTAAGAAAGTATGAGATGCATATGATCAAAATAGAAGCAAAACATATGATAAAAAATTGAAATTTCAACCAAGTGAACTCTAAATCCACATAAGATCACACCCCAAAGATGAAAGTCAAAAGCTATACCAAAGTCAAGTTATGGTTTTTTCTAAGTTAGGCTAGGGTTTTGGGTACTTCTTCATGAAAACTGTCAAACAAATGGAAAATTCAATGCAAAAATATGAGGTAAATACCCTGGATACTACATGCCAAGTATGAAAGAATGCAAAAAGAATCATTCAGAAACTCGTCTTGGTTGATCAGAAATGAATTTTTGAAGTTAGGGTTAGAAAAATAAGAAGTTTATAAACCTGAATTCATGGTTAATTGTCAAAATGTGATCAAACCCTAAAAGAAATTAGTAAGATGAGTTTGTAAATTGTTCTAAACATGTGATAATGCTTCATGAATTATTTTTTGTGAATTTTAAAGACCTAAAAGTATTTTTAATTAATTAAAATGGATTAATTAATTAAATAATACAATTAAATGATTTAAAAATATTTTTTTAATGCAAAAATTAAAAATAAAAATGTTTTTTGTTCCTGAAAATTAAATTGAACAATGACGCAAAAAATAAGAATTTTATAAAATGTTTTACTATTTTTAAATAAATGAAGAAAATAAAATGAAATAAAATGAAAAGAAAATGAAAAGTAAACACAATGAAAGGCCAGGATTGCGTGAGAGAGAGAGAGAGATCAGTGGTTCAGGATGCTAGTCAGCTTGACTTGTAGTAGGAAAGATCTAAGGTTGTGGTTTAAACTTGCATTACGCGCGTGATCTAAGGGCTCTCATTTAATCTGGCTAATTTAATTATAATTAAGTTAATTAATCAAAATTAGGGTTAAGTGGATAATCTGGGCCGTACGCTGCTTAAACTAGTCTCAATCCAAGGGCTCACATTCAAACTGGCAAACCAAACCCTAATTAATCTCAGGCGACCAGAGATAAGCTTCGGTCGTCTTCTCCGGCCAACCCCTCACCCTATCTTCTTCCCCAGCTCACTAAAACTCATAAGACCTGCCGAAAAATGATCCCTAAACATCATACAACTCAAATCAATCAACAAAAATCATTTATAACACGCATACATGATGAATTAAAGAAAAAACATTTTCACGGGCAATGTTTTAGAACAACAATACATGCTCATTTCTCAACCATTTTTTATTCTAAACACATCAGCATGATCAGCAAAGCATATAGAATCATTCTATAACAAGAAAACAAGGTCCTGGAAAAATTGTTCTTGATGGATACCTGAACTGAATTCTTCAAACTGGGACTTCAGGACCTCCTTCTTGTGCAAATTGACTTCTTTGGACCTCTTGAAGCTAGTGGAGTCCTTAGAATGCTTTGAAAGTGGCTGGTTTTTTAGGTTCAGTTCTGATGAAGTAGAAATCGTGTTTTTGATATGTGGTGTTTCAGGCCATTTTGATGGTTGGGAAATGATCCTTAGGTCATGTATGATTGAATGGTGAAAGAATTTTAGGTGTTTGATGGTTGAGTAGTGAGAATCGAAGAAGGGAAGTTTTTGAGGGATTTTGTGCAATCTGAGTATTGGCTTGTTCTGAGCTCTTGTGTGTTGTGTGTTGTGATCCTTAGGTTATGCATAGAAGATTAGAATGAGTCAGAAGAGTGGTTGGGCACTGCGGGAATGGTATGGCTCCATTGGCCAAAACATTAAAAATGGTGTACTTGAAGCATGGGCCATGGCAGAAGTGATTTGAGGTCTTGGGTTGTCTCAGCTGAGTTCAAGGAGAGCCTTTGGATCAAAATTGGTGAGCTGTATGGCTTGATTCATGAGTTTGTATGGTTTTTGCATTTTGACAACTTTGAGGATTCTTGAGAAGCAAGTCATGAAATCTTGTGGTTCAAAGCATGATTCTGGTCAAGGAATGTTACATTATGTTTATATGATGTGTAGCAATGCATTAGAGGTCATGAGAAGGCTTGGAAATCAAAATTTCACATTTCCCTCTTTGGCATGAACTTGAAAATTACAAGATTTTTCTCAACTTTGACTTGCCATATCTTGAGTTCTAGGATGAATCAATAGGAGTTCTTGTACTTTTTGAAAATGGGAAGATCAAATATACAACTTTCATTTTTGAAAAAAATTCATTTGAAACCTTTTTTATCAAGAAAGAGGAGGTTGAAGATCTTTCCCAAAATGGAAAGTTTTCATTACATGTCATGCCCAAAAATAGAAACTTTTGCAATGGCTCATAATTCTTAAATTTTGTGAACTTCCAAGCACTTCTAGTATCACAAAAAGATCATTGGACCCCAAATTTATGAAGATGACCCTTTGGAGCCCTTGTTGGTGGCCTCAGATGCCCTGATTCTGACTTTTCTTGCACAACAAGTTACCATTTGACCAGATGACATCCACGAGGAATTTTTGCTTCAAATTTGATACACATACTCCTTATATCATATATAGACCAACAAAATCAAGAATGACCAAAAAATTTGAGTGTAAGGGCCTCAAACCCTAATTTCTAGGTCATCTGTGTAGGAGCTCTGAGCCTGCCTAGGTGGCTCTACAAACTCTTGTTATCTTCTGACTTTCAAGAACCCTTGGAGGCATAATATGATCATAGAACACTCATGAAACGTCTTGGAATGTTTCATGGCCTTTGAGATAGCTCAAACCTCTTCTAAGATTCATCTGATCACAAACCCTAGTTATGCAACTTATGTAGTGAAATAACTATGTAGTGTGAGATGTGAAGTTTATGTAATGCAATATGAAGGATCACAAGCCAAGGTGTGAGAAAAGAGAGGGAATATTTGGGGTGCTTACACTTGTGCAACCAGCTGTTCCTTGTTTTTGACAACTTTTCCTTGTTCATTAAGCTTGTTTCTGAATACCCACTTGGTGCCAATGATGTTGAATCCTCTGGGTCTAGGTACTAAGTCCCACACATCATTTCTGGTGAATTGATTGAGTTCATCTTGCATTGCAAGTATCCAATCATTTTCTGAGAGAGCTTCTTCTACAAAATTTGGTTCAATCAGAGAGACAAGTCCCATTAGAGATTCTTCAGAATTTCTGAATGATGACCTTGTTCTGATTGGATCATCCTTCTTTCCCAAGATTTTATCTTCTGGATGATTCAATGTGCTTCAGGATAGTTTATTATGAGTTGGTTCTTCAGAACTTGTTGGAGTGATTGTCTTGTCTTGTTCTGTAGATGGTTGTTCTTCAGATGTTCAGTTTGTAGTTATTTCAACTTCTATATCTGCAATAAATTCATTCTGCTTTGGTTTCTCAGGACCAATCTTATCATCAAATCAAACATAGATAGATTCTATGACAATTCGTGTTTCTGTATTGTATACTCTGTATCCTTTAGAACGTTCAGAGTATCCTAACATATAACACTTTTGTGCCTTATAATCAAACTTATTCAGAGGATCATTAGTATTTAGAATAAAACAAGTACATCCAAAGGGATGAAAATATGAAATGTTGGGCTTTCTGTTCTTCCACAATTCCTAAGGAGTCTTTTCCCGAATAGGTTTTATAGATATTTTATTCTGAATATAACATGCTATATTTACTGCTTCTGCCCAAAAGTGTTTAGCCATGTTAGTCTCATTGATCATGGTTCTGGCCATCTCTTGCAATGTTTTGTTCTTACGTTCTACAACTCTATTTTGTTGTGGGGTTCTAGGGCAAGAGAAATTGTGAGAGATGCTATTTTCATTAAAAAATGATTCTAATTTTTTGTTTTCAAATTCTCCACCATGATCACTTCTGACTTTGACAATTCTAAACTCTTTTTCATTTTGAACTTGTTTGCAAAGATTGGAAATACATCAATTGACTCATCCTTGTGTCTAAGAAACTTTACCCATGTCCATATGTTATAGTCATCTACGATCACTAATCCATACTTTTTTCCACTGATTGAAGCAGTTTTCACTGGTCCAAATAAGTCAATGTGCAGAAGTTCTAATGGTCTAGAGGAAGATACAACATTCTTAGCTTTTAAAGTGGGTTTTGAAAATTTGCCTTTCTGACATGCTTCACACTGAGCTTCTGAGTTGAACTTCAAATTTGGAAGTCCTCTGACCAGATTGAGTTTGTTAATTTGAGATAATATTCTCATATTAGCATGTCCCAATCTTCTGTGCCAAACCCATTGCTCAGTTTCCACAAACATTAGACATTTTACATTCTGACTTTTCAGTTCAGAAAGTTTTATTTTATATATGTTGTTCTTTCTCTTTCCATTAAAGAGGATTGTTCCATTTTCTGACTAACAACTTTACAGAACTTTTGATTGAAGATTATGTCATAACCATTATCACTTAATTGACTTATGGATAATAGATTATTCATTAATCCTTCTACTAATAGAACATTAGAGATAGAGGGAAGAGTGCCATTACCAACAGTTCCAGAGCCAATAATTTTTCCTTTTTGGTTTCCTCCAAAACCTACATAGCCTCCAACTTTCAACTCAAGACTTTGGAACATATGCTTTCTTCCCGTCATGTGTCGTGAGCATCCAGAGTCCAGGTACCATGATTGGTGTTTCAGTTTGGCTGTTAAAGACATCTGCAACATACATAATTTTATCTTTGGGTACCCATATCTTTCTGGGTCCTTGTTTGTTAGTTTTTACAAACTTCTGATTGATCTTACGTTTCATATCAGAACTTGTAGAACAAAATGACTCACTATTGTATATTAGATCATGATTATGACCATAGGTAAAGTGATAACTTAAAGGAGTATTAACTTTTATGACCAAGTCATCAATCTTTTTAAACTTCAGAGTTTCCTCTCCTTTGGTTTTCACATACTCTATACCTCTTCTACCATTTCTACTAACTCCATATATCATAGAGGCAATTTTGCTTTTGTCTATGTTTTAAGCTATAAATTTTTCAAAACTATAATCATATTGCTTTATGATACTATCAAAATTAAGCAGAACTTCTGATTCAGATTCCTTCTGAGCTTTAAATTTTTCAAAAGAATTTTTTACATTCAAAAATATTTTCCTTCAGCTGTAAACACCCCAAATTTTCCCTCACCCATTCACACCATTGCTTGTGATCTTTTCATGTGCATAGGTTCAATCATATCACCTCATATTGCATTTTTTGCTTCACTGCATTAGTTCTAAGTCATCTGCATCTAGGGTTTGTGATCTGAGCAATCCATGAGCCATTTGAGCCACTCCAAAGGTCATCAATCACTTCAAAGGGGTCCATGTATGTTCTAGCATCATATTATATCCTCACAAAGTCAAGGAGGTCAAAGAATCACAAGAACTGAGAAAGGCATGGAAGCAGGGCCAGGTTTAACTGCACAGATGACCTAAAATTAGGGTTTTGGTTTCAAAGGCCATAACTCCAAATTTTTTGGTCATTCTTGTTTCTATTGGTCTCTATATGTTATGAGGATCATGCATGTCAATTTTCATGAAGAAATTCCATGGGGAAGGCATCTGATCACAAGATGACTTCTTGAGTAAGTCAGTGCAAAATCAGGGCATCTGAGGCCCCCAATGACCCAACCAAAGGGTGTTCTCCATCATTTTGAATGTGTATGATCTTTATTTGGTCATAGAAGATGTTATAAGTTCACAAAATTGAAGAATTTCAAGCCATTTGCAAAGTTGCCTTTTTTGGAAAGTGACTTGTAATGAAAACTTGCTATTTTGGGAAAGTTTTTCAACCTCCTCTTATTGACTCAAAAATGCTTCAAATGAGAGAACTTTGGTCATGAAAGTTGTAGAATGGATCCTCCCATTTTAAAAAGTACAAGAACTCATTCTAATTCATTTTGGATCAAAAGTTATGGCTTGTCAAAGTTGGACAAAATCATTGAATTTTCACTTTTGCACAAAAGAGGAAAGTTGCAAAACCTCATGCCAAGGCCAAAGGTGACTTCAAACTGACTTCTAATCTTCATACAAACACAATGCAATGCCTAAAATTCAGATTGGCCCAAGAAATTTCTCATTTTCATGCCTTGATGTCCAAGCATCATAAACCATTTTTCATTAAAATCACAAGGAGGGAAATCTTGCAAGAAGGGTTCCTTTGGTTTTGTTTGGTCTCTAATCATTATCAAAGTATCATAGCCACATCGTATGGTGCATTTTGCTGCATATTTCCCAAGATATGTCACATGTCCATGGCCAAAAATCACAAAGTGTAACAAGTTGCAAAATTGCAAAACATGTGAGATCTCACCCTTCATCCATTCCAGCTCACATCAGTTCATCCCATGGCCATCCTTGAAGGCAGCTGAGCCCAAAGCAACCCTAAAATAGCCTCTGCCACAGCCCATGCCTCAAGTACACCTAACATTTACTTTTTGGCCAATTGCCCCATGCCATTCCCACAGTGCAAGTCACTTCCTCAGACCTCTTCCAATAGTTTAGGGATGTGCTATGGATCATAAAGCAAGCCACACACAAGCCAAAAACATACACAATCCAACTTGCACAAAATCTGTCCCAAACTTCTTCTCTAAAAATTTCTTCACACAGCCATCAAACTTCACTTTTTCTTTCACCAATAAGTCACAAATCACCCTTAGAACAAGAATCACCCCCTGAAACAGCTTGAAACATCTCACACAAGGACCTCCATTTCTGCTACACCAGAACAAAACAACCATAACCAGCCATTCTCAAAGCTCTCCAAGCTTCATTTCATCATCAGGGTGTTCAAAGGAGAGGGATTGCACCAAGTTTGAGGCCAGAAAGCTCCAAAGTTCAAAGCTCCAGTTCAGGTATCATCAAGAACATTTTTTCCAGAAATGCAATATCTTGTTATAGGATGATAGAGTTTGTTTCACTGATCATGTTATGCTTTGAAACACTGAAAATGGTTGAGAAATGAGTGTGTATGCATGTTCTGAAGTTTTTGCAATTTTCTTGATTTTGCTCGAATCTTGTTGTTGATGCATTGTAAATGTGATTTTGTGATTGATTCATGTTTGGGGTGGGTAGAGGATGAAATCTGGAGAGTTAGAGCACTTGAAACAGCCTAGGGAATGGGTTTGATTTTTGGTTGGCCGGAGAAGATGACCGGAGGTCATTTCACGCATAATGAATCGATTCATTCTAGCTTGAATCGATTCATGCTGTTGAGTGGTTCTTGGATTTCGCAAAATGAATCGATTCATCCTTTGATGAATCGATTCATGCTGTTTAACTAATTCTGTTTTCTCAAAATTGATCATTATGAATCGATTCATCCAAGCTTGAATCGATTCATTCTTCTGTTAACCAATTTTAATTCATTTTGTTTGTATTTTATTTGCACGAATTTTAAAAAATAGCAAAACATGTTAGAAAATTCTGAATTTTTTTGTCAAGCATTTCATTAATTTTCAGAACCCAAAAATATTTTTATTTTTATTTTTTGCATTAAAAATTATTTTTAAATCATTTAAATGTTTATCTTTAATTAATTAATGAAAATTAATTAATTAAAAATGCATTTATGTATTTAAAAATCACAAAAAAATTCACATTGCATTTTAAAACATTTAGAAACACTATCCAACTCTCAAAACAAATTTCTTTTTGGTTCTTGACCTATTTTGACAATTTTCATTGGAATTAAATTTGTTTAAAGGCAATATTTTTGTTCAAACTTAGAAAAATTCATTTTGCCTAACCATGAAGAGTTTGATAATGGTTCTTCTTGCATTGTATCCTTCATAGAATTTAGTTTCTAGGGTAAAATTGGTTTGAATTTATCTTTCATTTTCAATTTGATGAGCATTTTTCCTTTTGAGGTACCTTGAAACCCTAGTTGACTTGAGAAAATCATAACTCCCATTAGGTTTAGATTTAGGTCTCCTCCTTTGGGAAGTGAACTTGTGTAGGTTTAGGGTTCCTTTGATCCCATTTTCAATATTTTGTCATGTCATTTGCTTCTGATTTTGAATTTTGTGTTGCATGTTATGCATAAACCCTAATTCTTGCCTTCATTTGCATCCATCTCTCATATGCTTGCATTCAAGAACTTGCCATGACATTTTGTGCATCCTCATGACATATAAGACATCTTAGGACATATTGAAATCATGTTTGATCATTGCATATTTCATTTTCCATGTTATGCATTCATATCATTTCATAAACTTTCTTGAACTTTCATGGTTCAAAGCATGCTTCATTTGCATCCTCATCCTTGTATGGTCATCCACAACTCTTGACATGTGTTTGCATCATCTCTTAGCATCATTTGCATCATGTGTATGATTCTGACTTTGGCCTTTGCCCATCCATATGCATTTTTTCATCTCATGTCTTCCCTTATGCATCTTGTACTAACTTTTCAGGTTAATGGTAAGTTTGTTTGGGAGGTGGATTTGCCTCCACCTCCTACCTCTTCTCACCTCATCATTTTACATCCTTGCTGCATTTTTTCTTGTCTTTGAGTGAGCTTGCTCACTTGTGCCTCTCTTCCCCTTTTTCTCTTCTCATCTCATCCCTTTTCTATCTTGCTTCTCCTTGGTGGCTTCCTTGAAGATTTCTCCTCTTAAGCCTCACAAACCCTAGGACTTCCAAGCATGATAACATTTTAGGATTGTTTAGTCCCCCTTAGACTCTTTCCTTTGAGTTTTCTTTGAGTCTTCCCTTCTCACCTCATAATCAAGGATTAAATCCTAAAGGTTTTAAGGCTTTGTGATTAGGGTTATGCTTGTATCCTTCTATTAGGATGGAGTGTATAACTTTAATCCTAAGTGTTAAACCCTAAATGTGTTTGATCCTTTAATCAATCCATCTAATAATCACTAAGACATCAAGCTTGTAACTTGGGCCTTGCATTAGGGTTCTAATTCTTCCTTAATTGGTTAAGAAGGACTAACCCTAGTGTTAATGGACAAGTCCCGCTCAAGTTGTCTTATAAACCATAAAATCCACTTCTTAACCTTAACATTAACTAAAATCCATTCAATAAAGGCTTTGTTTTGTCATGAGGTTAATCCCTAATCATGGGTTAAGTTGAGGAGCCTTCCTCAGCTTAAATGTTCTCATCTATTATCCTTCTATTAGGATGGTGTAATGAGTCCATTAAATCCTTGATTATGGCTTAAACTCATTACTCAACACTAAACAAAAACAACAAAAACATCTAAATAATCACAAGTAGGTTAATGGTCTTAATCCTACATCATGGTGATTAAGTGGGAAGTGTTTACTTCACACTTAAGGTATTCTCATTACCCCTAATCAGAGGGAGGATGTGATGAGTTTACTAACCCTTGGTTTAGGCTTAAGCTCATTTTCCTATGACAAACTTCCAAAAGCAATAAAAGACTGAAAACACAAAAACAAACAATAATCGTCTCCTCCGGGATTCTTTTCTCATCTCATTCACTCACAAACGAGAACTCGCTTCTTCCGTCTAATGCAAGACAGTTTGCACCTGAGCCAGACAGGTCATACACTTGAGCATAGACAAGTAAGCAGTTCATCAGTCAATTTATCCTTCAGTCTCTTTGGGTCGAACTACGGTGTTCTGACTTCCTCATTGCACGAGAGGATACGTAGGCATAACTTAACAGTTATCGAACAAAAGTCTCTGTATATCCCCCCTCTATCCAGCATTATTCTTTAAGCCTCATAGTCATGAGAATTTTATTCATTCTTACACTGACACTACACATATCTCACTTCACTTTCTTCTTACACTGACACTTCACATATCTCACTTCACTTTCTTTTTACACTGACACTTGCATTCTTTCCAGCTTTGATACACAAATCACACTGACACTACCCCTTTAAAACACAAATCTTTTAAGCGTGGATCCCGTCGAGTACGGCGGACAATCTGGGTGCTAATACCTTCCCAGGTTGTAACCAACCCCCTTTCTCAGTCTCTCTGGTTCTCAACCGTCTTATCCATATCCTTCTAGGTTTATGCAGCATTACCTTTCCTCCGGGACAAAAATGCCTAGCTGGCGACTCTTGTCTTTTCTGAGTTCACCCTTGTGTGCATAAGTCTCTGTATAAACAAGTAAGCAGTTCACAAGTCAATTTATCTCTCAGTCTCTTTGAGTCGAACTACGGTGTTCTGACTTCCTCATTGCACGAGAGGATACATAGGCATAACTTAACAGTTATCGAACAAAAGTCTCTGTATATTCCCCCTCTTTCAACATTATTATTTAAGCCTCAGTCTTGAGCATTTCATTCTTGTTCTTACACTGACACTTCTCTTACACACTTCACTTTTCTTTTACACTGACACTTGCATTCTTTTCCAGCTTTGATACACAAATTGCACTGACACTACCCCTTTAAAACACAAATCTTTTAAGCGTGGATCCCGTCGAGTACGACGGATAATCTGGGTGCTAATACCTTCCCAGGTTGTAACCAACCCCCTTTCTTAGTCTCTCTGGTTCGCAACCGTCTTATCCATCTTTTTCCTAGGTTTATGCAGCATTACCTTTCCTCCGGGATAAAAATGCCTAGCTGGCGACTCTTGTCTTTTGAGTTCACCCTTGTGTGTTCTCTCTCCTTTCGCCGACCGTCCGCGTCTGTACCCCTGCTGACTAGGTGTCATTTCGGTGGGAGCGACATCAGCTCATAGTTTTCTAATTTAAGTTTTCTAACTTCTTCTAATTCAGATACTAGACTCTGTTTCATGTCTTTGTATTTTAATTGAAGCTTCTGATATTTTTCAAGAATTTCTGAAAGGCTATCTTCTAATTGAGATCTAGAAAATTTAGAGAATACTTCTTCTGTGTCAGAATCTGACTTTGATTCTGATACTTGAACATCTTCTGATATTTTTTCCATTAGTGCAATGTTTGCATGTTCATCTTCTGAGTTTGAATCAGCTTCAGATGATTCTGAATCATCCCATGTTTCCATGAGACTCTTTTTCTTTTCTCTGTTGAATTTCTTTCTGGGTTTCTCTTTCTGGAGTTTTGGACATTCACTTTTATAGATTCCAGGTTCTTTGCATTCGTAGCATACTACTTCTTTGCTTCTGGGTTTTTTATGACCAGAGGATGCTTCAGAATGGTTAATAGATCTTTTGGTATTTCTGAACTTCTTCTAACGATGCTTCCAGAGTTGTTGAATTCTTCTGGATAGGAGAGACAATTCATCTTCTTCTGATGAGCCTCCAGGGCTTTCTTCTTCTTCAGCATGCAACGCTTTAGAATTAGATTTGTTAGATTTAAGAGCAATAGTCTTACCTTTCTTCTGGGTTTCATCTTCTTCTAGTTTTATCTCATGACTTCTTAAGGAGCTGATCAGTTCTTCTAAAGATATCTCATTCAGATTTTTTGATAGCTTTAAAGCAGTGACCATGGGTCTCCAAGCCTTTGGCAAGCTTCTGATAATCTTCTTCACATGATCTGCTGTTAAGTAGCCTTTGTCCAGAACTTTCAGTCCAGCAACCAGAATTTGAAACCTTGAGAACATCTTCTCAATTGTTTCATCTTCTTCCATCTTGAATGCTTCATACTTCTGGATAAGAGCCAGAGCTTTTGTCTATTTGACTTGAGTGTTGCCTTCATGTGTAATCCTCAGGGAGTCAAACATGTGTTTGGTTGAATCTCTGTTAGTGATCTTCTCATATTCTGTATATGAGATAGCACTCAGAAGTATGGTTCTAGCGTTGTGATGATTTTTGAATTCCTTCTTCTGTTGAGCTGTCATGTTCTTTCTTTCAATCTTCTGACAATCTGATCCAACAGGATGAATGTATCTATCTGTCACCATATCCCAAAGATCTCCATCTAGAGCCAGAAAGAAACTCTCCAGAACATCCTTCCAGTAATCAAAGTTTTCACCATTGAACACTGGAGGTTTTGCATTGATCTTGTCATTTTGGTAGTCATTGTTGTTGTTGCCAGCGTTTGCCATGTGTTTTAAATTCTGGATCTTTTACTGACATAGTTAAGTGTATATCTCATAACCTAGAGCTCTTATACCAATTGAAGGGACGTAAAACAAAAGGAAGGGGGATTGGAATTGGGTTTTCAATAACTAATAAAAATGACTTAAAATACTCTTTAATTTATCCTGGTTCGTTTGAACTCAAACTACATCCAGTCCACCCGCCAAGGTGATTTTGCCTCTATCAATGAGGTCTTAATCCACTATTCAATATTTGAATACACACAATGACCTACAATCAATATCCTCTTGAGTCTTCTGACTTAAACTAGTCACTCAAGGAAATATACTTATGTTTTACAATGATAACAAAAAGTAACTAACTTTCTTCTAATAAAGCTATAATCACAAGGTGATTTGTTACAAGAAATGTATGGCGCAATATGAATAAGTAAAGTATATATCATAGGAGCCATAACTTTAACTCTTCAAAATGATTCCTTTATATAATGCTTGATTGATAAGACCGTTGGAGACATCTTAAGCCAATTATGGATATTAGTTAATACCATAAAAACCTTTTATAATCAAAGATATTTGTTCCCAACATTAATTCAGGTATTCTTTAATTAAGGTTTTATTGAAAGAATCACCATCTTCTAGACAACAATTAGAGTGGATTAATTCTTGGTACGCAGCTTTTAATAATGTCTTTAATGAATGATTCTCTTTAACTTATATAGCTTCTATTTGATAGCGCAAGTCTTCTTCTACTGAAGAAAGCCTTCTTTTTAATAACTTCCTTTTTAAGAACTTCTACAATACATAGATAAGTAAGTTATTCTTAGCATAAGTTAGAACTTCTATTCTTGCATAATAATAATTGTTATCATCAAAACTCTTAGAGGATTAGAATCAAAATTGTTCTAACATTAGGGTCATCGAGGGAAGAGATCATTTATTCGTAGGCAACTCAAAGGGTCATCGAGGGACTATGATCTTTATATTGAAGGGACTTGCTGATTTTTATGTAGGAAACATTGCTAAGACACCCCTACGTTCAAGGGACTTGACCGTTTTTGTAAGGCAACAAGAGGGAATACCCTAGAGGTATATGTGTGAAAAGTTTGTTGTATTCAATTATTTCGTCTTTTGGGTTAGTGGGCTAAGCCCAATTTGATTTTTGCATACAAGTCTTTTCACACCCTATTATTACTAACCATGCAGTTTAATATTTGCGGAAATTAAAAGCGGAAAATAAACCCTAAATTATTACACCATGGGGAGGGGATACATAACTTAAATCGGGGAGTGCGGAAAATTAACTGTTACAATGTAATTAATAAACCTATACACTTTTCTAATAAAGATAAATGATAAAAAAATAAAATTAGGACGAATAATAGCGAAGTAAGAAAAATTATGGGAGAATTTGATTAAAATCGATTAATTAATATTTTTTGTAAAAAAAAAGAATAAGATTTTTATGATTTTTAAATTTTAATATATTAATTTAATTATATAAATAAACATTTTTTTAGGTATTTACAAGAAATGTAAAAAAAAGAAATATTAATTTTTAAAAAAAAAATTGATGATAAGTTAAAAAAGATGTTTAATTATTAATTAGTAAAAAAAGTGATTAGTTATTAACCTAATTAATTAAAATAAAAGGTAGGAAATATGAAAATAAGGAAAACAACCCAAAAAAAAAGGGGGAGGGGGCGCTGGGTTTCGAACCCAGGCCCCAAGGGGTGCCAATGCATTCCCTTGCCAACTAAGCTACGCATGTAACACCCCATTCTACCCGCAATTAATTATAAATAAATCAGAGTTAAGCAAAAATGGGGTATCACATTTTCTCCTTTTAAATCATACATCACGAATACATCAAGTAATAAATCAAGTCTTTATTATGCAGCAAAAAACAATAAAGTCATAAACATATCATCTTTAAAATTTAACTTCATAAATAACTCATCAAAATCCGAAAAATCTTCTTAAAGCAAACATCTTTAAATCAAATAAAACAAAACATAAGTTTAACTAAAATCAAGCATTCGTTAATCCCCCGAAGTGTTACATGTCAGAGCGACCACGACTCGACCATCTATGGACTCTTCGCTACTCAGGATCACATGCACGTTACCACAGAGGGTAACATTCAACAGAAAAGGGTGAAATATCGACAATTATAAACAGGATACAATAATTAGCATATATGTTAAAGTCATTCAATCACCCACTCACATCAAAATCATCACAAACGTCATATCATCATACATCATAACATCTAAAACAAATAATCCAAATATGCATCTCAAATGTGACTCAACAATGCATGCATGTGGTACCATTCAGAGCGAACTCCCATCTCAAATATTCATGCCATTTAGTTGGGCATCATCAAGACATAAGTCTTCATCTTAAATATCGTGGGTGCCAATCCAGACCATCTTAATAATGCACATGTATGAGAGATGAGAAATGGCATACAACAAAATCACACATCATAACATTGTTCAAATGCATCGTCTTAATTCATCGCGAGGTTACATCATCTTATATCATCTTATCATCAAACATCATTCATCTCAAACACAACAAATCATCATCAAAATAATCGAATAAAATAAATTAGTTAAATTGGGGTGTTACAACTCTCCCCCACTAGAACATTTTCGTCCTCTAAAATCTTACCTCACTCAAACAACTCAGGATAAGACTCATGCATCTTGCTCTCTAACTCCCACGTCATACTCTCACCACAAGCTCCTAGCCAAACAACTGTCACCAACGTGATCTCCTTGCCTCTCAAGGTTTTCATCTCTCGATCCTCAATACGTACCGGCCTAGTCTCCATAGTGAGATTATCCCGTACTTGAATATCATCCATACTAACAACATGAGACGGATCGAAAACATACTTCCGGAGTTGTGAAACGTGGAACACTGTAAACACCCCAAATTTTCCCTCACGTTTTCTCACACCATTGCTTGTGATCTTTCATTTTTTTGCCTTAGCATAAGCATACCATCTCATATTGCATATTTGTTTCATCTGCATAGTTCCATTTCATCTACATCTAGGGTTTGTGATCTGAGCAATCCAAGGAGTGATCTGAGACATCCCAATGGTCTTGAAACTTTCCAAGATGGTCCATGTGTGTTCCATGATCATGATATGCTCCCCAAAGTTCATGAAAGTCAAGAGATCATAAAGAATGGCAAAGGCATAGAGGCAGAGCTAGGGTTTTCCTACACAGATGACCAAAATTAGGGTTTTGGTTTCAGAGGCCTTAATCCAAATTTTTTTGGTCATTCTTGTTTCTAATGGTCTTAATATCTTATAAGGATCATGTGTACCAAGTTTGATGAAGAAATTCACTGTGGAAGTCATCTGATCATTGGGTAACTTCTTGAGCAAGTAAAGTCAAAATCAGGGCATCTAAGGCCCCCAACAAGGGTACCAAAGGCTCATCATCATCATTTTGAGTCTCTATGATCTTTATTTGATCTTAGAAGTGGTTGGAAGTTCACAAATTCGAATAATTTTTTAGCCAAATGCAAACTTGCTATTTTTGGAAATGACTTGTAATGGAAACTTTCCATTTTGGGAAAGATTTTCAACCTATTCTTTCATGACCAAAAATGCTTCAAATGAAAAATTCATGGCCATGAAAGTTGTAGATTATGTCTTCCCATTTTCAAAAAGTACTAGAACATGTCTGGATTCATCCTAGAACTCAAGAAATGGCCTTTCAAAGTTGGCAAAAATCCTATAATTTTCAAGTGCATGCCAAAGAGGATTTTTTGCAAATTCAAGTTTCAAGCCATTTCATGACCTATAATTGATTGCTAAACATCATACAAACATAGTGCAATGCATTTGAATCAAAATTGTCCCTTGGATTGCAAGATTCATCAAGACATTTCCACAATATTCTCAAAGAGGGAAAGTTACAAAAACCTTGGAAACCTTTCATCCACTTGTGCCAGCTCATGTAATCTGATCCTATGGCCATCCTTGATGCAAGCTGAGGCCAAGACACCCCTTTGAGAAGCTCTGACCCGTGCCATACCTCCAAGTACACAAAATTGACTTTTTTGCAACTTGCCCATACCAATCACAATAGGCCAAACCAACTCTTCTGACCACTCCTATTGGCTTTTGAAAATCCTAAGGAACACATTACATAGAAGACATTGGCCTGAATGCTCCAAGAACTCAGAATCACCAAAATCCACAAAAAGCTTCCCTTCTTCGATTCTCAAAAACCAGCCATCAAACCTCAAAACAAACGTCACCAATCATATCAATATCACTCATAGACACACAAAGCAACCCTTAAAATGGCCTGAAAGCTCACAAAACCAAAACATGATTCTTGCACTATCAGAACTGAATCTTCCAAACCAAGCCATTTAAACTTCATTCAAGCCTTCCAGAAGCACAAGGGGATCAAGTGGAGTGATTTTGCATCAAGGAAAGGTTCAGAAAGCCCAGAATCAGAAAGCTCCATCTTAGGTATACCTCAAGAACATTTTTTCTAGAAGCTTTGTTTTAAGTTCCTAAATGATTCTATGTGTTCCCCTGAGCATGCTGATGTAATTTGTTTTGAAAATGGTTGAGAAATGGCCATGTATGATTGCTCTGAAATTTTGCCCGTAAAATTTGTTTGCTTCGATTCTTGTTATTGATACAATATAAATGAATTTCATGTCTGGATTCTTGTTTAATGTTGTTCATTGATCATTTCTGAAGAGCTTGATGCATTGATATGAGGTTTTGAGTGAGTTCAGGGAAGGGTGTCACCGGAGAAGATGACCGGAACACTGTTCCGGTCACTTGAGGGTAATTAGGATTTAATTAGGGTTTAGTTCTCAGTTTGAATTAAGTCGTAGGATGAGTGTTTCCCGCGTGCATTGGAGGGTCCAGATTAGCCCATTAGCCCTAATTATAATTATTTAGTTTAATTAATTCAGATTAGCCCAGATTGAATCCAGGCCATCCAAACACGTGCCAGTCAACATCTCCCTCTCCAGTTAAAATCCTAGCCCTTGGATGCTTTGACTTTGCATTTTATTTATTTTTATTTCATTTTTATTCATTTCTTTTGTATATTTTATTTAAAATAGTTAAAAACATCAAAAAATTCTCATATTTTTCATTTCTGATCCAAATAATTTTCTTAACCTAAAAATGATTTTTATTTTATTTTTTGCATTTAAAAAGTATTTTTAAAATATTTAAATATTATTTTTAATTAATTAATGGATTTTAATTAATTAAAAATGCATTTAGGTTTCTAAAAATCGCCAAAAAATTCATGAACCATTCCAATACATTTAGAAACATTTTTAAACTCATCATACAAATTTCTTTTTAGGTTTGATCATAATTTCATAATTTTCTTTGAATTAGGGTTCTTAAAAATCACATTTTTAACCCTAACTTGAAAATTTTATTTCTTCCTAGTTATGATGAGTTTGAACTTGATTCTTTTTGTATTGTTTCACATATAACATATAGTTTCTAGTTTATTTTTCTCATGATTTTATCTTGCATTTTCAATTTGATTTGCATTTTCCCTTAAGAATCACCCAAAAACCCTAGCAAACTTAGAAAATTCATAACTCTCATTAGGTTAAGCTTCTGACCTTCTCCTTTGGGGTATGATATTTTATAGGTTTAGGGTTTGTTTGAGTTTGATTTCAAATTTTATCATGATGTATGCTTATGTTTTGGTCATTTGCATCTCATACATTCATAAAACCCTAATTTCTCATGTTCATTTGCATTCACCTTTGCATCTCATTATCATATGAACTTGCCATAAAATTTCAAGCATTTGTATGGCATCTTAGGCATCTTGAGACATGCTTGAACATTGATTGATCATTTCTTCATTCATTTGCTATGCTTTGCATCCATTACATTTCATAAACATCCATGTGTTTTCAAGCTTCTAAACATGCTTTCATTGCATCTCATCTTTGTACGATCATTCATATGCATCTTGTATGACTTTGAATCATCTCATATGCCTTTTACATTGCATTTTAACTTCTAAATTTGGTCTTCACATCTCATTTCATTTCATTTCCTTTTACTTTATGTCTTATGCATTCATACTAACATCTTCAGGAACTTTTGGTAAGTTATTTGGGAGGTGGATTTGCCTTCACTTCCCATCTCTTCTCATCATTCATATGCATATTTACTTGTATTTGAAGTGAACTTGTTTCACTTGTGTTCCATTCTTCTTACTTTCTTTCTTTTAAGTTACTCATCTTCTTCAGGAAGTAAGTAACTTATTCTTCTTTTTCTTCCTTCTCTTTTCATTTGCTTCTTCCATTGATGGCCTTGAAAATCCTTTCTCTTAAGCCTAACAAACCATAGGATATCCAAGCATGATAACTTTTAGGGTTGTATATAGTCCCCCCTAACTTTTTACCTTTGAGTCTCCTTGAGTCTCTCTTCTCATCTCTTAATCAGAGGCTAAACTCTTAAAGCTTTAGGACTTTGGAATTAAGGTTATGCCTACATCCTTCTCTTAGGATGGAGTGTATAACTTTAATCCTAAGTGTTAAACCTTTAATTTTTTTACACCTCTTAATCAAATCACATTAATAATAACCAAGACATTATCTTGTAACTTGGGCCTTACATTAGGTTAATGATCTTAATCCTACATCATCATGGTAATTAAGATGAGATGCTTTTCTCATACTTAAGTATGCTCATTATCCCTAATCAGGGAGGATATAATTAGTTTACCCGCCCTTGATTTAGGCTTAAGCTCATTAACTTATGCAAAACACCAAAAACAATAAAAAACTGAAAGCACAAAAAACAAACAATAATTGTCTCCTCCGGGATTCTTTTCTCATCACACTCATTCATAAACGAGGACTTGCTTCTTCCGTTTAATGCAAGACAGTTAGCACTCGAGCCAGACAAGTCATACACTTGAGCATAGGCAAGCAAGCAGTTCACAGTCAATTTATCTTCAGTCTCTTTGAGTTGAACTACGGTGTTCTGACTTCCTCATTGCACGCGAGGATACGTAGGCATAACTTAACAGTTATCAACAAAAGTCTCTTTATCATTCCCCCCTCTCTCAGCATTCCTTTTCTAAGCCTCAGTTCCTGAATAATTCACACTTTTTGCACTGACACTTGTACTTTCTTTCCTTAGCTTTTGCACACAGATAGCACATACAACTACCCCTTTTAAACACAATCTTGTAAGCGTGGATCCCGTCGAGTACGACGGACAATCTGGGTGCTAATACCTTCCCAGGTTGTAACTAACCCCCTCTCTCAGTTTATTTGGTTCGCAATCGTCTTATCCATCTCTTTCCAGGTTTATGCAGCATTACCTTTCCTTCGGGATAAAAAATGCCTAGCTGGCGACTCTATTCAATTCAACCTCATTTTCTCTTTTCGCCGACAGTCCGCGTCTGCACCGGGATGCAAATCTTTGGGAGCGACAAACACATCATGCAAATTTGACAAATTAGGCAGTAAAGCCACCTGATAAGCAACTTTTCCTACTTTGTCCAATATATGATACAAACCAATAAACCTCGGAGTAAGCTTCTTAGATTTCAACGCTCTTCCAATACCGGTTATGGGCATAACTCTCAAAAACACATGTTCACCAACTTGGAATTCTAAATCCTTTATTCGCTTATCATGGTAACTCTTTTGTCTACTCTGAGACACGTTCATCTTTCCCTGATCAACTTAATCTTCTCCGTAGTCTCTCGAACTATCTCAGGTCCAAGCACTACACTTTCACTAGATTCATGCCAACACAACAGAGTCCTACATCTCCGACCATACAATGCCTCAAAAGGTGCCATCCCAATACTAGAGTGATAGCTATTATTATACGTGAATTCTATCAATGGAAGATAAGTATCCCACGAACCTCCCCGCTCAAAAACACACACTCTCAACAAATCTTCCAGCGATTGAATAGTCTTTTCAGTCTGTCCATCAGCCTGGGGATGATAAGCCAAACTCAACCTCAACTTAGATCCCAATTCCTCTTGCAAACTCTTCCAAAATTATGACGTAAATCTCAGATCTCTATCCGACACAATACACAACGAAACACCATGCAACTTCATAATTACTCTCACATAGATCTCAGCCAACTTAGACACCGAAAAACTAATATTTATAGGAATGAAGTGAGTCGACTTCGTTAACCTATCAACAATTACCCAAATCGAATCATGCCCTCATGTAGTATTAGGAAATCCTGTAAACAATCTATAGAAATGCTATCCCATTTCCATTCTGGAATCTCCAACATTTGCATCAATCCCATAGACCTCTGATGTTCAACTTTAGACTTATGACAAGTCAAACAAGCATACACGAAACGTGCCACATCTTCCTTCATACCAGACCACCAAAACAACTTCTTTAAATGTTGGTACATCTTAGTAGCTCCTGGATGAATACTCAAATTACTTTTATGACCCTCTTCTAGGATACTCTTTTTCATATCAGCATCATTAGGAACGCAAATCCGATCATGTAATCTTAAGATACCATTCGAATCTATCTTGAAATCACTCTTCTCTGACTTACCACATCCAACCATAACATCTACCAGTTTCACATCTAGCTTTTGAGCTTCTCTGATTTTATCCAGAAAATCATTATTAATCTTAAGCATACCCAACTTTACACTCTGCAATGTTACTTTTCAAACCAAACTCATGTCACGAAACTGCTCAATTAATTCCATTTCCTTCATCATCATTGTTGACATATGTAAAGTCTTACGACTTAAAGCACCAGCTACAACGTTAGCTTTACCCGGATGGTAATTAAAACCGAAATCATAATCCTTCAAAAATTCCAACCATCTGAGTTGCCTCATATTCAATTCTTTTTTATCAAACAGATACTTAAGACTCTTATGATCACTAAACACTTGAAATATGGAACCATACAGATTGTGTTTCCAAATCTTCAACATAAATACTACTGCAGCAAGCTCTAAATCATATGTAGGATAATTCTTTTCACGCACTCGCAATTGTCTCAATGCATATGCAATAACCTTATTATTCTGCATAAGCACGCCTCTTAAACCCATCAGCGAAGCATCACAATACACCACAAACGGTTCATCGGGATTAGGTAATGTCAAAATCGGAGCCGACGTCAACCTCTTCTTCAACTCCATAAAACTCTCTTTGCATTGGATGTCCCAAACAAAAGCCTTACTCTTGCAAGTCAACCTAGTCAACGAAAGTGCCAACTTAGAAAATCCGTCAATAAATCTTATATAATAACCAGCTAACCCCAAAAAGCTCCTAATCTCAGTAGCCAATCTTGGAGTTTCCCATTGTAACACAACTTCTACTTTAGAAGGATCTACTGAAATACCACTGGCTGAAATTATGTGACCAAGAAAACTGACTTCTTTTAACCAAAATTCACACTTAGACAACATCACATATAACTTCTTCTCTCTCAAAACTCCCAGCACAATGTTTAAATGTTCCTTATGTTCCTCCTTTGACTTGGAGTAAATCAGAATATCGTCAATGAACACAACCACAAAATGATCCAAATACGTATGAAAAATATGATTCATGTACTCCATGAATACTCTCGGCGCATTAGTCACGCCGAAAGGCATCACCGAATACTTGTAATGTCCATACCTTGTTCTGAACGCAGTCTTCTGGATATCTTCATCTTTCACTTTGATTTGATGATAACCCGATCTCAAATCTATCTTACTGAATACACAAGCACCCACCAACTAATCCATTAAATCATCGATCCTTGAAAGTGGATACTTATTCTTGATCGTAACTTTATTCAGTTGTCTATAATCCACACAAAGTCTCATACTTCCATCTTTCTTCTTTACCAACAACAGTGGAGCTCCCCACGGCGATACACTCGGCCTTACAAACTTCTTCTAAAGTATCTCTTCTAACTGCTTCTTCAATTCTGACATTTCAGATGCAGACATTCTATACGATTCCATAGAAACGGGTCTAGTATCAGGTACAAGATAAATCATAAACTCAAATTCTCGTTCTGGCGGTACATCAAGGATTTCATCAGGGAAAACCTCAGGAAAATCACTTACCACTTGCAATTCCTCAATCTTAGCCTTGCTTTCAATTGACAACGTTGCCATCAATGAAAACATTTGAGCCTCTTCTTTCATCAATTTATGCAATTCCCCGAAAGTCATCAACCCAACTCCTTCCTCTTCCGGAGTAGAAAACCTCACTGACTTACGATAACAGTTTATATGAACATAGTTATACTCTAACTAGTTCATACCTAGGATTACATCCATCCCAGTCAACGACATACAAACCAAATCAACTAAGAAATCTTTATCGAAAATCGACAAAGAACATTTCAAACACACGAGAGAAGTAGTCACTGATCCCGAAGCCGGAATCTCGACGATTAACTCTCCATTCATAGCAGACAATGTAAGACCCAATATTTTAACACAATCAGCATAAACAAAACAATGCTTTGCACCAGTATCAATAATAGTAATTAAAGGAATACTATTAATGAAACATGTATCTCTAATAAGTCGGTCCTCGCTAGCAGTCTGAGTTCCTGCCAATGCAAACATTTTTCCCATCCGAGCTTTCTTTGGCTTCTGACACTTGCTACCAATGTGTCCCTCTTCACCGCAATTAAAACATACTACCTCTTTATGCTTACAATCATTTGTTGTATGTCTAACCTTGCCACATTGAAAAACATCTCTTAACTTCAGCAATAGAAATATTGCTCTTGTGACCAGCTTGTCCACACTTATAACAAACAATACTAGTAGGAGCATCTCCCCCACTAGTTCTCTGTCCTGAAGCAGTCTTCTGCTTACCCTTACCCGTCGCAACATCATAAGACTTGCCACGATTTTGTTGGTGCTTACCTCTTCTATCATTCACAATCTTGTAATGAGCATTGATATCTTCCTCGAAGATCCTACAACTATCAACCAGATCAGAAAACACTCGAATCTCCTGGCATCCCACAACCTTCTTAGCCTCGGAGCGCAGTCTATTCTCAAACTTGATGCACTTAGAGAATTCTTCTCCAGCTCCACCATAATATGGATAAAACTTTGACAATTCAGTGAAGTTCGCAGCATAGTCAGTCACTGACATATTTCCTTGCTTCAGCTCAAGGAATTCAACTTCTTTCTAACCAAGAACATCTTCAGGGTAGTACTTTCTCATAAACTCTTTACGGAAAACAGCCCTAGTGACTTCCTCACCTAAAGCTTCCAATCTTGCACGAGTGTCTAACCACCAGTCATCAGCTTCAAGCGCTAACATATGTGTACCATAGCGAACCTTTTGCGTTACCGTACAATCCATCACTATGAAAGTAGGAGGATTCTCCCTTTCAATCTCCTTCAACCATTCCAATGCTTCATCAGGGGCATACTTACCCTTGAAAGTAGGAGGATTCTCCCTCTAAAAAGTCGCCAAAGTACGAGATCCCTCATTCTCGCCAACATTAGGTAGGTTCTGCATAACCTGAGCCATTACTTGCATTGCTGCAGCCATACCAGCGTCATTTCTTCCAGCCATCACACTTAGCACCACAATAAGAACAAAGATCAGCACAAAATAACAATATTCAATTGCTAGACAACAAAGACTCGACACTTGGCCGAACAGACCGACCTGCTCTGATACCACTAAAGTAACACCCCATTCTACCCGCAATTAATTATAAATAAATCAGAGTTCAACAAAAATGGGGTATCACATTTTCTTCTGTTAAATCATACATCACGAATACATCAAGTAATAAATCAAGTCTTTATTATGCAGCGGAAAACATTAAAGTCATAAACATTTCATCTTTCAAATTTAACTTCATAAATAACTGATCAAAATCTGAAACATCTTCTTAAACAAAACATCTTTAAATCAAATAAAACAAAACAAAAGCTTAACTAAAATCAAGCATTCGCTAATCCCCCCAAAGTGTTATATATCAGAGAGACCACGACTCGACCATCTACGAACTCTTCGCTACTCAGGATCACCTGCACGTTACCATTCAAGATGATGTAACCTTCAACAGAAAAGGGTGAGATATCGACAATTATAAACAGGATACAATAATTAACATATATGCTAAAGTTATTCAATCACCCACTCACATCACAATCATCACAAACATCATATCATCATACATCATAATATCTAAAACAAATCATCCAAATATGCATCTCAAATGTGACTCAACAATGCATGCATGTGGTACCATTCAGAGTGAACTCCCATCTCAAAAATTCATGCCATTTAGGTGGGCATCATCAAGAGATAAGTCTTCATCTTAAATATCGTGGGTGCCAATCCAGGCCATCTTAATAATGCACATGTATGCGAGATGAGAAATGGCATACAACAAAATCACACATCATAACATCGTTCATACGCATCGTCTTAATTCATCGCGAGGTTACATCATCTTAAATCATCTTATCATCAAACATCATTCATCTCAAACACAACAAATCATCATCAAAATAATCTAATAAAATAAATTAATTAAATCGGGGTGTTACAACGCACATATGCGTATTAACAAACAGAAACAACAAATTATATAATAAAACTCCAGTGAAAAACTAGGCTAGCCAATCGTGCAACACCACGTCATTATCTTCAACCTTGGGCCTGCATATTTTTGCTACGATTTTGCTTCCAATTTGCTACGGTATTTTTCATAGCAAATTAACCCAAAATTCAAACATAAAAAAACACAAGTTTTAACAAATTAAAACCATTCATTCCTACTAAATCGACCCATAGGAATTCAATGGTGCGGTTTGTTTGGCCTGAAAGTGCTTGGATTATGAGTTTTGATTAATGGACGCTTTATGCCCTAGCCATGGTGACTTACGATTCCTGCATGGAAGCTCAATAAAAATGCATCAAAACAAATCTACCAAGTCATATGAACATGAATATGAACAAGAAATACACTATAATATCATAAAATATAAGATTGGAAAAGAATAAAAGTGGTATGCGGCCATGTTCATGGAGGGTATGCTTCACGTGTCCTCAACCTTCACTAATGATTGGGATAGCCTCCTAGAAGTTTCTTGGTGATGATTGGATGTGAAAGGGAGGCTGAAACTCACAACAACAAAAATTTGTGACTTGCCCTAATTTCCACCTTTTCATTGAAGCTTCTCTAAGGTTTATGTAGCATGAAAATCGTCCCCTTATCATCTAAATATGATAGGTATATATAGAGAGGGTGTAATTTAGGTCAAGAGTTGGGCTTGGATCATAGATATTTGATTTGATTTGGAATTAAGTTTAAAACTTTCTATTTTAGTGAAATATTTGATATTATGACCTTCTCCTTTGGTGTGCACGAATTTGGATCTATATTATGATCATAAATATCAAAATCTGATCCCAAAATAATCATAAGATCAAATATTTGATTTTTCAATATTTATTCTAATTAAAAATGAATTTAAATAAATTAAATCCAATAAAATATAAAATAAACATAAAAAATCAGAATATATGACTTATGGGTCGTGGATTGTCTCATGATTAAGTTTGGGTTAGAAAAATATGGGCCCATTTGGCAAAACTTAAGTTTTGGTCATTATTTGCCTTATACACCTCAAATTTGCCAAACTTCAACAATACATAACACTATCAGTTTTTATCTCATGGATATGTTCTTGGACTTTTTAGAAATCTTAGTGTGTCCTTTAACTACTCCTTTTAGTCCCATGTCCATTTGATCTTTCATGTTCAAGTTATGAGCTTTTGAAAAAGTTGACTTTTTGTTGACCTTTTAAAGGACCTGTAATGTCTTGACTCATATCCCTCAAATGAAGCATTTTTGGCATTGTCTTGTGATACACAAATTTGTAGGGAATTGAATTTCATTTAAAATGAGCTTTGGATGGTAATATTTTGATGGAGCATGTGAAAGTTATGGCTGGTCAAAGTACATTTGATGAATTTGAGGTTTCCTTGATGTATCATTATCAACCCTTGATCAAATGATTAGTATTACTTAATAATCTTGATATTGACCAAAAACCTTGAAGTTTGACTGTATGTTGACCACAGTTGACTTTTTGATCAAGTTAACTGATTTTTTACTATCTGAGCATCTGACTGACCAAACTTGTTGGGCAAGTCTTGAAACTTGACATGGGGATACTTTGAAGTATATGGGATACCATGAAGTCCACTTGAGACTTTGGAAGTCCAATTTACCTTTGGAAACCCAAAACCCTAATTTAAGATCCATTGCTTAGGAAGAGGCTTTGTCTGATAAAACCTTGAATCCATTTGAGCAATTGAGAATCTTGTGACTATTAGGAGACCTCTTGAGTCATATTTTCTTGACGATTTGAGGGAAAATTTTGGGGTACAACAACCATCAAAACAAATTTTTTAAATCTTGATACATCTTTGTAGCTCTTGGATGAATACTCAACTTATTTCTATGTCTTTCCTCAAGAATCACTTTCTTCATCTCCACATTATCAGGAATTCAAATTCGATCATAGAATCTCAACACACCTTACGCATCCAACTTAAGATCACCATTGTCGGACTGATCGATTCCTACCATCGAATCTACCAACTTCACATCTAACTTCTGAGCTTCTCTGATACTGTCTAGAAAATCATTGTTAATCTTCAACATTCCAACATAACACTCTTCGGTGTCACTTCGTAAACTAAACTCATATCCCTGAACTATTTAATTAGTTGCAACTCTTTAACCATCATCGCCGACATATGTAATGTTTTACGACTTAAAGCATCATATTCAACTCCTTTTGATCAAACAAATACTTTAAACTCTTATGGTCACTAAACACTTGAAACCTAGAGCCTTAAAGATAATGTCTCCAAATCTTCAGCACAAAAATAACTGCAGCAAGTTCTAAATCATGCGTAGGATAGTTCTTTTCATGAGTTCTCAACTGCCTTGATGCATAAGCAACCACCTTATTATTCTTATAAGCACACCTCCTAAACCCATCATAGAAGCATCACAATATACCACAAACGATTCTCCTGAATTTGGTAATGTCAAAACCGAAGCCGACATCAACCTCTTCTTAAATTCAGTAAAACTTACTTCGCATTGAATGTCCCACACTAAAGCTTTACTTTTGCAAGTCAACTTAGTTAACGGAAGTGCCAACTTAGAAAAACCTTCGATAAACCTTCTATAATAACTAGCTAGACCCAAAAAGCTTCTAATCTCAGTAACCGACTTTGGAGTTTCCCACTGCAACACATCATCCACTTTAGATGGATCCACAACAATGCCACTACCTAAAATGACATGCCCAAGAAAACTAGCTTCCTTCAACCAAAACTCACACTTAGACAAATTTAAATACAAATTCTTCTCTTTCAAAACTTGCAATTGATGACACTGAATTTTACCGTATTTTTGACTCTGATTTCGCATGCATTCTAAGTCCTTTAGTGTCATTTTGTTATGTTATTACTATGTTTTCCTTTGTTTTCAGGTTTTTAGTTTAATCGGAGCCTCGAGCGAGAAAAGGAGCGAGAAAAGGAGCTAAAAAGAGCTAGAATCAAGAAAATCAACATTTTGTGCTTGTGTCACCCACTATGGAGGCCGCCATAGGGTAGGTCGTAAGTTGGATAAGGCTAAACTGCTGACAACTTCCACGTCTCCCACTTCTTTCCATAAGGGATCATGTGGCGGGTGCCATGAGGTGATGGCGGGCGCCACCCTCACATTTTGGTTTCCCTCCCAAAAGAAGTTGGGGGCACTTCAGTCTTTCCTCTCTTATTCCTCAGCCTATAAATAGAAGGCCTTTAGTTCATTTCCCTGCATCCAAACTTAGTTATCTTAAACATATATCAATTGTAAAAGTAGTAATCGCTTCACATCGAAGTGTTACTGCAATCGAGTGATCGAGTCTGTATGTGTTTGTGAGATTAAGTCTTGGAGCACTTTGGAAGGAAGTTAATCATGCCTCCATTTTATTTCTAGTTCATATTTTATTCAACCCTCCAAATAGATCATGTTTTCATTGCTTTAACTTTTGTCTATTTATTTCCCGCACTTTTTTACTTTCCTTTATTTCCTACACTCGCGCTTTACTTAATTTATTTCCCACACTGCTTTACTTTCCTTTATTTCTTGCACTCGCGCTTTACTTAATTTATTTCCCGCACTACTTTACTTTCCTTTATTTCTTGCATTGCACTACTTTCCTTTATTTCCCGCACTCGCACTAAATACCTTTTATGAAAAATATTAAAATGAACTTTTACTTTACCATGTCTAGCTAATTTTATAAAGGTTAGAATGTAAGGATCATAATTGAACCGATAACCTGTACAATTGTTTGTAGAATCACTTAAGGGCTATTTTAACTTTCAATATAAAAGTTCCCATTTTTTAAAGTTCCGTTGGGTAAGATCAAAAGTCGTACGACGTCTATTTAAACTTAATTGTTTTTAACTATTTCAAAAACAACGAAAGCGCTTTGTTTAGTTCATTAGGAGTTTTTAATTCAAAAATAAAGGAATTTTAAAATTATTTTCGGATGTGTTAATAAGTTTAGAGTCTGGTTCATAAGAACCTCTTTTTGTTAGAAAATCCAGGTCAAAATACTTTTCAACTTAGTTAAGATACTACATTTCTTAAAATTAGGTTTACTACTCTAACGCAATGCGCGCCTTTTTATCTGTGACAATAAGAGGGTTTTGTTAGGGAGTACAACTCATTTCTGATTATGCGAAAGAGACATTTCCCGTTAAATTGGTTCTTCTCAAAGTAGAAAATATTGCCCATAAGTAGTTCTATTAGCAAGTACCTGATTATCAATTGATTATGTGAATTGCATTCGAACCTGTCTTTATCAATTAATTTAAATTTATTACTTTATTTACCATTGTGCACTCCTTAAAACTACTATTTTCATTTGCCTTAGATACACACTTTAACAATAGATAACGATAGATTGACATTTGGTTTATGTGGAATCGACAATCTTTTATATTACTCTGACGCGTTCGTACACTTGCGGAAAACACGCATAATGTTTTTGGCACCGTTTCCAGGGACCAATTTCGTCAAATTTCGTACCCTGATGTTATACCGTTTAAACTAAGGTTATTACCTACCGTTCAATGCGAAATACTCGCAGTACCGGAAGCTTAGAAGACCCTCTAGCTGAACCTGAACGTTACGCTCGCACACGTTTATTTTTCCATAAAATTAGGAGAGCTATGGCCGAAGATCAAAATCAAAGTCCTCTTAAGGATTTCGCCCAACCATTCAACGAGGAACCTAGTTCTAGTATAGTAAACCCATCCATCCCAGCTAATAACTTTGAACTTAAACCATCCCTACTGCAACTAGTACAACAGAGACAATTCGTAGCAGGTCTTGCTACCGAGAACCCAAGTCAACATTTAAAAAATTTTCTCCATCTAGCAGACATCTTTAAAACTAATGGAGCCCCTCCTGAGGCGATCCGCTTAAGATTATTTCCTTTTTCCCTCAGAGATAAGGCCCTATCATCGTTAGATTCCTTTCCACCCAATTCCATAACAACTTGGGAAGACCTTAGAAAAGTATTCCTTGCTAGATATTTTCCCCCGAGTAAGACCGTTGTTCTTCGAAACTAGATAACAAAATTTACCCAAAACCAAGGAGAATCGTTGGTCGAAGCCTGAGAGAGATATAAGGAGCTATTAAGATCATGCCCACATCATGGTTTAGAAAATTGGTTAATCATTCAAACCTTCTATAATGGACTTCACTATAACACTAAGATGACCATCGACGCCGCCGCAGGTGGCGCACTGATGAACAAACCTTACCCTGAAGCTAGTGCCCTTATCAAAGATATGGCCCAAAACCATCAATCATGGGGAGTAGAACGAGCAATGGTGGAAAAGAAGGAAGCCCAAGGAGGAATACATGAGTTAAGCTCTATAGACATGATGCAAGCTAAAATGGACGCGTTTTCCCTTAGAGTTGAGCATATGTGTATAACCCTGAATACTGCAGCTGCAGTTTCGTTAGATTGTGAGATATGTGGGACACAAGGACACGAATCCACAAAATGTAGTATGTTAAATGAGACCAGCTCTGAACAAGTGAACTACACACAAGGGAACCCATTTTCAAACACCTACAACCCATGATGGAGGAATCACCCAAACTTCTCCTATAAAAATAATAACCCTATCCAAAATACCGCACCTCCGAGACAACAAGGTTACCAAGCCCTGAGATTAAATCAACCTATGCAACCTGTGCCCCCAAAACCGAGCCTTGAAAAAAATGTGGAAAATTTAATCACTGCTCAAACACAACAAAACAATGAGTTCATGAACCAAAATGTTCATGTTAACGAACTAATTACCCATAAGGAACCAAGGTTGACCAAATAATCACTCAGAATAAGATGTTTGAAACCCATATCTCTCAGGTAGCTTTAAACCAAGCCCCTCAGACCACAGCTAGAGGACAATTCCCCGGACAACCTCAACGGAACCTGAAAGGACAAGAAAATACCATTACTCTACGAAGTGGGACCGCTTATGAGGAACCCTTTAACCCAAGAATGGGTGAACCCAAAACTTCTAAAAGAGATGAAGAGAAGGAACCAAAGGAATCTGGAAAATAGGGAAATAAAGAAAAAGGAGAAGAACGTAAAGACAAAACTTATGTACCACCCCCTCCATACAAACCACCAATACCATACCCGCAAAGACTAAAACAGACCCAGATCAATAACCAGTATCAGAAATTCATTAAGGTTATAGAAAAACTTCACGTAGAAATCCCTTTTACAGAAGTCATCACTCAAATACCTTCTTACGCAAAGTTTCTCAAAGATATCCTTACCAACAAACGTAGACTCGACGATCCGAAACCCTTGGAATGTAATTCTATTGCCGAGAATAAGTTAGTCAAAAAGGATAAACATCCCAGAAATTTTTCCATTCCTTGTATTTCGGGGAGTCATGTCATCGAAAAAGCCTTTCTAGACTTAAGAGCTAGTGTGAGCTTAATGCCTTTAGCAGTTTGTGAAAGGTTAAACTTAGGAGAATTACAACCTACTAAGATGTCACTTCAATTAGTCGATAGATCCGTTAAATACCCTATAGGCAAACTTGAAGACGTCCCTGTTAGGATAGGTCAGCTGTTTATCCCTACTGACTTTGTTGTCATGGACATTTAAGAAGATGGCAACATACAATCCTCCTAGGTAGACCGTTCTTATCGACTGCTGGAGCCATAATAGATGTCAAAAAAGGAAAATTAACCTTTGAGGTAGGTGACGAGAAGATAGAATTCATACTTTCAAAATTTCTTATGGCACCTGTAATAGGAGATGCATGTTATGCCATAGATATCATTGATGAATGCGTTAGGGAATTAGAATAAGAAGAAGTCACTGAAACAATTAAGTTGCCATCAACTCTTATTTTGGAAGATGATGATTTTAGAAAACCCTATATTGATGATAACCTTCGCGAATGTTTATCCCTTACCCCGGATCTTATGCCTTGCCCCAGTAAACCAACCGTAAAACTTAAGGAACTACCAAAGAACCTGAGATATGAGTTTCTTGATGAAGAAATGAATCGTCCAGTTATAGTCAGTGCTACCTTGAGTCAAGAGGAAAGAGACCAATTGTTAGATATTTTATGAAGGTATCCCTCAACCTTAGGATATAAGATCTTTGATCTAAAAGGCATAAGACCATCCATATGCATGCATCGGAATTTGCTCGAAGAAGATTCAAAACCCTCCAGAGAACATGAGAGAAGAATATACCCTATGATGAGTAATGTAGTTAAGAACGAAGTTCCTTAGTTACTAGAGGCAGGTATAATATATTAGATCTCAAACAGTAAATGGGTGATCCCTTTGCATGTAATACCTAAAAAGGGAGGCATCATAGTGGTGCAAAACGAGAAAGGCGAACATGTAGCAAAAAGGATAGAAGGAGGATGGCGTATGTGCATAGACTATAGAAAATTGAATAAAGCAACCAGGAAGGATCGTTTCCCTTTACTGTTCATAGACCAGATGTTGGAGCGCCTAACCAGACACTCTTACTTTTGTTATCTATATGGATATTAAAGATTCTTCCAAATACCTATTCACCCCGAAGATCAAGAGAAAACTACCTTTACACGCCCTGTTAGAACTTTTGCCTATAGACGAATGCCTTTTAGACTCTATAATACCGATTCTACCAACATTTTATCTAGGACTTCTCTAAAATAACAAAACCCTTAATTGGCCTTTTAATGAAAGATGCTGAATTCATCTTTGATGAAAAATGTAGCGAAGCGTTTAATCTTTTGAAGCAAGCTTTGATTTCAACACCTATTATGAAACCCCCTGATTGGTCAGAACCATTTGAGATAATGTGTGACGCTAGTGACTATGTTGTTGGAGTCGTTCTAGGTCAGAGGAAAGATAAAATATTACACGTAATTTATTATGCCAGTAGAACCCTAGACGCTGCCCAACTCAACTACATAACAACTGTAGATGTTAAGAATTGGCAGAATTTTTGACAAACAAGAAGTTATGAACTTAGTTCAGGATGTCACACCAGATGTTATGACATTGACAAACAAAGTAAAAGTTAATGAACTTAGTTCAAGACATCAGGATGTCACACCAGATGTTGTGACATCGTAAACCTGCTATCTGACTTAAATGATGCGTAACAGAAGTGAGTAAATTCAGGAGAAATTATCTGGAATTAATTATAAAAAGATAAGCACTCCAAGGCGCATCTTTAGGAAGCTTAGTTATCTGGTTTCAGTGTAACAGAATAACTAACTCACCTTGATTCAAGGAGAGAACAAACTAACTCAACCTAATTCAAGGAGATGACTGTGGGATTTATCAAAGTCTGGATAATTTGCAAAAAGCCCACAAACCACGCATCTATTTAAGGAACTGAAACACTCAAGAAAAAAGCACAAATTTTAGAAGACTGTAAAGGGTGTTTGTGAAGCTGGTTCTTTTAAGCAGGTTTTAATTGTTTGTCACTATATGAGCTTTTAAGCAAAAAGTGATTTGTGTCTTGATTGAAACTTTTAAGTAAGATCAAGCTGTTGTGTTTGAAGTGTGACTTCAATTTTATTAATCATTGTAAAGATCACTATGTGATTGAGGGGGAGTGAGTAGGTACTCATATCTAAGTTGAGTCTTAGGTAGAAATTTCCTTGGGTAGATATTAAGTGAAGGATTAAACTGGTTGATTTATCTCCATAATTAATATTATTTATATTGGATTTCCTTCCTGGCTTGGTAGCCCCCAGATGTAAGTGTGGAGATACACTGAATTGGGTTAACAATTTCATGTGTTATTTAATTTACCAGCTCATTAAGTTTTGTTTAAGATTTCAAGTGTTTAAACATCTGGTTCGACATCACGTATCTGATCCCAGAATTTCAATTGGCATCAGAGCAGGCACCCTACCTGTATATCTGGGAGAGATCTAGGGACTGCAAATTTTGGGAACATGGACAGAGATGTAGGATCTGTGAATCGACCACCTACATTGGATGGATCCAACTATTATTACTGGAAGCCAAGAATGGTAGCATTCTTGAAATCTCTTGATAGCGGGGCTTGGAAAGCAGCTAACAAAGGATGGGAGCACCCTGTCAAAGACAATAAGGATGGGGCAAAAGTGATGAAGCCTGAAGAAGAGTGGAGCAAGGAGGAAGAAGAGTCAGCACTTGGAAATTCCAAAGCCTTAAATGCCCTTTTCAATGGCATTGACAGGAACATATTTAGGCTTATGCATCACTGTGAGCTAGCCAAGGATGTTTGGGACACTCTCAAAACTACTTACGAAGGAACATCAAAGGTGAAGATGTCAAGACTTCAACTTCTCACCACCAAGTTTGAGAACTTGAGGATGAAGGAAGATGAGACCATTCATGAGTTTTACATGAACATCCTGGAGATTGCTAATACTTCTGGTGCCTTGGGAGAGAAGATGAGTGATGAAATGTTGGTAAGGAAGATTCTCAGATCACTGCCAAAGAGGTTTGACATGAAAGTTACTGCCATAGAAGAAGCTCAAGACATCTGCACAATGAAGGTTGAGGAGCTCATTGGTTCCCTTCAAACCTTTGAGATGGGAATGAATGATACAATTGTGAAGAAAAACAAAAGAATAACCCTGGTCTCAAACACTGATAAAGAAGAAGAAAGTCATGAAGCAGGCTCTGAGGACAACTTATTAGAACCAATTGCTATGCTTGGAAGACAATTTAACAAAATTCTCAAAAGAATAGACAGCAGTCCAAGACCAAGTGGAAGAAACTCAACCTCTGAGAATAAAAGACCTTATGACTCTAATAGAAGGTCAAACTATGATGAAAAGACTAACCAAGGAAAAGGGATCCAATGTCATGGATGTGAAGGATATGGACACATTAGAAGTGAATGCCCAACCTATCTAAAGAAGCAAAAGAAAGGTCTCTCTGTGTCCTGGTCAGATGAAGACTCTGGTAGTGAGTCAGAAGAAGAATCTGCAAAACACACCACTGCTCTAGCTGGAGTATGTGAAACTGAAGGGGGATCTAGTGATGAGGAGCTGACATTTGAAGAGCTTGAAGCATCTTACAGGATGCTGTGTAAAAGGAGCACTGAAGTATGCATGGAAAGTAAACAGCAGAAGAAGCAGATTGAGGAATTAAAGGCTGAAAAGGCAAGTCATCTAGAGATCATTGACACTTTGAAAAGTGAAGTCAGCCTACTCAACTCCAAAAGGGAGCATATGTCCAAATCTGTCAGAATGCTAAACAGTGGCTCAAACACACTGGATGCCATTCTCAACAACAACAAACACTCAGGGGATAGGACTGGGCTGGGATTTAATAAAGCTCAAAACTTTGAGGCTAGCACCAGCCAAACAACTCTAAATCCCATGAAGTCAAACAAGATGTTCAAGTAGATGTCTCAACATCATGACAAGAACATGATGAAAAAGAAATATCAAAGATGGAGATGCCATCACTGTGGAAGGTTTGGTCACGTCAAACCTTTTTGCTACAAATTGCATGGATACCCAAATCAGAGTTCCCAACACCTTCCTAAGCAGAAGACAGAGGTCACCAAGAAAATCTGGATACCTAAAGCTAGTATTTATACTGATCAAAGCTACCAGTACATGCCTAAGAACAAGTTCAACAAGCAACCTTGGAACTCTAGAGATGGACACTACACAGGGCAGATGCACCAAAGGAAACCTCACAACAGGCAAAAATGGTCCAAGTAGGTTGTTGCCTCTATAACACACACATCTCTCAAAGTATCTGCTAAGGAAGACTGGTATTTTGAAAGTGGCTTCTCAAGGCACATGACTGGACTGAAGAATATGCTGGTAGACTTAAAGTCACACTCATCCAGCTATGTAACCTTTGGAGATGGAGCAAAGGGGGAAATCAAGAGAGTTGGGACCCTGGACTGCTCAAGTGTACCAAGTCTAGATGGTGTGCTGTTGGTAAAAGGATTAACTTCTAACTTGATCAAGTCAGTTATGTGACCAAGGTTACAGTGTCAACTTCACCAAAACTGAGTGCATAGTTTCTGATAAAGAACAAAAAGTTGTCATGAGAGGAGCCAGATCAAAAGACAACTGCTATATGTGGGAACCCCAATATTTCAGCCTCACATCTACTTGTTCCTTAGCCAAAGAAGAAGAAGTGAAGCTGTGGCATCAAAGACTGGGTCATCTCCATCTCAGAGGAATAAAGAAGATCATATCTATGGAGGCTGTAAGAGGGATCCCAAGACTTAAGATTGATGAAAGTAAAGTGTGTGGTGAATTTCAAATAGGCAAGCAAACCAAGATGTCACACCTAAAGCTCCAACATCTGACAACTTCCAAAGTCTTGGAATTATTGCATATGGACCTTATGAGACCAATGCAGGTAGAGAGTCTTGGTGGAAAAAGATATGCCTATGTGGTTGTTGATGACTTCTCAAGATATACCTGGATAAGTTTCATCAAAGAAAAGTTTGATGTGTTTGATGTATTTAAAGATTTGTGCCATAGACTCAAAAGAGAAAAAGCAAATTGTGTGGTCAGAATAAGAAGTGATCATGGAAAGGAGTTTGAGAATAAAAAATTCTCAGACTTCTGTTCTTCAGAAGGGATCAATCATGAGTATTCTTCTCCTATCACCCCTCAACAGAATGGGATTGTTGAAAGGAAAAACAGAACTATTCAGGAGTCAACTAGAGCCATGATTCATGCCAAGAAGTTACCCCTGTACTTTTGGGCTAAAGCTATGAACACAACATACTACATTCACAATAGAGTCACACTAAGAAAGGGAACTTTATCCACCACCTATGAAGTCTGGAAGGGTAGAAAACCTACAGTCAAGTACTTTCATGTATTTGGAAGTAAGTGCTACATTCTGGTTGATAGGGATCAAAGAAGGAAGATGGATCCTAAGAGTGATGAAGGGATATTTCTTGGATACTCCATAAATAGCAGAGCTTACAGAGTATTTAACTCCAGAACCAAGGTTATAATGGAGTCAATAAATGTGATTATTGATGATGCCTATGCAAAGACAGATGTTGCTGATGATGTTGGAACATCTGCTGACAATCAAACTGAAGTTAAAACAGAAAGTGATAATCTTGACTTCACTTTAACTGAGGCAAGGTCAGAGCAATCCAACAAACCTCCCTCCATCAAAATCTAGAAAGATCATCCTAAAGATCTGATAATTGGTGATCCCAACAGTGGTGTCATCACTAGATCAAGAGAGATGTTTTCAGGCTCCTGCTTTGTTTCAAAGAGAGAACCTAAGAACATCAAGGAAGCTCTGAATGATGAGTACTGGATCTCTGCTATGCAGGAAGAATTAGGCCAGTTTACAAGGAATGAAGTATGGGATCTTGTTCCTAGGCCTGATGACATTAATGTAATTGGCACTAAGTGGGTGTACAAAAACAAGTCTAATGAGCAGGGAGTAGTTACAAAAAACAAGGCTAGGCTTGTAGCTCAAGGATATACACAAATTGAGGGAGTAGATTTTGATGTAACCTTTGCACCAGTAGCAAGGCTTGAATCAATCAGACTACTCCTAAGAATTGCTTGCATCCTAAAGTTCAAACTATTTCAGATGGATGTTAAAAGTGCCTTTCTAAATGGGTACCTTAATGAGGAAGTATATGTGGAGCAACTAAAGGGATTTGTTGATCCAAGCTGTCCAGACCATGTATATAAGCTGAGGAAGGCTTTATATGGTCTAAAGCAAGCTCCCAGAGCATGGTATGAAAGACTGACCACCTTTCTCACTAAACATGGATACAGGAAAGGAGGAATAGACAAAACCCTGTTTGTAAGGGATGAAGAGGTAAAGGTTATGATTTCTCAGATATATGTGGATGACATAGTGTTTGGTGGGATGTCAGACAAGATGGTTAAACATTTTGTGACTCAAATGGAGTCTGAGTTTGAAATGAGCCTAGTGGGAGAACTAACTTACTTCCTTGGACTACAAATCAAACAGATGGAGGACTCCATGTTCATATCCCAAAGCAAGTATGCAAAGAACATTGTCAAGAAGTTTGGGATGGACAATGCAAGTCACAAGAGAACACCTGCCCCCACTCATTTAAAATTGACAAAGGACGACAAAGGTGAGAGTGTGGACCAAAGCTTGTACAGAAGCATGATTGGAAGTCTACTATATCTTACAGCTAGCAGACCAGATATAGCTTTTGTAGTAGGTGTGTGTGCAAGGTACAAGCTGAACCAAAAGTGAGCCGTCTAAACCAGGTTAAGAGGATCTTGAAATATGTAAATGGTACTTGTGACTATGGCATAATGTATTCTCATGGTTGTGAACCAATTCTCACTGGATTTGTGATGTTGACTGGGCTGGAAGTACTGATGATAGAAAGAGTACATAAGGAGGATGCTTCTTTCTAGGGAACAATTTAATTTCTTGGTTTAGTAAGAAACAAAATTGTGTGTCCTTATCCACTGCTGAAGCTGAATATATTGCAGCTGGTAGCAGTTGTTCACAGCTGGTATGGATGAAACAAATGCTCACAGAATACAATGTCCCACAAGATGTCATGACATTGTACTGTGACAATTTAAGTGCTATTAACATCTCCAAAAATCCTATCCAACACAGTAGAACTAAGCACATAGATATCAGACATCACTTCATCAGAGACCTTGTGGAAGAGAAGGTGATCACATTAGAGCATGTAGCCACAGAGCTGCAATTAGCTGACATATTTACTAAGGCTTTGGATGCTACCCAATTTGAAAACCTAAGGGGTAAATTGGGAATATGCATATGTGAAATATAGCAGTTATGGAGAAGTGTCGGCATGTCTCATGACATCGTGTGGCATAATCACCAGATGGCAGCACTAGTCTGGGCAATAACTGTTTGTATTCAAATCTTAAAAATTCCAATAACAACGAATTCTATAAATGTACAAACGTGCTTTCAACTCCTCACATCCTCATTATCTCCACTAAACGTTTTGCATGCTATAGTTGAATCTCTACACTCATCCAAATCTATCAAACCTTTACACATTTCCACTACAATCGAAAAAATGTCTCAACATCAAAACCCTAACTCCATTGATGAGGGTCTCAATCAAGAAGATGTGGTGAACGCAACTCCAATATCTATAGTATCAATGGATGCTACTCCTATAAATGAGATCAGAGGAAGCATTCCTATTGCTCAAAAACCCAGGACTCCCCATGCAAGAAGAGCTAAGGAGCTAGTTTTCAGCAAAAGCAAGGGAACTCATTCATCTTCCAGCACCCCAAAGCTTCTGCTTATGTGGACGCATCCATCAAACAGCTTGTAAACATGATCCTTGTTGAACAAAGAGTTGTGCCTGGGGTGTCTGTTCCCCTAAAAAGTATGCCTGCTCCACAAGAAGAACCAAGCAACCAAGCTGAAGAGGACATACTTGCTCCACAAGATGTCCCAAGAAATGTTGAAACACCTGAGGGCCAGGACAAAGCCCCAAGTGATGATGATAAAGCTACTGATGATCAAGCTCCTAATGATAAAGCTGTTGAGAAAGAGGCTTCCCAACCTCCACCTGTTGAAAACCTAGATGATGACTCTGACACAGAGATCATAGCATATGTTAATCCTAGCATAGCCAAGAGGCTTAGGGCTAGGAAGGAGAAGAAGCCAGCTTCTCATGCAACTCCTGAGAAGAGACAGTTAACTCCCAAGAAGGACAAGGTCAAAGTTTCCTTTGGACCTACAAAGCAATGGAGTAAGGTAAGCACCCAGAAGAGGAAGGCTACAACTCCATCTGACTCTGATGTTGAGGAGGATGTTCCAACATCCCAACCCAGGAAGAAGCCAGCACCTCCTAGGACTGCCACTGATGTTCCTGAAGCACCCCTGGACAATGTGTCCTTCCACCATGTCTCCAGTGTAAGCAAGTGGAAGTATGTCTATCAAAGAAGGGTGGCCTTGGAAAGAGAGCTGGGTAGCAATGCCCTGGAATGCACTGAGGTAATAGATTTAATCTACAATGCTGGCTTATTCAAAACTGCCTCCAACTTTTCCCCTTGCTATGAACTACTGGTAAAAGAATTCATAGTAAATTTACAAGAGGGGTGTGCTGATGGGAAATCTGAGGATTTCAGGAAGGTATATGTGAGGGGCAGATGTGTAGATTTCTCTCCTAGGGTGATAAATCAGTACCTGGGGAGAGAATCAGATGGGCCAAATGAGCTTGGCAAGACTGACAACCAAGTCTGCAAAATCATCACAGCCAACCAGGTCAAGTCATGGCCAGTCAAAGGCAAACTATCTGTCAGCTTGTTAACCAGAAAGTATGCTATGCTGCACAGGATTGGAACAGTCAACTGGGTCCCCACCAACCACACCTCATATATAGCTACTGGGCTTGGAAGGTTTATCTGTGCTGTAGGCACCCAAACCAAGTTGGACTATGGGGCATATATCTTTGATCAAACTCTAAAGCATGCAGGAACCTCAGCAATCAAGCTTCCAATAGCCTTCCCCTCACTGCTTTGTGGAATAATTCTCAACAAATATCCAGGCATCCTTACTGACAAGGACTCTATTTGTAAGAGGGAGAGTCCACTGTCCTTTCACTACAAACTGTTTCTGAGCCATCATGTTGCAGATGTTGAAGCTCCAAGTGGGACATCTGCTGGACCATCTAATGTCAAGACTCCTATATCCAAGGCAGCCCTAATTGCAGAGCTCAAGAAAACTTGCAAAGAGCTGGATGAAAGGAAGAAAAATCTTGAGAGCATAATTCAAAGGCTGGAGCTGGAAGAGGTTGCTAAGAATGTTGATGAATCTGATGCTGAGTCTGAGGATGCAGAAGATACAGAATATACTGAGTCTGAGTGTAGCTGTGTGTGGTGGAAAATGTTGTGTCTGTTTAGCTTTGTATTTCTGAATGTTTTTTTTCTGTTTCTGTTTCTGTAATGGTTGGCCCCTAATTTCTGTCTAACAAGGGGGAGAAGTGTACTGAACAATGCCTGTTGCTGTTAATGCATGTTTGATGAACAATGCTGATGTTAATTTCTATCTTCTGAACTAAGTTATTTTTGAATGCTCATTGGTATATCAAAGTCTGTTGAACAAGTCATAGCAGTATACATACAGGTTTGAGGGGGAGCAAATTATTAGCTCTCACATGATTTAACAGAACTCCGCTGCTCTCTGACAAAACCAGAAGATTGTGTTAGCCAAAAATTAGCCAAAAGGGGAGTTTGTAGATGTTAAGAATTGGCAGAATTTTTGACAAACAAGAAGTTATGAACTTAGTTCAGGATGTCACACCAGATGTTGTGACATTTACAAACAAAGTAAAAGTTAATGAACTTAGTTCAAGACATCAGGATGTCACACCAGATGTTGTGACATCGTAAACCTGCTATTTGACTTAAATGATGCGTAACAGAGGTGAGTAAATTCAGGAGAAATTATCTGGAATTAATTATAAAAAGATAAGCACTCCAAGGCGCATCTTTAGGAAGCTTAGTTATCTGGTTTCAGTGTAACAGAATAACTAACTCACCTTGATTCAAGGAGAGAACAAACTAACTCAACCTAATTCAAGGAGATGACTGTGGGATTTATCAAAGTCTGGATAATTTGCAAAAAGCCCACAAACCAAGCATCTATTTAAGGAACTGAAACACTCAAGAAAAAAGAACAAATTTTAGAAGACTGTAAAGGGTGTTTGTGAAGCTGGTTATTTTAAGCAGGTTTTAATTGTTTGTCACTTTATGAGCTTTTAAGCAAAAAGTGAATTGTGTCTTGATTGAAACTTTTAAGTAAGATCAAGCTGTTTTGTTTGAAGTGTGACTTCAATTTTATTAATCATTGTAAAGATCACTGTGTGATTGAGGGGGAGTGAGTAGGTACTCATATCTAAGTTGAGTCTTAGGTAGAAATTGCCTTGGGTAGATATTAAGTGAAGGATTAAACTGGTTGGTTTAACTCCATAATTAATATTACTTATATTGGATTTCCTTCCTGGCTTGGTAGCCCCCAGATGTAAGTGTGGAGATACACTGAACTGGGTTAACAATTTCCTGTGTTATTTAATTTACCAGCTCATTAAGTTTTGTTTAAGATTTCAAGTGTTTAAACATCTGGTTCGACATCACGTATCTGATCCCAGAATTTCAACAACTGAAAAAGAACTCCTAGCTATAGTTTTAGCTATAGAAAATTTTAGATCTTATCTAGTAGGCGCTAAAATTATAGTTTACACCGACCATGTTGCCATCTGTTACCTACTAAGTAAAAAGGATGCCAAACCCAGGTTACTTCGATGGATTCTGTTACTACAAGATTTTGATTTTGATATCTGTGATAAAAAAGGCACTAAGAATGTAGTAGTTGATCATCTCTCTAGGCTAGAATACCTGAATCCTGACTCAGTACCCATAAATGACAATTTTGCCTATGATAGACTGATAGCTAAACTAGAAACCATTGAATATGATAACCCAAACCCTCATGAGCACTGTCAAAAATCCTTAGCTGTGAGTAACGTACTCTGGTATGCAGACTTTGTTAATTATCTAGTTGCTGACATCACACCCCCTGATCTCAATTACCATAAGAAGAAGAAGTTCTTTAGTGATGTAAGAAACTTATATTGGGACAAACCACTTCTTTTCAAGAGAGGTAAAGATGGCATTTTCTGTCGTTGCGTTCCAGAAGATGAGGTACAAAGTATAATTGAGCATTGTCACTCTACACCCAAAATTCTTCAAGCTGGTCTATTCTGGCCTACCATGTGGCGTGATGTCCATGCTTGCATTGTTAAATGTGACAGATGCCAACGTACGTGAAATATTTCAATATATGATGAAATGCCTCTAAGAAATATCCAAGAAGTAGAACTCTTCGACGTATGGGGTATAGATTTTATGGAACCCTTCCCACCATATTTAAGAAACAAGTATATCTTAGTAGTTGTAGACTATGTGTCTAAGTGGATTGAAGCTATAGCCGCACCCACAAATGAAACCATAGTAGTAATCAAATTATTTAAAAATTATATATTCCCCGGATTTGGAACACTTCGTTTAGTTATAAGCGATGGAGGATCACACTTCATATCAAAAATATTTGATAAACTTTTAAGCAATTATGGAGTTAAGCATAGAGTAGCAACACCATACCACCCACAGACTAGTGGACAAGTGGAAGTGTTTAATAGGGAGATTAAACAAATTCTTGAGAAGACTATCTCTATATCTAGAAAAGATTGGTTGCAGAAACTTCAAGAAGCGTTATGGGCCTACAGAACCGCTTTCAAAACCCTATAGGAACAACACCCTACCAACTAGTTTATGGAAAATCATGTCATTTACCTTTTGAGTTAGAGCATAAAGCCTATTGGGCCATTAAAACTTTGAATTTGGATTACCTAACTACTGGTGAAAAACGTATCCTCGACATCCACAAATTGGAAGAACTCAGACAGTCAGCCTACGAGAATACCATTATATACAAATAAAGAACAAAATCTTGGCACGACAAAAGAACCATAAGAAAATACTTCAATATAGGCGATCCTGTTCTCTTGTTCAATTCTAGGTTATGACTTTTCCTAGAGAAGCTTCGTTTGAGATGGACTAGCGCCTTTGAAGTATCTAAGATTCTAAGATCTGGAGCTATTGAAATCAAGAACGAGACATGTAAACCATTCATTGTCAATGGACAGAGACTGAATCTCTATGAAGGAGGAGACATTCCAACAACCTACTCCATCCACACTCTAAGTGATCCACCAATTCCAACAAAACATGTATAAGTTCCGGTCATCAAGCTAACGACGTTAAACAAGTGCTACATGGGAGGCAACCCATGGTTTTCTTATCCTATTTACCTTCTTTTTTGCATTTTATTTTATTTTATCATATTCTATCAGGACTAATATTTGACATGTTTGTGTTTTCAAGACCTTTTTCCTAACCCTGTGTAGGATACAGAATTTAGATGATATGCACGTAGCTTTCAATGATGATACCCATAGGGAGCGTTACTTTGTTCACCTCAGGTGTCTTATGGAACCTACGCGATACCCAGATCAGGTTTGCATGGATGCTTTGGGGATTGAGCTGAGCGTCAGATTTTTATGCCACCAGCTCCAATGGGACAAGTTCGATGACATGAATAACACCTACAGGAACCTGACTTTGGAGTTTCTCATCTCATTTGCTTATGAACCCTTGTAAACACCCCAAATTTTCCCTCACTTTTTTTCACACCATGGCTTGTGGTCTTTCATTTTTGCATAAGCATAGGCATACCATCTCATATTGCATATTTGTTTCATCTGCTTAGTTTCATTTCATCTGCATCTAGGGTTTGTGATCTGAGCAATCCAAGAAGTGGTCTGAGCCATCCCAAAGGTTTTGAAGCTTACCAAGAGGGTCCATGTGTGTTCCATGATCATAATATGCTTCCCAAAGTTCACAAAGGTCAAGAGATCACAAAGATTGTCAAAGGCATGGAGGCAGACTGAAAATTTCCTGCACAGATGACCTAAAATTAGGGTTTTGGTTTCAAAGGCCTTAATCCCAATTTTTTTGGTCATTCTTGTTTCTAATGGTCTTAATATGTTATAAGGATCATGTGTACCAATTTTGATGAAGAAATTCACTTTGGAAGTCATATGATCATTGGGTAACTTCTTGAGCAAGTAAAGTCAAAATCAGGGCATCTGGGGCCTCCATCAAGGGCACCAAAGGGTCATCATCATCATTTTGAGTCTCTATGATCTTTATTTGATCATTGAAGTGGTTGGAAGTTCAAAAAGTTGAAGAATTTTGAGCCAAATGCAAACTTGCTATTTTTGGAAATGACTTGTAATGGAAACTTTCCATTTTAGGAAAGATATTCAACCTATTCTTCCATGATCAAAAATGCTTCAAATGAAAAATTCTTGGGCATGAAAGTTGTAGATTATGTCTTCCCATTTTCAAAAAGTACAAGAACATGTCTTGATTCATCCTAGAACTCGAGATATGGCCTTTCAAAGTTGGCAAAAATCCTATAATTTTCAAGTTCATGCCAAAGAGGGATTTTTGCAAAATCAAGTTTCAAGCCATTTCATGACCTCTAATTGACTCTAAGAATCATACAAACATAATGCAATGAATTTGGACCATAATTGTACCTTGGATTGCAAGTTTCATCAAGCCATTTTCACAAAATTCACAAAGTTGAAAATTTGCAAAACCTATTGAAACTCTTCATCCACTTGTGCCAGCTGCATAAACTTCATCCTAGGGCCATCCATGAATCAAGCTGAGGCCAGACACCCCTTGAAACAGCTTCTACCATGGCCCATGCTTGTGGTACAAAACTTTTGACTCTTTTGCAACTTGCCCATACCAATCACACTATGCCACCACCAACCTTCTGACCAATCAAGACCTCACAAACAAGCATTATGGAACTCATTTCACACAACACACAAGCCTGAATCCTCCCACAACTCAGAATCACTAAAAATTCCATAAACCTTCCCTTCTCCGATTCTCTCAAACCAGCCATCAAAACTAAAAAATTCTTTCACCAATCATCTCTACACATCACAAGGAACACAAACCAACCATTAAAATGGCTTGAAAGCTACCCATTCACAAACAAGATTTCTGCAAAACCAGAATCGTACACCTCAAATTAGCCACCACAAACTTGTTCTAAGCTCCTCATTAGCATCAGGGTGATCATTGGAGTTGATTTGCACAAGGGAGGAGGCCCAAAAGCTCAAAACTGCAAAGCTTCATCTCAGGTATCATCAAGAACATTTTTTCCAGAACTTCCATTTTAAGTTCTTAAATGATTCTATATGTCTCTTTGATCATGGTGATGTGTTTAGTTTTCCAAATGGTTAAGAATCAAGCATGTATTTAACTTTAGAAAGTTTTGTGTATTTTTTCGTTTTGCTTCGAATCATGATTTTGGTGGAATATAAATGTTGTTTGATGTTGGATTCATGCTTAGGGATGTTAGAGGATTGATTCTGGAGCTTTAGAGGGTCTGGGTTAGCCTAGGGAGTGAGATGGCATGAAGGTGTGGCCGGAGAAGATGATCGGAGCTTGCTCCGGTCACCTGAAAATGTTTAGGGTTTAATTAGGGTTTAATTAGTCAGTTTGAATCTGGGCCCTTGGATCTTAGGGTTAACGCGTATTTGAGTGGCCCGGATTGCATCATTAATGTTAATCCACAATTAATTAATTTAATTAAAATCAATTAGCCAGTTTGAATGTAGACCCTTGGATAGCGCGCACAGTCAATTCCCTCCACCCCAGTTTGAATCCTGGCCACTGGATCAGATTACTTTCATTTATTTCATTTTTAATTCATTTTCTTTTCATTTCTTTTGTGCATTTTATTTAAAATAGCAAAACACTTTTAAAAAATATTATTTTCTGCATTTTTGTTTCAAATAATTTTCTTAACTTAAAAATAATTTTTATTTTATTTTTTGCATTAAAAAAGTATTTTTAAAATATTTAAATGTTATTTTTAATTAATTAATGGATTTTAATTAATTAAAAATTCATTTAGGTTTCTAAAAATCACCAAAAAATTCATGAATCAATCCAATACAATTAGAAAAATTTTCAAACTCATCATACAAATACTTTTTAGGTTTGATCATAATTTCACAATTTTCTTTGAATTAGGGTTCTTAAAAATCACATTTTTTAACCCTAACTTGAAAAATTCTTTTCTGCCTAACCATGATGAATTTGAATTTGGTTCTTCTTGCATTGTTTTAAATATTGCATATAGTTTCTAGGTTATTTTCCTCATGATTTTAACTTGCATTTTCAATTTGATTTGCATTTTCCCTTTAGAAGCATCCAAAAACCCTAGTTGACTTAGGAATTTCATAACTTTCACTAGGATTAGTTTCTGACCTTCTCCTTTGGGTAGTAATATTGTGTATGATTAGGGTTTGTTTGAGTTCAATTTCAAATTTTTATCATGATGCATCCTTCTGTTTTGGTCATATGCATCTCATGTTGCCTTAAAACCCTAATTTCTCATGTTCATTTTTATTCATCTTTGCATATCATCATCATATGAACTTGCCATGACATTTAAAGTATTTGTATGACATATTAGACATCTTAAGACATGATTGAACCTTTCTTGATCATTTTTTCATTCATTTTCTATGCTTTGCATCCATTGCATTTCATGAACATCCATGTGTTTTCAAGCTTCTAAGCATGTTTCCTTGCATCTCATCTTTGTATGATCATTCATATGCATATTGTATGACTTTGCATCATCTCATATGCCATTTACAATGAATTTTCACTTATGACTTTGGTCTTTACATCTCATTTCATCTCATTTCCTTTTGCCTTATGTCTTATGCATCCATACTAACATTTCAGGTACTTTTGGTAAGTTATCTGGCAGGTGGATTTGCCTTCACCTCTCACCTCTTCTCATCTCTTCATATGCATATCTACTTATTTTTTTAAGTGAACTTGCTTCACTTACACTCCCTCCTTCCCACTTTCTTTCTGTTAAGTTACTTATCTTCTTCAGGAAGTAAGTAACTTATTCTTCTTCCTCCTTCTCTTTTCATAATCAGAGGGTAACTTTTAGGATGTCCAAGCATGATAACTTTTAGGGTTGTATATAGGCCCCCTAGTCTTTTTCTTACCTTTGAGTCTCCTTGAGTATCTCTTCTCACCTCATAATCAGAGGCTAAACTCTTAAAGCTTTAGGACTTTGGAATTAAGGTTGTGCATACATCCTTATCTTAAGATGGCGTGTATTACTTTAATCCTTAGTGTTAAACCTTTAATTTGTTTACACCTCTTAATCAAAACATATTAATAATCACTAAGCCTTTATCTTGTAACTTGAGCCTTACATTAGGGTTCTATCTCATCCATATGGTTAAGAGGGACTAACCCTAGTGTTTAATGGACAAGTCCCCCTCAAGTTGTCTTACAAACTTAAAAATCATTTCTTAATCTTATCCTTTAATTAAAATCCATCTAATAAAGGCTTGTTATATAATGGATTAAGTTGAGGAGTCTTCCCCAAGTTAAGTGTTCTCATCTATCATCCTTCTCTTAGGATGGTGTAATGAGTTCATTAATCCCTGATTAGAGATTAAACTCATTACTTAACACTAAACAAAAAACCCCAAAACACTTAATAATTACCAAGTAGGTTAATGATCTTAATCCTACATCATCATGGTAATTAAGTTGATATGCTTATCTCATACTTAAGTAGGCTCATTATCCCTAATAAGGGAGGACATAATGAGTTTACAACCCTTGATTTAGGATAAGCTCATTATCCTATGCCTGTAACACCCTAATTTTTGCCCTAAGTTTCTTCGCATTTCATCTGCATTTTGCATACAAACAAGATCGCCTGGCTTTCGAGTTTCTTCTCAGATATGGGTCTATGCTTCGCAGGGGGATCACCATTATTTTTATTTCTTTATATTTGTTTATATTTACTGATCACTAACCAAAATACCAAAAAAATATGTTGCAGTGTTCTTCTTCTTCTCTGTGTTGCAGGTGTTCAAAGACAAGGCAATGATTTCAATTCAGATGCGTTTATTCAGTCACAATTCGATTCAAATGGATGTTTGACCTAATATTGGTCAAACTATCAAAAGATTGTGTTAACTGCCAGTTGTGTGTGCCAGTGGCTTATTCCTCAGACGATACGTTTTCAAAGTTCAAATGGTGTTGAGTGTGAAAGTCATCAGTTATCAGGCAGTGTTTTGTGCGAAGTTTGGTTTGGAACTTCAAGTGTTTATCAGTTCATCGGTTCTTCAGTTCATTAGCGATTCAGCTGAGGGTTTATTTTCCTCAGTTTGGTTTCGAATCATCAGGGCATGAATCAGACAGTTTTCAGATGACAATTGACTTGAGTTGTGAGTTGTCCATTGGGTATGTGTTGGCTGTGTTCATTTCATCAGAGGCTTGTGAAAGAGAAATCGGGAGTTGGTCGTGAAACCTAAAAAAAAAATCATCATATCCATTATCCGTTCTTATTATTAAACCATTTTTAACCATCTCCTTCTTACTTTTCGATTCATGATCATATTCATATTTTCATTTTTTAACCATAACCCATCCTTACCGAATCAATTCACATTCACTACCAGTTTAGCCGATTATCCATTTATCCACCTGTAGTCCATTTTCTTTAGAATAATTTTTCATATATGCATCCAATCACATATTATCCATTTTTTTTAATTCATTTTTTCCATTCTCCAATTATCATTAAATATATACTATAATATAATTCATTTTTTTCCCATCAATAATTTGTTGTTTTTTTTTCTTTTCTTTTTATTTTCTAGTCCAATTTTACATTACAAAAATATTTTGGACCATTGTTAAAGCCCATTCATTAAACATCACATTTACAATCCTTTCTTCCATTATTTTATAAAATAGTATTAAAAAAACCAACTCATTCCCAACCATGACTTTCCCGCAGGCCCATAAGCCAAACTCCCACACATGCCCAAGCCAAAACACCCTAAGCCAATTTTCCAAGACTAGCAATGCTTCCCACAAGCCAGCAATCCGCCTGACCCACATCTCATATTATCTTGCCAAAAGTCTCTTTCCCCACTTCACATCATAAGCCACAAGTGTACTGGCCCTTCCTCAAGCCGTACGCCGCACGTACCAGCCTGCCAGCATTTTCCCACCTTTCCTAGCTCAACGTCATCACATCAATACTTCAGCTTTTTTTTTTTGCTAGCCTCAAGGACCAAACTTTATCAGCTATTCCGTAAGCCAAGCCTCTCCAACAAAATCCTTTTTCAAACAAAAGCAAAGCCGTACCGAAGCCAAATCCAGCCACAGCTTCAACTCTGTCGAAAACAAAACAAATAATTGCAAGCATCAGCCGCGGTTTCATGCCGTATTCGCAAAACAACAGCCAAGGCCTCAAGCCGTCTGGCCCATACCTTTACAACTTGCAAGCCAATGTTTCTAACCTCACAAGCCTATGCCGCAGCTTCGCACGCCCAGCAACAAGCTCACACCGAGACAACTCGAAGCCATCCTTCACAGCCAAAACATCAAACAGTCCAGGCCCACACGCACGTCATCCGCACGCTTCTCACACGAGCTTCACGAAAAGATCACCTGAAAAATCAAATATCAAAACAACAGAAGCAAAACAATACACGAGATTTTTGCGACCCAAAACGCAAACGATTCAAACCAAAAACGCAAATCAAAATGAAAACAAACGCAAAAACACCAAAACTCAATTTGAGAGGAGAATACCGTGACTTTTCTTCTGGATCTTTCGTTCTCACACTATAAATAGAACCTTCATCACTTCAATTTTCCCAAGCTTGTAGAGCCTCTCAAATCCCTGTTCAACTGAAAAATCAAATCCCAAAATCCCAAATCCTTTCAATCTTCAAATCAACTTCTCTAATCCCTAAACCTAAACCGAAATTGAAAGAGGAAGAGAGAAGTTTGTTTTGTGAAATTGAAAGAGGAGAAAAGAGAGAATCCGAAGAAGAAGAGAAAAGGCTTGCGGTTTTTGAAAAGAGGAGAAAAGAGAGCTTCGAAGAAGAAGAAGAGAAGAAGCGTTTCCGGATTTCTTTTTGAGGTTGAGGGTTCCGTGTATGCCTATTTATTGTCCTGTTTTGCGCTGTGAAAGTTGAAGGAAGAAGAAGCACACTTGCTTCTGTTTTTGATTTTCTTTATTTTTCTATTATTGTTGATTATTCTTGTGTAAAAAATAGGAGTGATGTGAGTGTGTTTGGGCCTTTTGGCCGTGGACCTGTTGCTGTCATCACCACCTACCCGCAGCTATCTCCCTCCCCCTTTTATTTCTTTCAATTTTCTTTACTTTCTTTTTAATTGTTTTTGTTAACATAAAAGAGTTTAGAATTTTGTTTGTTTTAGAAAAAGTTTTTTTTAGAATATATTAATAATAAGTGTTTTTTTAGAAATTATATGTTTTAGAAAAGAATTTTAGAAAGTTTTTAAGATAAGAATTTTAGAAAATGATTTAAAAAATATTCTAATTCTTTTATTGGATCTATTTTTTGATCCATTGTTCTTCATCTTTTTCTCTTTTGGTCGATGACAATCTCCGATTCGTAGATTATTGATTTTCGTTAAGTTTAATCTTAATTATTTCAAATCTATGGATGAATGATCATTTGGATCATTCTCCATACTTTGAGATCATGATAGGTTGCTTTTCGATAAAAACAACGAAAATCTCGATTAAGATTAGATCGTTCTCTTTCTTTTAGTGTGGCATGTTTTCGGAGAACGATCCATTATATCGTTTCTCTAACATGTATTAACACGAATATTTTCCACTTTAATTAGTGGTGGCCGGCCTCATTTGTAGGGTAATTACTTCGTAAATTACTCGATGATTGCTTAACATAGACCTAAAGTTGTCCCGATTCGAATTAAGATCCACTTGGATCCGTTTGCCTCGATTTTATTATTCCTTGTTGTGGTTGTGCTTGATTAAGTTCATCATACCACTTATATTGTAAATATTATAATATTGTGAGTATAATATTTGTTTAAATTTAATCTCTCGCACTTTATCCTTTTATTTTAATCTCTTGCTCCCTTATCTCTTTATTATGCTTTATCATATTATATCATATATTGTTTGTTTATGTTTATATTGTTACTTGTGTTTTTTTATTTTGTCCATTTGGATATCAAAACACTAATAAAGGATTGAACACTTAAAAGACTTGTGACTTCTAATTTTGGACTAATGGTTACTATCCCTTGCTTTGGAGAATGGACTTAGACTTTAAGATCCTCCCCCTTGCTCAAGTTGGAATGGATTAGAAACCTCAGCCTCGAGTTAATTCATTGATCTTTTGAAGATGGAAGTCCGAACTTTGAAGAATTGTGCATATTATGGTTTGGTAAACTCTTTTCTTAACTTTTAATTCGAGTATTAGGATTAGTCCCTTCATCTCCTCCCCATTCTTTAATTTTCAAAACTTCTCCCTATTTCAAAAACCTTCTTGTTTTCAAACTTCAAATGCTTTCATAAATAAACCTTGACTTCGGTCAAGCGATTTTTAAACTTTTCACTTTATTTCCTTAAACAAATGTTAATCCATGTAAATATATCAAAACCATTTTCTCATATACTTTAAAAAACTCAAAACTCACTCAATTGTTTTTGTGCCTTGTGCACCTTTTCTTTTTACATGTTTAAATATGATTCATCTTTTCTAGCGGAATTATTCGCTAAAGGATGACGACTTATCTCTACAATTTAAAATCAATTCAACTCACTACTTTTCAAATTTTGTACCACGAACTACGAGGTTTTGATCTCGCATTGCACTTTGTGTGTACGTAGGCATAGGGCGTTAAAACCTTATCAAACACAAAATCATTAAAAAATATTCTTCCCCTCATCTCTTCCATCTTTTCAAGCAAACCAATTTCAGACCAAAAAGCAATAAGTATTTCAAAGGGCTCCCGTGGAGTACCACGGACGAGTCGGGTGCCTAAAACCTTCCCGGTTCGTAACCAATCCCCTTACCCATTCTCTGTTTGTTTCTTTTAGCTTTTGCTTTTAGACACCTAGGTTTTTATTCCTTCTTTTACCTTTTTCCTTTCGGAAATAAACAAAAGCGCGGTGGCGACTCTGTGTTCATCGAGTTAAGTTAATCAATAACTTACACTCACGATTTTACCGCTACAGAAAAGTGGCGACTCTGCTGGGGAGTAATCTCTAAGCGGATTCAGCCTACTTTGATTTATTTATTGCTTTGGTTTGACTTGTTTGTTATTTGGTTGTTCTGTTTTGGTTTTTGGTGATCCTCTGTGTGAGATAGATTCTAACCCGGATCTGAGTTGAAACTTATGATAGGACGGCGATATTCGAAGCGATATGTGATGGAGTAGTCAAAAGCAATATCAATTTGATAATCTCTACTCGGTTAGGCTCTCTTGGACTATCAATGTCATGACGAGTAATTGTGCGTGGCATTATTTTCCGACCTTGAGCTGATCATACTGAGGACCTTAGAACCCTTAACCCATCTAAGCCAATTTAGGAACGTAGTGCGGAAACTGTCTGGGTGTAAATCTAAGGAGGTTGTCACGCGATACTACACTCGGACGGGTCTATTTTAAGAATGTTATCGGTTGGGGAGTAATCTAACGTACCGATAATATTCTAAAGATGGATGTTAACTCCGGGCACCTCTGTTAGCACCCTTTTGGTTTTTCTGCAGGTACAATGAAGACAAAACCTTAGTACTTACCTGTGTGGGTTGGTGTTCTGTTACCTTGACTTCGTGCTCGTGACTTGGAACCTAAGCCCGTGTGCCTTGTGTGATCTTGTTTGTGTTTGTTGCATACATGCCATCATACATTCATGAGCATTGTCCGTAAGATTTCAAAGGACTTATAAGGAACTTTTGCAAAATTTCAGATGTCCATGGCTATGACTTTTGAAAGGAGGAACACAAAGAAGTACACTTTCAAGAATCCTAATGTTGTAGAGTTGAGAAAGCTAGGAGCTTTGGTTGTTGATACCCAAGAGTTTCGAAGATGTCATGGGAAGCTTTTGTATATATTGGATATTGATGTACCTGAGGGGATTCTCCCTACTTTAGCTCAGTTTTATGATCCGTTGCACCATTGTTTCACTTTTCCGGATTATCAGCTTGTGCCGACTTTGGAGGAGTATTCTCATTGGTTAGGTTTTTCTATTCTGGACAAGGAGTTTCTTTTCACTGGTTTAGAGAAGGAGCTTACTATCAAGGTCATCGCCAAAGCACTTTTTCTTAAGGAGTCCGATCTTAATGGGAAGTTTCTTCCAAAGGGGAGTGTTCGTGGTATTAATGCTAAGTTCTTGATGGGAAAGGCTTCTACTTCACTTACTTTGGGTCATAAGGATGCATTTGAGGCTATTTTTGCTTTGCTTATTTACGGGATTGTCTTGTTTCCGAACTTGGATGGTATTGTGGATGAGAATGCTATTCAGATCTTCTTGAAGAAGAACCCGGTTCCTACTCTGCTTGGAGATATGTATCATGCTTTTCACTATAGGACCTCCAAAGGTGATAGAGAGATTGTATGCTGTGCGCCTCTTCTTTATAGGTGGTTTATTTCGCACCTACCGAAGTCGGGTGTTTTCAAGGACAATAGAGAGAATCGAAGATGGTCTCAAAGGTTGATGTCGCTTTCTCATAAGGATATGACATGGTATAGTTCTCATTATGACACTGGAGTTCTTATTGACAATTGTGGAGAATTTCCTAATGTACCTCTTCTTGGTACACGTGGGGGAATTAGCTACAACCCCATTTTGGCTAGACGAAAGTTCGGTTATTGTTTGAAGGATGTTCCAAACAATCTTGCCATATCCCGTTTCTTCTTTCTTAATGGTGCTGATCATATAGAGATGAAGAAAAGGATTGCTCATTCTTGGCATGTTGTTCACCGGAAAGAGAAGGGTCAGTTGGGAAGACAACACCTTCCTCCTTTCGAATGTTATGTTCAGTGGGTTTGATCTAGAGCTTCCAAGCTCAAGATGCCTTATCCACCTGAGGAGCCTATGTTTCCCATATTGCCTTTGTCTGCTTTTCTTCCTCCCGTTGATGAGAAGTTGGCTCTTCAAGAAGAGTTAGAAAAGATGAAGAAAGAGAAAGAAGAATGGTTACTTGAGAAGACTACTATGCAGGAGCAGCTGAAGGAGAAGGATGATCTTATTGAGCTACTTGAGTGGCGGGTCACGAAGAGGCCGAGAGAGGATTTATCTTCCTCTAGTACTCCATCTACTATTCATCCTACTTCTGGTGCTTGGAAGGCCATTGTTGACAAGTTGGTGAAGGATAAGGAAGATATGGAAGATAGGTACAAGAATGAGATCAAGAGGATTCGCATGAAGTATCAGCCAGGGTTTGGGACTTCTTCGGATATGATTCCTTAGGCCTAGTTTACTCTTCCTCTTATGTATTAGGATTATTGATGTTTGTACTTCATTTGTAATCCTCACTTTGATCTTAATGAGAATGAGTTTTTAAGTATTTCAAAAAATGTTTCTTTATGAATATTGCAAGTTATCTTATAATCATTTGAAATCTTTGCATTTGCATATGCATAGCATGCATCATAGTTGCATTTGTCTTGCTTTTTGATTGTTCTCCAGGGATCTTATGTTGTTTTCTGGTCTTCATTCAGTTCTCCTGTCAAGCTGATTCATCGATTTGATACTCGAGCTAATCGGACAAGGGTGATGGAAACTTTGCAACAAGAGAATCACGAGTTGCGCGAAGAGGTTACTTATCTGAGGGAAAGCTTGGAAAGAGTTTCTGCTATGATGGAAAATTTGGTGGCTGCTCAGAATCAGCCACCTCCTTCTCCTGTTCAGAATACTGTTATCTCCGAGGTTGTTACCGCTTCAATTCCTGTTGAGACTGTGATTTCTCCTCGCTATCGTATGCCTGCTGGCACACCTTGGGGCATGCCAGTTGACCTTTTTCCTACTGGTTATCGTCCTCCTCATCAGCCTGAGACTGCTGCATTTAATACTTTCCCACCGCCAGTGTGGACTACTCTTCCTCCAATTGTGACAACTATACCGCTTGTTGTGCACACTATTCCGCACCATGATGAAATGATTTACCATGCTGAGCCCAGTGAAGGTGTTGGAGTTGCTGAAAGACTTGATGACTTCCAGGGACGCTTTGTTGAGATCCAGAGGGAGATGAGAGCCTTGAAGCATAAGGATTTGTTCGAAAAAGATGCCTATGACCTTTGTCTAGTCCCAAATGTTAAAGTTCCTTACAAGTTCAAGCTTCCTGAGTTTGAGAAGTACAAAGGCAACACTTGTCCGTTGAGCCATTTGACTATGTATGCAAGAAAGATGTCTGCTCAGACTGATAATGATAAGCTGCTGATTCACTATTTCCAAGACAGTTTGACCGGTGCACCCATGAGGTGGTATATGAGTCTGGATAATAGCCAAATCAAGACCTTCAATGATTTGGGAGAAGCTTTTGTGAGGCAGTACAAGTACAACGTTGATATGGCGCCTGATAGAGATCAACTTCGTGCTATGTCCCAGAAGGACAAAGAGACTTTTAAAGAATATGCGCAGAGATGGCGTGAGCTGGCAGCCCTGATTGTTCCTCCGCTGGAAGAAAAAGAAATGACGAAGATCTTCTTGAAGACGTTGGGTTCTTTTTATTATGAAAGGATGATAGCAAGTGCTCCTTCCGATTTCACTGAAATGGTGAGCATGGGGATGCGTTTAGAAGAAGGTGTCCGTGAGGGACGTTTGAGTCAAGAAAATGGTAATGGTTCAAGCTCTAGAAGGTTCAACTTTAGGAAAAAGAAAGAAAATGAGACTAATGCAGTATCCCGTGAAAGTTATAGAAGACCTCACAGTCTTGGGAATCACCATTCACAGCATGTGGCTTCTGTAACACCGATGATTAACGTGGCTCCAACTGTGCCAGCGGTTCCGAAGTATCAACCTCGTTATCAGCAACCTTCTGTGCAACAAGGTGGTAATCAACAAGCTCGGGCTAAGCCCTGTTTTGATCCTATTCCGATGCCGTATGCAGACCTGCTTCCGTCTTTGATTGCAAAGAATCTTGTGCAAACTCGTCCTCCACCTCCAGTTCCAGAAACTATTCCATGGTGGTATAAGCCAGAAGCTCGTTGTGCTTTTCATCAAGGTGCTCCGGGGCACGATGTTGAGAATTGTTATCCATTGAAGTTTGAAGTACAGAAATTGATGAGGAACAATGTTCTGTATTTCAATGATGTTAATCCAAATGTGCAGAAAAATCCGTTGCCGAAGCATGGTAATGCGTCTATGAATATGGTTGATGGTTGTCCTGGTTTTTTCAAAATCTATGAAGTCCGTCATATTCGAAGGTCTTTGGTTGAGATGCATGCTTTCTTGAGTGAATATCACGATATTGATCACGACTATGCTGGATGTTGTATTTGCTCGGTGAATCCTCGTGGTTGCGTGATTGTTAAAAGGGATATTCAAAAGATGATGGATGATAAGCTGATCGAAGTAACAACAAAGAGAGATGAATATGAAAATGAAGTGAATGTCATTATGCCTCAGTTCAATCTTCCTGAGAGAGCTGCTCCTGAAAGAGTGGTTATTTCTTTTGATAGTCGCAAGAATGTTGTTACTCCATTGGTGATTAATGTGCCTGGTCCAATGCCATATGAGTCTGATAAAGTTGTTCCGTACCGGTATAATGCTATAATGATAGAGAATGGTAGGGAAGTTCCTCTTCCTACTCCAAAGTCTGTGGTTAGCATTGTTGATGTGACGAAAGTTACCCGAAGTGGTAGGGTGTATGCTTCAGACCCTCCGAAGAGAGTTGAAGATACGAGTGCGAGTAAGCAGATTATGGATGTTGTTGCCCAATCGGGCCAAGCTGGTAATAGTGAGGATGAAGTGCTAAAGTTGATAAAGAAGAGTGAGTACAACATCACTGAGCAGTTGTTGCAGACTCCCTCGAAGATATCAGTTTTGTCTCTTTTGATGAGTTCTGAGGCTCATAGGCAGTCATTGCAGAAGATTCTGGATCAAGCTTATGTTGACCATGATGTGACTGTTGATCAATTTGATAGTATTGTAGCAAATATCACGTCATGCAACAATTTGAGCTTCTGTGATGACGATCTTCCTGAAGAAGGAAGAAATCATAACTTGGCGTTGCATATCTCGGTGAATTGTCAGGAAGATGCCATGTCCAAGGTGCTAGTGGATACCGGATCGTCTCTGAATGTTATGCCAAAATCGACTTTGTCAAAGCTTGCATTTCAAGGTGCTCCCATGAGGCACAGTGGGATTATAGTGAAAGCGTTTGATGGGTCGAAAAAGACAGTGATTGGAGAGGTGGATATTACTATTCTTATCGGACCGTTTATATTCAAGATTACTTTTCAAGTAATGGATATACGTCCCGCATACAGTTGTCTCCTCGGAAGACCATGGATCCATGAAGCCGGAGCTGTAACATCCACTCTTCATCAGAAGCTGAAGTTTGTGAGAGAAGGGAAATTGGTGACCATTGAAGGTGAGAGGGCGATGCTTGTGAGCAATTTGTTTTCTTTCTCTTATATTGATGCCGAAGAAGAGGTAGGAACGTCGTTTCAAGCTCTTTCCGTTGTGGATAATGTTGCTAAGAAGAATGTCTTGCCCGTGTCCTCTTTCAAAGATGCTTTGCGAGTGTTGGAAGCTGGTCAGTCTGATGGTTGGGGATGAATTATTGATGTTGTCGACAACAAGGAAGGTTTTGGTATTGGCTTTGCACCTGGTGCAGTTATCAAAGATCCAAAGACTATTCAAGAAGGTTTCCGAAGTGCTGGATTTATCAATGATCATTCTGCTGCTGCTATCATTGATGTTGAAGACTAAGAAATGCCTGACTTCGTGACACATGGAAAGATTTGCCAGAATTGGATTGCTGTTGATATTCCTTTTATCGTTCATTCTTCAAAGTAATTTGTTTTCATTTTCTTTCAAAAATCCTTTCACTCTGCCCAAGGTGAAAGTGATGTTTGTTGGGCTTTGTTTCAAATTTTATCATCATCAATAAAATGTTATTTTGTTACTTCCATATGTGTTTTTTCATTTTTGCTTTATTCTGAAAAATGGTAACATAAAAAACCCAAAACATAATAATTGTTTATCTGCATATTGTTTGCAGTTTTGTTCATTCTCTAAAATAAAAATAAAATCATTGTGCAGATTGATTGATAAACCCATTGAAAACAATGATCATATGCCCTCTCCCAACTTTGAATTCCCTGTGTTTGAAGCTGAGGAAGAAGATGATGAAGAGATTCCCGATGAGATTTCTCGGTTGCTTGAGCACGAGGAGAAGATTATTCAGCCTCATGGAGAGTCTATAGAGATGGTCAACTTGGGTTCTGAAGATGAAAAGAAAGAGGTCAAAGTTGGAGCATTTCTTGGTCCTGATGTTAAGAAGAGGATTATTGAGCTTCTCAAAGAATATGTTGATGTATTTGCTTGGTCTTATCAAGATATGCCAGGTCTTGATACTGATATTGTGGAGCATAGATTGCCGTTGAAGCCTGAATGTCCACCTGTAAAGCAGAAGCTGAGAAGAACTCATCCAGATATGGCAGTAAAAATCAAAGAGGAGGTTCAAAAGCAGATTGATGCAGGTTTTCTGGTGACGTCAACTTATCCTGAATGGGTGGCCAATATTGTTCCTGTTCCGAAGAAAGACGGAAAAGTATGAATGTGCATAGATTACAGAGATTTGAACAAAGCCAGTCCGAAAGATGATTTTCCATTGCCACACATTGATATGTTGGTAGATAATACGGCTAAGTTTGATGTGTTCTCTTTTATGGACGGATTTTCCGGTTATAATCAAATAAAGATGGCACCCGAGGACATGGAAAAGACCATATTTATTACACCATGGGGAACATTCTGCTACAGAGTGATGCCCTTTGGATTGAAGAATGTTGGTGCGACGTATCAAAGAGCTATGACTACACTTTTCCATGACATGATGCATAAAGAAATCGAAGTATATGTTGATGATATGATCGCTAAGTCGAAGACTGAAGAGGATCATGTTGAACATTTGTTGAAATTGTTTCAAAGGTTGAGGAAGTATAAGCTTCGTCTGAATCCAAACAAATGCACTTTTGGTGTACGTTCTGGAAGGTTGCTAGGTTTCATTGTCAGCCAAAGAGGTATTGAAGTTGATCCTGATAAAGTGAAAGCTATTCAGGAAATGCCTGCTCCAAGAACCGAAAAGCAAGTAAGAGGATTCTTGGGCCGCTTGAATTATATTTCGAGATTTATCTCTCACATGACTGCCACATGTGCTCCGATTTTCAAGTTGCTTAGGAAAGATAAAGGATGTGTCTGGACAAATGATTGTCAGAAAGCGTTCGAAAGTATTAAAGAATATCTGCTTGAACCTCCTATTTTGTCTCCTCCGGTGGAAGGTAGACCGATGATTATGTACTTGACTGTGTTGGAAGATTCCATGGGTTGTGTGCTTGGTCAGCAAGATGAATCTGGAAGAAAAGAATATGCAATTTACTACTTGAGTAAGAAATTCACCGATTGTGAGTCTCGGTACTCCATGCTTGAAAAAACTTGTTGTGCCTTAGCTTGGGCTGCAAAGCGTCTTCGCCAGTATATGATGAATCATACAACTTGGTTGATCTCTAAAATGGATCCAATCAAGTATATTTTTGAAAAGCCTGCTTTGACTGGGAGGATTGCTCGTTGGCAAATGTTATTATCAGAATATGATATCGAGTACCGAACTCAAAAAGCTATAAAATGTAGTATCTTGGCTGACTAATTGGCACATCAACCGATTGATGATTACCAACCTATCAAGTTTGATTTTCCAGATGAGAATGTGATGTTTTTGAAAGTGAAAGATTGTGATGAACCTTTGATTGAGGAAGGGCCGGAGCCTGGATCTCGATGGGGTTTAGTTTTTGATGGTGCTGTGAATGCACGTGGAAGAGGAATTGGGGCAATGATCATAACTCCCCATGGTTCACATATTCCTTTTGCTGCAAGATTGACTTTTCCTTGTACCAATAATGAAGCTGAGTATGAAGCCTGCATTATGGGTCTTGAAGAAGCTATTGATCTGAGGATTAAATATCTTGATGTGTATGGAGATTCTGCCTTGGTAATTAATCAGATCCAGGGTACGTGGGTAACTCATCAACCCCACTTGATCCCTTATAGAGATTATGCCAGGAAGATATCAACTTTCTTCACCAAAGTTGAGTTCCATTATATTCCTCGTGATGAGAATCAGATGGCTGATGCTTTAGCAACTATATCTTCTATGATCAAAGTGCACCAGTGGAATGATGTTCCCATGATCAGTGTAATGCGACTTGAAAGACCAGCTCATGTGTTTGCAGTTGAAGAGGTCCATGATGACAAGCCTTGGTATCATGATATTAAATGTTTTCTCCAGAGTCAAGGATACCCGCTTGGGGCATCCGATAAAGATAAGAAGACCTTGAGGAGATTGGCAGGCAATTTCTTCCTGAATGGAAATGTGCTTTACAAGAGAAATTTTGACATGGTCTTGCTCAGATGCGTGGATAGACACGAAGCAGACATGTTGATGAAAGAAATTCATGAAGGATCTTTTGGCACTCATGCCAATGGGCATGCAATGGCTAAAAAGATGTTGAGAGCAGGTTACTATTGGCTGACAATGGAATCTTATTGTTGCAAATATGTGAAAAAGTGCCATAAATGTCAAGTGTATGCTGATAAGATTCATGTGCCACCAGCTTATCTCAATGTGATTTCTTCCCCATGGCCTTTCTCCATGTGGGGAATTGATATGATTGGTATGATCGAACCCAAGGCTTCGAATGGACATCGTTTTATTCTTGTGGCAATTGACTACTTCACCAAGTGGGTTGAAGCGGCATCGTATGTTAATGTGACCAAGAAAGTCGTGGTTCGGTTTATCAAGAATAATATCATCTGCATATATGGTGTTCCGAATAGAATCATTACTGATAATGGTTTGAACTTGAACAATAAGATGATGAAAGAGCTTTGTGAAGATTTCAAGATTCAACACCATAATTCCTCTCCTTATAGACCAAAGATGAATGGGGCTGTTGAAGCTGCGAACAAGATCATTAAGAAAATGGTTGTGACATACAAGGACTGGCATGAGATGCTCCCTTTTGCTTTGCATGGGTATCGTACATCTGTCCGCACTTCAACAGGGGCAACCCCTTTCTCACTTGTTTATGGTAAAGAAGCAGTGCTCCCCGTCGAAGTTGAGATCCCATCAATGAGAGTTCTGATGGAAGCCAAGTTGAATGAGGCTGAATGGTGTCAAAGTAGATTTGATCAGTTGAATTTGATTGAAGAAAAGAGAATAACAACTTTGTGTCATGGTCGGTTGTAACAGCAAAGAATGAAGAAAGCTTTTGACAAGAAGGTCAAACCTCGTGTATTCAGAGAAGGCGACCTCGTGCTCAAAAAGATTCAGTCTTTCCTTAAAGATTCTCGGGGCAAGTGGACTCCGAACTATGATGGCCCATATGTTGTTAAGAAAGCCTTCTCTGGTGGTTCATTAATTCTTGCAACTATGGATGGTGAGGAGATCACTTGCCCTGTGAATGCGGTTGCAGTCAAGAAATACTTCGCCTAAAAAAATAAAAGAACAGCTTGCTAAGTTGAAAACCCGAAAGGGCGGCTTAGGCAAAAATGAGCGTCTCGATGGATTGAAAACCCGAAAGGGCGGTCCAGGCAAAAATTAGAGACAAAAACAAAAATAATTATCCCGGTAGATTGAAAACCTGAAAGGGCAATCTAGGCAAAAGTTAGGGATCATGGCAAGTAACTGCGTCGACAGACTGAATCACTTGTAGTAACCGAGGATTTCAGATTCTATTTCTCAGAAGAATTATTCATCAAAGATTCTTATTCACTCATCCTTGACTGAAGTTTCGGACACAGTGGAGTTCAAAGTTGATAGGGAGAATAGTGATCATTGTATTCCAATGTAGCCCTTTTCCATGTATTTACCATTTTTCAAACTTGTAATGATCCATGGAGTCATGCCATTTGCTGACTACCATTCTATCAATGAATTTGAGCTTTTATCCAATTGTTTGCAATTCTTTATATTGTTTCTGTTTACAAAATTTCAATTTATTGTTGATGATGATTTTTGAAACAAATTTAATAAATTTAATTTTTGAAGATTTTAAAAACATTTTTTCTTTTGATATGTGAACAAAGAAAGGATATCGATGGTGATTCCGAGAATGGTAAAGTCTGGATGTGTGTAACTTGTCTCTCCCAAAGCAGGGTTTGATTCGTTTGTGTCCATGCAAAGTTTCTGGATAGTCTTGACAGGCTGATGTTAATGATGTTTTGTTCCCCAACAATGATGCATGAACGGAGATTGGATATATTTCCCAGAAGAGTTGTTGGAAGGGATGTTCAGAATCCCTAGCTGAGTTTTGATCTTTTCCTCAGCAAGTTATCTTTAAATTGAGAAGCATCGTGAATCCCCAGCTGAGTTCTTGTTCCTCAGCTTGATTCGCTTGAATATAGAAGTATCGATATAGCAGTCAGTTTAGAGGTTTTCTTTTACCTGATGGTGGGTATTGATTTAAAATCCCTCATAACTGTGTTTTGGCTATAATGTTAACTTCTGATATCCTCATATGGATCCCTAGTAGGTCTGCATGTGTTGATTTCCGGCAAGTTCCTATGTGATTTTTAGTAGGTCTTGCACTCTATCCCCAGGTGGAGCAGGAGTTTTATGACAGTTATTCCTCGTGAAGTTTGATTTTTATCAAGAATACTTCCATCCTCAGCAGATTATTACACCCTCAGCAGGATGATGTTCCTAGCAGACGTTGTCTCTTCATGATTTGAGCCTTGTAGTAGGATTGTATTCCTTTGATGGCTTGTGATATTCCCTTGCAGATTTCAAGATGAATCTCCAGCATGTTTCCCTGCATTATTTCCTGGGATTAGCCGAGTATCCGGTTGTTGTGGTATTTATGTCACCTGTTTCTTATCTTTATGTCTGTTTTGTCAGCATATTCATAAGCATGTTCATACGCATAAGCATAGCATTGTTTGCTTGCATTCTTGCTTTTATCATTGTTATCTGCTCTTTGGTGTGGATTTTCCCCACAGAGTGTGTGTGTCGTCTTCCTCTCAAGTTTAGAGTGTCGACCGTTAAGCAGAAAGTGTTAATCCTTTCTAATTCCCCACTGAGTTCGTTTCTCGTGGATGATGTTGATTTAGTTTCCTCTCCAGTTTATTATCTGGATGGAATTTTCCCCAGTTGAGATATTTCCTCCTCGGGATGAGTCTTGTTTGACCGTTTCTCTCCAATTTGTTCTTGGATTGAACTTTGGTCCCCTTTTATGGATATATTGCTTTGGAATTAAGCTATCATTGTTTGATAGTGGGCAACATTTTCTCCAGCGTGAATATATTACTTTGGAATTAAGCTATCAGTAATCGATAGTGGGTAATATTACCAAATTGATCAAGTTCTTTTACTTGTGCTCCTACTCAGTAAATTCGGTAGTCGAGATTTTATTTCTTCTTACACAGTAAAAAGGTAATAGAGTTTGCTTCTACCCAGTAAATCCGGTAGTCAAGTTATTTCCCTCTTACCCAGTAAAAAGGTGATAGAATCAGATATTTTCTTCTTACCCAGTAAAAAGGTAATAGAAGCTGTTTCTCTTTGATTGAGTTCCTACCTAGTAAATCAGGTAGATGATCATACTCCTATCCAGTAAATCGATAGTCGAGTCTTTTATGTACTCCTACCCAGTAAATCAGGTAGTTGAGAATATTTCTTACCCAGTAAAAAGGTAATTGAGGATATCCCTCCGTATTTTGCTCCTATCCAGTAAATTGATAGTCGAGTTAGTTATATTTCCTACCCAGTAAACAGGTAGTTGATGATTCTTATCCAATTCAGTATTTCTCCATTTTTGGAATCGAATACTTTGTTTGATTGATATTCCTGGCAGGGTGTTTTTTGTCCGTTGTTGGATCTGTTCCCTGATTATATCATATCTTTTTCCAAGTGGAGTCTGTTATCCAGTGATTTATTTTCCTGGTAACCCTTTTGTTGTCTGTCTGTTGTTTCCCCAGCGGGATTTTCTTCTGTGTCCCCAAGTTTCGCTTTTCTCTGGTGGTCATATTCTCCCCACAGAGATCTTGGTTTTGCATATCATATTCATATCATATCATTTGTTCTCTTAGGACAAAAATTGGGTATTCTACATTTAAGTCTCTCCCATCTTGTAGAGACGAAGATGTCAATCTTCATATCTCTGGATTGAAGAAACATAAATAGGGGCAGCTGTAACACCCTAATTTTTGCCCTAAGTTTCTTCGCATTTCATCTGCATTTTGCATACAAACAAGATCGCCTGGCATTCGAGTTTCTTCTCAGATATGGGTCTATGCTTCGCAGGGGGATCACCATTATTTTTATTTCTTTATATTTGTTTATATTTACTGATCACTAACCAAAATACCAAAAAAATATGTTGCAGTGTTCTTCTTCTTCTCTGTGTTGCAGGTGTTCAAAGACAAGGCAATGATTTCAATTCAGATGCGTTTATTCAGTCACAATTCGATTCAAATGGATGTTTGACCTAATATTGGTCAAACTATCAAAAGATTGTGTTAACTGCCAGTTGTATGTGCCAGTGGCTTATTCCTCAGACGATACGTTTTCAAAGTTCAAATGGTGTTGAGTGTGAAAGTCATCAGTTATCAGACAGTCATCAGTTATCAGACAGTGTTTTGTGCGAAGTTTGGTTTGGAACTTCAAGTGTTTATCAGTTCATCTGTTCTTCAGTTCATTAGCGATTCATCTGAGGGTTTATTTTCCTCAGTTTGGTTTCGAATTATCAGGGCATGAATCAGACAGTTTTCAGATGACAATTGGCTTGAGTTGTGATTTGTCCATTGGGTATGTGTTGGCCGTGTTCATTTCATCAGAGGCTTGTGAAAGAGAAATCGGGAGTTGGTCGTGAAACCTAAAAAAAAAATCATCATATCCATTATCCGTTCTTATTATTAAACCATTTTTAACCATCTCCTTCTTACTTTTCGATTCATGATCATATTCATATTTTCATTTTTTAACCATAACCCATCCTTACCGAATCAATTCACATTCACTACCAGTTTAGCCGATTATCCATTTATCCACCTGTAGTCCATTTTCTTTAGAATAATTTTTCATATATACATCCAATCACATATTATCCATTTTTTTTAATTCATTTTTTCCATTCTCCAATTATCATTAAATCTATACTATACTATAATTCATTTTTTTCCCATCAATAATTTGTTTTTTTTTTCTTTTCTTTTTATTTTCTAGTCCAATTTTACATTACAAAAATATTTTGGACCATTGTTAAAGCCCATTCATTAAACAACACATTTACAATCCTTTCTTCCATTATTTTATAAAATAGTATTAAAAAAAACCAACTCATTCCCAACCATGACTTTCCCGCAGGCCCATAAGCCAAACTCCCACACATGCCCAAGCCAAAACACCCTAAGCCAATTTTCCAAGACTAGCAATGCTTCCCACAAGCCAGCAATCCGCCTGGCCCACATCTCATATTAGCTTTCCAAAAGTCTCTTGCCCCACTTCACATCATAAGCCACAAGTGTACTGGCCCTTCCTCAAGCCGTACGCCGCACGTACCAGCCTGCCAGCATTTTCCCACCTTTCCCAGCTCAACGTCATCACATCAATACTTCAGCTTTTTTTTTTGCTAGCCTCAAGGACCAAACTTTATCAGCTATTCCGTAAGCCAAGCCTCTCCAACAAAAGCCTTGTTCAAACAAAAGCAAAGCCGTACCGAAGCCAAATCCAGCCACAACATCAACTCTGTCGAAAACAAAACAAATAATTGCAAGCATCAGCCGCGGTTTCACGCCGTATTCGCAAAACAACAGCCAAGGCCTCAAGCCGTCTGGCCCATACCTTTACAACTTGCAAGTCAATGTTTCTAACCTCACAAGCCTATGCCGCAGCTTCGCACGTCCAGCAACAAGCTCACACCGAGACAACTCGAAGCCATCCTTCACATCCAAAACATCAAACAGTCCAGGCCCACACGCACGTCATCCGCACGCTTCTCACACGAGCTTCACGAAAAGATCACCTGAAAAATCAAATATCAAAACAACAGAAGCAAAACAATACGCGAGATTTTTGCGACCCAAAACGCAAACGATTCAAACCAAAAACGCAAATCAAAATGAAAACAAACGCAAAAACACCAAAACTCAATTTGAGAGGAGAATACCGTGACTTTTCTTCTGGATCTTTCGTTCTCACACTATAAATAGAACCTTCATCACTTCAATTTTCCCAAGCTTGTAGAGCCTCTCAAATCCCTGTTCAACTGAAAAATCAAATCTCAAAATCCCAAATCCTTTCAATCTTCAAATCAACTTCTCTAATCCCTAAACCTAAACCGAAATTGAAAGAGGAAGAGAGAAGTTTGTTTTGTGAAATTGAAAGAGGAGAAAAGAGAGAATCCGAAGAAGAAGAAGAGAAAAGGCTTGCGGTTTTTGAAAAGAGGAGAAAAGAGAGCTTCAAAGAAGAAGAAGAGAAGAAGCGTTTCCGGATTTCTTTTTGAGGGTGAGGGTTCCGTGTATACCTGTTTATTGCCCTGTTTTGCGCTGTGAAAGTTGAAGGAAGAAGAAGCACACTTGCTTCTGTTTTTGATTTTCTTTATATTTCTATTATTGTTGATTATTCTTGTGTAAAAAATAGGAGTGATGTGAGTGTGTTTGGGCCTTTTGGCCGTGGACCTGTTGCTGTCATCACCACCTACCCGCAGCTTTCTCCCTCCCCCCTTTATTTCTTTCAATTTTCTTTACTTTCTTTTTAATTGTTTTTGTTAACATAAAAGAGTTTAGAATTTTGTTTGTTTTAGAAAAAGTTTTTTTAGAATATATTAATAATAAGTGTTTTTTTAGAAATTATATGTTTTAGAAAAGAATTTTAGAAAGTTTTTAAGATAAGAATTTTAGAAAATGATTTAAAAAATATTCTAATTCTTTTATTGATCTATTTTTTGATCCATTGTTCTTCATCTTTTTCTCTTTTGGTTGATGACAATCTCCGATTCGTAGATTGTTGATTTTCGTTAAGTTTAATCTTCATTATTTCAAATCTATGGATGAATGATCATTTGGATCATTCACCATACTTTGAGATCGTGATAGGTTGCTTTTCGATAAAATCAACGAAAATCTCGATTAAGATTAGACTGTTCTCTTTCTTTTAGTGTGGCATGTTTTCGGAGAACGATCCATTATATCGTTTCTCTAACATGTATTAACACAAATATTTTCCACTTTAATTAGTGGTGGCCGGCCTCATTTGTAGGGTAATTACTTCGTAAATTACTCGGCGATTGCTTAACATAGACCTAAAGTTGTCCCGATTCGAATTAAGATCCACTTGGATCCGTTTGCCTCGATTTTATTATTCCTTTTTGTGGTTGTGCTTGATTAAGTTCATCATACCACTTATATTGTAAATATTATAATATTGTGAGTATAATATTTGTTTAAATTTAATCTCTCGCACTTTATCCTTTTATTTTAATCTCTTGCTCCCTTATCTCTTTATTATGCTTTATCATATTATATCATATATTGTTTGTTTATGTTTATATTGTTACTTGTGTTTTTTTTATTTTGTCCATTTGGATATCAAAACACTAATAAAGGATTGAACACTTAAAAGACTTGTGACTTCTAATTTTGGACTAATGGTTACTATCCCTTGCTTTGGAGAATGGACTTAGACTTTAAGATCCTCCCCCTTGCTCAAGTTGGAATGGATTAGAAACCTCAGCCTCGAGTTAATTCATTGATCTTTTGAAGATGGAAGTCCGAACTTTGAAGAATTGTGCATATTATGGTTTGGTAAACTCTTTTCTTAACTTTTAATTCGAGTATTAGGATTAGTCCCTTCATCTCCTCCCCATTCTTTAATTTTCAAAACTTCTCCCTATTTCAAAAACCTTCTTGTTTTCAAACTTCAAATGCTTTCATAAATAAACCTTGACTTCGGTCAAGCGATTTTTAAACTTTTCACTTTATTTCCTTAAACAAATGTTAATCCATGTAAATATATCAAAACCATTTTCTCATATACTTTAAAAAACTCAAAACTCACTCAATTGTTTTTGTGCCTTGTGCACCTTTTCTTTTTACATGTTTAGATATGATTCATCTTTTCTAGCGGAATTATTCGCTAAAGGATGACGACTTATCTCTATATTTTAAAATCAATTCAACTCACTACTTCTTTCCAAATTTTGTACCACGAACTACGAGGTTTTGATCTCGCATTGCACTTTGTGGGTACGTAGGCATAGGGCGTTAAAACCTTATCAAACACAAAATCATTAAAAAATATTCTTCCCCTCATCTCTTCCATCTTTTCAAGCAAACCAATTTCAGACCAAAAAGCAATAAGTATTTCAAAGGGCTCCCGTGGAGTACCACGGACGAGTCGGGTGCCTAAAACCTTCCCGGTTCGTAACCAATCCCCTTACCCATTCTCTGTTTGTTTCTTTTAGCTTTTGCTTTTAGACACCTAGGTTTTTATTCTTTCTTTTACCTTTTTCCTTTCGGAAATAAACAAAAGCGCGGTGGCGACTCTGTGTTCATCGAGTTAAGTTAATCAATAACTTACACTCACGATTTTACCGCTACAGAAAAGTGGCTTCTCTACTAGGGAGTTATCTCTAAGAGGATTCAGCCTACTTTGATTTATTTATTGCTTTGGTTTGACTTGTTTGTTATTTGGTTGTTCTGTTTTGGTTTTTGGTGATCCTCTGTGTGAGATAGATTCTAACCCGGATCTGAGTTGAAACTTATGATAGGACGGCGATATTCGAAGCGATATGTGATGGAGTAGTCCAAAGCAATATCAATTTGATAATCTCCACTCGGTTAGGCTCTCTTGGACTATCAATGTCATGACGAGTAATCGTACGTGGCATTATTTTCCGACCTTGAGCTGATCATACTGAGGACCTTAGAACCCTTAACCCATCTAAGCCAATTTAGGAACGTAGTGCGGAAACTGTCTGGGTGTAAATCTAAGGCGGTTGTCACGCGATACTACACTCGGACGGGTCTATTTTAAGAATGTTATCGGTTGGGGAGTAATCCAACGTACCGATAATATTCTAAAGATGGCTGTTAACTACGGGCACCTCTGTTAGCACCCTTTTGGTTTTTCTGCAGGTACAATGAAGACAAAACCTTAGTACTTACCTGTGTGGGTTGGTGTTCTGTTACCTTGACTTCGTGCTCGTGACTTGGAACCTAAGCCCGTGTGCCTTGTGTGATCTTGTTTGTGTTTGTTGCATACATGCCATCATACATTCATGAGCATTGTCCGTAAGATTTCAAAGGACTTATAAGGAACTTTTGCAAAATTTCAGATGTCCATGGCTATGACTTTTGAAAGGAGGAACACAAAGAAGTACACTTTCAAGAATCCTAATGTTGTAGAGTTGAGAAAGCTAGGAGCTTTGGTTGTTGATACCCAAGAGTTCCGAAGATGTCATGGGAAGCTTTTGTATATATTGGATATTGATGTACCTGAGGGGATTCTCCCTACTTTAGCTCAGTTTTATGATCCGTTGCAAACCAATTTCAGACCAAAATGCAATAAGTATTTCAAAGGGCTCCCGTGGAGTACCACAGACGAGTCGGGTGCCTAAAACCTTCCCGATTCGTAACCAATCCTCTTACCCATTCTCTGTTTGTTTCTTTTAGCTTTTGCTTTTAGACACCTAGGTTTTTATTCGTTCTTTTACCTTTTTCCTTTCGGAAATAAACAAAAGCGCGGTGGCGACTATGTGTTCATCGAGTTAAGTTAATCAATAACTTACACTCACGATTTTACCGCTACAATGCCAAATGCCAAAAGCAATAAAAAGCTTAAAACACAAAAACAAACTATAATCGTCTCCTCCGGGATTCTTTTCTCATCAAACTCATTCACTCTATAAACGAGAACTTGTTTCTTCCGTCTAATGCAAGACTGTTAGCACTCGAGCCAGACGAGTCATACACTTGAGCATATACAAGTAAGCAGTTCACAACAAAATCATCCAGACTCTTTGAGTCGAACTACAGTGTTCTAACATCCTCATTGCACGAGAGGATATGTAGGCATAACTTAACAGTTATCGAACAAAAGACTCTTTGTCATCCCCCTCTTTCAGCATTCTTTTTTAAGCCTCCGTTCCTGAGCAATTCACCCTTTTGCACCGACACCTGTACTTTCTTTTCTTAGCTTTTGCACACAGATAGCACATACACTTACCCCTTTTAAACAAAATCTTGTAAGCGTGGATCCCGTCGAGTACGAAGGACGATCTGGGTGCTAATACCTTCCCAGGTTGTAACCAACCCCCTTTCTCAGTTTCTCTAGTTCACAACCGTCTTATCCGTCCCTTTCAGGTTTATGCAGCATTACCTTTCCTTCGGGATAAAAAACCTAGCTGGAAACTCTATTCAATTCAACCTCATTTTCTCTTTCGCCGACCGTTCGTGTCTGCACCTTGGGACCATGGTGTCTTTTCATGGGATCGACAGCTTGGCGACTCTACTGGGGATATTATCTTGCAACTAGGGTTTCTGGTTCTTTTTGTGGGTTTCTCCTAGCGCTTGTTTGATTTATGTTTATGGGGGTGTTATGTGTGCTTTTTGTTTATTGCATTATTTATTGCTTTCTGTACAACTTTATTTACTACATTTACTTATCGCTTTCATTTACCGTTTTATGCATTTCATATTATTATCATCATATCATGTGCTAGATTTGTTGTTTTGCCTTGGTGGGAGTGGGTATCTCAGTGAGCAAGGTTCCACACCGAGAGCCTGAGTGACACATAGGATTAGAGTGGCTTCATATTCTTTCCCATTCCATTCGGTCTGGTGCGGGAATATGAAACACGGTTCAGACATGGGTTTCTTCTTGAGAACTCTGTGTTACGGATTTCCTGTAGTGCTAGGGCTATCTGGGAAGCCTGCTAAGTTTGGATGACCTTTTTAGATGACCTTCAACGTCTGAGGTGAATTAGAGGAGGGTCTTTTATGATTAACGTGAACATTGTACCTCCGGGTTAGAAGTTTTTACACTTCTCATAATAGATCCAAGCCTGAGGATCCTTGTTCTAGAACAATACTTGTGAGTGGGTTGGGATGTTGATAGGTTTGTAGTAACCCTTGGCCTCAACATACCCTATTACTGATATTGTTTTAAGGTTACACTATTTTGGACTGCATCTATGAAACCCTGGACTTGTGATTCTTTATTTGAGTCCCCCACCTGGTTACTGGTTCTCTAGCCTCCTTCTGGACTCATGAACACACATGAACCCTATCAGAGCAAATGGAAAATCCAGCACTTGATCACAAACCCTTGCATATCATTCTACAAACATCATTTTGCATCATTTTAACATTTTGTCGCTCCCGATAAATGACAAAATGACTCAGATAAAGGTACAGACGCGAACGGTCGGCGAAGGGATGAAATGAGAACACACAGGAGTGAACTCAAGAGAAAGAAAGAGTCGCTAGCTAGGCATTTTTATCCCGAAGGAAAGGTAATGCTGCATAAACCTAGAAAAGATATGGATAAGACGGTTGCGAACCAGAGAGACTGAGAAAGGGGGTTGGTTACAACCTGGGAAGGTATTAGCACCCAGATTGTCCGTCGTACTCGACGGGATCCACGCTTAAAAGATTTGTGTTTTAAAAGGGGTAGTGTCAGTGCAATTTGTGTATAGAGAGCTGGAAAAGGATGTACAGGTGTCAGTGTAAAAGAAGTGAAGTGTGATATGTATAGTGTCAGTGTAAGGATAAGAGTGAAATGCTCATGATAATGAGGCTAAGAAAATGATACTGGAAGGAGGGGGGGTATACAGAGACTTTTGTTCGATAACTGTTAAGTTATGCCTACGTATCCTCTCGTGCAATGAGGAAGTCAGAACATCGTAGTTCGACCCAAAGAGACTGAAAGACAAATTGACTTGTGAACTGCTTGCTTGCCTATGCTCAAGTGTATGACCTGTCTGGCTCAGGTGCTAACTGTCTTGCATTAGACGGAAGAAGCAAGTTCTCGTTTGTGAGTGAATAAGAGGAGAAAAGAATCCCGAAGGAGACGATTATTGTTTGTTTTTGAGTTTTCAGTCTTTTATTGCTTTTGGAGTTTGTCATAAGAAAATGAGCTTAAGCCTAAACCAATGGATTTAGTAAACTCATCACATCTTCCCTCTGATTAGGGGTAATGAGAATGCCTTAAGTGTGAAGTCAGCTTCCCACACTTAGTCACCTTGGTGTAGGATTAAGATCATTAACCTACTTGTGATTATTTAGATGTTTTTTGTGATTTTTGTTTAGTGTTGAGTAATGAGATTAAGCCATAATCAGGGATTAAACAGACTCATTACACCATCTTAATAGAAGGATAATAGATGAGAATGTTTAAGCTGAGGAAAACTCCTCAACTTAATCCATGATTAGGGATTAAGGTCATGACAAAACAAAGTCTTTATTAAATGGGTTTTAGTTAATGGTAAGATGAAGAAGTGAATTTTATGATTTGTAAGACAACTTGAGGGGGACTTGTCCATCAACACTAGGGTTAGTCCTTCTTAACCAGTTAAGGAAGAATTAGAACCCTAATGCAAGGCCCAAGTTACAAGCTTGATGTCTTGATGATTATTAAGTGAATTAATTAAAGGATTTAAACACATTAAGGGTTTAACACTTAGGATTAAAGTTATACACTCCATCCTAATAGAAGGATGCAGGCATAAGCTCAATCACAAAGCCTTAAAGCCTGTAGGGTTTAGTCCCTGATTATGAGATGAGAAGAGAAGACTCAAAGAGACACAAAGGTAAAAACTAAATGGGGTACTAATCAAAACCCTAATCATTGTCATGCTTGGTTGTTCCTAAGGTTTGTGAGGTTTACAAGAAAGATCTTCAGAGAAACCACCAGGAAGCAGATGAAAGGAGCAAAGAGAAGCAAAGTAACTTGCTTCATTTAAGAAGACAAGTCACTTGAAGAAAGAAAGTAAGAAGAAGAAGGATGAGCAAGCTCAATCTCAAGCACAAGACAAAATGCAGCAATGATGCACAAGAGAGATGAAAAGAGTTTGTGAGAAGTGAAGGCAAATTCACTTCTCAAAGTTACTTACCACCTGAAAAGTTAGTGAAAGAAATGCAATGCAATACAAAATGAGATGAAATGACATGATGCAAATCAAAACCAGAAGCATAAGTATGATGCTAATGATGCTATGAGATGATGCAAACATGAATCAGGGCATGAGGATGATCATACAAACATATGGATGCAAGAGAAGCATGCTTAGAACCATGAACATACATGAAAAGTTATGAAAGGCAAATGGCATACAACATGGCAAATGCAAGATGTAATGATCAAACATGATTCTAATATGTCCTAAGATGTAATATGAATCAAATGGATGCACAAAATGTCATGGCAAGTCATGATATGCAAGGAAATGAAGAATGGATGCAAATGAAAGCCCAAATTAGGGTTTATGATCAATGCACTAAACAAAAACCAAAACCAGAAGTAAACATCATGATAAAAAATTGAAAATGCATTCAAAGGAACCCTAAACCTATACAAACTCAATGCCCAAAGGAGGGGTTCTAACTCTTAACCTAATGAGGGTTATGAATTTTCTAAGATTGCTAGGGTTTTAAGGTACCTTGTCAAGAAAAATGTCAAACAAATTGAAAATGCAAGATCAAATCAGGCCAATTTAACCCTATAAACTTCATGATATGCAAGATGCAATGCAAAAAGAATAAAAGTCCAACTCCAAAGACTAGGCAGAAATGAATTTTTGAACATTGGATCAAAATAATGCTTTGAAATGAAATTAATTCCATGGAAAATTGTCAAAAGACATCAAGATCAAAAAAGAAATTTGGTTTGAGGGTTGGACAATGTTTCTAAATGATTTTAAATGTTCCATGAATTTTTTTGTGATTTTTAAATACCTAAAAGTATTTTTAATTAATTAATTCTCATCAATTAATTAAAAATAAACTTTTAAATGATTTAAAAATAATTTTTAATGCAAAAAATAAAAATAAAAATGTTTTTGGTTTCTGAAAATTAGTAAAAGTTTTGACAAAAATTTTCAGAATTTTTCAAAGTGTTTTGCTATTTTAAATTAATTGTATAAATCAAATGAAATAAAATGAAAATAAAATGAAATTTAAACTGAAAAATGAGAAAGTATGCAAATCAAAGGGCCAGCATTCAAACTCACACGCGCGCGAATTGACTTGGCGCTCATCTGGACGGCCAACATTCAAATTCACATAATTATGATTAAGCCCTAATTAAATGCCCTAATTACTCTCAGATGACCGGAACAGTGTTCCGGTCATCTTCTCCGACCAACCATTCATGCTATCTCTCTTAATACGCACCCCCAGGCCCTAAAACTCTCCAGAAATGATCCTCTCCCCAACCCCAACAAGAATCAGTCATCAAAATTCATTTATTCATCATCAAATTCATGAATCGAAGCAAAACGGAAAAGAACACAGAAATTTCAGAAGCTCATGAAATGCTCATTTCTCAACTATTTTCAAAACTAAACACATCATGGCAATCAGTGAGGCATGTAGAATCATTCTATAACATAAAATGAGAGTTCTGGAAAAATAAATGCCATGGCTACCTGAGCTTGAGCTTTCGAATCAGGGACTTTCTGGCCAGTTCTTTGCTTCAAATCCACTCCAAAGAACCTCCTAAGAAGCTTGCAATGCTTGGTTGGAGTTTAAATAGCCTCTGGAGAGAGTTTGCAGAATCTCAGTTCATGAAATGTGAAAATCGTGTTTTTGATTGTGGAGGTTTTAGGGCAAAATGAGGGCAGGGAAATGATCAGCAAGGTTTATGGAGTTGAATGGTGAAAAAAGTTTGAAGGTTTGATGGCTGAATCAAGAGATTCGAAGGCTTTTGCAATTGAGAGGATTTTTGAGTATGCTGTGTTCTTGGAGCTTTCAGGCTTGTGTGTGTTGTGAGAATGAATCCTTGGGATGTGTTTGTAAAGTTTGGATTGGGCAGAGAGTGGTTGTGTCACTGTGGGATTGGTATGGCTTCAAGTTGCAAAAAGTCAAGCAAGTTGTACTTGGAGGTATGGGCAAGTGGCAGGCTAGGATAGGAGCATGGTTGAGTTCAGCAAGGATCAAGGAATGCTTTTGGATCAGATTTTATGAACTGAGGCAAGTGGATGAGAAGTTTTGATCCCTTCTGCAAATTGTCACAACTTTGGTCCCTTTTGTAATTCTTGAAGTTTAAGGCATAGAACTTAAGAAATTCTTGGGCCAATCTGAAGTTTAAGTCATGTATGATGTTTGTGTAAAGGTTAGACATCAATTAGAAGTCACAAATTGCCTTGGTACAAGAATTTGCAAGTTTCCCTCTTTGGTGCATAACTTGAAATTATGTGATTTTTCCCAACTTTGACAAGCCATAACTTTTGATCCAAAATGAATTAGGTCATGTTCTTGTACTTTTTGAAAAGGGAATGATCCATTATACAACTTTCATGACCAAAGTTTTTCCATTTGAAGCATTTTTGAATCAAAAAGCAAGGGTTGTAAAAGTTTCCCAAAATGGCAATTTTCATTAAAAGTCAAACTTCCCAAAAAGTCAACTTTGCAAATGACTTGAAATTCTTCAATTTTGTGAACTTCCAACATCTTCTATGATCAAATGAAGATCATACATAATCAAAATGATGATGAACACCCTTTAGTTGGGTCATTGGGGGCCTCAGATGCCCTGATTTTGCACTGACTTGTCCAGAAAGTCAACTCTTGATCAGATGACTTCCCCATGGAATTTCTTCATGAAAAATGATATGAATGCTCCCTATACCATATAGAGACCAATAGAAACAAGAATGACCAAAAAATTTGGAGTTATGGCCTTTGAAACCAAAACCCTAATTCTAGGTCATCTGTGCAGTTAAACCTGGCTCTGCTTCCATGCCATTCTCAGTTCTTGTGATTTTTGACATTCTTGACTTTGAGGGGATATAAAATGATGCTTGAACATACATGGACCCCTTTGAAGTGATTGATAACCTTTGGAGTGGCTCAAGAAGCTCTTGGATTGCTCAGATCACATACCCTAGATGCAGATGACTTTGAACCAATGCAGTGAATCAAAAAATGTGGTATGAGATGCTATGATTGGATTTATGCATATGAAAAGATCACAAGCCATGGTGTGAATAGGTGAGGGAAAATTTGGGGTGTTTACACATTTGTCTATTTGTTTTACAGGGTATCCACATCTTATTTGGTTTGGTTTTGACTGTTCTTCTGCTCAGCCACCTTCATCAGTTATCTTCATCAGAGGTCTTCTTCAGTTGTTACTCTCCTCAGCTATCTTCATTCAACATATATTATCAGTATGGATTCATCTAGGAAGAGCAACATTACTTATCATTTCTTTGAGCCCTCTTTAGCAGGCATCAGGCAGATTCAGACACTTATCACTCCTGATCATGTCCCTTTATTCAGGGAACATTATGGTGGTATTATGGACATGATCATGGACTTGGATGCATCACAGAGGAGCATGATCCACACTTGCCTTCGGTTTTATGACCCTCCTCTCATATGTTTCACTTTCCCATACTTTCAGATGGGTCCTTTGTTAGAAGAGTTTTCCATGTTGTTGGGTGTCCCCATCAGGAGAGGGATTCCTTTCAACCCTGAGATGACTGCTCCTAGGAGTGAAGACATAGCTAAGGCTCTATATTTGGAAACCACCATCATTGATCAGCATATGACCACCAAGGATGGAACCCCAGACCTCCATTTGGACTTCTTGATCATTCAGGCCACCAGTCATGCTGCAGTTGGGAAATGGGAAAATGTTTGTGCTCTCCTGGCCCTTAGTATATATGGGATCATTTTGTTTGTAGATGAGCCAAAGTTTGTAAGCAAAAATGCTATCCATCTCTTCCTTCTGAAGAATCCAGTTCCTACCTTGCTAGGGGATTTTTACTACTCATTGCATCAGAGAAATGAGAAGTAGAGGGGAAGACTAGTCAGATGTTGTGCACCTCTCTTCTACTGTTGGTTATTGAGACACCTGCCAAAGAAAGAAGCTTTCTTGAATCCTCATCAGTCAAGAAATTGGGCTAAGAGAATGATTGCTCTCACTTCAGAAGACATTAGGTGGTGTACTCAGAGCACCAAGGGCATGGACATAATTACAAGTTGTGGGCAGTATCCCAATGTACCTCTTATTGGAGTGAAGGGTTGCATCAACTACAATACTTTGCTTTTCAAAAGGCAGCTAGGGTATCCCTTAGTATATCCACCAAGAGAGCAGGATTTAGCAAAGACCTTATACTCTGATATTCATAATAATCATACCATCATCCGACAAGCAGCCTGGGCTTGGGATAATATTCAGACAAAAGGGAATGTTATTCTTGGCAAGTGCAATAACATAGCTTCAGCTCAGTACATTGATTGGTCTCGCATCAGAGGACAGGTCACCCGCATGCCATTCACCCTGGAAGATGTGCTAGGGCCATCAGCAGTAGAGCCTGTAGCTACAGTCAATTTAGAGGAGTTTGAGAAGTTGAAAGAGAGGAATACTCAGCTTTCTGAAGCTCTAAAGAAGACCCTCTAGGAGAGGAATGATAGTCGTCTGGACAATGAGAGGTTAGAGAAGCTCTGAATCGAGCATATGACCAAGATTTAGAAGACAGATGATTACATCAGAAAAGCTCGAGCAGGGGAGTTGGTATTGAAGAATGCTTGCAAAGAATCTAAGATTCAGAAAGCCAGAGCTGAACACTACTTGGAAGAGAGTCAGGCTAGATGGATCAGAATTACTGAGGCTCATTCACAAGAAGATCAGAAGACCCATGCTAGGATAGACCAGCTGGAAGCTACTGAGAAGAAGCGTCAAGAAGCCTTGTTAGCAGCACAGAAGGAAATCTCTAAGCTAAACCTCCAGGCGGGGTTAAAGAGATCAAATGATCAAGACACATAAGAAGTTGACAAGTGCCATTGCCACCAGGAACCTTCTTATCAGGACCATCACAGAGCATCTAGTTGGATCAGTGACTGATGCTCTCCTGAAGGAAGTCAAGGAGGATGACTTTGGGTTGGATGTTTGATTTCTTTGAATTTGTATTTTATTTTGGTTGTACTTTTTGATGATTTTGTTGTATTCTGACCCACCATGGGAATTTTGTTGTAATCACAAACTATGTATCTTTCCATTTGTAATATATGGTTTATGTGTTACCTAGATTATGTTTTGGGCTTCACTTCTCTTCAACATCTTCATTCCCCGATGTCTGGAAGAAAAATAGACATATTGCATTGCATACTAACCTCATTCTTTGTTTTGTAGGTGTTTTTGTTGTTGTTTTCTTACTTTGCTGTTGTCTCAGGAAACATTGCTCGCAGGAGAGTTTTCCCCATCAACATAGTTCACCGGTATCCTACAAGAAACAACCTTCCGAGCTTATAGATGGACCAAGTTCAGCAAGATCTGACTGACGTAAGAACTCAGATGGCTATTGCGAGGACTGAGATGAGGGCTCAAATGAACCAGTTCATGGCATTAATGACTGGGTTGGCTCAAAGCCAGGAAAGATTAAAAGAGTTGGTCGAGCGGAAAACTCCCGAAGAGAATCATCTAGGTATGGGAGGTACTAGTAACAATAATCACGGACAACCACGAACAGATGCGCCAAAGTTTGGGCCACACCTCAACCCTGAAGTCAATGCTATCAAGAATACCCAAGGAAATACTGGAGGTCGTGCCTTGCAAGAGGACCCTCACGAAGAATAGTTTACAGTAATTAGTGTTGGGGATGAAGACTATGATTGTCGTCTGGACGAAATTGCAGAAAAGTTGAGATCTCTGGAGTCCCAAAACTCTTTGGGATTTGATGTTACGGACATGGGTTTGGTTGAGGGAGTCAGGATTCCTCACAAATTCAAGCCTCCTTGCTTCGAGAAATATAATGGTACCTCTTGTCCACGTACTCACCTGCAGTCCTTCCTGGGGAGACTGAAAGCCTATACCATGGACGAAAAGTTGTGGATGTTCTACTTCGAAGACAGACTGACTGGGGCATCCCGTGAATGGTATTCTCACCTGTCCAGAGCAACAGTCAGAAACTGGAAAGACTTAGCTGAAGCTTTCATACGCCAATATCAATATAACCTTGACATGGATCCCAACAAGACCCTCCTAATGGGTATGTCACAGTCTTCAATGAAAAGCTTCCAGGAGTATGCCCAAAGGTGGAGACAACTTGCTGCTGTTGTCTAGCCTCCAATGTTTGAGAGAAATGGCCGATATGTTCATGAACACTCTACAAGGAACGTACATTGACAGACTTGCTGCTTTCTCGTCCACCAGGTTTGCAGATGTAGTCATAGCTGGGGAGAGAATTGAGAGTCTTTTAAAGATGGGAAAAATTTCAGACAGAGGTGCTAGTTCCAGCAATACAAGGAAACCTTTTGCAGGACCTCGTAGGACAGGTGAGACCAACTCAATGCATATGGGCAGAGGTAGAACTCAATACATGCCAAGATCAGTAGCTGTTGTCACAATTCCAGCTCCAGTGCCTCAACAACAGTATCCTTTACAACCACAACGCTTTCCACCGCAACAACAATTTCCTCAACAGAGATCTTACAACAATAACAATCAGCAACAACGGCCGTTTCAACAAAGGCCTTCACAAATCAACAGGGTTATCAATCCCATTTCGATGCCCTATGCTGCCTTACTTCCACAATTGTTAAATCTCAACTTGATTGAATTGAGGACTCTGGCTCCACCAGATCCCCAAAACCTTCCAAGAAACTATGATGTTAATGCCCGGTGTGCCTTCCACTCAAATGCACCTGGCCATACTACAGTGAAGTGCAGAGCCTTGCACATGAAGGTTCGAGATCTAATTGATTCTAAGGCAATTAACTTTGCACCTCTTCTAAGTATCACCAAGAATCCTATGCCTAGGCATGGTGGGCCTAGGATAAATGCCATTGAGGAAGATCAACCGATGAACCTAATTGACAATGTTGCAAGCATTAAGACACCTCTGGCCGAGGTTAAAGCCCAGCTTTTAAAGTGCCAAGTGTTCCCGGGTTGTGAGGCCCACTATGAAGCTTGCAAGGTTTCCATCAACGGTTGTGCAGATTTGAAGACTGACATCAACAATCTTATCAAGGAAGGCACTTTACATATCACTTCAACAGTCCCAACTCCTACAACATCAACAACCGTTCCTTCTACAAATCCAGCACATGTCATTTCATCAGATGTCACTCCTACAACTTCAACAACAATCATTCTGACAGATTTTTCTACAACATCAACAATCATCCCTTCTTCAACTTCAACGGACATCAGTCCAACACATCCTTTTACAACAACAATAACCCTCAATGAAGATATTTCCACAGTGACTATTTACTATGATCCTACAAAAATCCACGTTCCAGATTCTTTCAACAATCAACAACTCCATCAACAACAACAACCATCATCACCAGCACCATCCCCGGTCAGACCTCCTGTCACAATTTATTATGAACCTCATACCTTCTCAGTTCCTTCTTCCGCAACAATCAGTCCAGTTACTATCACAGTGCCTGGACCAGCTCCATATGATAACAGCAGTGTCGTACCTTGGCACTATGGCTCTGATTTGTATTGCAACGGCAATAAAGTCACTATTGACATCTACACACCACAAATTGATAATGTGGGGGGAGGTGGAGGCTTCACCCGAAGCGGACGTCTTTTTGCCTCACAATTCCAAAGAACCAATGTTGAAGCAGAAGCTGCTGCTAAGGCTAAGGGTAAGAGTGTAGCACCTAAAGAGCATATTGCCAAGGAAGCTCAGAAGACATCCTTTGACCAGGATGTAGACGAGTTCATGATAATAATCAAGAAGAGTGACTACAAGGTTGTGGACCAGCTTCATCAGACCCCCTCCAAAATCTCTATCCTATCACTGCTGATGTGTTCCGAAGCTCATAGGAATGCACTTCTCAAAGTCCTGCACGCAGCTTACGTGCCAGAAGAGATTACAGTTAATCAGCTTGAAACAGTGGTTTCAAATGTCAATACTAGCCATAGGCTAGGTTTTACTGATGCTGATCTGACTACGGAGGGTCGTAACCATAATAAGGCTTTACACATCACCTTGGAGTGTAAGGGTACTGTTCTATCTCATGTCTTGGTTGACACTAGGTCCTCACTCAATGTCCTTCCAAAGAAAGCCTTGGTCAAAATGGAATATGATGGTCTTGCTTTACGTCCAAGTAACCTGGTAGTGAGAGCCTTTAATGGCTCTAAAAGACCGGTTCTTGGGGAAATTAAGTTGCATGTGGTGATTGGCCCACATATCTTCAAAAATGTCTTCTACGTGATGGACATTCAGCCTGCATATAGCTGTTTGTTGGGAAGGCCATGGATTCATGGCGCTGGCGCTATAACGTTGACCCTTCACCAAAAGTTGAAATACGAATGGGAGGGTCAAGTCATCACAATCTGTGGGGAAGAGGATATCTTCGTCAGTCATCTAGCTACTTACAAGTGTATTGAGATGGACGGAGAGATCCATGAGACAATGAGCCAGGGGTTTGAGGCACTCAATATCAATGAAGCAACAGCCGAAGTGTCTGGTACTTCAATCTCCTCTTATAAGCAAGCTCGGAAGGTTGTCGAAGACGGGAATGCCTAGGGCTAGGGAAAGCTGCTGCAAGTTCAGGTCAAGCAAGACAAATTCGGGTTGGGTTACAAACCATCCCGACAGGTCCAAGAGGAGGCTGCTGAAGCTCCCAGGTTTATCAGTGGGGGATGCTAACCCCGGATGCAGTCAACAATGTGGAAGACAAGGTTGAAAGTGACTCCAACCTGGAGAGCTAGATTCGTCCAAGGGTCCCAGGCCAACAAGTCCTTAACTGGTCTTCCTAGGAAATTATAAGGATTACTTCTGCAGAGTAATTATTATTTCCTGTTTAAGCACGCATCAAGTCCTGCATCTTGCTCAAGGCGTCAGGACTCATTTTGTAATAGGGCCATATTTGTATTTTGTGCAAATGAATGATTAATGAACAAATGGACATCTTTTGCAAACGATCTTCTTTTTTGCTCACTGTTTTTCATTTTTATTTTCGCACAAAGCAATAAATGGAAATGTTTTCAAAATAAATAACTTCATTCACACTTTTTGTAAACAAGATTAAAATCAATCACTAAAATGAACAAATCTCAACCCTTGCAGAGATAATCCTCTAGATTGCACCGACAACAACACTGTTATGACCTTGTATGACTTCGACAATCCAATTAATCAAGCAGATGAAGGGGTTGATGAAGACTATGATTTGCCTGAAGAGTTGGCTAGGTTGTTGAGGCAAGAGGAAAAAGTGATTGCTCCTCATCAGGAGGAGATTGAAACTGTCAATCTTGGTACCGAGGAAGATGTAAAAGAGTTAAGGATCGGGGCTAGTCTGCAAGCTCCAGTGAAAAAACAGCTCATCAGTATGCTTCGGAAATATGTTGATGTCTTTGCTTGGTCCTATCAAGATATGTCGGGTCTAGATACAGACATTGTCATGCACAGATTGCCACTAAAAGAAGATTGTCCTCCAATCAAACAGAAGCTACGCCGTACTCGCCCAGATATGGCCATGAAGATTAAAGAAGAAGTACAAAAGCAGTGGGACGCCGGTTTTCTCGCTGTAACTAGTTACCCGCCGTGGGTTGCTAATATTGTACCCGTACCTAAGAAGGATGGCAAGATGCATATGTGTATGGATTACCGGGACCTGAACAGAGCTAGCCTGAAAGATGATTTCCTATTAACTCCCATTGATGTATTGGTGGACAACACGGCTCAGTTCTCGATATTTTCTTTCATGGATGGATTTTCTGGGTACAATCAAATTAAGATGTCACCTGAAGACATAGAAAAGACAACTTTCATCACACCTTAGGGCACGTTCTGCTACAAGGTATTGTTGTTTGGTTTGAAGAAAGCTGGTGCAACATATCAACGGGCTATGGTAACATTATTCCACGATATGATCCACAAAGAAATCGAATGCTATGTGGATGATATGATTGCCAAGTCCCTTATAGTAGAAGATCATCTGGTGAATCTTCTAAAATTGTTTAAGCGTCTGAGGAAGTATCAGTTGAATTTGAACCCCAACAAATGCACATTCGGGGTACGCTCTGGTAAGCTGCTGGGTTTTATTGTAAGTGAAAGGGGAATTGAGGTTGATCCCGACAAAGTCAAAGCTATTCAGGAGATGCCTGCACCTAAGACTGAGAAAGAAGTTCGAGGGTTCTTAGGTATATTGAACTACATTTCAAGGTTTGTAAACACCCCAAATTTGCCCTCACCCATTCACCATGGCTCGTGATCATTCTCATATGCATAAACACAATCATATCATCTCACATCTCATTTTTGATTCACTGGATAGTTTCTAAGGCATCAGCACTTAGGGTTTGTGATCTGAGCAATCCCAAAGCCTCTTGAGCCATTCCAAAGGCCACCAATCACTTCAAAGGGGTCCATGTGTGTTCTTACATCATATTCCATCTCCTCAAAGTCAAAAATGCAGAGGAATCACAAGAACTAGGGTTTGAGTGGATGCAGAGCCAGGATGAACTGCACAGTTGACTGAAATTTAGGGTTTTGGTTTCAGAGGCCATAACCCCAAATTTTTTGGTCATTCTTGTTTCCATTGCTCTTTATATGGTATGGGGAGTATGCATATCAATTTTCATGAAGAAATTCCATGGGGAAGTCACCTGATCAAGAGTTGACTTTTCAGACAAGTCAGTGCAAAATCAGGGCATCTGAGGCCCCCAGTGACCCAACCAATGGGTGATCTTCATCATTTTGAGTGTATATGATCTTTATTTGATCATGGAAGAAGGTTGAAGTTCATAGAAATCAAGAATTTAGGGTTTTTGCAAATGTTGACTTTTTGGGCATAGTTGACTTTTCAAGAATGCATCATTTTAGGTCATTTTTCAAGCCTTGATTCATGATCCAAAAAGGCTTCAAATGAAAAAACTTTGGTCATGAAAGTTGTAGATCTCATCTTTCCCTTTTCAAAAAGTACAAGAACATGATCAAACTCTTCTTGGATCAAAAGTTATGGCAATGCAAAGTTGGCTAAAATCATTGATTTTCAAGGCATGCCCTAAGTGAGAATTTTGCAAAATCTTGGACCAAAGCCAAATGTAGCCTCTAATTCATTTCAAACCAACACATAAACATTCTCTAAGTGCTGAAAATCAGAATTGGATCAAGTTTGCCTATGGTTTGGTTTGTGTAACAAGGTTTTCTTCACATGTGAACCATAAAGCAACAAGTTGCAAAACTCATGATCATGCTCCCTCAACTTGCTGCCTTGGCCTTTGGACCTTGCTGGCTCTCTCACCACACCATGATGCGCCAGACCTAGCCTTGTACCAAGCTAGTATCAAGCCCATGCTTCTCTTACAAGATTTTTGACTTTTGGCAAAAGCAAACTTACCAATCACAAAAGCACAAGTCACATCATCCAGCCAATCAGATTTGTTTATGTTATCAATTTGCAAGCTAGCCATAACAAGAAGCAAGGCTGAAACATACACACTCTCACATTCACAAAAAATACACCACATTGCAAAAACTTTCGAATCTGCCTCCACAGCCAAGAAACACTCAAACTTTCTTCATCATCCAACTCAACACACTCCATAGGCCTCAAACCACCAAAGCTCAAGCCTGAAACAAGCTTGACCTGAGCTCCACCATTTCTCACCTTCCAAACCAGTTCTCTTCGAATCTCACTATACAGCCATCAAACACTTCATCTCTCTTCACCAACAAGTCAAGCATACCACAAGGAGTCAAAACCACCCTTTACTTTGAACTGAAACAGCCTGTACACAAAGTGCATTTCCTGCTACACCAGAAGTGAATCTCTCAAAGCAGCTTGCCTAAGCTCATTCCAGGCTTTCCATTAGCTTCAAGGGGTTCAGGGGAGTTGTTCTGCATCAAAGCAAGGCCAGAAGAGTTCATATTCACAGTTCTTCACCTCAGGTAGTCTCAAACTTCAAACTTTTTAAAGCTTGTTTCTTTTGTTACAAATTGAAAGTGCATGCTCTGAGGATCACTGTGATGTGTTTAGAATCTAAAATGGTGGAAAAATGAGCATTTGGTGAGTGTCTGAAAGTTTGGCCCCTTTTTTGTTTTGCTTCGATTCAAGTTGTTCTTGATGGTAAAATGATGTTTGATCATGGATTTGGGTTGTAGGAAGTGTGGGAAATGTTTCTGGGCAGTTGATTTGACATGGGGTGGCCTGGATAAAGAACTAGGGTTTTGGTATGGCCGGAGAAGACGACCGGAGCTCATCTCCGGTCGCCTGAGTGTAATTAGGGTTTAAGTGTCATTAATTAGCAACTTCAAATCTGGTCCATTAGATGATGTTTCCCGCGCGCTCGTGGACGGTGCAGATGGGTCATTAAACCCTAATTCTGTTTAATTAAGTTAATCACAATTAATTAAATCAGCTTTGAACCATGGCCATTGGATCACGCGCGTTTTGAAATTTTGAACCTGGGCCTTAGATTGAGCTGACCCCCAGTCTTGTTGACTTGCGTGCTGGACCCTTGGATCTCTCTGCCTTCAATCACAGCCACTCATGTTGCATACTTTTCATTTTTATTTGTTTTTATTTCATTTTCTTTCCATTTATTTTGCATAATTATTTTAAAATAGTTAAAAATCCTTAAAAATTATGAAACTTTTTCCTTAAAGTTTTAATAATTTTTAAGACCCAAAAATATTTTTATTTTATTTTTTATCATTAAAAAAGTATTTTTTAAATATTTAAAAGATTATTTTTAATTGATTAATGGGAATTAATTAATTAAAAATACTTTTAGGTATTTAAAAATTACAAAAAAATTCATGAAATGTTCTAGGACATTTAGAAACATTGTCCAACCTTCAAACCAAATTTCTTTTTTGATCTTGATGCATTTTAAGAATTTTTCATTGAATTAAATCATTTTTTATGCATTATTTTGATCATGAGTTTGAAAATTCATTTCTGCCTATTGGAGAAGGTTGAGACATTGATTCTTTTTGCTTTGTTTTGTATTTGGCATGTATTTTCTAGGATTAAATGGCCATGATTTGATCTTGCATTTTCTAATTGTTTGGCATTTCTTTTGTTAAGAACCCAAAAAAACCCTAATAACTTAGAAAATTCATATCTTGAGTTTGGTTGAGAGTTGAGGGCTCCCCTTTGGGCAGTGGTTCATTATAAGTCTAGGGTTTCTTTGGGTGCCATTTTCCATTTTTATCTTAGGGTTTTGTTTCTGTTTTGGATTTTTGTTTGATGTTTGATCCATAAACCCTAATTTGGGTTTTCTCTTGCATCCTTCTTGCATGATCTTGCATAACATGACTTGTCTTTGCATTTTGTGCATGTTTATGATTCATTTGACATATCAAGACACATATGAATCATGCTTGATCATTGCATTACATATTTGCCATGTCATTTGTCTTGTATGATTCATAACTTTTCATGCTTGTTCATGCTCCTTAACTTGCATCATTTGCATCCATGATCTTGTATGAACATTTCCATGCCTTGCCTCATGTTTGCAGCACCTCATAACATCATAATCATCATCAACATGCTTCTGGTTTTGCTTATCACCATTTCATCTCATCTTGCATTGCATTGCATTCCTATTCTAATATTTCAGGTGGTAAGTAAACTTGAGAAGTGAATTTGCCTTCACTTCTCATAACTTTTCTTTTCATCTCTCTTGCATGCATTGCTGCATTTCTATATGTGCTTGAGTTTGAGCTTGCTCATGCTTGTTCCTCCCACTTTCTTTCTTCAAGTGACTTGACTTCTTGAATGAAGCAAGTCACTTTGCTTCTCTTGATCTTATTCATCTGCTTCCTGGTGGCTCCTCTGAAGATTGTTTTTGCAAACCTCACAAACCTTAGGATCAACCAAGCATGATAATGAATTAGGGTTTTGATTAGTCTCCCCTCTTAGTTTTGCCTTTGTGTCTCTCTTTGAGTCTTCTCTTCTCACCTCATAATCAGAGACTAAACCCTAAAGGCTCTAAGACTTTGTGGTTAGGGTTATGCCTGCATCCTTCTCTTAGGATGGAGTGTATACCTTTAATCCTAAGTGTTAAACCCTTCATGTGTTTAAATCTCTTAATCAATTCACTTAATAACCATCAAGACATTACACTTGTAACTTGGGCCTTGCATTAGGGTTCTAATTCTTCCTTAAGTGGTTAAGAAGGACTAACCCTAGTGTTAATGGACAAGTCCCCCTCAAGTTGTCTTACAAATCATAAAAAAACACTTCATCATCATACCATTAACTAAAATCCACTTAATCAAAGGTTTGTTTTGTCATGGGTTTAATCCCTAATCATGGATTAAGTTGAGGAGTTTTCCTCAGCTTAAACATCCTCATCTATTATCCTTCTTTTAGGATAGTGTAATGGGTCTGTTTAATCCTTGATTATGGCTTAACCTCATTACTCAACACTAAACAAAAACTCCAAAAACATCTAAATAATCCCAAGTAGGTTAATGATCTTAATCCTACACCAGAGGTGATTAAGTGTGAGAATCTGACTTCACACTTAAGGTATTCTCATTACCCCTAATCAGAGGGAAGATGTGATGAGTTTACTAAATCCATTGGTTTAGACTTAAGCTCATTATCTTATGACAAACTCCAAAAAGAAATAAAAGACTGAAAATACAAAAACAAACAATAATCGTCTCCTCCGGGATTCTTTTCTCATCACCTTCACTCACAAACGAGAACTTGCTTCTTCCGTCTAATGCAAGACAGTTTGCATCTGTGCCAGACAGATCATACACTTGAGCATAGACAAGCAAGCAGTTCACAAGTCAATTCATCTTTCAGTCTCTTTGGGTCGAACTACGGTGTTCTGACTTCCTCATTGCACGAGAGGATACGTAGGCATAACTTAACAGTTATCGAACAAAAGTCTCTGTACATTCCCCCTCCTTCCAGCATTATTCTTTAAGCCTCATAATCATGAGCATACTCTTTCTTACACTGACACTGTATATATACACATCACTTTCTTTTACACTGACACCTGTACATCTTTCCAGCTCTTTTACACACAAATTGCACTGACACTACCCCTTTAAAACACAAATCTTTTAAGCGTGGATCCCGTCGAGTACGACGGACAATCTGGGTGCTAATACCTTCCCAGGTTGTAACCAACCCCCTTTCTCAGTCTCTCTGGTTCGCAACCGTCTTATCCATCTCTTTCTAGGTTTATGCAGCATTACCTTTCCTCCGGGATAAAAATGCCTAGCTGGCGACTCTATTCATCTCCAGTGAGTTCACGGCTGTGTGTTCTCACTGTTCCCTTCGCCGACCGTTCGCGCTTGTACCGGGATGCAAATCTTTGGGAGCGACAGCTTGGCGACTCTGCTGGGGATACCTTATATTGCAACCAGGGCTTCTGGTTCTTTTTGTGGGTTCCTCCTAGCGCTTGTTTGATTTGTGTTTACTGGGGTGTTATGTGCTTGTTTGTGCTTGTATTTATTTTTGTTTATTGCTTTATGTACAGTTACTTTACTGCTTTCTTTATTGCATTTATATATCATACTGTCATTGTTGCTGGCTGGATCTAGTTTCTTGTTTTGGTGGGTGGGTGATTCATTGAGAGTTAAGGTCCTATACCTGGGACCTGAGTGACACCTAGGCTAGAGTGAATCATATTCTTTCCCATTCCATTTCGGTCTGGTGCGGGAATATGAAACACGGTTCAGATATGGGTTTCTTCTTGAGAACTCTGTGTTGCGGATTTCCTGCAATGCTAGGGCTATCTGGGAAGCCTGCTAAGTCTGGATGACCTTTTAGTATTGACCTTCAGAAACTGAGGTGAATTAGAGGAGGAATTGTTATGGTTATTGTAAACACTGTACCTCCGGGTTAGAAGTGTTTACACTTCTCATAACTGATCCAAGTCTGAGGATCCTTGTTCTAGATCACCACCTGTGAGGGGGTTGGGCTGTTTACAGGTTTGCAGGTACCTTGACCTCAGAATACCCTGTTACTTTGACTTTGTTAAGAATGCTCCATGTTGGATAGTTCTTGTGATTCTAAAACCCTGGACATGTGGCTCTTTATTTGAGTCCCCCCACCCTGGTTTACTGGATCTATAAACCTCATCTGGAATTCTTGAACACACATGGATCTATACCAAGGCAGTTAATCAGATCCAGCTCAGTCACAAACCCTTGCATTTCATTTGCATACATACCCATTGCATCATATTAACATTTGCTTATTTGTGTTTCAGGGTATCCACCTTCACCTTTGGTTTTGGTTTTGACCCCATCTGCAGTTTGACCTGTCTCCACCCGCACTTGCTTCAGCTTGTCAGCCATATACTTCAGTTACTTGCACTAGCCAGCCAGTGGCCCACTCCTCAGCATCTTCATCAGCACTTATCCTACTCAGTCCTCAGCATCATGGCTCCAAAGAAAAGCAACATCACTTATCATTTCTTCCAACCAGACTTATCAGACATCAGGAGGATCCAAACCCTGATCACTCCAGATCACATGCCCTTGTTCAGGGAGCATTATGGGGATATACTTGATTTGGTCATGGATCTGGACCCATCTCAGAGAAGCCTGATTCATACCTGTATTCAGTTCTATGACCCCCCATTGAGATGTTTCACCTTTCAAGACTTTCAGTTGGGTCCTCTTTTGGAAGAATACTCATCATTGATTGGTCTGCCTATCAAGAGGGAAATCCCTTTTAACCCTGAAATGGTCTTTCCCAGCAATGGAGAGGTAGCAAAAGCTTTGCATCTGGAGCTTGTTTTGGTTGAGCAACACATGACCTCTAAAGCTGGGATCCCTGGATTTCATCTGGACTTCTTAATTTCTCAAGCTAGTCTGAAGGCCTCCTTGGGGGAGTGGAAAGCTGTTTGTGCTCTGTTGGCCTTAAGTGTATATGGAATTGTGTTGTTTGCAGATGAGCCTCGATTCATTAGCAAGAATGCAATCCATTTGTTCACCCTGAAGAACCCAGTGCCAACTTTGCTAGGAGATCTCTATTACTCAGTACATCAGAAGAATGAGAAGCAGAGGGGAAGGCTAGTGAGGTGTTGTGCTCCATTATTTCATGCTTGGCTTCTCAGGCATCTACCCAGGACAGATGCATTTCTAAATCCTCATCAGCAAAGCAACTGGGCTAAGAGGCTCACTACTCTCACTTCAACAGACATCAGATGGTGTACTCAAAGCACCAAGGGCAGAGATATAATCACCAGCTGTGGGCACTTTCCCAATGTGCCCTTAATAGGAGTTAAGGGAAGTATCAACTACAACCCTCTGCTGTTCAAGAGGCAATTGGGCTATGCACTGGTTCATACTCCTAGAGAACAAGACTTGGTGGAGACCCTCTACTGTGAGAACAAGATTAGTTTGGCTGCTGTTAGGCAGGCTGCCTGGGCCTGGGATCATGTTCAAACCAAGGGAATCACCATTCTGGGGAAGTGCAATAATGTGGCATCAGTCCAATATTATGAGTGGTCCCATGCTAGGGCCCAATTCTCTGGAATGCCCTTCACCATAGAAGACATGCCTGAGTCATCTTCAGCACCACCCCCTGCCACTATCAGTTTGGAGGAGTTTGAGAGCTTGAAGGAAAGAAATGGGAAGCTAACCCAGGCTTTGCAGAAGACCCTCCGGGAGAGGAGTGAAGGTGTGAGGGAGATTGAGAGATTGGAGAAGTTGAGGGTGGAACACTTGACTAAGATTGAGAAGTCTGGAGATTATATCAACAAGTCCAAAGCTGGTGAGCAGATTTTGAAGAATGTTTGTAAAGAAGCCCAGTTCCAGAGAGCAAGGACAGACTTGTATTTGAAAGAGAGTCAGGCCAGGTGGGTCCGGATCACTGAGGCCCGTACTCTAGAAGACAAGAGAGTTCAGGACAAGATGGAGCAGATGGAAAAAGCCCTGGCAGCAGCCCAGGAGGAAATATCAGAGCTGAAAATCAAAGCAGGAGTGAAGAGGTCTAAAGACCAAAGTCAGAACAAGAAGTTGACTGCAGCTGTTGCAACAAGGAACCTTCTCATCAGAAGTCTCACGGAGCATCCGGCTGATCCTGTGACCGAAGCACTTCTCAAGGAAGTTCGTGAGGATGAGTTTGGCCTTGGGGTTTGATCATTTGCTTGTTGTTGTTCCTATTTCATGTACTTTTGCTTTTTGTGATGTATTTTGACCCCTTTGAGGGCTTGTGTTGTAAAAAGAACAAAATTGTGTCATTTCACCTTTGTAATATATTTGTGTTGGTTTCTATCTGGGTTCACATCAAAAGCAACTTCAACAGCAGCATCTTCAAGGGACTGGAAGGGTCAAAACTGAAGGCCAAACCGGATACCTTGAGAACAAATAAGCATAACTGCATTGCATGCTAACCCTTTTGTTTGTTTTGTAGGTTTTTGTTTTGTTGTTGCTAATCTCTGTTGTGATACTCAGGAATTATTGCTCGCCGCCGGGTATTTCCTCTTAACAGGCCTCACAGGTATCCAACTAGAAACAACCTTCCGGGAATTCAGATGGATCAGATGCAGCAAGACCTTACGGAGGTCAGAAACCAGATGGCAAACGAAAGACTGGAGATGAGAACCCAGATAACACAATTCATGGAAGTGATGAACAACTTAGCTCAAAGCCAATAGAGGCTCAGAACTTTGGTAGAAGGGAGGAATCAAGATGAGCCCCATGTGGGGACTGCTGGCACAAGTAACAACGAGAGGGTCCAACCTCATGTCAATCCCCCAGTTTTTGGACCCCATCTCCATCCAGAGGCCAACATCCCAGTCAATATACAAGGGACTGCCACAGTAGGGAGAGTACTTCAAGAAGATCCTCAGGAGGACCAATTTACAGTAATGGGTGCTGGAGAGGAAACTTATGATAGGCGGCTGGATGAAATAGCTGAGAAGTTGAGGTCCTTAGAATCTCAAAATTCTTTGGGGTTCGACGTCATGGACATGGGTTTGGTAGAAGGGGTCAGGATCCCCCATAAGTTCAAGCCTCCTTGTTTCGAAAAGTATAATGGGACTTCATGCCCTCGGACTCATTTGCAATCATTTCTGGGAAGGCTGAAGGCCTATACAATGGATGAGAAACTTTGGATGTTCTACTTCGAAGATAGCTTGACTGGAGCTTCTAGGGAATGGTATTCCCATTTGACAAGGGCAACTGTGAGATGCTGGAAGGACCTGGCAGAAGCCTTCATCCGACAGTATCAATACAATTTAGACATGGCACCCAACAGGACTCTCCTAATGGGAATGTCGCAGTCGTCAAGGGAAAGTTTCCGAGAGTATGCCCAAAGGTGGAGGCAACTGGCTGCTGCTGTTCAACCACCAATGTCTGAGAGAGAAATGGCAGACATGTTTATGAACACTCTTCAGGGAACGTATATTGACAGGTTAGCTGCTTTCTCTTCCACCAGCTTCGCAGATGTTGTCATAGCTGGGGAGAGAATTGAAAGCCTGTTGAAAATGGGAAAGATCTCAGACAACGGTGCAAGCTCGTCCAGTGGTACAAGAAAGCCTTTTGCAGGCCCGAGAAGAACTGGCGAGACCAATGCCATTCACACCAACAGGGGTAGGCCCCAATATGCTCAGAGGTCAATAGCAGCAGTCACTATCCCTGCTCCAGCTCATCCACAGCCAGTCTATCAACCTCCTCAACAAAACTTCCAACAACAACCTCAGTATCAGCAGAATCAATATCCTCCAAGAAACTACAACAACAACAACTCCAACAACAATAATCAACAGAGGCCATTCCAGCAGAGGCCATCCCAAGCTAACAGAGTGATCGACCCGATCCCAATGCCGTATGCTGCCTTGCTGCCACAACTTCTGAAACTCAACCTAGTTGAGCTAAGAACGTTGGCACCTCCGGATCCCAACAGTCTACCAAGAAACTATGACTCCAATGCTAGGTGTGCTTTTCATTCCAACGCACCTGGTCACAGTACAGAAAAATGCAGGGCTCTGCATATGAAGGTACAAGACTTGGTAGACTCCAAGGCTCTAAATTTTGCACCTCCGCCCAATGTCAATAAAAACCCTATGCCAAACCATGGTGGTCCTCGAATTAACGCTATTGAAGAAGACCAACCGTCTTATTTAATAACCAGTGTGGATCAGATCAGGACACCATTGGTGGAAATCAAAGCTCAACTCCGCGAAAACCAAATATTTCCGGGGTGTCAACTAGGGTGTCCCTACTGCAATATTTCATGGAATGGGTGTGAGGACCTGAGGAATGGCATTGACAGCCTTATTCAGAGTGGCCTGCTACAGATCACTACATCATTCCCGACAAACCCAACAACTTCATCAACAACGGTTCCAGAACCTCCTACAACCGCAGCAACTATTGTTCCCGACAATTCATCAGCAGCATCAACAAGTACTTCATCAGTTCTCCCAAATGATCAGTTTTCAACAGTTTCTCTTGCTACAACTTCAGCTTCATTCCATTTCGAATCTCCATCAACAACAACATCAGTCCTTCCAACAGAACCTCCTACAACACCAGCAATCAATCATGAAGATGTCTCTACTGTTACCATATTCTACGATCCTGAAAATAATTCCGCCTACCATTCAAAAGGTGATGCTCCCGCCAGAGCACCAGTTACAATCTTTTATGATCCGCAAACAATTACAGTCCCTTCAGCAGCAGCAATCAGTCCAGTCACTGTCACGGTGCCTGGACCAGTACCATATGAAAGCAATAGGGCCATCCCCTGGCACTATGGCTCTGACGTGTACTGCGAAGGAAAAAGAATCACTCTTGAAACATCCACACCTGCACCACAAGTAGATAATGTGGGGGGAGGCGGAGGCTTCACTCGAAGCGGACGTCTCTTTGCTTCACAAGTTCAAAGACCTACTGCCGAAGCAGAAGCTGCTGCTGAGGCAAAGGGAAAAGGCCCGGTGCAAGAAGACCCGGCTGCCAAAGAAGCCCTGAAAACCCCATTTGATCAGGAAGTTGATGAGTTTATGCGGATCATCAAAAAGAGTGATTATAAAATTGTGGATCAGCTTCACCAGACGCCATCCAAAATCTCTATCCTCTCACTGCTTATGTGCTCCGAAGCCCATCGGAATGCACTACTTAAAGTCTTGCACGCAGCTTACGTGCCTGAGGAGATTACTGTCAACCAATTGGAAACCGTGGTTGGAAATGTTACTGCTAGCAATGGGCTAGGGTTCACCAATTCTGACTTGACAGCGGATGGCCGCAACCACAACAAAGCCTTGCACATAACCCTGGAATGCAAAGGGGCTGTCCTTTCTCATGTGCTGGTGGACACCGGTTCTTCCTTGAATGTCTTACCAAAGAAGGCTCTGGTGAAGCTTGAATATGATGGATTGGCATTGAGACCCAGCAACCTGGTGGTAAGAGCCTTTGATGGTTCGAAGAGATCGGTTCTGGGAGAGATTGAGCTGCCTGTGACAATTGGCCCGCAGACCTTTAAAACTATCTTTTATGTGATGGACATTCAGCCCGCCTACAGCTGTTTGTTGGGTAGACCCTGGATTCACGCCGCTGGCGCAATAACGTCTACCCTTCACCAAAAGTTAAAATTTGAGTGGGAAGGTCAAGTTGTCACAATCTGTGGGGAAGAGGATATCTTTGTTAGCCATCTGGCTACTTATAAATACATTGAGATGGATGGGGAGATCCATGAAACAATGAGCCAAGGTTTTGAAGCCTTGAATGTCAATGAAGCATCTGCTGTGTCAGGTATCTCCATGTCATCTTACCAACAAGCCCGGAAGGTTGTTGAAGAAGGAACTGCCCTAGGCTGGGGCAAGGTATTAGCTGTGGAGGAGAAGAAGGACAAATTTGGGTTGGGTTACAGACCAACTCAACATCAAGCAAAGGCTGCTGCAGAGCCTGGTTTTGTCAGTGGGGGGATGCTTACCCCCGATGCTATCAACTGTCTGGAAGACGAGCTGGAAGAGGAGCGCAATCTGGAGGATTGGATTCGTCCAAAGATCCCGGGGAGCAGTGTCTCGAACTGGTCTTCCCAGGAAATTATAAAAGTTACTCATGCAGAGTAATTATTATTTCCTGTATTTTTTATAGCATGCATCAAAGTCTTGCATCTTGCCCAAGATGACAAGACTCATTTTGTAATCAGGGCCATCTGTACTTTTGTGCAAACAAGATTAAATTAATGAAATATCAGACGTCTTTTTGCAAACGAGTCTTTTTCTTTTCTGCTCACTGTTTTTCCATTTTTCTTTTTGTACAAAAATAAATGGCGGTGTTTTCAAAATGATAACTTCATTTCACTTTTTTCTAAAGCAAGATTAAAATCAATCACTAAAATGAACAAACTTAACCCTTGCAGAGAGTGCCTTCCAGACAGCACCGACAACAGCACGGCTATGACATCGTATGACTTTGACAATCCAATCAATCAAGCTGATGAAGGGGTTGATGAAGAATATGAGCTTCCTGAAGAGCTAGCCAGGTTGTTAAGACAAGAGGAAAAGGTTATTACTCCTCACCAGGAGGAAGTTGAAGTGATCAATCTTGGTACAGATGAAGACGTGAAAGAAGTTAGAATCGGGGCCTGCCTGCAAGACTCAGTGAAGAGACAGCTGATAGATCTGCTTCAAGAGTATGTTGATGTGTTTGCTTGGTCGTATCAAGACATGCCAGGGTTGGATACCGACATTGTTGTGCACAAGCTGCCTCTGAGGGAAGAATGCCCGCCAGTTAAACAGAAGTTGCGCCGAACTCGCCCAGACATGGCTATGAAAATCAAGGAAGAGGTACAAAAGCAATGGGACGCCGGGTTCCTTGCTGTAACTAGCTATCCGCCGTGGGTTGCTAATATAGTGCATGTGCCTAAGAAAGATGGCAAAGTAAGAATGTGTGTTGATTACCGGGATCTGAACAGAGCCAGCCCAAAAGATGACTTCCCATTACCTCACATTGATGTATTGGTGGATAACACGGCTCAGTTCTCGGTATTCTCCTTCATGGACGGATTTTCAGGGTATAATCAGATCAAGATGTCACCTGAAGACATGGAGAAGACAACATTCATCACACCCTGGGGCACGTTCTGCTACAAAGTGATGCCATTCGGACTGAAGAATGCTGGTGCCACATATCAACGGGCTATGGTGACATTATTCCACGATATGATCCATAAGGAAATCGAGTGTTATGTGGATGATATGATCGCCAAGTCCCTTACAGAGGAAGATCACCTGGTGAATCTGCTGAAGTTGTTCAAGCGTCTGAGGAAGTATCAACTAAAGCTAAACCCCAACAAATGCACATTCGGGGTGCGATCCGGTAAGCTGCTGGGCTTTATTGTAAGCGAAAAGGGGATTGAAGTTGACCCTGATAAAGTCAAAGCTATTCAAGAGATGCCTGCACCAAAAACTGAGAAAGAAGTTCGAGGGTTCTTAGGTCGATTGAACTACATCTCACGGTTCATATCTCACCTTACAGCAACCTGTGAACCCTTGTTCAAGTTGTTAAGAAAGGAACAGACGGTCAGGTGGAACGAAGATTGCCAGAAGGCTTTTGACAAGGTCAAGGAGTATTTACAAGAGCCTCCAATCCTTATGCCTCCAGTTGAAGGAAGACCTCTGATAATGTACTTGACAGTATTAGAAGAGTCAATGGGGTGTGTGCTGGGCCAGCATGACGAGTCTGGTCGAAAAGAGTATGCAATATACTACCTAAGCAAAAAGTTTACCGACTGTGAACAACGTTATTCACTGCTCGAGAAAACTTGTTGTGCTTTAGCGTGGGCTGCTCGCCGACTGAGGCAGTATATGTTGACCCACACTACCTTGTTAATCTCAAAAATGGACCCAGTTAAGTACATCTTCGAGAAACCAGCGCTCACCGGACGGGTTGCAAGATGGCAGATGATTCTCACAGAATACGACATACAGTACACCTCTCAGAAAGCCATCAAGGGCAGTGTACTATCTGAATATCTTGCTGAGCAACCCATTGATGATTACCAGCCTATGAGGTTTGACTTCCCTGATGAAGACATCATGTTCATAAAAGCGAAAGATCACGAAGAGCCTATTCACACTGAAGGGCCTGACCCGGAGGAAGAGTGGACTATGATGTTTGATGGGGCTGTTAACATGAATGGTCGTGGTATTGGTGCAGTACTCATTACACCTAAAGGAGTTCACATGCCTTTCTCGGCAAAACTCACTTTCAATTGCACTAACAACGAAGCTGAATACGAAGCTTGCATTATGGGTCTTGAGGAAGCCATTGACCTCAGGATCAAGACATTGACCGTATTCGGAGATTCAGCTTTGGTAGTCAATCAAACCAACGGGAAATAGTACACCCACCAAGATCATCTGATACCTTACAGGGATTATACAAGGAGGTTATTGACTTTCTTCACAACAGTCAAGCTTGAGTATATCCCTCGGGACGAGAATCAGTTTGCAGATGCTCTTGCTACCATTTCATCCATGATCAAAGTTCAAGCTGCTAACTTTGTACCTCAGATTTCCGTATCGAGACTTGATAGACCAGCATATGTATTTACAGCAGATATTGCTAAAGATGATAAGCCTTGGTTCCATGAGATTAAATGCTTCTTGGAGGATCAGACATACCCACCTGGGGCATCTTCCAATGATAAGAAGACCTTAAGAAGGCTTGCTGGTAGTTTCTTTCTGAACACTGATGGGTCTTTATACAAAAGGAACTTTGACATGGTACTCCTCAGATGTGTGGACAAGACAGAAGCAGATTTACTGATGCATGAAGTGCACGAAGGATCCTTTGGTACCCATGCTGGAGGACATGCAATGGCCAAGAAGTTGCTAAGATCAGGTTATTATTGGATCACAATGGATGCTGATTGTTGTGCCTACGCCAGAAGATGCCATAAATGCCAGATTTATGCAGATAAGGTGCATGTGCCTCCCAATCCTTTGAATGTGATGTCTTCACCCTGGCCCTTCGCCATGTGGGGCATTGATATGATTGGCAAGATTGAGCCAACTGCTTCAAATGGTCACAGATTTATCCTGGTCGCCATTGACTATTTTACCAAGTGGGTTGAAGCAGCCTCATATGCAAATGTTACTAGGCAAGTGGTAGCCCGATTCCTGAAGAGAGATATCATCTGTCGGTACGGAGTGCCCGAACGAATCATTACTGATAATGGTTCCAATTTAAACAACAAAATGATGGCAGAACTGTGCCGGGACTTCAAGATCCAACATCACAATTCTTCTCCTTACAGGCCAAAGATGAATGGCGCTGTTGAGGCAGCTAATAAGAATATCAAGAAGATTGTGCAGAAGATGGTAATCACCTACAAAGACTGGCATGAAATGCTACCGTTTGCCTTGCATGGGTACCGCACATCAATCAGAACGTCCACTGGGGCAACACCTTATCAACTTGTATATGGTATGGAAGCAGTCCTACCTGTTGAAGTTGAACTACCCTCGTTACGAGTACTAATGGATGTTAAACTGAGTGAAGCAGAATGGGTTCGGTCCCGATTCGAACAACTGAGTCTAATTGAAGAGAAAAGATTGGCTGCAATCTGTCACGGGCAGTTATATCAGAAGAGAATGAAGAAGGCCTTCGACCAGAAAGTCAGGCACCGAGAGTACCAAGTGGGAGATCTTGTGCTGAAAAGAATCCTCCCTCCTCATACAGACCACAGGGGCAAATGGACTCCAAATTATGAAGGACCATTCGTTGTAAAGAAAGTTTTCTCTGGTGGAGCACTGATGCTCAGCACCATGGATGGTGAAGATTTCCCATCCCCTGTGAATTCAGATGCAGTTAAAAAATACTTCGCATAAAATGACCCGCTGGACATAAAAACAGAATGTAAGTCCAGGCAAAAATAGGGCATCCCGGCGAGTCAAAAACAGAATAAAAGACTCGGGCAAAAATAAGGGAAATAAACAGAAAAATGTACACCCGTTGAGTTGAAAAGCTGCATTGGACAGCTCAGGCAAAAATGGGTATCCCGATGGATTGAAAACCCGAAAGGGCGATCCATGCAAAATAAGGGAATAAGCGAACAACTGCATTCTGAATTCGTCTGTATCACCTACAACTTGGTAAGTTTCAAAGGATCAAGCATCAATCAGAATCAACTCTCTCCAGAAAGCAAGACGAGAAGAACGTCATTGTCATACGAGTCATAGCAGAAGAGGAAGCTCCTTGAAAGCCTCGTCAACACCGCCAGCACTTTATTTCTCAATTTGTAACAATCTCCTCATTCCAGGAGATATGTTTCTTTGACTGTATCTTGCCAATTCAGGGCACATGAATTAATAAAATCAGATTTTCGGTCATGTTTCGTTTTTACATTTATGTTTTGCAAAGAGTTGTCTGATATCTCTAAAAAAAAAAAAAAAAAAAAAAAAAAAAAAATAATACAATTGCATAAGTACAGATGCCTTTCTCTAAAAATAAAAAGAAAAACACATGCTTACAGGGAATGTGATTATTCTCGAAAGTACTTAACTCCTATGACGGAATCCAGTAAGGGATACCTCGGGACCTTCTGCACGTTTCCTTACCTTTGCAGGATTGCAGGTATCCAGAACGCAACCTGGGGCATGCAAGTTACGTTTCAGCAAGCGGGCGAATCATTATCAACTCGGTCTATCTTCCACATGGCACTAGAAGGTGCCCGTTTCCCCAGCGGAGCTGCCAAATCAGCATACACTCAATCTCAGCATCCGAAATGCTCTATCCCCAGCCGAGTTGCTCCCCATTGCTTTCCCCAGCAAAGTTGCCAAATCAATTAACAGGTTTAACACTCAGGATGTTTTCTCGCCAGCCGAGTTGCCTCTCATTACTCTCCCCAGCTGAGTTATCAACAACATTCCCCAGCTGTAGTGCCAACCATTCTTCCTCAGCAAATGCAAGAATCAGGGAATCATCTCCCCACAGAGTTCCAACCTCTATCCAGAAGAGCAACGCATGAAGAGATCACAACAGAGTGAAGAAAGCTTCTACAAATCCCAGCTGGGTCCCGTATTACAAAGATATGTCAATCAGTAATCTATATTCCCAAGCAAATACATCATTAGATCTACCAATGATCTCATCCCCAGCTGGGACGTTCACTTCAAGCAGATCAACCAGAGATCTTCGCAGCAACGGGATCCGAATCCCGGATCTGTGCTCCTTTGCATAATCATAGCATTCGCATCATACTATACCCTCAAAGCGTAGCATTCCGTCTAATACGGAGCATTACGGCAAAAATCAAATGCATAGCATAATCATAAGTCATGTTGTGAATTGAACGCTTGTGACTAGTAACCATTCATCAGAACACAGATTACTTTCCCCCAGAGTCCCCACCAGAGTCCTAGCAAAAGCAGCTGCCTCTCAAATCACAAGCACCGGTATATACACCTTTTGGCACCCGTCCGTGTCATCTTTCCCCAGTAAAGTCGCCTAAACATCTTCACAAACAAGATCACCCGTGTTACAGATACTTTCTGGCACCCCTCCATGTTAAATCACCGGCAGAAAGCCAAAGACATCCTCTTTGCACTCACATATACCTATATATACACTTTTCTTGACACCCGTCCGTATCATATTCCCAGCGCAGCCGCTTACACTTTCATTAACCCATACACTTGTTAATATTATACTCTTCTCCTTTTGACACTCGTCTGTGTCACTCTCCCCAGCAGATAAACACTCATCAGTACAATGCTCACTACTCATGGTATACTTATACAGATACTCGTCCGTATCTTGTATACATCATCACTCATATCCCCACAGATTCGACAGTAGTCCTTGTTCTTTGTTAACCAGTTGGTACTCGTCCGTACCATCATCTCAGAACATTGCGTCTAATGTTTGTTTCTACATGACACTCGTCCGTATCATAAGTCTTAAGGATGCTCGTCCGCGTCTTTAATCAATGCACCGTGTCAAACACTTATGTCTTCTTGAATATAGATACTCGTCTGTGTCTACTATTCCCCAGAAGAGTCCTTTCAGATGCAACACTCGCCCGTGTTCTTTGTTAACTAGTTGATACTCGTCCGTATCATCATCTCTGAGCATGTGTCAGTTTGTTTCTACATGGTACTCGTCCGTATCATAGTCTTAAGGATGCTCGTCCGCATCTTTAATCTATACACAATACCAAACACTTATACCTTTTGTTTCTTGGATATAAACACTCGTCCGTGTTTACATTATCCCCAGTAGATCACCAACAAATTTTCTTTTTATCTAACACTCATCCTGTGTTATGATACCTTTGAGAGCAGCCGTACCCTGCTGAGTGGTCGTCCTCCACTTCTTGATGGTCGTCCTCCATCATGCTCATCCGATGGCCGTCCCCATCGTTGATATTTGGCAGCCGTCCCCTGCTAGGTGGTCATCCTCCACCTTTTGATGATCGTCCTTCATCACTTTATCCAATGGCCGTCCCCATTGTTGATTTTGGTTATCTGACATTCGTCCTATGTCATGAGAAACCTCGAGAGCAGCCGTCCCCTGCTGAGTGGTCATCCTCCACTTCTTGATGGTCGTCCTCCATCATGCTCGTCCGATGGCCGTCCCCATCGTTGACCTTTTCTATCCGATGGCCGTCCCCATCGTTGATATTTTCGACAGCCGTACCCTGCCAGGTGGTCGTCCTCCACCTTTGATGGCCGTCCCCATCATATTTCTTTTATCCCCAACAGAGCAGCCGTCCCCTGCTAGGTGATCGTCCTTCACTTTTGATGGCCGTACCCCATCATCTGTTTATTTCATTTATTCTTTAACCCGATGGCCGTCCCCGTCGTGGTCCCTTTTCCTTTTAACCTGATGGCCGTCCCCATCGTCGGTTACTTCACCTTTATGAGCCTGATGGCCGTCCCCGTCATGTTTCATTAATCCCCAGAAAATTTTACAGCTTTATCTTGATGGCCGTCCCCATCATAATTTCTTTTCTTTTCCCAGCTAGTCGGCCGTCCCCGTCTTAGCTTTACCTTTTATCCCCAGCATGTCGGCCGTCCCCGTCATTGTTTTATTTTCCTGCACCTTTCCCAGCATGTCGGTCGTCCCCGTCATTGCTCTTTCCCAGCAGTCGTCCTCTGCTCGACGGTCGTCCTCCGTCGCCCACACTTTACAATATACTTTATTTTTCATTTACAATCTATATCCCTTTTCTTCTTCATTCTGTGAGTGCAAATTTTGGACTGTCTTTGGTATTCAACCACAAGTTATCTCGCTTGCCTGTTAAGCCGTTGCTTACATCCTGCACAGCTAACTCATGTTTGAATAGGGGCAGCTGTAAACACCCCAAATTTGCCCTCACCCATTCACCATGGCTCGTGATCATTCTCATATGCATAAACACAATCATATCATCTCACATCTCATTTTTTATTCACTGGATAGTTTCTAAGGCATCAGCACTTAGGGTTTGTGATCTGAGCAATCCCAAAGCCTCTTGAGCCATTCCAAAGGCCACCAATCACTTCAAAGGGGTCCATGTGTGTTCTTACATCATATTCCATCTCCTCAAAGTCAAAAATGCAGAGGAATCACAAGAACTAGGGTTTGAGTGGATGCAGAGCCAGGATGAACTGCACAGTTGACTGAAATTTAGGGTTTTGGTTTCAGAGGCCATAACCCCAAATTTTTTGGTCATTCTTGTTTCCATTGCTCTTTATATGGTATGGGGAGTATGCATATCAATTTTCATGAAGAAATTCCATGGGGAAGTCACCTGATCAAGAGTTGACTTTTCAGACAAGTCAGTGCAAAATCAGGGCATCTGAGGCCCCCAGTGACCCAACCAATGGGTGATCTTCATCATTTTGAGTGTATATGATCTTTATTTGATCATGGAAGAAGGTTGAAGTTCATAGAAATCAAGAATTTAGGGTTTTTGCAAATGTTGACTTTTTGGGCATAGTTGACTTTTCAAGAATGCATCATTTTAGGTCATTTTTCAAGCCTTGATTCATGATCCAAAAAGGCTTCAAATGAAAAAACTTTGGTCATGAAAGTTGTAGATCTCATCTTTCCCTTTTCAAAAAGTACAAGAACATGATCAAACTCTTCTTGGATCAAAAGTTATGGCAATGCAAAGTTGGCTAAAATCATTGATTTTCAAGGCATGCCCTAAGTGAGAATTTTGCAAAATCTTGGACCAAAGCCAAATGTAGCCTCTAATTCATTTCAAACCAACACATAAACATTCTCTAAGTGCTGAAAATCAGAATTGGATCAAGTTTGCCTATGGTTTGGTTTGTGTAACAAGGTTTTCTTCACATGTGAACCATAAAGCAACAAGTTGCAAAACTCATGATCATGCTCCCTCAACTTGCTGCCTTGGCCTTTGGACCTTGCTGGCTCTCTCACCACACCATGATGCGCCAGACCTAGCCTTGTACCAAGCTAGTATCAAGCCCATGCTTCTCTTACAAGATTTTTGACTTTTGGCAAAAGCAAACTTACCAATCACAAAAGCACAAGTCACATCATCCAGCCAATCAGATTTGTTTATGTTATCAATTTGCAAGCTAGCCATAACAAGAAGCAAGGCTGAAACATACACACTCTCACATTCACAAAAAATACACCACATTGCAAAAACTTTCGAATCTGCCTCCACAGCCAAGAAACACTCAAACTTTCTTCATCATCCAACTCAACACACTCCATAGGCCTCAAACCACCAAAGCTCAAGCCTGAAACAAGCTTGACCTGAGCTCCACCATTTCTCACCTTCCAAACCAGTTCTCTTCGAATCTCACTATACAGCCATCAAACACTTCATCTCTCTTCACCAACAAGTCAAGCATACCACAAGGAGTCAAAACCACCCTTTACTTTGAACTGAAACAGCCTGTACACAAAGTGCATTTCCTGCTACACCAGAAGTGAATCTCTCAAAGCAGCTTGCCTAAGCTCATTCCAGGCTTTCCATTAGCTTCAAGGGGTTCAGGGGAGTTGTTCTGCATCAAAGCAAGGCCAGAAGAGTTCATATTCACAGTTCTTCACCTCAGGTAGTCTCAAACTTCAAACTTTTTAAAGCTTGTTTCTTTTGTTACAAATTGAAAGTGCATGCTCTGAGGATCACTGTGATGTGTTTAGAATCTAAAATGGTGGAAAAATGAGCATTTGGTGAGTGTCTGAAAGTTTGGCCCCTTTTTTGTTTTGCTTCGATTCAAGTTGTTCTTGATGGTAAAATGATGTTTGATCATGGATTTGGGTTGTAGGAAGTGTGGGAAATGTTTCTGGGCAGTTGATTTGACATGGGGTGGCCTGGATAAAGAACTAGGGTTTTGGTATGGCCGGAGAAGACGACCGGAGCTCATCTCCGGTCGCCTGAGTGTAATTAGGGTTTAAGTGTCATTAATTAGCAACTTCAAATCTGGTCCATTAGATGATGTTTCCCGCGCGCTCGTGGACGGTGCAGATGGGTCATTAAACCCTAATTCTGTTTAATTAAGTTAATCACAATTAATTAAATCAGCTTTGAACCATGGCCATTGGATCACGCGCGTTTTGAAATTTTGAACCTGGGCCTTAGATTGAGCTGACCCCCAGTCTTGTTGACTTGCGTGCTGGACCCTTGGATCTCTCTGCCTTCAATCACAGCCACTCATGTTGCATACTTTTCATTTTTATTTGTTTTTATTTCATTTTCTTTCCATTTATTTTGCATAATTATTTTAAAATAGTTAAAAATCCTTAAAAATTATGAAACTTTTTCCTTAAAGTTTTAATAATTTTTAAGACCCAAAAATATTTTTATTTTATTTTTTATCATTAAAAAAGTATTTTTTAAATATTTAAAAGATTATTTTTAATTGATTAATGGGAATTAATTAATTAAAAATACTTTTAGGTATTTAAAAATTACAAAAAAATTCATGAAATGTTCTAGGACATTTAGAAACATTGTCCAACCTTCAAACCAAATTTCTTTTTTGATCTTGATGCATTTTAAGAATTTTTCATTGAATTAAATCATTTTTTATGCATTATTTTGATCATGAGTTTGAAAATTCATTTCTGCCTATTGGAGAAGGTTGAGACATTGATTCTTTTTGCTTTGTTTTGTATTTGGCATGTATTTTCTAGGATTAAATGGCCATGATTTGATCTTGCATTTTCTAATTGTTTGGCATTTCTTTTGTTAAGAACCCAAAAAAACCCTAATAACTTAGAAAATTCATATCTTGAGTTTGGTTGAGAGTTGAGGGCTCCCCTTTGGGCAGTGGTTCATTATAAGTCTAGGGTTTCTTTGGGTGCCATTTTCCATTTTTATCTTAGGGTTTTGTTTCTGTTTTGGATTTTTGTTTGATGTTTGATCCATAAACCCTAATTTGGGTTTTCTCTTGCATCCTTCTTGCATGATCTTGCATAACATGACTTGTCTTTGCATTTTGTGCATGTTTATGATTCATTTGACATATCAAGACACATATGAATCATGCTTGATCATTGCATTACATATTTGCCATGTCATTTGTCTTGTATGATTCATAACTTTTCATGCTTGTTCATGCTCCTTAACTTGCATCATTTGCATCCATGATCTTGTATGAACATTTCCATGCCTTGCCTCATGTTTGCAGCACCTCATAACATCATAATCATCATCAACATGCTTCTGGTTTTGCTTATCACCATTTCATCTCATCTTGCATTGCATTGCATTCCTATTCTAATATTTCAGGTGGTAAGTAAACTTGAGAAGTGAATTTGCCTTCACTTCTCATAACTTTTCTTTTCATCTCTCTTGCATGCATTGCTGCATTTCTATATGTGCTTGAGTTTGAGCTTGCTCATGCTTGTTCCTCCCACTTTCTTTCTTCAAGTGACTTGACTTCTTGAATGAAGCAAGTCACTTTGCTTCTCTTGATCTTATTCATCTGCTTCCTGGTGGCTCCTCTGAAGATTGTTCTTGCAAACCTCACAAACCTTAGGATCAACCAAGCATGATAATGAATTAGGGTTTTGATTAGTCTCCCCTCTTAGTTTTGCCTTTGTGTCTCTCTTTGAGTCTTCTCTTCTCACCTCATAATCAGAGACTAAACCCTAAAGGCTCTAAGACTTTGTGGTTAGGGTTATGCCTGCATCCTTCTCTTAGGATGGAGTGTATACCTTTAATCCTAAGTGTTAAACCCTTCATGTGTTTAAATCTCTTAATCAATTCACTTAATAACCATCAAGACATTACACTTGTAACTTGGGCCTTGCATTAGGGTTCTAATTCTTCCTTAAGTGGTTAAGAAGGACTAACCCTAGTGTTAATGGACAAGTCCCCCTCAAGTTGTCTTACAAATCATAAAAAAACACTTCATCATCATACCATTAACTAAAATCCACTTAATCAAAGGTTTGTTTTGTCATGGGTTTAATCCCTAATCATGGATTAAGTTGAGGAGTTTTCCTCAGCTTAAACATCCTCATCTATTATCCTTCTTTTAGGATAGTGTAATGGGTCTGTTTAATCCTTGATTATGGCTTAACCTCATTACTCAACACTAAACAAAAACTCCAAAAACATCTAAATAATCCCAAGTAGGTTAATGATCTTAATCCTACACCAGAGGTGATTAAGTGTGAGAATCTGACTTCACACTTAAGGTATTCTCATTACCCCTAATCAGAGGGAAGATGTGATGAGTTTACTAAATCCATTGGTTTAGACTTAAGCTCATTATCTTATGACAAACTCCAAAAAGAAATAAAAGACTGAAAATACAAAAACAAACAATAATCGTCTCCTCCGGGATTCTTTTCTCATCACCTTCACTCACAAACGAGAACTTGCTTCTTCCGTCTAATGCAAGACAGTTTGCATCTGTGCCAGACAGATCATACACTTGAGCATAGACAAGCAAGCAGTTCACAAGTCAATTCATCTTTCAGTCTCTTTGGGTCGAACTACGGTGTTCTGACTTCCTCATTGCACGAGAGGATACGTAGGCATAACTTAACAGTTATCGAACAAAAGTCTCTGTACATTCCCCCTCCTTCCAGCATTATTCTTTAAGCCTCATAATCATGAGCATACTCTTTCTTACACTGACACTGTATATATACACATCACTTTCTTTTACACTGACACCTGTACATCTTTCCAGCTCTTTTACACACAAATTGCACTGACACTACCCCTTTAAAACACAAATCTTTTAAGCGTGGATCCCGTCGAGTACGACGGACAATCTGGGTGCTAATACCTTCCCAGGTTGTAACCAACCCCCTTTCTCAGTCTCTCTGGTTCGCAACCGTCTTATCCGTCTCTTTCTAGGTTTATGCAGCATTACCTTTCCTCCGGGATAAAAATGCCTAGCTGGCGACTCTATTCATCTCCAGTGAGTTCACGGCTGTGTGTTCTCACTGTTCCCTTCGCCGACCGTTCGCGCTTGTACCGGGATGCAAATCTTTGGGAGCGACAAGGTTCATATCTCATCTCACTGCAACCTGTGAGCCCTTGTTCAAACTACTAAGAAAGGAACAAATAGTCAGGTGGAACGATGATTGTCAAAGAGCTTTTGACAAGATCAAAGAATATCTGCAAGAACCTCCAATTCTCATGCCTCTAGTTGAAGGAAGACCTCTAATCATGTATCTGATAGTATTAGAAGAGTCAATGGGGTGTGTATTGGGCCAGCATGACGAGTCTGGTCAAAAAGAGTATGCAATATACTACCTAAGCAAAAAGTTTACCGACTGTGAACAACGTTATTCACTGCTCGAGAAAACTTGTTGTGCTTTAGCGTGAGCTGCTCGCCGACTAAGACAGTAAATGTTGACTCATACTACCTTATTGATCTCAAAGATGGATCCAGTCAAGTACATATTTGAGAAGCCGGCACATACCGGAAGGGTTGCCAAGTGGCAAATGATTCTAACAGAGTATGACATTCAATACACCTCTCAAAAGGCCATCAAAGGCAGTGTATTGTCTGACTACCTGGCTGAGCAACCCATTAATGATTACCAGCCTATGAGATTTGACTTCCCTGATGAAGACATCATGTTCTTGAAATTAAATGATTTTGAAGAGCTAGTTCACATTGAAGGCCCTGACCTAGAGGAAGCATGGACTATGATGTTTGACGGGGCAGTTAATTGCAACGGTCGTGGGGTTGGCGCGGTGCTTATCACACCTAAAGAGTTCATATGCCTTTCTCGGCAAAAATCATATTTGCCTGCACTAACAACGAAACAGAATATGAAGCTTGTATCATGGGTCTTGAGGAAGCCATTGACCTCAGGATCAAAACTTTGAATGTATTCGGAGATTCAGCCTTGGTAATCAATCAGACCAACGACAAGTGGTACATTCATCAGGAGCATTTGATTCCCTACCGTGATTATACGAGGAGGTTGTTGACCTTCTTCACAATAGTCAAGCTTGAATACATCCCTCGAGATGAGAATCATTTTGCAGACGCTTTGGCTACCATTTCATCCATGATCAAAGTACAAGCTGCTAATTATGTGCCTCGAATTTTGGAGTCCCCGAGCGAATCATTACTGATAATGGTTCCAATTTGAATAGGGATATCATCTGCCGATATGGAGTTCCCGAGCGAATCATTACTGATAATGGTTCCAATTTGAACAACAAGATGATGGCAAAACTTTGATGGGACTTCAAAATCAAACATCATAACTCTTCTCCTTACAGGCCAAAGATGAATGGCGCTGTTGAGGCTGCTAACAAGAATATCAAGAAGATTATGCAGAAGATGGTAGTCACCTACAAAGGTTGGCACGAAATGCTACCATTTTCCTTGCATGTGTACCGAACCTATATCAGAACATCTACTGGGGAAACACCTTATCAGCTTGTATACGGTATGGAAGCCATCTACCTGTTAAAGTTGAACTACCCTCTTTACGGGTAATGATGAATGTGAAACTGGATGAAGCAGAATGGGTCCGGTCTCGATACAATCAACTGAATCTGATTGAAGAGAAAAGATTAGCAGTTATCTGCCATGGGCAGTTGTATCAGAAGCGAATGAAGAAAGCCTTCGATCAGAAAGTCAGACCTCGTGAGTACCAAGTAGGAGAGCTTGTTCTGAAAAGAATTCTTCCTCCTCATACAGACCACAGGGGCAAGTGGACACCAAACTATGAAGGTCCCTACGTGATAACCAAAGTCTTCTCGGGTGGAGCACTGATGCTCGCAACCATGGATGGAGAAGACTTCCCGTCTCCTGTGAATTCAGATGCAGTTAAAAAATACTTCGCATAAAATGACTCGCTGGACATTAAATCTGAATGTAAGTCCAGGAAAAAATAGGGCATCCCGGCGAGTCAAAAACATAATAACAGACTCGGGCAAAAAAAATAAAAAATAATAAAAAAAATGTACACCCGCTGAGTTGAAAAGCCACATCGGACAGCTCAGGCAAAAATGGGTATCCCGGTGGATCGAAAACCCGAAAGGGCGATCCACGCAAAATCAGGGAATAAGCGAACAACTGCATTCTTAATTCGTCTGTATCACTCACAATGTGGCAAGCTTCGAAAGGATAAAGCATCGGTCGAAATCAACCTTCTTCAGAAAGCAAGATAAGAAAAAAGTCAAGGTCATACGGGTCATAGCAAAGGAAGCTCAATGGAACGTCATCTTCAACATTGTCAAAACTTTTATTTTCTCAATTTTACAGCAATCTCCTCCTTTCAGGGGATCCGCTTCTTTGACTGTACTTGCCTATTCAGGGCACACAAATCAATAAAATCAGGATTTTCAGTCACACTTTGTTTTCGTTTGCAAAATGTCCAAAGTTCATAATACAACACTTGCATAAAACATATGAGCCATTTTAATAAATGCTTGCAGGAAATATGTTGCTCTCAGGCAAATCTAACTCCTATGACGGAATCCGGTTAAGGATACCTCGGGACCCTTGTGTGTTTCCTTTGTCTTAACAGATTGCAGGTACTCTAGGCATACCATTTCACAGCATGGGGCATATCAGGCATAGTATCCCCAGACAAGTCAGCAATCGCATCCTCAGCAGGACTCCTTCACAAGAGGTATTTCCTCGAGGATCCCTTGAGGAATTCATCAACCCCCAGCATATGACTTCCCAGAAGTTATCTCATCCCCAAGCAGGGATCTCCCGAGCAATACCTGACGGCTTTTTCCCCAGCAAAGTGGTTAGGAACTTTCTATTCCCCACAGAGTTTCCAGGATTCTCTCATCCTCAGTAAAGTCGGTGGAATTGCTTCACAGAGTTGCCATTCTCTCCCCAGTAGAGCAAGGCATTGAAGTACTTCCCTAGCGGAGTTGCTAAAACATCCTCATCCCCAACGGTGTTATCTCTCCGGAAATATCAGCCAATGATCTCTTTCCCCAACTGAGTTCTCCCTCCAGACAGATCGCCCAGAGATCTTTCTCCCCGCAGGATCCGGATCTCGGATCGGGTTTCTCATTTGCATAATCATAGCATTTTACATCATTTTCCCCAAAATAAGTAGCATTCCGTCTAAAACGGAGCATTACGGCAAAAATCAAACATTTGCATGATCATAAGCCAGGTTCGAGCCAGTCACCTGCAAATACCATCATCACTTCATCAACAATATACAAAACTCATATCCCCTGCAGATAAAAGCCAAAGCATCCCCTTTGCACTCTCAAATACAGATACCTGTTTATATTTATATATGCTCTTTTCGACACTCGTCTGTGTCATCTTTCCCTAGTAAGGTCGCCAGAATACCTTCTACATTCTCAATACAGATATTTGTTCATGACTTGTACATATTCTTTTTGGCACTCGTCCGTGTCATACTTCCCCAGCAAGTCAAAAGCACTTGTCTGTGTCTTGCACACGTGTCCTCAGCATATCATGTTTATACGTACTTATACAGAAGTCTTTGATACTCGTTCGTATCTTGTATATATCACCCCTCAACAGATTCAACACTCGTCCGTGTTCCTTACTTAACCGATTTATACCCGTCCGTATCATCATCCCTAAAACACGTGTTAGCGTTTGTTTCTATCGATACTCGTCCGTATCGTGGTCCTAAGGATGCTCGTCCGCATCTTTAATCTATACACACCGTCAAACACTTATACCTTTTATTTCAAAGCATAAATGCTCGTCTGTGTTTACCATTCCCCAGTAAGTCACCAGCAAAACAACTCTTATATCCGTCATTCGTCCTATGTCGTGATCGTTTTCGGAAGCCGTACCCTGCCAGGTGATCGTCCTTCACCTTTGGATGACCGTCCCTCATCCTCTCCCCAGTGGAATCCCCATTGTTGGAACTTTCTATCCGGCATTCGTCCTATGTCGCGATATTTTCAGCAGCCATCCCCTTCTAGGTGATCGTCCTTCACCTTATGATGATCGTCCCTCATCATTTTATCTGATGGCCGTCCCCATCATTGATCTTTGTTATCCGACATTTGTCCTATGTCGAGATAATTCCCCGAGAGCAGTCGTACCCTGCTAGGTGATCGTCCTTCACCTCTTGATGATCGTCCTTCGTCGTGCTTATCTAATGGACGTCCTCATCGTTGACCTTTTCTACCGGGATTCGTCCTATATCGAGATAAAGAGAAGTTCGTCCCCTGCTAGGTGATCGTCCTTCACCTTTGATGATCGTCCCTCATCAAATATTTCATTTATTCTTTAACCTGATGGTCGTCCCCGTCGTGGTCCCTTTTCCTTTTCCTGGTGATCGTCCTTCATCAGTTTAGCCCGATGGCCATCCCCATCATTGTTTACTTTATCTTTCCAGCCTGATGGCTTCCCCCCATCAATGCTTTTTCTCAATCCCCAAAAAAATTTATTTCCCTACCCGATGGCCGTCCCTGTCGTGGTTTCTTTATTTCCCAGCATGATGGTCATCCCCGTCACTGCTTTGCTTACCGTTTTACCACCAGTTGTCGTCCTCTGCTCGATGGTCGTCCTCCATCGCTTTAATTTGATACTCATTCTATACTATCTTTTACAATTTATATCCCTTTTCTTCTTCTCCCCAGCGAGTGCAAATTTCGGACTGTCTTTGGTATTCGACCACAAGTTATCTTGTTTGTCTGTTAAGTCAGGCGCTTACATCCTGCACAGATAACTCATGCTTGAATAGGAGCAGTTGTAAACACCCCAAATTTGCCCTCACTTTTTCTCACACCATGGCTTGTGATCTTTCATTTTTGCATAAGCATAGGCATACCATCTCATATTGCATATTTGTTTCATCTGCTTAATTTCATTTCATCTGCATCTAGGGTTTGTGATCTGAGCAATCCAAGAAGTGGTTTGAGCCATCCCAAAGGTCTTGAAGCTTACCAAGAGATTCCATGTGTGTTCCATGATCATAATATGCTTCCCAAAGTTCACAAAGGTCAAGAGATCACAAAGATTGGCAAAGGCATGGAGGCAGACTGAAGATTTCCTGCACAGATGACCTAAAATTAGGGTTTTGGTTTCAGAGGCCTTAATCCCAACATTTTTGGTCATTATTGTTTCTAATGGTCTTAATATGTTATAAGGATCATGTGTACCAAGTTTTATGAAGAAATTCACTTTGGAAGTCATCTGATCATTGGGTAACTTCTTGAGCAAGTAAAGTCAAAATCAGGACATCTGAGGTCTCCATCAAGGGCACCAAAGGGTCATCATCATCATTTTGAGTCTCTATGATCTTTATTTGATCATTGAAGTGGTTGAAAGTTCACAAAGTTGAAGAATTTTGACCCAAATGCAAACTTGCTATTTTTGGAAATGACTTGTAATGGAAACTTTCCATTTTGGGAAAGATATTCAACCTATTCTTCCATGATCAAAAATGCTTCAAATGAAAAATTCTTGATTCATCCTAGAACTCAAGATATGGCCTTTCAAAGTTGGCAAAAATCCTATAATTTTCAAGTTCATGCCAAAGAGGGATTTTTGCAAAATCAAGTTTCAAGCCATTTGATGACCTCTAATTGACTTCTAAGCATCATACAAATATAATGCAATGCATTTGGACCAGAATTGTGTCTTTGATTGCAAGTTTCATCAAGCCATTTTCACGAAATTCTCAAAGTTGGAAATTTGCAAAACCTATTGAAACTCTTCATCCACTTGTGCCAGCTGCATAAACTTCATCCTAGGGCCATCCATGAATCAAGCTGAGGCCAGACACCCCTTGAAGCAGCTTCTTCCATGGCCCATGCTTGAGGTACAAAACGTTTGACTTTTTTGCAACTTGCCCATACCAATCACACTATGCCACCACCAACCTTCTGACCAATCAAGACCTCACATACAAGCAATATGGAACTCATTTCACACAACACACAAGCCTGAATCCTCCCATAACTCAGAATCACCAAAAATTCCATAAACCTTCCCTTCTTAGATTCTCTCAAACCAGCCATCAAAACTCAAAAATTCTTTCACCAATCATCTCTACACATCACAAGGAACACAAACCAACCATTAAAATGGCTTGAAAGCTCCCCATTCACAAACACGATTTCTGCAAAACCAGAACCATACACCTCAAAATAGCCACCACAAACTTGTTCTAAGCTCCTCATTAGCATCAGGGTGATCATTGAAGTTGATTTACACAAGGGAGGAGGCCAGAAAGCTCAAAACTGCAAAGCTTCATCTCAGGTATCATCAAGAACATTTTTTCCAGAACCTCCATTTTAAGTTCTTAAATGATTCTATATGTCTCTCTGATCATGGTGATGTGTTTAGTTTTCAAAATGGTTAAGAATCAAGCATGTATTTAACTTCTGAAAGTTTTGTGTATTTTTCCGTTTTGCTTCGATTCATGATTTTGGTGGAATAAAAATGTTGTTTGATACTGGATTCATGCTTAGGGATGTTGGAGGATTGATTATGGAGCTTTAGAGGGTCTGGGTTAGCTTAGGGAGTGAGATGGCATGAAGGTGTGGCCGGAGAAGATGACCGGAGCTTGCTCCGGTCACCTGAAAATGTTTAGGGTTTAATTAGGGTTTGATTAGGGTTTAATTAGTCAGTTTGAATCTGGGCCCTTGGATCTTAGGGTTAGCGCGTATTTGAGTGGCCCAGATTGCATCATTAATGTTAATCCATAATTAATTAATTTAATTAAAATCAATTAGCCAATTTGAATGTGGACCCTTGGATAGCGCGCGCAGTCAATTCCCTCCACCCCAGTTTGAATCCTGGCCACTGGATCAGATTACTTTCATTTATTTCACTTTTAATTCATTTTCTTTTCATTTCGTTTGTGCATTTGATTTAAAATAACAAAACACTTTCAAAAAATATCATTTTCTGCATTTTTGTTTCAAATTATTTTCTTAACCTAAAAATAATTTTTAATTTTTTTTTTGCATTAGAAAAGTATTTTTAAAATATTTAAATTTTATTTTTAATTAATTAATGGATTTTAATTAATTAAAAATGCATTTAGGTTTCTAAAAATCACCAAAAAATTCATGAACCATTCTAATACATTTAGAAACATTTTCAAACTCATCATACAAATTTCTTTTTAGGTTTGATCATAATTTCACAATTTTCTTTGAATTAGGGTTCTTAAAAATCACATTTTTTAACCCTAACTTGAAAAATTCATTTCTGCCTAACCATGATGAATTTGAATTTGGTTCTTCTTGCATTGTTTTAAATATTGCATATAGTTTCTAGGTTATATTCCTCATGATTTTATCTTGCATTTTCAATTTGATCTGCATTTTTGCTTTAGAAGAACCCAAAAACCCTAGTTGACTTAGGAATTTCATAACTTTCACTAGGATTAGTTTCTGACCTTATCCTTTGGGTAGTAATCTTGTGTATGATTAGGGTTTGTTTGAGTTCAATTTAAAATTTTTATCATGATGCATGCTTCTGTTTTGGTCATATGCATCTCATGTTGCCTTAAAACCCTAATTTCTAATGTTCATTTGCATTCATCTTTGCATATCATCATCATATGAACTTGCCATGACATTTCAAGAATTTGTATGACATATTAGACATATTAAGTCATGCTTGAACCTTGCTTGATCATTTCTTCATTCATTTTCTATGCTTTGCATCCATTGCATTTCATGAACATCCATGTGTTTTCAAGCTTCTAAGCATGTTTCCTTGCATCTCATCTTTGTATGATCATTCATATGCATATTGTATGACTTTGAATCATCTCATATGCCATTTACATTGCATTTTCACTTATGACTTTGGTCTTTACATCTCATTTCATCTCATTTCCTTTGCCTTATGTCTTATGCATCCATACTAACATTTCAGGTACTTTTGGTAAGTTATCTGGGAGGTGGATTTGCCTTCACCTCTCACCACATCTCATCTCTTCATATGCATATTTACTTGTTTTTGAAGTGAACTTGATTCACTTATGCTCCCTCCTTCCCACCTTCTTTCTGTTAAGTTACTTATCTTCTTCAGGAAGTAAGTAACTTATTCTTCTTCCTCCTTCTCTTTTCATCTGCTTCTTCCATTGGTGGCCTTGAAGGCCTTTCCTCTTAAGCCTCACAAACCATAGGATGTCCAAGCATGATAACTTTTAGGGTTGTATATAGTCCCCTAGTCTTTTTTACCTTTGAGACTCCTTAAGTCTCTCTTCTCATCTCATAATCAGAGGCTAAACTCTTAAAGGTTTAGGACTTTGGAATTAGGGTTATGCCTGCATCCTTATCTTAAGATGGAGTGTATAACTTTAATCCTTAGTGTTAAACCTTTAATTTGTTTACACGTCTTAATCAAAACATATTAATAATCACTAAGACTTTATCTTGTAACTTGATCCTTACATTAGGGTTCTATCTCTTCCATATGGTTAAGAGGGACTAACCCTAGTGTTTAATGGACAAGTCCCCCTCAAGTTGTCTTACAAACTTAAAACTCATTTCTTAATCTTATCCTTTAATTAAAATCCATCTAATAAAGGCTTGTTATATAATGAATTTATTCCCTAACCATGGATTAAGTTGAGGAGTCTTCCCCAACTTAAGTGTTTTCATCTATCATCCTTCTCTTAGGATGGTGTAATGAGTTCATTAATCCCTGATTAGAGATTAAACTCATTACTTAACACTAAACAAAAAACCCAAAAACACTTAATAATTACCAAGTAGGTTAATGATCTTAATCCTACATCATCATGGTAATTAAGTTGAGATGCTTATCTCATACTTAAGTAGGCTCATTATCCCTAATCAGGGAGGATATAATGAGTTTACAACGCTTGATTTAGGATAAGCTCATTATCCAATGCCAAATGCTAAAAGAAACAAAAAGCTGAAAACACAAAAACAAACAATAATCGTCTCCTCCGAGATTCTTTTCTCATAGAGAACTTGCTTCTTCCGTCTAATGCAAGACATTTAGCACTCGAGCCAGACGAGTCATACACTTGAGCATTGACAAGTAAGCAGTTTACAACAAAATCATCCAGACTCGTTCAGTCGAACTACGGTGTTCTGACTTCCTCATTGCACGAGAGGATATGTAGGCATAACTTAACAGTTATCGAACAAAAGTCTCTTTGTCATCCCCCTCTTTCAACATTCTTTTCTAAGCCTCGGTTCCTGAGCAATTCACCCTTTTGCACTGACACCTGTACTTTATTTTCTTAGCTTTTGCACACAGATAACACATACACTTACCTCTTTTAAACACAATCTTGTAAGCGTGGATCCCGTCGAGTACGACGGACGATCTGGGTGCTAATACCTTCTCATGGCATAACCAACCCCCTTTCTCAGTTTCTCTGGCTCGCAACCGTCTTATCCATCCCTTTCAGGTTTATGCAGCATTACCTTTCCTTCGGGATAAAAATGCCTAGCTGGCGACTCTATTCAATTCAACCTCATTTTCTCTTTCGCCGACCGTTTGCGTCTGCACCTTGGGACCTTGGTGTCTTTTCAGGGGAGCGACACCCCTGCGCCGGACCTGATGGATGTGTTATTTTCAGGGTATTTGGGACTAAGTACTTTTTCACTCATAAGGAGTTTGGTGACTTGTTAGGTTTTCAGACTACCCCCGATGCTATTCCTGAGACGCTGATGAGATACTTTCTGAGTAGGGAAGTGGATAAATTATGGAGCGATATCTCTGGTGGAGGGAGCCAGGATCCTTCCACTTAGCTATCCCAGGTTATCCACAACCCTGCAATGAGGTATTTCCAAATGGTCCTAGCACACTCCTTCCTTGGTTTACCAGATGCTGAGACTTTGCTTACTGAGGAGGCAATATTTCTGCTATTTTGTGCGACCCAATCATGCCCTGTGGCATGTGGAAACTTTCTGCTGAAAATCCTTAGTAGTGTCGCTGGATCATCCATGAGCATTATTCATGTGGGAGGGATTATCACTCAGATTGCTTCTGCATTGGGCCTATCTCGCAAGCTGTTACATCTCAGGATTTTCTGTGGCTATACCACCATGGATATTGATTTCTCCCTAGATAGAGGGTTGATGAGGAGAGCCTCTTGCAACCCCAACCAGTTCATATTGTTGATTGATAGCGGGGATATACATTATGTCACACTACTTGATCTGATGATGACTAGTGTTCACGACCCGACTAATTGGAGTTATGCTTTAGAGGGTTATGGAGAGACCATTGAGGAGCCTAGATCATCTCCTACTACTGAGTATACTCCTACACCTCCTTCTCCCAGAGTAATTGTTTTATCTAATAATCTGTCTTTGTAGCCACCCGATTTACGCACCCAGATTAATGAGCTCCGCAGAGAGACTGCCAAGCTCAAATAGAAGGTAGCTAGGAGGTAGCTTACCTTGCTTTATAGATTGAGGTATCCGATCTTATCCAGACTACTAAGGCAGACTCTTTATACCAGGATATTGAAGAGCTCCGTCGAGAGATCGTTGCGCTTCGTGGATCAGGCCAGGCAGAGGAGCCTGCTACTTGATCATGTTGCCCTGACCTATTACTCTACTATTTAGTATTTAGTATTTATGCATTATTTTATTTTCACATTTCTGGGCATATTCCATATTATCGCATTTGCAATGTACTTTGGTTTCATATATATATATATATATATATATATATATATATATATATATATATATATATATATATATATATACGTATTATGTTTGTTAATATTTATTTCTATTATATATATATATATATATATATCAAATATTAGAAATTTTATTTGTTTTATGTTTGATATTTATTTTCATAAATATTGTGCAAATCCCATGCTTTAGAAGACAAATGCTATCTGGACCCCCAAGACGAAAAGGTATGTTGAAGCCCAACAAAAAATATCCAAAAACTGGCCCAGCTTCGAAATACTCTTGTGGCGTCTGCCATGGGTACATGGCGCCCGCCATGGCGTCCTGGTATATTCGGGACAAAACCCCTTTTTCCACCATTTTTTACCCTTCAAACTTCCAAAACCCATTTTTTCCTCTTTCAAAACTCCATTAAACCCCATAAAAGCTCCCACCTTTATCATTTACCCACCATCCACAAAAATTTTCCAACTTCCATTTTAATTTCCACTCATCAAAATGCATAAAAACCCCACCTTTACCACTTTATATTTATACCACTCTCCACCATCTTCAAACTCATCCAAGGAGCAAAGCTATGGAGTTCGAACGATACATTCTCCGCCAAGGAAAACCCGGGGGTAGGCAGAGAAGGAATATTCAAAAGCTGCAAAGTTGAGAAATTCTCTCGACGAGGTACGTGGACGATAACTGTCTCTATACTTTGGGTATCTACCATAGTGTTTACCATTTTCTTGATTTTGGTGGATTGCACACTATTTTTGAAAACCAAGAACCTACCTTTGAGCGACTGACAATCGAGTTTTTAAGTTCTTTAATTTATATTGTCAGTCCTAACACTGCTAGTACAATCGGTACTATCCAATTTAGAATGTTTGGTATTGAATATGAGTATAGTACCGACGAACTAACAGCCCTGTTAGGAATCCCTCATTGGAAAGGTGCTATTTGTGAGGCCCCTTTGGATTCAGGATGGTCGGTCGATGCATTTCCCTTCTGGCAGAGATTGTCAAAAAAATGTAATAACTTCTTTTGAAGGGATTCTCCCCTCGACCATCCATAACCCAGCCATTAGAGTCTTTTGATATCTATTGGCATGCACTAATTTTGGATGGGAAAATCCGAGCAAGGTCAATGCTAAAGAGCTTATATTTTTACAAGGAAGCCTCACAAATAGGCGAATTAATCCGGTCATGTTTATGCTTCCTCACATTTCTTTGACTCTTAATAAAGCAGGACCAATTGTTTTTGGAGGACTCATTACGTCTATTGCTCGGGCCCTTAACCTGAACAATGAGATAGCCACACTAGAGCCATTAACTCCTCGCACAATCAACCTAAAATTTCTAAAAGATATGAAACTGTGCCGTTTGAGAAAAGAGGGTGGTTATCAATTGATGATTCATGGTATAGGTATCCCATATGTTTCCTTACCCTGCAGTAGATGTACCGGTGTACGTAATGAAAGTAATTGGACCTACGATTTAAATGCTCCACCTGTTCTAGGTCCACTTCCTCCTAATGTTCCTGATGGGGAGGGACACGACACTGATGAAGAGTTTGAGAGGAGAGAGAAATCTCCCGTACCTCACATGTCTCCCCCATAATCCTTCACCATCACACACCGCACCATCTTACTCTAACCCTTTTGCAGGTTCTGTTCCTTGATTTTATATTACCGAGGAGATGTGGCATGACGACATGGCTAGAGAAGAAAGGCGAGATGGCATGCTCTCTATCATTCGGCAACAACTAGTAGATAACATGAGCTTCATGGAAGCATCACTACTGAGGGTGGATCGTTCCCATGAGACTGTTTGTCGACCCTTGCTTGCGATCACAGTCGAGCAATCCCGTCAGCAGGAATTCAACCGCCGACATTTCCAACTTATGGAGGCCACTCAGGGCTCCGTGCTAGGTAACCTTCGAGAGGTCAAAGATTCTCAGGTAGCCTTATCAGCCCGACTGGACCGGAGAGACCAGCACCGCAACAGATCCCGTCATTCCAGGCATTCCCAGCAGGACGACGAGGGCACCAGTGGTTCACAACAGTAGTATTACAGATTACTCTCCTTATCTTATTTTGAAACATTGGGGACAATGTTCGAAATAAGTGTGGGAGGGGATTTTATAGCTTTCTATTTTCTTTATTTTCTTTACCATCTTTAGTTATTTATTTATTGTCTTATAGTTGTTTACTTGTTTTAGATAATGCATGATTCTAACGAGTCACCAGTATAGTGTATCTTTAGTGCACCCTCATTTCCCCATTTCTTTAGCCCTACCAAAAAAAATTTTCAAAAGAAAACAATGTTGTTCCACATGTTTTTCGGGCTTTAAGACAGGTTTGGATTAAGATGTGGTGACTTAGGTTAACTTTTTGAAACATCAGTATCGTTTTAGCACCATAGACTTCATGAATATAGGAATCACTCCTAAAACACCACGTACCATGGCCTCAATTATCATTTAAAAAATTTCCTAAGTAGTTTATTCCAGTAGTCTCTCCAGCCTAAGCATGCTCTACGTAGGGGACCGATGAACATAAGTGAATGATCCAGCGCTAATAAATAAAGGAAAAGGCAAACTCTGGGATAGGTGACCCTCACAAGGTCATTTAAACCAAAAAGTTGAATTTTTGCCTCAAAAAGAAAAATTTCAGTTCACACATTGTTAGTTGGTTTAGAGGTATCTGGCACTGAACTCGGTAGGGAAGATTACGATCCGATCCCCCACAACTGCATTTGGGTCAAATAAAAGGGTTTATACAGACTTATGTTCCAGAAACCCTATGTTTCAGATCAGAATCACTAACCGGTCACTCTACTATGAAACATGTGCGGATAACGGGTTTAATGTGATTGCACCTGAATGAAAGAGACCCAAAAAGAGATGAAGAGGTAGGCTTAGGTATTGTGGGATGATATGGGTCGGTTAATATAAGAATGAAGTTTATGTCTGTATCTGTGGATAAGTGTCACTTCGATACCCTTGGTTCACTTAGTTATTACCTGTCACTACATCCTAACTTGAACTTAGAAGCCCCTTTAGCCTGAATCACGTGTCAACACTAGTTTTCTTCTTTGAGTTTTTAAATGTTTTGCTTGAGGATAAGCAAAGGTCTAGGTGTGGGAGAATTTGATGACACTGAATTTTACCGTATTTTTGACTCTGATTTCGCATGCATTCTAAGTTCTTTAGTGTCATTTTGTTATTTTATTACTATGTTTTCCTTTGTTTTCAGGTTTTTAGTTTAATCGGAGCCTTGAGCGAGAAAAGGAGCGAAAAAAGGAGCTAAAAAGAGCTAGAATCAAGAAAATTAGCATTTTGTGCTTGTGGTACCCACTATGGCGGCCGCCATGGGGTAGGTCGTAAGATGGATAAGGCTCAAATGCTGACAACTTCCATGTCTCCCACTTCTTTCCACAAGGGTTCATGTGGCGGGCACCATGAGGTTGATGGCGGGCGCTACCCTCACATTTTCGTTTCCCTCCCAAAAGAAGTTGGGGGCACTTCATTCTTTCCTCTCTTATTCCTCAGCCTATAAATAAAAGGCCTTTAGTTCATTTACCTGCATCCAAACTTAGTTATTTTAAGCATATATCAGCTGTAAAAGTAGTAATCACTTCACATCAGAGTGTTACTACAATCGAGTGATCGAGTCTGTATGTGTGTGTGCGGTTAAGTCTTAGAGCACTTTGGAAGGAAGTTAATCCTGCTGCCATTTTATTTCCAGTTCGTATTTTATTCAATCCTCCGATTGGAGAAGGTTTTCATTGCTTTGACTTTTGTCTATTTATTTCCTGCACTGCTTTACTTTCCTTTATTTCCTACACTCGCGCTTTACTTAATTTATTTCCCGCACTGCTTTACTTTCCTTTATTTCCTGCACTCGCGCTTTACTTAATTTATTTCCCGCACTACTTTACTTTCCTTTATTTCTTGCATTGCACTACTTTCCTTTATTTCCCGCACTCACACTAAATACCTTTTATGAAAAATATTAAAATGAACTTTTACTTTACCATGTCTAGCGAATTTTATAAAGGTTAGAATGTAAGGATCATAATTGAACCAATAATATGTACAATTGTTTGTAGAAACACTTAAGGGCTATTTTGACTTTTAATATAAGTTTTCCCATTTTTTAAAGTTCCGTTGGGTAAGATCGAAAGTCGTCCGACGTCTATTTAAACATAATTGTTTTTAACTATTTCAAAAACAGCGAAAGCGCTTTGTTTAGTTCATTAGGAATTTTTAATTCAAAAAGAAAGGAGATTTTAAAACTATTTTAGACGCGTTAAGATGTTTAGAGTCTGGTTCGTAAGAACCTCTTTTTGTTAGAAAATCCAGGTCAAAATACTTTTCAACTTAGTTAAGATATTATATTTCTTAAAAATAGGTTTACTACTCTAACGCAATGCACGCCTTTTTATCCGTGACAATAAGAGGTTTTGATTAGGGAGTACAACTCAGTTCTGATTGCGCGAAAGCGAAAGTTCCCGTTAAATTGGTTCTTCTCAAAGTAGAAAACATTGCCCATAAGTAGTTCTATTATCAAGTACCTGATTATCAATTGATTATGTGAATTGCATTTGAACCTGTCTTTATCAGTTAATTTAAATTTATTACTTTATTTACCATTGTGAACTCCTTGAAACTACTATTTTCATTTGCCTTAGATACACACTGTAACAATAGATAACAATAGATTGACATTTGGTCTTTGTGGATTCTAAAATCTTTTATATTACTCTGATGCGTTCATACACTTGCGAAAAACACGCATCATCAATACTAGTTTCAAGTGTTCTGCATGCTCTTCTTCTGACTTAGAGTAAATTAATATATCATCAATGAACACCACCACAAAACTATCCAAATAGGTATGAAAGACACGGTTCATGTATGTCGCTCCCCGGATTTTCATCTCGGTGCAAACGCGAACTGTCGACGATGTTGAAGGTTGAGGTTGAATAGAGTCGCCAGCTAGGCATTTTTATCCCGAAGGAAAGGTAATGCTGCATAAACCTTGAAAGAGGTGGATAAGACGGTTGCAAACCAAAGAGACTGAGTAAGGGGGTAGGTTACGACCTTGGAAGGTATTAGCACCCAGATCGTCCGTTGTACTCGAGGGGATCCACGCATACCTGATTGTATTTAAAAGGGGATAGTGTATATGCTAAATTGTGTATAAAAGGCTAGGGAGGAATGGATGTAGAGAGTGTCAGTGCAAGAAGAAAGTGAGTGCTCAAAACTGAGGCTAAGAAAAGAAAGCTAGAAAGAGGAGAGGGGGGAGACAAAAAGACTTTTGTTTGATAACTGTTAAGTTATGCCTACGTATCCTCTCGTGCAATGAGGAAGTCAGAACATCGTAGTTCGACTCAAAGAGACTTGGATGTTTTTGTTGTGAATTGCTTGCTTGTCTGTGCTCAAGTGTATGACTCGTCTGGCTCGAGTGCTAACTATCTTGCATTAGACGGAAGAAGCGAGTTCTCGTTTTCAGAGTGAATGTGATGAGAAAATAATCCTGGAGGAGACGTTTATTGTTTGTTTTTGTGTTTTCAGTTTTTTATTTCTTTTTGGTGTTTTGCATAAGATAATTAGCTTAAGCCTTAATCAAGGGTTGTAAACTCATTATATCGATTAGGGATAATGAGTCTACTTAAGTATGAGATGAAATTCTCAACTTAATTACCCTAATGATGCAGGATTAAGATCATTAACTTACTTGTGATTATTAAGTGCTTTTGGATTTTTGTTTTGTGTTAAGTAATGAGTTTAATCTCTAATTAGGGATTAGTGAACTCATTACACCATCCTAAGAGAAGGATAATAGATGAGAACACTTAAGATGGGGAAGACTCCTCAACTAAATCCATGGTTAGGGATTAAAATCATTATATAACAAGCCTTTATTAAAGTGGATTTTAATTAAAGGTGGGGTCAAGAAATGGAGTTTATGTTTGTAAGACTAAACCGGAGGGGGACTTGTCCATTGAACACTAGGGTTAGTCCCTCTGAACCAACAGGCAGAGATGTAACCCTAATATAAGGCCCAAGTTACAAGCTTAAGTCTTAATGATTATTAGGTGTTTTGATTAGGAGGTGTAAAAAACTTAAAGGTTTAACACTAAGTATTAAAGTTATACACTCCATCCTAAGATAAGGATACAAGCATAACCCTAATTCAGAGTCTTAAAACTGTAACTGTTTAGCCTTGATTATGAGATGAGAAGCAGAGACTCAAGGAGACTCAAAGGTAAAAACTAGGGGAGACTATGTACAACCCTAAAGTTATCATGCTTGTATATTCCTATGGTTTGTGAGGCTTAGAGAAAGATCTTCAGATGGCCCCCAAGGAAGAAGAAGTAGATGAAAAGAGAAGAGAAAGGAGAATAGGTTACTTACTTCCTGAAGAAGTTAAGTAACCTAAGAGAAAGAAAAGGGAGCAAGAAAGAGCATAAGTGAGTCAAACTCACTTCAAAGACAAATAAAGATGAAAATGGAGAGATAAGAAGAAGTTGTATGTGGAGGCAAATCCACATCCTAAACAACTTACCTGAAGCCCCTGAAAAGTTAGTATGAATGTATAAGATATGAAACAAAAGGAAATAAGGCAAATGAAGATGCAATGATCAAGACCATAAGTGCAATCACAATGAAAATGTGTTATGAAATGATTCAAATACATGTACAATGTTTATGCATGACCATACAAGAGATGGGATGCAAAGGAAGGCATGTTAGAAGCTTGAAATCACATGAATACACATAAGAAGTAATGAATACAAAACATACCAAATGGATGCAACAATGATCAACCAATGTTAATAGATGTCCTAAGGTATCTAAGATGACATACAAATGCATGAGATGTCATGACAAGTTCATATGATGAAGGTATGCAAAGATGAATGCAAATGAACATGGAAAATTAGGGTTTTAAGAAAGTAGGAGATGCACATGTCCACAACAGATGGATAACACATGATAAAAATTTGAAAATGCAACCAAATGAACCCTAAACACATATTATATTACTCCCCAAAGATAGAGGTCAGAAGCTATACCAAAGTCAAGTTATGGTTTTTCTAAGTTAAGCTAGGGTTTTGGGTAATTCTTCATGAAAAATTCCAAACAAATAGAAAATGCAATGCAAAAATATGAGTTAAATGCCCTAGATATTATATGCTATAAATGAAAGAATGCAAAAAGAACCATGTACAAACTCATCTTGGTTGATCAGAAATGGATTTTTGAAGTTAGGGTTAGAAAAATAGGAAATTTGGAAACCCTAATTCATGGTTAATGGTAAAAACATGATCAAACCCTAAAATAAATTTGTAATATAAGTTTGTAAATTGTTCTAAATATGTAAGAATGCTTCATGATTTTTTTGGTAATTTTTTAATACCTAAAAGTATTTTTAATTAATTAAAATGAATTAATTAATTAAATAATACAATTAAATGATTTAAAAATAGATTTTAATGCAAAAATAAAAATAAATATTTTTTTTGGTTTCTGAAAATTATTTAAAGTGAAAGTGCAAAAGATTATATTTTTATAAAATGATTTACTATTTTAAATAAATATGTGAAATAAAATGCAAAATAAATGAAATAAAAATGCAAATTAATTGAAAGGAATGGCTCAGATGCAAAGTTGAGGAGATCAAGGGATGAGATGGTGAGTCAGCGTGACTTGGGGTATGAAGATCTAAGGGACCAGATTCAAACTTCCATTACGCGCGTGATCTAAGGGCCAATATTCACTCTGATTTAATTAATTAGGATTAACATAATTAAATGAAATTAGGGTTAATGACATGATCTGGACCATTCGCTCACTAAACTAATTAGGATCCTAGGGTTGTGGTTCAATCTGGGCACCCTAACCCTAATTACTCTCAGATGACCGGAACAGTGCTCCGGTCATCTTCTCCGGCCAACCCCAAACCCTATCTTCTTCTACAGGCCACTAAAACTCATAAAACCTGCCCAAAATCAAACCCCAAATGTCATAGAACACGAATTCACAAACAAAAACCATTTATATTACATGAACAAGCTGAGTCGAAACCAAACATTTTTCAGGTCAAACTTTCAGAACATCATAACATGCTTATTTTTCACTCATTTTCAGTTTTAAACACATCAACATGACCAGCATAACATGTAGATTCACATTTTAACAAGAAATTAAGGTTCTGGAAAAATTGTTCTTGAGAGATACCTGAGCTGAACTTCTTCAAACTGGAGCTTTCAAGGACTTCCCTTTGTGCAAACCAACTTCTTTGGACTTCCTGAAGCTATTGAGATGCTTGGATGGAGTTTATTTGGCTAGTTTGTGAGATACAATTCTGATATGGCAGAAATCGTGTTTGTGTTTAAGGTTGTTTCAGGTCATGGTGATGGGTGGATTTTGTTCCTTGAGTGATAAGGAGTTGAATGGTGAAAGAAAATGTGGTGTTTGATGGTTTTGCAATGAGTTTCGAAGAAATGAAGTTTTGAGAGGATTTTTACAATCTGAGCGTGTGGTCTGTTTCAAGGCTTCATGTCATATGTTTTATGATGCTTAGGGTTTGTATAAACAATGCCATTGGTCAAAAGAGTTGTTGTGGCACTGTGGGATTGGCATGGCTTGAAATGCAAAAAAGTCAAGATTTGTGTACTAGAGGTATGGGCCATGGCAGAGCTGATTTTTTGGCTGGATTGTGTTCAGCTGGCTTCAAGGATGACCTTTGGATCAAATATGGTGAGTTGTGATGCTTGGAACACAAGTTTGAAGTGATTTTGCAAATTTCCAACTTTGTGAAGTTTGTGAAAATTGGCCATGAAATGCCTTGGTCCTTGGCTCAATTCTAATCTAAACAAGTTGCATTGTGTTTCTATGATGTGTATAAGTGCATTAGAGGTCATGAGAAGGCTTGGAAAGCAAAATTGCACATTTCCCTCTTTGGCATGAACTTGAAAATTATGTGAAATTTGCCAACTTTGATCCATCATAACTTGAGTTCTAGGATGAATCAAGAGGAGTTCTTGTACTTTTTGAAAATGAGAAGATCCAATCTACAACTTTCATGTTTGAAGAAAATTCATTTGAAACCTTTTTGATCAAGAAAGAGGAGGTTGAAAATCTTTCCCAAAATGGAAAGTTTACATTACAAGTCATGTCCAAAAATGGCAACTTTGCAAATGGCTCAAAATTCTCCAATCTTGTGAACTTCTAACCATTCCCAAGATCAAATAAAGATCATAGGACCTCAAATTGATTAAGATGACCCTTTGGGACCCTTGTTGGTGGCCTCAGATGCCCTGATTCTGACGTTTCTTGCACAACAAGTTACCATTTGATCAGATGACTTCCACAAGGAATTTTTGCTTCAAATTTGATACACATGCTCCTTATAACATATATAGACCATAGAATCAAGAATGGCCAAAATTGTTTAGTGTAAGGGCCTCAAACCCTAAACCCTAATTTCTGGTCATCTATGTAGGAAACCCTAAGCCTGCCTGGGTAGCTGTGCAATCCTCTGAGATTTTGTGACTTTAAAGAAAACATGGAGGTATAATATCATCGTAGAACACTCATGGACCCTCTTGGCATGCTTCATGGCCTCTAAGATAGCTCAAACACTTCTAAGATTCATTTGATCACAAACCCTAGTTATGCAACTTATGCAGTGAAAACTATGCAGTGAGAGATGGTATGCTTATGCAAATGCAATATGAAGGATCACAAGCCAAGGTGTGAGAAAAAGAGAGGGCAAATTTGGGGTGTTTACAGCTTCCCCTATTCAAGCATGAGTTAGCTATGTAGGATGTAAGGGCCTGGCTTAACAGACAAACAAGATAACTTGTGGTTGAATACCAAGACAGTCCAAAATTTGCACTCTTTATTATAAGAAGAAAAGGGATATAAATTGTAATAGACAATATAGAATGTGTATCAAATGACGGCGATGGAGGACGACCATCGAGCAGAGGACGACTGTCGGGGATAAAAATGGTGAGAAACACACTTACAGGGACGACCATCATGTTGGGGAATAAAGAATCCGCGACGGGGGCAGCCATCGGGTAAAGTGATGAATGAAATAACGACGAGGGACGGTCATAAAAAAGGTGAAGGACGATCACCGAGCAGGGGACGACTGCCGAAAAGATCACGACATAGGACGAATGTCGGATAGAAAGATCAACGATGGGGACGACCATCAGATAACATGATAAGGGATGGTCATCAAAAGGTGAAGGACGATCACCTAGTAGGGGATAGCTGTTCTGTTGGGGATTATCTCGACATAGGACGAACGTCGGATAAAAAGATCGACGATAGGGACGACCATCGGATGAATGATGAGGTACGGTCATCAAAAGGTGAAGGACGATCACCTAGCAGGGTATGGCTGCTGAAGATTATCGCGACATAGGAAGAATGTCGGATAGAAAGTTGTTTTTTTGGTGACTTCTGGGGATGGATAAACACGGACGAGTGTTTAAGCCCTAAAAATAAAATGGTATAAGTGTTTCGATAGTGTGTATATATTAAAGATACGGACGAGTATCCTTAGGACCACGATACGGACGCGTATCGATAAAAACAAACAACGACGCGTGTTTAAGGATTGATGATACAGAAGAGTATCAACTGTTTGAACAAGGAACACGGACGAGTGTTGATCTGCTGGGGAGATGCGTAAGATACAGAGGAGTATCAAAGAATTATGTATAAGTAGGATACGGACGAGTATCAGAAGGACTGTGTATAATTATGTACAAGTATTCGTATAGAGAGTGCAAGAGGATATTTTGGCTTTTATCTGCAGGGGATAAGTTTTTGCGTATTGTTGTAGGAGTGATTTTGGTATTTGCAGGTGACTGGCTCGAACCTGGCTTATGATCATCCAAATGTTTGATTTTTACAGTAATGCTTCATATTAGACGGAATGTTACGCTCTGTTTGGGGAGGAATGATGTGAATGCTATGATTATGCAAATGAGATAAACGAGATTCGAGATCTAAAATCTGCTGGGAGAACGAATCACTGGAGGATCTGTGGGGAGAAAGGATCATTGCACGATCTTTCTGGAGAACTTTGGGGAAGAACTCTGTGGGGATCCAATGTTGGGGATGAGAAGATCTGGAAACTCGCTGGGGAAACGTGATTTAGGCATTGCTTTGGAGATCTGCTTGGGGAGGAGAGAACTTCTGGGAAGTAATCTGTCGGAGGATTAACTTTGTGGGGGATACTCTGAGGGGATAAAAAGCTTTGTGGGGGAATAATTTCGTCAAGTAGTCCTTCTGATGATGTGATTGTCGGCTTGGCTGGGGATATAATGCATGATATGCCTCGTGTTGTGGAAGGTTGTCCACCTTGAGTACCTGCAACCTGTCGAACAAAGGAAATGCACAAATGCCCTGAGGTATCCTCAACCGGATTCCATCATAGGAGTTAGGTTCGCTTAAGAGCACATATTTCCTGCAAGCTTTTATTGAAAATGGCTTATATGTTTTCATGCAAATGTTGTATTATGAACTTTGGACATTTTGCAAACAAAACAAAAAAAGGTACAAAACATAGTGTGAATGAATATTTGACTTTATTGATTTGTGTGCCTTGAATAGGCGAGTACATTTGAAGAAGCTAATCCCTAAAATGAGGAGATTGCTATAAAATTGAGAAAATAAAAGTCCTATTCGACAATGTTGAAGTTGACGCTCCAATGAGCTTCCTTTGCTATGACCTGTATGACCTGAACGCTCTTCTTATCTTGCTTTCTAAAGAAAGTTGATTATGACCGACGCTTTGTCCTTTCGAAGCTTGCCATGTTATGTGAGTGATACAGACGAATTCAGAATGCAGTTGTTCGCTCATTCCCTGATTTTGCGTGGATCGCCCTTTCGGGTTTTCAATCCACCAGGATACCCTTTTTTTCCTGAGCTGTTTGATGTGGCTTTTCAACTCAGCGGGTGTACATTTTGTTTTCAATTTTTCCTTTATTTTTGCCCGAGTCTTTTATTCTGTTTTTGACTCGCCGGGATGCCCTATTTTTGCCTGGACTTACATTCTGTTTTTATGTCCAGTGGGCCATTTATGCGAAGTATTTTTTAACTGCATCTGAATTCACAGGAGACGGGAAGTCTTCACCATCCATTGTTGCGAGCATCAGTGCTCCGCCCGAGAAGACTTTAGTTATCACATAGGGACCTTCATAGTTTGGTGTCCATTTGCCCCTGTGGTCTGTATGAGGAGGAAGGATTATTTTCAGTACAAGCTCTCCCACTTGATATTCCTGAGGTCTCACCTTTTGACCGAAGGATTTCTTCATCCGTTTCTGATATAACTGAGCATGACAGATAGCTGTTAATCTCTTATCCTCAATCAGGCTCAGTTGGTTATAACGAGATCAAACCCATTCTGCTTCGTCCAGTTTTACATCCATCATTACCCGCAAGGAGGGTAATTCAACTTCAACAGGTAGGACTGCTTCCATACCATACACAAGCTGATAAGGTGTTGCCCTGGTAGATGTTCTGATGGAAGTTCGGTACCCATGCAAGGCGAATGGTAACATTTCATGCCATTCTTTGTATGTTACTATCATCTTTTGCACAATCTTCTTAATGTTCTTGTTAGCCGCCTCAACAACGCCATTCATCTTTGGCCTATAAGGAGAAGAGTTGTGATGTTGAATTTTGAAGTCTTGACACAGCTCTGCCATCATCTTGTTGTTAAGGTTTGAACCATTATCAGTAATGATTCACTCGGGAACTCCATATCGACAAATGATATCCCTTTTTAGAAATCGGGCTACTACTTTCTTGGTGACGTTTGCATATGAAGTTGCTTCGACCCATTTGGTGAAGTAATCAATGGCTACCAAGATGTATCTGTGACCATTTGAAGTAGTTGGTTCGATCTTTCCAATCATATCAATGCCCCACATGGCGAAGGGCCATGGTGAAGACAATATATTTAAAGGATTGGGAGGCACATGCACTTTGTCTGCGTAGATCTGACATTTATGGCACTTTCTGGAATAGGCACATAAGTATGCATCCATTGTGATCCAGTAGTAACCTGATCTCAACAATTTCTTCGCCGTTGCATGTCCTCTGGCATGGGTACCGAAAGAACCCTCATGTACTTTGTGCATTAGTGGGTCTGCTTCCTTCTTGTCAACACATCTGAGCAAGACCATGTCGAAGTTCCGCTTGTATAAGGAGCCATCAGTATTGAGGAAGAAACTGCCGACTAGCCTTCTCAATGTCTTCTTATCATTAAATGATGCCCTAGGTGGGTATGTCTGAGTCTCCAAGAAGCATTTGATGTCGTGGAACCAAGGTTTGTTGTCAGTAATAGTGTCCACAGAGAAGACATATGTTGGTCGGTCCAGTCTGGATACTAAAATCTGAGGTACATAGTTGGCCGTCTGTACTTTGATCATAGATGAAATAGAGGCCAAGGTGTCTGCAAACTGATTCTCATCTCGAGGGATGTATTCAAGCTTGACTATTGTGAATAAAGTCAATAATCTCCTCATATAGTCACGGTAGGGAACCAGATGCTCTTGATGAGTATACCACTTACCATTAGTTTGGTTGATCACCAAAGCTGAATCTCCGAATACATTCAAGGTTTTGATCCTGAGGTCAATGGCTTCTTCAAGACCTATGATACAAGCTTCATATTTTGCTTCGTTGTTAGTGCAGGCAAAGGTGAGCCTTGTTGAGAAAGGAAGATGGACTCCTTTGGGTGTAATAAGCACTGCACCAACTCCACGACCGTTACAATTAACTGCCCCATCGAACATCAAAGTCCATTCTTCTTCTGGATCAGGCCCTTCAGTGTGAATAGGCTCTTCACAATCTTTTGACTTTAAGAACATGATGTCTTCATCGGGGAAATCAAATCTCATAGGTTGGTAATCATCAATGGGTTGCTCAGCCAGATAGTCAGACAATACACTGCCATTGATGGCTTTCTGAGAGGTGTACTGAATATCATATTCTGTTAGAATCATTTTCCACATTGCAACCCTTACGGTAAGTGTTGGCTTCTCAAATATGTACTTGACTGGGTCCATCTTTGAGATCAACAAGGTATTATGAGTCAACATATATTGTCTTAGTCGGCGAGCAGCCCACGCTAAAGTACATCAAATTTTCTCGAGCAGTGAATAATGTTGTTCATAGTCGGTAAACTTTTTGCTTAGGTAGTATATTGCATACTCTTTTCAACCAGACTCGTCATGCTGGCCCAACACACACCCCATTGATTCATCTAATATTGTCAGGTACATTATTAGAGGTATTCCTTCAACTGGAGGCAAGAGAATTGGAGGTTCTTGCAAATACTCTTTGATCTTGTCAAAAGCTTTCTGACAATCATCGTTCCACCAGACAGTTTGTTCCTTTCTTAGCAGTTTGAACAAGGGCTCGCAGGTTGCAGTGAGGTGAGATATGAACCTTGAAATGTAGTTCAATCTACCCAAGAACCCTCAAAATTCTTTCTCAGTCTTAGGTGCAGGAATTTCCTGAATTGCTTTGACTTTGTCGGGATCAACCTCAATTCCTTTTCCGCTTATAATAAAACCCAGCAACTTACCAGAACGTACCCCGATTGTGCATTTGTTGGGGTTCAACCTCAGCTGATACTTTCTCAGACACTTGAATAGTTTCAACAGGTTTACCAAATGGTCTTCTTCTGTGAGGGACTTGGTAATCATGTCATCCACGTAGCACTCGATTTATTTGTGGATCATATCGTGGAATAATGTTACCATAGCCCTTTGATATGTTGCACCGGCATTCTTCAGACCAAACAACATTACTTTGTAGCAGAATGTGCCCCATGGTGTAATGAAGGTTGTCTTATCCGTGTCTTCAGGCGACATCTTGATCTGATTGTATCCAGAAAATCCGTCCATGAAGGAAAATACCGAGAACTGAGCTATGTTGTCTACCAATACATCAATGTGAGGTAATGGGAAGTCATCTTTAGGGCTTGCTCTATTCAGATCCAGGTAATCGACACACATACACACCTTGCCATCCTTCTTAGGTACGGGTACAATGTTAGCAACCCACAGCGGGTAACTAGTTACAACAAGAAAACCGGCGTCCCACTGCTTTTGTACTTCCTCTTTGATTTTCATAGCCATGTCCGGGCGAGTACGACACAACTTCTGTTTAACTGGTGGACAATCCTATTTCAATGCCAGCTTGTGCATGACAATATTTGTATCCAAACCCGACATATCTTGATAGGACCAAGCAAACACATCCACATATTCTCGCAGCATACTGATAAGTTGTTATTTTACTGGAGCTTGCAGATTGGCTCCAATCTTCACCTCGTTCACATCTTCCTCGGTACCAAGATTGATAGTCTCAACCTCTTCCTTATGAGGAGCAATCACCTTTTCCTCTTGTCTCAATAACCTGGCTAGCTCTTCAGGTAAATCGTAGTCTTCTTCCACCCCTTCATCTGCTTGATTAATCGGATTGTCGAAGTCATACGAGGTCATAGCAGTGTCGTTGTCGGTGCAATCTGGAGGGCTATCTCTGCAAGGTTGAGATTTGGTTCATTTTAATGATTGATTTTATCTTATTTAGAAAAAGTGAATGAAGTTATTATTGAGAAAAAAATTTCCATTTATTGTTTTGTGCGAAAATAGAAAAAACGAAAAAGACAGTGAGCGAAAAGATTGTTTGCAAAAAGATGTCCATTGTTCATTAATATTCAATTTGCACAAATACATATGGCCCTATTACAAAATGAGTCTCGACATCTTGGGCAAGATGCAGGACTTCGATGCATGCTTAAAATAGGAAATAATAATTACTCTACAGCAATAACCCTTATAATTTCCTGGGAAGACCAGTTGAGGACTTGTCGGCCCGAGACTCTTGGACGGATCCAGTTTTCCAGGTTGTACTCACTCTCAGCCTCGTCTTCTAAAGTGTTGACAGCATCCGGTGTCAGCATTCCCCCACTTATGAACTTGGGAGCTGTAAACACCCCAAATTTACCCTCAATCTTCATCACACCATGGCTTTTGATCTTTCATATTTGCATAAGCATAAGCATACCACATCACATTGCATATTTGTTTCATCTGCATAGTTCAAGTTCATCTGCATCTAGGGTTTGTGATCTGAGCAATCCAAGATTCCATTTAAGCCATCCCAAAGGTATCAAAGAATTCCAAGAGGGTCCATGTGTGTTTTACCATCATATTATACTCCTCAAAGTTCATGGAAGTCAAGGGATCACAAGAATTGGCAAGGCATGGAAGCAGAGCCAGGGTTTTCACTACACAGATGACCAAAATTAGGGTTTTGGTTTCAGAGGCCTTAACTCCAAATTTTTGGGTCATTCTTGTTTCTAATGTTCTTATTATGTTATAAGGATCATGTGTACCAAGTTTGATGAAGAAATTCATTGTGGAAGTCATATGTTCACTAGGTAACTTCCTGAGCAAGTTAAGTCAAAATCAAGGCATCCGAGGGCCCCAACAATGGAACCAAAGGGGTATTTTCATTACATTGAAGTTATATGATCTTTATTTGATCTTAGAAGAGGTTGGAAGTTCACAATATTGAAGAATTTTGATCCATTTGCAAACTTGCCAAAAATGGAAATGACTTGTAATGGAAACTTTCCATTTTGGGAATGTTTTTCAACCTCCTCTTTCTCAACAAAAAATGCTTCAAATGAAAAATTCTTGGTCATGAAAGTTGTATATTAGGTCTTTCCCTTTTCAAAAAGTACAAGAACATGTCTTAATTCATCCTAGAACTTAAGATATGGCCTTTCAAAGTTGGCAAAAATCCTAAAATTTCAAGTTTCATGTCAAAGAGGGATTTTGCAAAATAGCATGTTCAAGCATTCTAATGACCTCTAATCAACTTCTACACTTCATAGCATGCCTATGTGACTCCTAAACATCAGAATTGGCCCAATAATTTGGCATTTCCATGACTTGATTCACAAGAAACATCAAAGTTGGAAATTTGCATAAAGCTTGATACCTCTTCATCCAAGCCATCCAGCTGCAATCTTTTGATCCAAGGGCCTTCCACAAAGCCAGCTGAGGCCAGACATGACTTTGAACCACTCCTGCCATGACCCATGCCCATAGTACAACCAATGTTGACTTTTTGCAAAAACAACCATACCAATCACACTGTGCCACCAACAACTCTCTGGCCAATCAGAACATCATATACAAACTTTATGGACTCCATTTGACACATCACACAAGCCTGCAAGCACACATAGACTCAGAATCACAAAATCCTCCATAACACTTCCCCTCTTCGAATTTCATCATACAGCCACAAAAACTTCAAACTTTCTTCACCATTCAACTCAGCATCACCTAAGGAACAAATCCCAACCATTAAAATGACCTGAAACACATCACACAACAAATACGATTTTTCATCCCTCAGAACTAAACTTCAAAAGGAGGCCAAATAAACTCACTTCAAGCATCAAAGCATTCTCAAGAAGCTCATTGGGGTTGGTTTGCACTAAAGAAATGTCCAGAAAGCTCAAGAACTGAAAGCTCAACCTTAGGTAACCTCAAGAACTTTTTTTCTAGAAATGCGTTTTCATGTTATAGAATGATTCCTCATGCTTCACTGATCATGCTGATGCCTTTATTTTTGAAAATGCTTGAGTTTTAAGCATTTCATGATGTTCTGAAATTTTTGTTGTTTTGATGTTTTGATTCGAATCTTGATGATGATGAATGATAAATGATTTTTTAGGATGAATTATTGTTTAGGATAGTTAGTTGATCATTTCTGAAGATTTTGGGGGCTTGGGGTGATGATTTGAGCAAATTCAGGTGAAGGGCTGGCCGGAGAAGATGACCAGAGGTCTTCTCCGGCCACCTGAAAGTCATTAGGGCTAATCCACGTTTTAATTCTCAGTTTGAATCTTGGTCGTTAGATGAGGATTAGGGTTATTACATGAGTGGTCAGGATCAGTTCACTTAAGATTAATTCAGATTAATTAATTATAAAATGTAATTAAGCTCAGTTTGAATTTGGGCAATTGATCTGCGCGCGCAGTCAATTCCCTCCAAGCCCAGTTCAAATTGTAGCCCTTGGATCAGCATACTTTCATTTTAATTCATTTTATTTTATTTTTCCCTATTTCTTTTGCATAATTAATAAAAAATATCAAAAAGCTTTCAAAAAATATTTCCTTTTGCATTTTTGTTTCAAATATTTTTCTTAATCAGAAAATGATTTTTATTTTATTTTTTGCATATAAAAAGTATTTTTAAAATATTTAAATGTTATTTTTAATTAATTAAAGTCTTTTAATTAATTAAAAATACATTTAGGTTTCTAAAAATCACCAAAAAAATCATGAATCGTCGCTTTGCATTTAGAAACATTTTCAAACTCTTCATACAAATATCTTTTTAGGTTTGGTCATAACTTGAGAATTATTTTTGAATAAAGGGTCATTTAAATCATATTTTTGAACCCTAACTTAAAAAATCTTTTCTGCCTAACCAAGAAGAGTTTGAAGATGATTCTTTTTGCATTGTTTTGTGCATAGCATGTAGTTTATAGGATATTTATCTCATGAATTTATCTTGACGTTTTGAATTGATTTGCATTTTTCTTTGAGAATCACCCAAAAAACCCTAGAAACTTAGGAAATTCATAACTTTTGAGTGGTAAGGCTTATGACCTTCTCCTTTGGGGTGTGACCTAGTATGAGATTAGGGTTTGTTTGAGCTTGGTTTCAAATTTTTATCATGTCATATGTTTCTGTTTTGTTCATGTGCATCTCATACTTCCATATAACCCTAATTTTACATGCTCATTTGCATTCATCTTGCATATGCATCCATACATGAACTTTCCATGATATTTCATGCATTCATATGTCACCTTAGACATCTTAGGATATGTTAGAATCATGCTTGATCATTTCTTCATTCATTTGCCATGATTTGCATTCATTTCCTTTCATTAACTTTCATGAACTTTCAAACTTCAAAGCATGCTTACATGACATCTCATTCTTGTATGATCATACATATTCACTTTTTATGCCTTTGCATAATCTCAAATGACATTAACATTGCATAAACACTTCTGACTTTGGTCATTTCATCTCATCTCATCTCATTTCATTTCATTTCTTTATGCTTTGAACTTTATGCATTCATGCTAACATTTTCAGGTGGTAAGTTACTTTGAGAAGTGGATTTGCCTTCACTTCTCATTTCTCTTTATCTCTTTCATATGCATCTTGCTGGTTTATTTGAAGTGAACTTGTTCACTTGTGTTCATTATTTCTCACTTTCTTTCTTTAAGTTACTTATCTTCTTCAATGAAGTAAGTAACTTATTTCTTCTGCTTCTTCCTCCTTTCATTTGCTTCTTCCATTGGTGGCTTCCTTGAAGATCTTTCTTAAGCCTTACAAACTATAGGAACATCCAAGCATGATAATAATTAGGGTTGTGATTAGTCCCCCTTAGTCTTTACCTTTGAGTCTCCTTGAGTCTCTCTTCTCATCTTCATAATCAGAGACTAAACTCTTAAAGTTTTAGGACTTTGGAATTAGGGTTATGCCTGCATCCTTCTCTTAGGATGGAGTGTATAACTTTAATCCTAAGTGTTAAACCTTTAATTTGTTTAAACCTCTTAATAAAATCATCTTAATAATCACTAAGACTTCATCTTGTAACTTGGGCCTTACATTAGGGTTCTAATTCTTCCTTTATGGTTAAGAAGGACTAACCCCAGTGTTTAATGGACAAGTCCCCCTCAAGCTGTCTTACAAACCATAAAATCCTTTTCTTAATCTCATCCCTTAATTAAAATCCAATTAATAAAGGCTTTGTTATATAATGAATTTAATCCCTAACCATGGATTAAGTTGAGGTATTTTCCTCAGCTTAAGTGTTCTCATTTATTATCCTTCTATTAGGATGGTGTAATGAGTTCACTAATATGTGATTAGAGATTAAACTTATTACATAACACTAAACAAAAACCCAAAAACATCTAATTAATCACAAGTAGGTTAATGATTTTAATCCTACATCATCATGGTAATTAAGTTGAGATGCTTATCTCATACTTAAGTATTCTCATTATCCCTAATCAGGGAGGATATAATGAGTTTACAAACCTTTGATTTAGGCTTAAGCTCATTAACTTATGCAAAACACCAAAAACAATAACAAAATTGAAAACACAAAAACAAACAATAATCGTCTCCCTCGGGATTCTTTTCTTATCATCCTCATTCACAAGCGAGAACTTGCTTCTTCCGTCTAATACAAGACAGTTAGCACTCGAGCCAGACGAGTCATACACTTGAGCATACACAAGCAAGCGGTTCACAAGTCAATTCATTTTTCAGTCTCTTTGAGTCAAACTACGGTGTTCTGACTTCCTCATTGTACGAGAGGATACGTAGGCATAACTTAACAATTATCGAACAAAAGTCTCTTTGTCTTCCCCCTCTTTCAGCATTCTCTTTTAAGCCTCAGTTCCTGAGCATTCACCTTTTGCACTGACACTTGTATATTCTTTTTCAGCTTTTGCACACAGATAGCACATACACCCACTCCCTTTAAACACAAACTTTTAAGCGTGGATCCCGTCGGGTACGACGGACTATCTGGGTGCTAATACCTTCCCAGGTTGTAACCAACCCCCTTTCTCAATTTCTCTGGTTCGCAACCGTCTTATCCATATCTTTCCAAGGTTTATGCAACATTACCTTTCCTTCGGGATAAAAATGCCTAGCTAGCGACTCTATTCATTTCATTTTCATTTCTCCTTTCGCCGACCGTTCGCGCTTGTACCGGGATGCAAATCTTCGGGAGCGACAGCTTGGCGACTCTGTCGGGGAACCTTATATTGCAATTAGGGCTTTTGGTTCTTTTTGTTGGTTCCTCCTAGTGCTTGTTTGATTTGTATTTATGGGGGTGTTATGTGCTACTTGTGCTTATTTATTTATTGCTTTATTTATTGCTTTCATTTACAATTTTATGCATTTCATATTGTTATCATCATTTGTGTTGGATTTGTGTTTACCTTGGTGGGAGGGATTTTTGAGTGATTAAGGTTCCATACCAGGGACCTGAGTGACACATAGGCTAGAGTGGCTTCATATTCTTTCCCATTCCATTTCGGTCTGGTGCGGGAATATGAAACACGGTTCAAACATGGGTTTCTTCATGAGAACTATGTGCTACGGATTTCCTGTAGTGCTAGGGCTATCTGGGAAGCCTTCTAAGTTTGGATGACCTTTTTATGACCTTCAGCATCTGAGGTGAATTAGAGGAGGATCTTTTATGGTTATTGTAAACACTGTACCTCCGGGTTAGAAGTGTTTACACTTCTCATAACTGATCCAAGTCTGAGGATCCTTGTTCTAGAACAATACATGTGAGGGGGTTGGGATGTTTACAGGTTTGCAGGAACCCTTGGCCTCATCATACCTTGTTACTAGATTTGTTAAGGTTGTATTATTTTGGACAGTTCTTGTGAAACCCTGGACTTGTGACTCTTTATTTGAGTCCCTCACCTGGTTACTAGTTTTCTAAGCCTCCATCCGGACTTATGAACACACATGGACCCTATCAAGACAGATAACAGATCCAACACTTGATCACAAACCCTTTGCATATCATTCTGCATACATCATTTTGCATCATTTAACATTTGTCTATTTGTTCTACAGGGTATCCATATTTTATCCTTGGTTTGGTTTTTACCTGTTCTGCTGCTCAAATTCCTTCATCCATCTGCATCAGTCTCCTTCACCAGCTATCTTCACCAGAGATTCTTTCCAGTTCTCTTCACCAGTTGTCTTCATCAGAGACTCTTCTTCAACATCTTCTTCAGTGACCTTCATCAGTAGTTATCTTCAGTCTTCTTCACCAGCATCCATTGTCAGCATGTACACTTCTAGAAAGAGCAACATCACCTATCATTTCTTTGAGCAGACTCTGACAGGCATCAGACAGATCCAGTCTCTCATCACTCCTGATCATGTCCCTTTATTCAGGGAACATTATGGAGACATATTGGACATGATCATGGACCTGGATGCATCCCAAAGGAGCATGATCCACACTTGCTTGCAGTTTTATGATCCTCCTCTCAGATGTTTCACATTCCCTGATTTTCAGTTGGGACCTTTGCTAGAAGAATTTTCCATGTTGTTAGGTGTTCCTATCAGGATAGGGATTCGCTTCAACCCTGAGATGGTTGCTCCCAAGAATAAAGATATAGCTAAGGCCTTTCATTTGGAGCCTACCCTCATTGACCAGAGCATGACCACCAAGGCTGGAATCCCAGGCCTTCACTTGGACTTCTTGACCTCCCAGGCCACCTTGCATGCTGCAGTAGGGAAGTGGGATGTTGTTTGTGCACTCCTAGCCCTCAGCATATATGGAGTTATCTTGTTTGCAGACGAGCCAAAGTTTGTAAGAAATAATGTTATTCACCTGTTCTTATTGAGGAACCCAGTTCCTACATTGCTTGGAGACTTCTATTATTCAATGCATCAAAGGAATGAGAAGCAAAGGGGGAGATTGGTCAAATGTTGTGCACCCCTCTTTTACTATTGGTTGTTAAGGCACTTGCCTAAGTCAGACACTTTCCTGAACCCTCATCAGCCAAGGAACTGGGTTAAGAGATTGATTGCCCTTACATCAGAATACATCAGATGGTGCACTCAGAGCACCAAGGGCAAATATATCATTACTAGCTGTGGGTAGTACCCCAATGTACCCTTGATTGGAGTAAAAGGTTGCATCAACTACAACCCTTTTCTTTTCAAGAGGCAGTTAGGGTATGCTTTGGTACATCCCCCAAGAGGGCAAGATTTGACAGAAACCCTCTATTGTGACATGCAGCACAACCTTTCCATTGTCAGACAAGCTGTCTGGGCTTGGGACAACATACAGACTAAGGGGACATCTATCCTTGGCAAGTGCAACAATATAGCTTCAGCTCAGTATCTTGTCTGGTCTCGTGTCAGGGGACAGATCACCCGTATGCCATTCACCTTAGAGGATGTACCTGGACCATCAGCTTGAAGGAGTTTGAGAAGTTAAAAGAAAGGAATACACAACTCTCTGAAGCTTTGAAGAAGACCCTCTGGTAGAGGAATGATAGCTGTCTAGATAATGAGAGGTTAGAGAAGCTCCGGATTTAGCACTTGACCAAAATTGAGAAGACGGATGACTATATCAGAAAGGCTAGAGCAAGAGAGTTAGTACTGAAGAATGCCTGCAAGGAAGCTAAGACTCAAAAGGCCAGAGCTGAGCATTACTTAGAGGAGAGTTAGGCTAGGTGGATCAGGATCACTGAGGCTCATGCACAGGAAGACCAAAAGACCCAAGCTAGGATAGAGCAACTGGAGGCTAGTGAGAAGAAGAATCAGGCAGCTTTGTTAGCAGCACAGAAGGAGATCTCTGAGTTGAAACTCTGGGCGGGGTTGAAGAGGTCAAAAGATCAGGATAAGCACAATAAGTTGACCCGTGCCATTGCCACCAGGAACCTCCTCATCAGGACCATTACAGAGCACCTAGTTGGCCCAATGACCGAGGCTCTCCTGAAAGAAGTCAGAGAGGATGACTTTGGATTGGATGTTTGATTTCCTTGTACTTGTATTTCCTTTTGTTTGTACTCTTGATTTTGTTGTTTTATCTTAACCCACCATGGGAACTTTGTTGTAATCAAACTATGAATCTTCACATTTTTGTAATATATGGTTTGTATTATTTTGTGGGCTTAATCTCTCTGCAACATCACATTTCCTTGAGGTCTGGAAGGGTCAAAACCAAAGAACCAAGCTGGATACCCTTGGAAGACAAATAGACATCCTGCATTGCATACTAACATTTTCTCTTTGTTTTGTAGGTTTTTGTTTTGTTGTTGTTTCTCACTTTGTTGTGGTTTCAGGAAACATTGCTCGCAGAAGAGTGTTCCCTATCAATAGAGTGCACCGGTATCCGACAAGAAACAACCTTCCGGGATTACAAATGGATCAGGTTCAACAAGACTTGACTGAAGTGAGAGCCCAAATGGCCAATGAGAGGACAAAGATGAGGTCCCAAATGAATCAATTTATGACAGTGATGACTGGTTTGGCTCAGAGCCAGGAAAGACTGAGAGAGTTAGTCGAGCGGCAAACTCCTGAGGAAAACCATCCAGGTACAGGGGGTACCAGTAACAACGATCACATACAGCCTCGTACTGATCCCCTAGAGTTTGGACCTCATCTGAACCCAAACATCAATGCTATAAGAAACACCCAAGGTAACACTGGAGCGAGGGCTTTGCAGGAAAACCCTCAAGAAGAACGGTTTACTGTGGTTGGGGCTGGAGACGAAGTTTACGATCGTCGGTTGGATGAAATTGCAGAGAAGCTAAGGTCTCTTGAATCCCAAAAATCACTAGGTTTTGATGTCATGGACATGGGATTAGTGGAGGGGGTTAGAATTCCTCACAAGTTCAAACCTCCCTGTTTTGAAAGATACAATGGCACATCCTGCCCACATACCCATCTTCAGTCTTTCCTGGGGAGATTGAAAGCCTACACCATGGATGAGAAACTATGGATGTTTTACTTCGAGGATAGCTTGACATGGGCATCCCGAGAGTGGTATTCCCATTTAACCAGGGCCACAGTGAGAAATTGGAAAGACTTGGCAGAAGCTTTCATCTGTCAATATCAGTATAATCTGGACATGGCTCCAAACAGAACCCTTATGATGGGAATGTCGCAATCTTCCCGTGAAAGCTTTAGAGAGTATGCCCAAAGGTGGAGGCAACTAGCTGCTGCCTTTCAACCCCCGATGTCAGAAAGGGAGATGGCAGACATGTTCATGAATACTCTCCAAGGTACCTATGTTGACATATTAGTTGCATTTTCTTCCACCAGCTTTGCAGACGTGGTGATAGCAGGGGAAAGAATTGAGAGCTTACTGAATATGGGAAAGATTTCTGACAACGGTGCCAGTTCAAGCAGTGCAAGGAAGCCATTTGCTGGGCCCCGTAGATCTGGTGAAACAAATTATGTACATGTGGGAAGAGGGAGACCCCAATATCTTCCCAGATCAGTTGCTGCCGTCACTATTCCTACTCCACCTCCTCAGTATACTCAACAACCACATCACTTTCCTCAACAGCTATAGTTCCCTCAACAGAGATCCTACAACAACAATAACAGCAGTCAACAACAACGCCCTTTTCAACAGCGGCCATCTCAGATCAACAGGGTGATTGACCTTATTCCAATGCCATATGCCACATTACTACCACAAATCCTAAAGCTCAATCTTGTTGATTTGAGGACATTGGCCCCACCGGATCCTCAGAACCTTCCGAGAAATTACGATGTCAACACTAGGTGTGATTTTCATTCTAATGCACCTCGTCACTCCACGGAAAAATGCAGGGCTTTGCATATGAAGGTCCAGGATCTGGTAGATTCAAAGGCCCTGAACTTTGCACCACCTCCCAATGTCATGAAAAATCATATACCAAGCCACAGTGAGCCAAGGATTAATGCTATAGAGGAAGGCTCACTGTAGTGGTAAAATCATGAGTGTAAGCTATTGATTAACTTAACTCGATGAACACAGAGTCGCCACCGCGCTTTTCTTTATTTCCGAAAGGAAAAAGGTAAAAGAACGAACAAAAACCTAGGAGTCTAAAAGCAAAAGCTAAAAGAAACAAACAGAGAATGGGTAAGGGGATTGGTTACGAACCGGGAAAGTTTTAGGCACCCGACTCGTCCGTGGTACTCCACGGGAGCCCTTTGAAATATTTATTGCTTTTTGGTCTGAAATTGGTTTGTTTAAAAAGATTGAAGAGATGAGGAGAAGAATGTTTTTTAATGATTTTGTGTTTGATGAAGTTTTAACGCCTCATGCCTACGTACCCACAAAGTGCAATGCGAGATCAAAACCTCGTAGTTCGTGGTACAAAATTTGAAAAGAAACAATGAGTTGTATCAATTTTAAAATGTAGAGATAAGTCGTCATCCTTTAGAGAATAATTCCGCTAGAAAAGATGAATCATATCTAAACATGTGAAAAGAAAAGAAATGCACAAGGCACAAAAACAATTGAGTGAATTTTGTTTTTTTTAAAGTATGTAAGAAAAGATTTTGATATATTTACATGAATTACATTTATTTAAGAAAACAAAGTGAAAAGGTTAAAAATCGCTTGACCTAAGTCAAGGTTTGATTATGAAAGTGTTTGAAGTTTAAAAAAACAAGAAGATTTTTGAAATAGGGAGAAGTTTTGAAAATTTAAGAATGGGGAGGAGATGAAGGGACTAATCCTAATACTTGAATTAAAAGGCTAAAAGAAGAGTTTACCAAACCAAATATCTACAATTCTTCAAAGTTCGGAATTCCCTCTTCAAAGGCTAATGAAATAACTTGAGGCCGAGGTTTCTAATCCATTCCAACTTGAGCAAGGGGGAAGATCTTAAAGTCTAAGTCCATTCTCCAAAGCAAGGGATAGTAACCATAGTCCAAAATTAGAAATCACAAGTCTTTTAAGTGTTTAATCCTTTATTAGTGTTTTGATATCCAAATGGACAAAATAAAAACCACAAATAACAATATAACTATAAACAAATGATATATGATATAATATGATAAAGCATAATAAAGAGATAAGGAGCAAGAAATTAAAATAAAAGGATAAGGTGCGAGAGATTAAATTTAAACGGATTATATTCACATTATTATAATATTTACAATATAAGTGGTATGATGAACTTAATCAAGCCCAACCACAACAAGGAATAATAAAATCGAGGCAACCGGATCCAAGTGGATCTTAATTGGAATCGGGACAACTTTAGGTCTATGTTAAGCAATCGCCGAGTAATTTACGAAGTAATTACCCTACAAATGAGGCCGGCCACCACTAATTAAAGTGGAAAATATTCGTGTTAATACATGTTAGAGAAACGATATAATGGATCGTTCTCCGAAAACATGCCACACTAAAAGAAAAAGGATGGTCTAATCTTAATCGAGATTTTCGTTGATTTTATCGAAAAGCAACCTATCACGGTCTCAAAGTATGGAGAATGATCCAAATGATCATTCATCCATAGATTTGAAATAATGAAGATTAAACCGATCGAAAATCAACAATCTACGAATCGGAGATTGTCATCGACCAAAAATAAAAAGATGAAGAAAAATGGATCTAAAAATAGATCCATAGAAGAATTAGAATATTTTTTAAAACTTTTCTTAAAATATCCATTTCTAAAAATCTTTTTCTAAACATCTTTTTTTAAAATATCTTTTCTAAAATATTTTTCTAAACATATAATTTCTAAAATAATTTTCTAAAACATTACTAAAATAAAATTTATAAAATTCCTATATCCTAACAAAATGAAATAAAAGTATTAAAAAAACTAAAGAATCAAAGAAAAGGAAAGGAAGAAATGGGAGGAGGGAGTAGGGATCTGCGGGAGGTGTGGATCAGCAAGGATCCATCAGGCCCAAACACTTATGCTCTTTTAGAAAAAAAAGAAAAAAAAAGGAACAATACTAATAAATATTAAAAAAACGAAAAATCAACATAAGAAGAACTTCTTCTTCTCAAACGCAACATTCAGGGGGAAAAAACAGGGCAGAAACGGGGGATATACGGCGGCCATAGCTCCATGCTCACCTTCAAAAATCCAATCCGAACAAGAGACACTTCTTCTTCTGTTTTCTTCCAATTTCGAATTTCTTGTTCTTCTTCTCGGATTCTCTCTTCTTCTTCTGATCAACTCTTCTTTTTCGGATCCAATTAGGTTTTGAGAGTTGTAGGTAATAAAATGAGGTTAGGGTTTTGAATTAGGAATAGATTTGGCAGAGATTTTGGAGGCTATGTAAGCATGATATTTGTGAAGAGAAAGCCCTCAATTTATAGAAGGAGAGAGCTCAAGGTTTGATGCTGTTTTGGAAGATTTGGGAGCGTTTTGAATGCGTCAAAATTCTCGTGCTCACTTTTTATTCTTGCTGCGTTTTTGGTTTTCATTTGTGTTTGATTTTGATTTGCGTTTTGTTTCAATTTGTCTTGCGTTTTGATGTCATTTTGATTGCTGGGCGTGCTTCTCGTGCAGGTGCGTGTGGATGAGGCTTGTTTTCTTCAGCTTGGTCCAGGCGTGGAAATGGATTAAGTGTGTATTTGTTAGGCACGGCTTGTTGTTGTTGCGCGTTGAAGGCTGATGTTGGTAGCTAGTACTTGGCTGAAGTGATTTGAAGGCTAGCGTATCAGGTGTTTTCACTACGCCGTGCATTTTGTTGCTGTAAGCTGAGGTATTGGCTTGGGCTGTTGGTGTGTGGGCCAGAAGGAATTGGCTTGAGGGAAAGCGTGAGGAGGCTTTGGTGTATGCGTGATATCATGTTTGCGGCTGGTGTGAGGCTGGAGAAAAGTGCTTGGCTAGACCTGTTCACGTGCGCGGAAGCTGGGCTTGGAAAATTCACGTGCGGGACGGCTGAAGCTTGACTTGTGAGGCTTTGTTGTTTGGCTGTTTGTTGGCAAAGGGTTGAAGTTTGAGGCTAGATGCAAGTGGCTTGGGTTGTGGGGTCAACTTGGGCAAGAATTTGGCTTTAAAAAGTCAGCATATTGAATTGGAATTCTAATAATAATGGACTAGAAAAAAAGAAAAAATGGGCCATGGAGAAAAAGAAAATTGCATATGGGCTTGAAAAATTATGGTCTTATTATATGAATTAATAATATGGATTTTAAAAATGAATTAATTGGGAATGATTTAAAAGGAAATAATAAAATAAAAAAAAATGGATTAAAAGATATATATAAAAAAATGGAGAATGAAAAATATAAAAATAAAAATAAAATAATCGGGAATTGGATTTAAAAGATAATTGGAAATGGTTATTTGAAAAAAAAGAATCGAAAAGTTTAAAATTTGGAATTTTTGTGAATAATAAAAAAAATGGATGATCGGGTAATTGAACTAAAAAAAGGTTATTGAAGATTTGGACAAAATGGTTTAATCGAGAAATGGATAATGGATGGAATTTGGTTTTTCAAGCCCCCAACAAATCTTGATTGATTTTCTTCACAAGCCTCTGATAAAAATGTATACAGCCAACACAGACCCACTGAATATTTCACAACTTAAGCCAACTGTCATCTGAAAATCGTCTGATTATTTCCCTGATAAACTGAATCCATACTGAGGAAAATAAATCCTCAGATGAATCAATGGTGAACTGATGAACAAACCAAACTTCGCACAAAAAAACACTGTCTGATAACTGATGAACAAACCAAACTTCGCACAAAAAAACACTGTCACACAACCCAACTTGTACTTTGAAAACGCATTGCCTGATGAATAAATCACTGGCACACACAACTGGAAGTCAACACAATCTTTTGATAGTTTGACCAATATTAGGTCAGACATCCACTTGAAATCGAATTGTGACTGAACAAACGCATCTGAATGAAATCACTGCCCTGTCTTTGAAAACCTGTAACACAGAGAAGAAGAAGAACACTGCAACACATTTTTTTGTATTTTGGTTAGAAGTCAGTAACTATAAACAAATATAAAGCAGTAAAAATAATGGTGATCCCCTGCGAAGCATAGACCCTACATCTGAGGAGAAACTCGAAAGTCAGTGTGATCTTGTTTGTATGCAAAGTGCAGATGATATGAGAAGAAATCTTAGGGCAAAAATTAGGGTGTTACACTCACCCATGATTTCAATTGAAGATACTGCAAGTATTCAGACACCTCTGGCATAGGTTAAAGCTCAGCTTTTGAAATGCCAAGTGTTTCCAGGTTGTGAGGCCTGTTGTGAATCTTGCAAGCTTTCCGAGAATGGGTGTGCTAGCTTGAGGAATGGCATCAATGGCTTGATCAAAGGAGGCATTCGGCAAATAACTACAACAGCTTCTACAACACCGGCAACTCTTTTGTCAACAACAAATGTTCCTCCTACAACTGCAACAACAATTATTCCTACCGACTCGTCTACAACTCCAGCAACCACCTATTCCATCACTTCAACAAACAACAGTTCATTTGCACCTGCTTCTACAACTACAGCAACCGCCAACAACGACGTCTCCACAGTTACTATTTATTATGACCCTACAACAGTCCAAAATTCCAACAACTTTTAATAGTCTCGGCAACAGTTTCAGCAACAACCAAGCTTCAATTCATCACCTCCAACATCCACAAGAAGTCCTGTCACCATTTTCTATGATCCGCAAACAATAACGGTTCCAACCTCTGCTGCAGTAAGCCCAGTCACCATCATGGTGCTAGGGCCAATTCCATATGACAAAGACAATGTTGTACCATGGCATTATGGTGCAGACCTTTACTGCAACGGAGAAAAAGTCCTTCTTGATTCTTCAGTTCCTGACCCACAAGTGGATAATGTCGGGGGAGGCGGAGGCTTAACCCGAAGCAGACGTCTCTTTGTGTCACAAGCTCCAAGAACTAATACTGAGGCAGAGGTTGCTTCCAAAGCCAAAGGTAAAAGTGTGGCACCTGAAGAACCTGCACCAAAAGAGACTCATAAATCATCCTTTGATCAGGATGTGGATGAATTTATGAGGATAATTAAAAGAAGTGACTACAAAGTTGTGGATCAGCTCCACCAGACTCCTTCCAAGATCTCAATCTTATCCCTGCTGTTGTGTTCCGAAGCTCATCGGGATGCACTACTCAAAGTTCAGCACGCTGCCTACGTGCCAGAAGAGATCACAGTGAATCAGCTTGAAACAATGGTATCTAATGTCAATACTAGCCATGGGCTAGGTTTCACCAATGCTGATTTAACAACAGAAGGACGTCACCACAACAAAGCTTTGCACATAACCCTGAAATGCAAATGGGTTGTACTCTCGCATGTTCTGGTAGACACTGGGTCTTCACTCAATGTCTTACCCAAGAAAGCTCTTGTCAAGCTCGAATATGATGGAATAGCTCTCCGACCAAGCAATCTTGTGGTCAGGGCTTTTGATGGCTCCAAGAGGTCTGTTCTTGGGGGAGGTGGAGCTGCCTGTGATAATCGGTCCGGAGGTCTTTCAGACCACTTTCTATGTGATGGACATTCAGCCGGCCTACATCTGTTTGTTGGGTCGACCATGGATTCACGCCGTTGGCGCAGTTACATCGACCCTTCACCAGAAATTGAAATATGAGTGGGAAGGACAGATTATCACCATCTGTGGTGAAGAGGACATATTTGTTAGCCATCTGGATACGTATAAATACATTGAGATGGATGGTGAAATCCATGAAACCATGAGCCAGGGGTTCGAAGCTCTGAACGTCAATGAGGCGACGACTGAAGTATTTGCTGCATCCCAGGAGGATAGGATGGGTACTTCAATTGTCTCCTATCAGCAAGCCCGAAAGGTTGTTGAAGATGGAAATGCCCAAGGCTGGGGCAAGCTGCTACCGGTGGAGAAGAAGGATGACAGATTCGGTTTGGGTTACAAACCATTCCGACAAGGTCAATCAGAGGCTGCTAAGGAGCCCAAATTCATAAGCGGGGGATGCTAACCCCAGATGTTGTCAATAACGTGGAAGACGAGGCGGAAAGCGACCTCAACCTGGAGAACTGGATTCGTCCAAGGATCCCGGGTCACCAAGTCCTTAACTTGTCTTCCCAGGAAATTATAAGGGTTACTCCTGCAGAGTAATTATTTTTATTTCCTGCTTTTTTTCAGCATGCATCAAGTCCTGCATCTTGCCCAAGGTGTCAGGACTCATTTTGTAATAGGGCCATATTGTGATTATGTGCAAATGGATTATCAATGAAATCGAACATCTTTTGCAAACAAGTCTCTTTTTCGCTCACTGTCTTTTCATTTTTCACTTTTGTACAAAACAATAAAATGGCAATGTTTTCAAAATAATAACTTCATTTTTCTAAACAAGATTAAAATTGATCACTAAAATGAACAAATCTCAATCCTTGCAGAGATTATCCTCCAGATTGCACCGACAACAGCAGCGCTATGACCTTGTATGACTTCGACAATCCAATTAATTAAGCCGATGAAGGGGTTGAAGAAGACTATGAGTTACCTGAAGAGTTAGCCAGGTTGTTGAGGCAAGAAGAGAAAGTTATTACTCCTCATCAAGAGGAGGTTGAAACAGATAATCTTGGTACCAAAGAGGATTTGAAAGAAGTGAAGATTGGGGCCAGTCTGCAGGCTTCAGTAAAAGAACAACTTATTGACATGCTTCGAAAATACGTCGACGTCTTTGCTTGGTCCTATCAGGACATGCCAGGTCTAGATACGGATATTGTCATGCACAAGCTTCCATAAAAAGAAGATTGCCCTCCAGTAAAGCAGAAGTTACGCCGTACTTGCCCAGATATGGCCATGAAGATTAAAGAAGAGGTACAAAAACAGTGGGACGCCGGTTTCCTTGCTGTAACGAGTTATCCGCTGTGGGTCGCTAATATTGTACCAGTGCATAAGAAGGATGGCAAAGTACGGATGTGTGTGGATTACCGGGATCTGAACAGAGCTAGCCCGAAGGATGATTTCCCATTACCTCACATTGATGTATTGGTTGACAACATAGCTCAGTTCTCGGTGTTTTCTTTCATGGATGGTTTTTCCAGGTATAATCAGATCAAGATGTCACCTGAAGACATGGGGAAAACAACCTTCATCACACTTTGGGGCATGTTTTATTACAAGATAATGCCTTTTGGACTGAAGAATGTCGGCGCAACTTATCAACGGGTTATGGTAACATTATTCCACGATACGATACACAAAGAAATTGCATGCTACATGGATGACATGATTGTCAAGTCCCTCACTGAAGAAGACCATCTGGTGAATCTGCTAAAGTTGTTCAAGCATCTGAGAAAGTACCAGCTGAAGTTAAACCCTAACAAATGCACATTCGGGGTACGTTCTGGTAAGTTGATGGGATTTATCGTAAGTGAAAAGGGGATTGAAGTTGATCTTGACAAAGTCAAAGCCATTCAGGAGATACCTGCACCTAGGATTGAAAAAGAAGTTCGGGGGTTCTTAGGTATATTAAACTACATATCAAGGTTCATATCTCATCTAACTGCAACCTGTGAACCCTTGTTCAAATTGTTAAGAAATGAACAAACGGTCAGGTGGAACGAAGATTGTCAGAAGGCTTTTGACAAGATCAAGGAGTACCTGCAAGAACCTCCAATTCTCATGCCTCCAATTGAAGGAAGACCTATGATAATGTACCTGACAGTATTAGAAGGGTCAATGGGGTGTGTGCTAGGCCAGCATGACGAGTCTGGTCGAAAAGAGTATGCAATATACTACCTAAGCAAAAAGTTTACCAACTGTGAACAACGTTATTCACTGCTCGAGAAAACTTGTTGTGCTTTAGCGTGGGCTGCTCTCCGACTAACACAATATATGTTGACTCACACTACCTTGTTGATTTCAAAAATGGACCCTGTCAAGTACATATTTGAGAAGCCAATGCTTACCGGAAGGGTTGCAAGATGGAAAATGATTCTGACAGAGTATGACTTTCAGTACACATCTCAAAAGGCCATCAAAGGCAGTGTACTTTCAGACTATCTGGCTGAGCAACCCATTGATGATTACCATCCCATGAGATTTGACTTCCCTAATGAAGACATCATGTACCAAAAAGCAAAAGATCATGAAGAGCCTGTTCACACTGAAGGGCCTAATCCAGAAGAATGGACTATGATGTTTGATGGGGCTGTCAATATGAATGAACGTGGGGTTGGTGCAATGCTTATTACACCTAAAGGAGTTCATATGCCTTTCTCGACAAAACTCACCTTTGCCTACACTAACAACGAAGATGAATATGGAGCCTGTATCATGGGTCTTGAGGAAGCCATTGACCTCAGGATCAAAACATTAAATGTATTTGGAGATTCATCTTTGGTAATCAATCAGACCAACGGCAAATGGTACACTCACCAAGAGCATCTGATTCCATACTGTGACTACACGAGGAGATTATTGACTTTCTTCACAACAGTCAAACTTGAGTATATCCCTCGAGATGAAAATCAGTTCGCAGATGCTTTAGCTACCATTTCCTCCATGATCAAGGTTCAAACTGCAAATTATGTGCCTCGAATTTTGGTATCCAGACTAGACCGACCAGCATACGTATTCTCTGTGGACATTGTTAAAGATGACAAGCCTTGGTTCCATGATATCAAAAGCTTCTTAAAGGATTAAACATACCCACCTGGGGCATCATCCAAAGATAAGAAGACATTAAGAAGGCTGGCCGATAGCTTCTTCCTTAATGCTGATGGTTCATTATACAAGCGGAACTTTGACATGGTTCTACTCAGATGTGTTGATAAGAAAGAAGCAGACTTGCTGATGCACGAGGTGCACGAAGGATCTTTCAGTACCCATGCAGAAGGACATGCAATGGCTAAGAAACTATTAAGATCAGGTTACTACTGGATCACAATGGACGCAGACTATTGTGCCTATGCCAGAAAATGCCACAAATGCCATATCTATGCAGACAAGGTGCATGTGCCTCCAAATCCTTTGAACGTGATGTCTTCCCCTTAGAACTTTTCCATGTGGGGCATTGACAAGATTGGAAAGATCGAACCGACTGCTTCAAATGGCCACAGATTCATCCTGGTAGCCATTGATTATTTCACCAAGTGGGTTGAAGCAGCTTCATATGCAAACGTCACCAGACAAGTGGTAGCCATATTTCTGAAAAGAGACATCATCTATCGATATGGAGTTCCCGAGCGAATCATTACTGATAATGGTTCCAATTTGAACAACAAAATGATGGCAGAATTGTGTCGGGACTTCAAAATTCAACATCACAACTCTTCTCCTTACAGGCCAAAGATGAACGGCGTTGTTGAGGCAGCTAACAAAAACATCAAGAAGATTGTGCAGAAGATGGTGGTTACTTACAAAGACTGGCATGAAATGCTACCATTTGCTTTGCATGGGTACCGAACTTCAATCAGAACGTCTACTGGGGCAACGCCTTATCAGCTTGTGTATGGTATGGAAGTTGTCCTACCGGTTGCAGTTGAGCTACCATCCTTACGGGTAATGATGGATGTAAAGCTGGACGAAGCAGAGTGGGTACGGTCCCGGTACAATCAACTGAATTTGATTGAAGAAAAGAGATTAGCTGCAATTTTTTATGGGCAGTTATATAAGAAAAGGATGAAGAAAGCCTTCGATCAGAAAGTCAGGCTTCGGGAATACCAAGTGGGAGATCTTGTGCTGAAAAGATTTCTTCCTCCTCATACAGACCACAGGGGCAAATGGACTCCAAATTACGATGGTCCATTCATAGTAAGGAAGGTCTTCTCTGGTGGAGCACTGATGCTCACTACTATGGATGGTGAAGATTTCTTATCCCCTGTGAATTCTGATGTAGTTAAAAAATACTTCGCATAAAATGGCCCGCTGGACATAAAAACAGAATGTAAGTCCAGGAAAAAATAGGGTATCCCGGCGAGTCAAAAACAGAATAAAAAACTCGAGCAAAAATAAGGGAAAAATTGAAGAAAAAAAATATATGTACACCCGCTGAGTTGAAAAGCCGCATTGGACAGCTCAGGCAAAAATGGGTATCCCGGTGGATCGAAAACCCGAAAGGGCGATCCACGCAAAATCAGGGAATAAGCGAACAACTGCACTCTGAATTCATCTGTATCACTCACACCATGGCAAGCTTCGAAAAGATAAAGCATCAGTCAGAATCAACCTTCTTCAGAAAGCAATATGAGAAGAACGTCAATGTCATACAGGTCTTAGCAAAGGAAGCTCACTGGAGCGTCGTCAACATTGCCAATACTTTTATTTTCTCAATTTATAGCAATCTCCTCATTCCAGGGGATTTGTTTCTTTAACCGTATTTTCCAATTCAGGGCACCTAGATTAATAAAATCAGAGTTTTCAGTCACATCTCGTTTTGTACATTTTTTGTTCGTTTTCAAAATGTCCAGTATTCATAATATAGTATTTGCATAAAACAAATGAGCCATCTTTAATAAAAGTGTGCAGGAAATAAATTTACTTTCAGGAAATCCTAACTCCTATGATGGAATCCAGTAAGGGATACCTGTGTGCGTTTCTTTTTGCCTTAACAGGTTGCAGGTATTCAATACGTGACATGGGGCATGCCAATCATCACTTCCCCAACATACCTCCTCCCCAAGCAGGATTTGGAATGCTTTTCCCCAGCAAAGTTGTCAAAGCCTCCTCATCCCCAACACATGTCTACTCAACAGGAGCATCCCCAGCCAATCTCCCCACAGAATTTCCAGCCTCTCCCCAGAAGAGCAATACCTGAAACTCTTACACAACAAAGTGACGAAAGTTTCCTTCTCCCCAGCTAAGTTCTCCTTACAGGATAGATCTATCAATGATTTATTTTCCCAAGCAGAGCTATATCTCCTGACAGATCTACCAATGATCTCTTCCCCAACTGGGATATCCCTCCAATCAGATCAGCCATAGATCTTTTCTTCAGTGGGATCTGAATCCCAAATCGGTTTTTCTTTTGCATAATCATAACATTTACATCATATTCACCAAATAAGCGTAGCATTCTGTTTAACACTGAGCATTACGGCAAAAATCAAACATTTGCATGATCACAAGTCAGGTTCGAGTCAATCGCCTATAATTACCATCAGTATTTCGTCAACAATAAATATAATACTCATATCCCCTGCAAATAAAAGCCAAAGCATCCCCTTTGCACTATCCAACAAAAATGCATGTTCATATATACCATTTTTCGACACTCGTCCGTGTCGTATCATCCCCTGCAAATAAAAGCCAAAGCGTCCCCTTTGTACTCTCCAACAAAAATTCCTGTTCATATATACCATTTTTGACACTCGTCTGTGTCGTATCATTCCCCGCAGATATAAGCCAAAGCGTCCCCTTTGCACTCTCAAATACAAATACCTATACATGCTCTTTTTGACACTCGTCCGTGTCATACTTCCCCAGCAAGATTGCCAGAACACTTTCTGCAAACCAAGCACTTATTTATAACACACTCTTTTCTACACCCGTCCGTGTCATCCTATCCCCACAGAAAGCCAAAGTATCTCTCTTTGCATCCTCAAAATAAATGCTTGTTTATATATAGAATATATTTGATACTTGTCTGTGTCATACTTTCCCCAGTAAGTCGAACACTCATCTGTGTCTTGCTCTTACTTCACCAACAAATCATACTCATACAGAAGTCTCTGATACTCGTTTGTATCTTGTATATATATCACTCCTCAACAGATCTGACACTCGTCCGTATTCTTTGTTAACCAGTTGGTACCCGTCCGTATCATCATCTCTGAACACGCGTCAGCGTTTGTTTTTACCGATATTCGTCTGTATCATGGTCCTAAGGATGCTCGTCCGCATCTTTAATCTATACAGAGCGTCAAACACTTATACCTTTTATTCTTGAGCGTGAGCACTCGTCTGTGTTTACCGTTCCCTAGTAGGTCACCAAGAAAACAACTTTCTTCTATCCGAAATTCGTCCTATGTCGCGATACTTTCGGCAACCGTCCCCTGCCAGGTGATCGTCCTTCACCTTTTGATGACCGTCCCTCATCCCTTTCCCCAGCGGAGTCTCCATTATTGGAACCCTTTTCTATCCGGCATTCGTCATATGTCATGATATTTTTAGCAGCCGTCCCCTGCTAGGTGATCGTCTTTCACCTCTTGATGTTCGTCCTTCATCATTTTATCCGTTGGTCGTCCCCATCATTGATCTTGTTATCCGACATTCGTCTTATGCCGCGATAAGCCCCGAAAGCAGTCGTACCCTGCTAGGTGATCGTCTTTCACCTTTTGATGACCGTCCCTCATCATTTTATCCGATGACCGTCCCCATCGCCGACCTTTTCTATCCAACATTCGTCCTATGTCGTGATAAAGAGCAGCCATCCCCTGCTAGGTGATCGTCCTTCACCTTTGATGATCGTCCCTCATCATTTATTTCATTTATTCTTTAACCCGATGGCCATCCCCATCGTTGTTTACTTTACTTTGCAAACCTGATGGCCGTCCCCATCATTGCCTTTGTTTTAATCCCCAGAGAACCTTGTTATCTTTCATATTTGCATAAGCATAAGCATACTACATCACATTGCATATTTGTTTCATCAGCATAGTTCAAGTTCATCTGCATCAGCAATCCAAGATTCCATCTAAGCCATCCCAAAGGCCTCAAAGAATTACAAGAGGGTCCATGTGTGTTCTACCATCATATTATACTCCTCAAAGTTCATGGAAGTCAAGGCATCACAAGAACTGGCAAGGCATGGAAGCAGAGCTAGGGTTTTCACTGCACAGATGACCAAAATTAGGGTTTTGGTTTCAGAGGTCTTAACTCCAAATTTTTGGGCCATTCTTGTTTATAATGTTCTTAATATGTTATAAGGATCATGTGTACCAAGTTTTATGAAGAAATTCATTGTGGAAGTCATTTGTTCACTAGGTAACTTCCTGAGCAAGTTAAGTCAAAATCAAGGCATCTGAGGCCCCCAACAATGGAACCAAAGGGGTATTTTCATCAAGTTGAAGTTATATGATCTTTATTTGATCTTATAAGAGGTTGTAAGTTCACAAGATTGAAGAATTTTGAGCCATTTGCAAACTTGCCAAAAGTGGAAATGACTTGTAATGGAAACTTTCCATTTTGGGAAAGTTTTTCAACCTCCTCTTTCTCAACCAAAAATGCTTCAAATGAAAAAGTCTTGGTCATGAAAGTTGTAGATTAGGTATTTCCCTTTTCAAAATGTACAAGAACATGTCTTGATTCATCCTAGAACTCAAGATATGGCCTTTCAAAATTGGCAAAAATCCTAAAATTTCAAGTTTCATGTCAAAGAGGGATTTTGCAAAATGGCATGTTCAAGCATTCTAATGACCTCTAATCAACTTCTACACTTCATAACATGCCTATGTGACTCCTAAACATCAGAATTGGCCCAAGAATTTGGCATTTCCATGACTTGATTCACAAGAAACATCAAAGTTGGAAAATTGCATAAAGCTTGATACCTCTTCATCCAAGTCATCCAGCTGCAATCTTTTGATCCAAGGGCCTTCCACAAAGCCAACTGAGGCCAGACATGCCTTGGAACCACTCCTGCCATGACCCATGCCCATAGTACAACCAATGTTGACTTTTTGCAAAAAGAATCGTACCAATCACACTATGCCACCAACAACTCTCTGGCCAATCAGAACATCATATACAAACATTATAGACTCCATTTGACACATCACACAAGCCTGCAAGCACCCATAGACTCAGAATCACAAAATCCTCCATAACACTTCCCCTCTTCGAATTTCATCATACAGCCACAAAAACTTCAAACTTTCTTCACCATTCAACTCAGCATCACCTAAGGAACAAATTCCAACCATTAAAATGACCTGAAACACATCACACAACAAATACGATTTTTCATCCCTCAGAACTGAACTTCAAAAGGAGGCCAAATAAACTCACTCCAAGCATCAAAGCATTCTCAGGAAGCTCATTGGGGTTGGTTTGCACTAAAGAAAGGTCCCGAAAGCTCAAGAATCGAAAGCCCAACCTCAGGTAACCTCAAGAACTTTTTTCTAGAAATGCGTTTTCATGTTATAGAATGATTCCTCATGCTTCACTGATCATGCTGATGTCTTTATTTTTGAAAATGGTTGAGTTTTAAGCATTTCATGATGTTCTGAAATTTTTGTCGTTTTGATGTTTTGATTCGAATCTTGATGATGATGAATGATAAATGATTTTTGAGGCTGGATTATTGTTTAGGATAGTTAGTTGATCATTTCTGGAGATTTTGGGGGCTTGGGGTGATGATTTGAGCAAAGTCAGGTGAAGGGCTGGCCGAAGAAGATGACCAGAGGTCCTCTCCAGCCACCTGAAAGTCATTAGGGCTAATCCACGTTTTAATTCCCAGTTTGAATCTTGGTTGTTAGATGAGGATTAGGGTTAGCACATGAGTGGTCAGGATCAGTTCACTTAAGATTAATTTAGATTAATTAATTATAAAATGTAATTAAGCTCAGTTTGAATTTGGGCCATTGATCTGCGCGCGCAGTCAATTCCCTCCAAGCCCAGTTCAAATTGTAGCCCTTGGATCAACATACTTTCATTTTAATTCATTTTATTTTATTTTTTTCCTATTTCTTTTGCATAATTAATTAAAAATATCAAAAAGCTTTCAAAAAATATTTCCTTTTGCATTTTTGTTTCAAATATTTTTCTTAATCAGAAAATGATTTTTATTTTATTTTTTGCATATAAAAAGTATTTTTAAAATATTTAAATGTTATTTTTAATTAATTAAAGTCTTTTAATTAATTAAAAATACATTTAGGTTTCTAAAAATCACCAAAAAAATCATGAATCATCCCTTTGCATTTAGAAACATTTTCAAACTCTTCATACAAATTTTGTTTTAGGTTTGGTCATAACTTGAGAATATTTTTTGAATAAAGGGTCATTTAAATCATATTTTTGAACCCTGACTTAAAAAATCTTTTCTTCCTAACCAAGAAGAGTTTGAAGATGATTCTTTTTGCATTGTTTTGTGCATAGCATGTAGTTTATAGGATATTTATCTCATGAATTTATCTTGAATTTTTGAATTGATTTGCATTTTTCTTTGAGAATCACCCAAAAAACCCTAGAAACTTAGGAAATTCATAACTTTTGAGTGGTAAGGCTTATGACCTTCTCCTTTGGGGTGTGACCTAGTATGGGATTAGGGTTTGTTTGAGCTTGGTTTCAAATTTTATCATGTCATATGTTTCTGTTTTGTTCATGTGCATCTCATACTTCCATATAACCCTAATTTTACATGCTCATTTGCATTCATCTTGAATATGCATCCATACATGAACTTGCCATGACATTTCATGCATTAATATGTCACCTTAGACATCTTAGGATATGTTAGAATCATTCTTGATCATTTCTTCATTCATTTGCCATGATTTGCATTCATTTCCTTTCATTAACTTTCATGAACTTTCAAACTTCAAAGCATGCTTACATGACATCTCATTCTTGTATGATCATACATATGCACTTTGTATGCCTTTGAATCATCTCAAATGACATTAACATTGCATAAACACATCTGACTTTGGTCATTTCATCTCATCTCATCTCATTTCATTTCATTTCTTTATGCTTTGAACTTTATGCATTCATGCTAACATTTTCAGGTGGTAAGTTACTTTGAGAAGTGGATTTGCCTTCACTTCTCATTTCTCTTTATCTCTTTCATATGCATCTTGCTGGTTTCTTTAAAGTGAACTTGTTCAATTGTGTTCATTATTTCTCACTTTCTTTCTTTAAGTTACTTATCTTCTTCAATGAAGTAAGTAACTTATTTCTTCTGCTTCTTCCTCCTTTCATCTGCTTTTTCCATTGGTGGCTTCCTTGAAGATCTTTCTTAATCCTTACAAACCATAGGAACATCCAAGCATGATAATAATTAGGGTTGTGATTAGTTCCCCTTAGTCTTTACCTTTGAGTCTCCTTGAGTCTCTCTTCTCATCTTCATAATCAGAGGCTAAACTCTTAAAGTTTTAGGACTTTGGAATTAGGGTTATGCCTGCATCCTTCTCTTAGGATGGACTGTATAACTTAATCCTAAGTGATAAACCTTTAATTTGTTTAAACCTCTTAATCAAATCATCTTAATAATCACTAAGACTTCATCTTGTAACTTGGGCCTTACGTTAGGGTTCTAATTCTTCCTTTATGGTTAAGAAGGACTAACCCCAGTGTTTAATGGACAAGTCCCCCTCAAGTTGTCTTACAAACCATAAAATCTTTTTCTTAATCTCATCCCTTAATTAAAATCCACTTAATAAAGGCTTTGTTATATAATGAGTTTAATCCATAACCTTGGATTAAGTTGAGGTATTTTCCTCAGCTTAAGTGTTCTCATCTATTATCCTTCTATTAGGATGGTGTAATGAGTTTACTAATCTGTGATTAGAGATTAAACTCATTACTTAACACTAAACAAAAACCCCAAAACATCTAATTAATCACAAGTAGGTTAATAATCTTAATCCTACATCATCATGGTAATTAAGTTGAGATGCTTATCTCATACTTAAGTATTCTCATTATCCCTAATCAGGGAGGATATGATGAGTTTACAAACCTTTGATTTAGGCTTAAGCTCATTAACTTATGCAAAACACCAAAAACAAAACAAAAATGAAAACACAAAAACAAACAATAATCGTCTCCTTCGGGATTCTTTTCTCATCATCCTCATTCACAAGCGAGAATTTGCTTCTTCCGTCTAATGCAAAACAGTTAGCACTCGAGCCAGACGAGTCATACACTTGAGCATAGACAAGCAAGCAGTTCACAAATTAATTCATTTTTCAGTCTCTTTGAGTCGAACTACGGTGTTCTGACATCCTCATTGCACGAGAGAATACGTAGGCATAACTTAACAGTTATCGAACAAAAGTCTCTTTGTCTTCCCCCTCTTTTAGCATTCTCTTTTAAGCCTCAGTTCCTGAGCATTCACCTTTTGCACTGATACTTATATATTCTTTTTCAGCTTTTGCACACAGATAGCAAATACACCTACCCCCTTGTCGCTCCCACCAAATGACACCTGGTCAGATAGGGTACAGACGCGAACGGTCGGCGAAGGAGAAGAATGAAATGAGTCGCCAGCTAGGCATTTTTATCCCGAAGGAAAGGTAATGCTGCATAAACCTAAGAAAAGATGGATAAGATGGTTGCGAACCAGAGAAACTGAGAAAGGGGGTTGGTTACAACCTGGGAAGGTATTAGCACCCAGATTGTCTGTCGTACTCGACGGGATCCACGCTTGAAAGATTGTGTTTAAAAGGGGTAGTGTCAGTGCTATTATATGTGCAAAAGCTGGAAAAGAATGTAGAATCAGAATGCGCCTAAGAGGGGGGGTGAATTAGGTGTTATCAAAATTTTCTCTATTCTTTTTCTCAGATGGATGGATTTTGCTTTTACGGTTAAAGAATAAAAATTGCAAAGCAGAAAAGTAAAGAACACACGGAGGTTTATCCTGGTTCCCTTCACAATCCGAAGGTACATCCAGTCCCCTTTCCAAACCGAAAGAGATTTCCACTAGTTTTCTTTAGAACAGTACAACCTATCATACCTTCAATGGTGAGGCCTACTTTCTAACAAAACTATACAAACAAGTGTGCAAGAACAATCCTCTTGCCACACTTACCCTTATGTCCAAACAATCCTTGGAACACAAGTCACACAATAGAAAGACACTTTCTATAATATTGTTTGAGTGAGATTACAATGAAAAGATATCAATAAAATTGATCTTCTCCTATAATCAAGAATTCACTATAAATATTCAACACAAGTGTTCGAGACAAAATATGAAAATTATGAACTTATGAACACTTTTGAAAGATGAAGATAATTTGAATAAAGTGAATTTGATTGTATGAAAATATTTGAAATTTTTCTAGGAGGTTGTTTATGAATTTGAAAATGTTAGAATTTATAATAGATGAAACACCTATTCAAAAAGGTATGAAAATTTGAAAAACAAATTCTTTTGAAAAGGTATAAATCCTTATGAGAGAAAATCATGAAGAGGTGTAAATTTAACAAAATATTTGAATTTAAAAAGAAACAATTTTTCAAACTTTCTTCAGTGTTAACCGGTTAACTAAATAGGTTAATCGGTTAACGCCTATGAACATTACCACAGAATTTGAAAATTGCTGTCGTTAACCGGTTAACCCATATGGTTAACCGGTTAACACTGTTAAAATTCAGAAAAATATTTCTGTTAAAAGTGTTAAACCAATTCCAATTTCATTTTCAAAAACTATGCACATGCAATAAAATTATGAAGATAATGTTGAACACTTGTATATCATATTTAAGAGTTAATTATTGATATACCTAAGCCTTGAGACATGTCTTGAAAGTGTAGCACAAAATCTTGAATCGATCAGAAACATTCCATTGATGATGCATAGCCATGGTCTTGATCGTTTGTTGTCATCTTGACTTTTTGCAATCTGGAATGAGCTTGAATAATGTTGACGTCATCAAAACAAAGAACTTGAAGTATGCTTCTACATTCTCCCCCTTTTTGATGATGACAACCGAGCGAATTTGCGTACAAGCTTTGATCGATCAATCATGTTCTAGACTTGCTTCTCCCCCTATGTTCAGCAGCTCCCCTATCTAAAACAGAGGCAACATTCTTCACAGAGAGATATTAGAAACCAAAGCTCTTCTCCCTCTTTGTCATTAGGAAAAAGGAAGAGAGGATCAAGCATAGATATGAAAAATACAGCGTAAAATTCAGCATGATGTAGTATGAAAGCATATATGAACACATACACATAGCAAAACATAATTGGATTGAAACGGATAAGAGTACGAAAACATAAGCGAACGAAATCAAAATTGCCTAACAAACTTAGGACTTATAACATAATTTTTTTAAATGAAAACAATAAAAACAACAAGAAAAGCATGTTCATTCCTCCTCCGACATATCATCACTTTCATTTTCACCATTTTCATCATCTTCACTACTGGCTTCACTTTCATCTTCCTCTTCGGGTTGGTTGCGAGAACCAATAATCAATTTCCGAAGACTTTTGAGAGTGAGTTGGGTTTCACGGTTGTTTTGTTGAGCTTCTCGATGGTGAGTCATGATGGTGGTGTAAAGGAAGTCATTGGTTATGCCACCTTCGGGAATAGGAAAGGATGGAGCGGAAGAACCATCGGCATATTCATAAGAACCATCGTTGCGTAACACAATTCCGGTATTCTTCACAATAGTAATCTCATTGATTTCATTTGCCGTAGCCTTCATGGCGATAAAAGGTTCCCTACCAATAACCAAGTTGGTTTGCTCAATGATCCGAGAAATGAGCCTAGCATACGAAAGTCTTGTCTTCAAAGAGAGTTGTTGCTTCAAGTGATACATCATAGTAAGCATCCAATTTATCTTTACCCTTTTCTTGATAGCAAATAGAACTTGCATATCCAAGTCGTTGATTTGAGAGTGGTTTGAATCCTTGGGCAGCAGCACATAGCAAATGATATAGTGTAACAACCGATCATCAACGGTCAAATTCTTCGCATATCATAAAGTTCTTGTAGTGCGCTGTCCCGATGTCACAACATCCTTTGGAAAACGGCAGATTGAGTAATAATACTCCATTTTGTTGTAGCCGGACCAAATGTCATCCATGTGATTCACACCTTTGCGGAGAAAAACACCGGAAAAAGGAATGTTCAAGGATGCAGCCAAAGCACCTAAATCTTCCTTAATTTCACAATTACGAACAAGCGTATGCAACTTATGTTTACCATGCCTATCCATGTTGAGAGAGAAATTGTGCATAAAGGATTGGACCAAATCCGGGTAAATTTTCCCATTGTCAGCAACAAAATCAAGCATCCCTTGAAATTCTAGCAATGAAGGAAATTTAAATGTTGGAGGTTTGAAGGATTTCAGAAGAACATATTTACCCTTAAGCAGTGGTCTGACTCTGACTTTGAAATCCAGCCTCCTCTTCTTGGTAGACTCCATTGTTTCTACAGCTGGAGCTTCTTCTGACACAGAAGCGGGTTCCTTTCCTTTCCTTTGGGGTGCCATGAACAATGATGGAGTTAGGGTTTATGGAGGAGATGATATTTGGTGAGTTTAAGGTAGTTTGAAGAGTGTTATAAAGATGTAGAGATAGTGGGTTTTAAATGAGGGTTTAATTTGTTGAAGGTTGGAAGTTGGAAGAGGATGATAAATAGTGTTTTTGGTAGTCAAAGAGTTTTAAAAGTTTGAAACATGTGGAAGAGAATGAACCAAACATGCAATATGTGTACTAGAATAATATAATAAAACATAGTAAAACAAATAAAACAAAAACAAATAAACAAACAGAGGCTGAAACCTGCGCTAGAAATCCAAGTTTTGGATGTGTTAACCGGTTAACGTAATAGGTTAACCGGTTAACGGTTAAAAAATTTGAATTTTTTGAAAATCCAGCAGCATGTTTTAGCCTAAAAATAATACCTTTTTCACAAAAAAAAATCATAAAGTGTTAGCACCCATCAAAACGCAACTTTTGATCAAAAAAGTTTTTTGAAACCGATTATTTTCGAGTATACGAAAGTGAGAAAAACGAAAAACGGCGAAATGGAAGTGCTAGCCTTTTATGACTAAAAAGTGAACAAACATACATAAAATGCAATAAAGACATACAATAAGCAATTTTTAAAGTAAAGGTTAGATGTCACCTTCATTGAGAATACAAGGTTCTCGTCGAATCTTGTAAAATTGCTCTTTAGCCAATGGTTTTGTGAATATGTCGGCGAGTTGATTATGTGTATCCACGAAAGTAACATCGACATCTTCATTTAGAACATGATCTCGAAGGAAGTGGTGTCGGATATCAATGTGCTTTGTTCTTGAATGCATGACCGGGTTATTCGTGATATTGATGGCACTTTTGTTGTCACACCGGAGAGGGATATAACCGAGATCTATACCGAAATCGAGAAGTTGTTGCTTAAGCCACAAGATTTGAGCACAACAACTTCCTGCTGCAATGTACTCCACTTCGGCCGTGCTAAGTGCAACGCATGCTTGCTTCTTGCATGCCCACGACACTAGAGCATTCCCGAGAATGTGACAAGTACCACTTGTACTCTTTCTATCGGTCTTACATCCTGCATAATCAGCGTCAAAATAACCAATTAAAGAACAAGTACTACCTTTAGGATACCATAGTTCGACGTACGTCGTTCCTTTGAGATACTTCATGATCCTTTTCACAGCAGTGAGATGCGATTCCTTCGGATTAGCTTGAAAGCGAGCACACAAACAAACACTAAACATAATGTCAGGACGGCTTGCCGTCAAATATAAGAGTGAGCCGATCATACCTCGATACTTTGTAATATCTATTGAAGTGCCGGAAAGATCTTGAGCAACATACGTTCCGGATCCCATTGGAGTAGACATCTCTTTGCAATTGTCCATATCAAATATTTTCAATAACTCCTTGCAATACTTGGATTGGTTGATGAAGATGTCATTCTTTGTTTGCATGATTTGTAAACCAAGGAAGTAGTTTATCTTTCCCATCATGGACATCTCGAATTCGCCTTGCATCATAAGAGAGAATTCTTCGCAAAGATCTTTGTTTGTTGAACCGAAGATGATGTCATCGACATAGACTTGAACAAGTAAGGTGTTACCCTTAAGATTCTTGATGAACAAAGTCTTGTCAACCTTTCCTTTAGTAAAATCTTTCTCACATAGGAAGTTGCTAAGGCGATCATACCAAGCCCTTGGTGCTTGCTTTAAGCCATAAAGAGCCTTCTTCAACTTGTAGACATGAGATGGATTCTTGAAGTCTTCAAAACTGGGAGGTTGTTTGACGTAGACTTCTTCATTGATGTAACCGTTTAGGAAAGCGCTTTTGACATCCATCTGGTACAACTGAAAATTCATAGAACAAGCATAAGAAAGTAATAATCTAATTGCTTCTAACCTTGCTACCGGAGCGAATGTTTCATCAAAGTCGATTCCTTCTTCTTGGTTGTAACCTTGTGCGACCAATATTGCTTTGTTACGAACTATGATCCCATTCTCGTCATGTTTGTTCTTGAACACCCATCTTGTGCCTATGATATGCTTGTTGTCCGGTCTTGGTACAAGAGTCCAAACTTGGTTCCTTTCAAATTGGTTGAGTTCTTATTGCATAACTATTATCCATTGATCGTCGCCTAAGGCTTCATCGATTTTTGTTGGTTCAATTTGAGACACGAACGCCATGTTGAAGCAAGCATCCTTGAGATTGAGTCGAGTTGCAACGCCTTGGCTAATATCATCAATCACTTTATCTATCGGGTGATCTCTATGAGTTCTCCATTATTTTGAAAGATCTTGATGTTCTTCAATGGTTGGTGACTTCTCTTCTTGTGATATTGCTTGTTCTTTTGATATCTCCTTTTGTGATATATCTACATCATCATCATCATCCACAATAATATTATCCTCTTTCGAGGGGTTAGTCTCATCAAACGAAACATGTATGTATTCTTCAATGGTAAGAGTACGTTTATTGAAAATTCTAAAAGCTTTACTTGATAGAGAATATCCAAGAAAAATACCTTCATCGGATTTCTCATCAAACTTACCAAGGTTGTCCTTACAGTTGTTGAGAACGAAGCATTTGCATCCGAAAATGTGGAAGAAAGATATGTTGGGTTTCCTTCCCTTGAACAACTCATAAGGGGTCTTCTTGAGAATAGGTCCAATATTGACACGATTACTTACAAAACAAGCCGTGCTAACCGCATCCGCCCAAAAATATTTAGGAAGATTCGAGTCGCTAAGCATTGTCCTTGCAAGTTCCACTAGTGCCATGTTCTTCCTTTCTACGACACTGTTTTGTTGAGGAGTCCTAGGTGCGGAAAAGTTGTGAGAGATTCCATGTTCTTCACAAAAATATTCAAATGATGAATTTTGAAACTCGCCACCATGGTCGCTATTTATGGAAACAATTGAGAGTGACTGCTCATTTTGAATTTGCTTGGCATACTTCTTGAATGCTTTAAAGGCATCACTTTTATGCACTAAAAATAGAGTCCAAGTATATCTAGAGAAATCATCAACAATAACTAATGCAAAAATGTTACCTCCGAAGCTTTTTGTTCTTGATGGACCGAAAAGATCCATATGTAAAAATTGGAGTGGTCTTGTAGTAGATATCACTTTCTTGGTCTTGAAGGATGTTTTGGTTTGCTTCCCTTTTTGACATGCGTCACAAAGCTTATCCTTGATAAACTTCATCTTTGGAATACCAACAACTAGATCATGCTTTAATAATTTATTCAAGTGCTCCATGTGAATGTGAGCAATCCTCTTATGCCAAAGCCATGCATCGTTGTTGTTTGCCATTAAGAATTTCACCTTCAAGAGAGAGTCATCAAAAGAAATCATAAAAATGTTATTAAATCGTTTACCTTTTAGCAAGAGTTCATGAGTGACTTCGTGTTCTATCAAACATTCCTCCTCTGTGAAGTTGATTCGGAACCCTTTGTCACACAATTGACTTATGCTAAGAAGGTTGTGTTTAAGGCCTTCCACATAAAGGACGTCTTCGATGATTGTATGAGGAGATGCACCAATGGTTCCAACTCCAAGAATTCTTCCTTTATTATCATCACCATAAGTAACGTATCCTTTGGCCTTAAGTGATAGACTTGAAATTTGTTGATATCGCCCGTCATATGCTTTGAACAACCGCTATCGAGATACCATTGAGTAGAAGTTGTTTTCAAGCATACCTACAAAACAAAGTCAAGTTTTGTTAGGTACCAAAATTTCTTTGGGTCCTTGATAGTTAGTACCCTTTTCAACCCACACATAATTCCCTTTAGCAACACCAATGTTGCGCACATAGCAAGCATTAGGTGTATGGCATTTGATTCCACAATAAAAGCAAATAGGTTGAAATTGACTTTTGAATTTAGGAACATATTTTTGTTTCTTAATAATCCTTTTCTTTTTATGACTTTGATGCATATTCTTAACATTGTTAGTCTTTTCCTTAACAATTTGTTCACTAGCTTTTACGAAAATGGTTTCACTTGTGCTTGGTTTGGAAAACTTATAATATCCTAGGCCACTTTTATCATTTGGATATCTTTGGTGCCTAAGAATTTACTCCAAGCCAATTTGACCTTTTTCATATCTTTCTAAAACTCTTTTGAGTTGAACAATTTGAAAGGACAATGACTCACAATTTTTACATGTAAGGCTTTGTTTTTCATCCTTTATCTTTTGTTTTTCATCTTCAATGTATTTTTCAAAAGATTTATTTTGTTCTTCTAAGGATAATATTTTCTTCTTTTGGGATGAAATATTTTTGTACAAAGTCTTACATTCCTTAAGAAGTTCATCTATGACTTCTTGTGCATCATTTTCATAAATAGAAAAGTTACTATTAACCTCGTCATTTTCTTCATCGGAGTGATGTGACGCCATTAACGCCATATTTGCACATTCGTCGCTTTCCGATTCCGATGAGGAACTAACTTCATTGTCATCCTACGCGACATAAGCCTTTTTATTCTTGAAGTCCTTGACTTTGAATCCTCCATTCTTCGCAAGTCTTGGACAATCCGGTTTTATGTGACCTTGCTTTCCACATTCATAGCATGTAACTTCTTGATTCGATGTGGATGCATCCTTCTTCCTGAAATGTTTATTCTTTTTAGGAAAAGAAGAATTATTATTTTTGTTAAAAAACTTACCAAACTTCTTAACAAGAAGCATGAAGTTCTCATCTTCAGAGATCTCGTCATCTTTGTCATCCTTCGTGTCAATCTTCAAAGCAATTCCTTTGGACTTTTTCTCTTGACTTTCATGCTTCTCGAGCCTTCCAAGTTCCAATTCGTGCTCTTGAAGTTTGCCGAATAGAGATGCGGATGTCATTGTTGAGAGACTCTTCTTCTCCGAAATTGCGGTCACCTTCGGTTGCCATTCCCTTGTCAAAGACCTTAGAACTTTCAAGTTAAGATCGTCGTTGGTGAAGGTCTTTCCGAGTGCAATCAAATGGTTGGTTAGATGAACAAATCTTTTTTGTAACGCCACAATAGATTCTCCGGGCTGCATGCAGAACATTTCGTATTCTTGACTTAACGTGTTAAGCCTTGATCTTTTAACTTCTGTTGTTCCTTCATGTGTTTCTACCAAAGTATCCCAAATCTCCTTCGCCGATTTGCATTGTGATACACGAAAAAATTCAACACAAGTGTTCAAGACCATGCTAAGAGCACTTTGAAGTATGTTGATTGCTTTCTTCTCATTTAGGATATTTCTTTTATCATCTTCATCATACATATTCTTCAACTTCGCCGTTCTAACACCGTTGATTACATTGACGGGATTATGCGGACTTTCTTCGATTGCTTCCCATATGCCTTCTCCTTGGGCTTCAAGATGTGCCCTCATTCTGATTTTCCAGAAATCGAAGTATTCGCCGGAGAAGAGCGGAGGCTTGTTACTACTTCCACCAATTAGAAAACGGGATTCGAGTTTGCGGAAGCCATAGGATCTTGTAGGAACAAGTTACCAAAACCTGCTCTGATACCAATTGTAGAATCAGAATGCGCCTAAGAGGGGGGGGGGGGTGAATTAGGTGTTATCAAAATTTTCTCGATTATTTTTCTTAGATGGATGGATTTTGCTTTTACGGTTAAAGAATAAAAATTGCAAAGTAGAAAAGTAAAGAACACACGGAGGTTTATCCTGGTTCCCTTCACAATCCGAAGGTACATCCAGTCCCCTTTCCAAACCGAAAGAGATTTCCACTAGTTTTCTTTAGAACAGTACAACCTATCACACCTTCAATGGTGAGGCCTACTTTCTAACAAAACTATACAAACAAGTGTGCAAGAACAATCCTCTTGCCACACTTACCCTTATGTTCAAACAATCCTTGGAACACAAGTCACACAATAGAAAGACACTTTCTATAATATTGTTTGAATGAGATTACAATGAAATGATATCAATAAAATTGATCTTCTCCTATAATCAAGAATTCACTATAAATATTCAACACAAGTGTTCAAGACAAAATATGAAAATTATGAACTTATGAACACTTTTGAAAGATGAAGATAATTTGAATAAAGTGAATTTGATTGTATGAAAATATTTGAAATTTTTCTAGGAGGTTGTTTATGAATTTGAAAATGTTAGAATTTATAATAGATGAAACACCTATTCAAAAAGGTATGAAAATTTGAAAAACAAATTCTTTTGAAAAGGTATAAATCCTTATGAGAGAAAATCATGAAGAGGTGTAAATTTAACAAAATATTTGAATTTAAAAAGAAACAATTTTTCAAACTTTCTTCAGTGTTAATCGGTTAACCAAATAGGTTAATCGGTTAACGCCTATGAACGTTACCACAGAATTTGAAAATTGCTGTCATAACCGGTTAACCCATAGTTAACCGGTTAACACTGTTAAAATTCAGAAAAATATTTATGTTAAAAGTGTTAATTCAGTTCCAATTTCATTTTCAAAAACTATGCACATGCAATAAAATTATGAAGATAATGTTGAACACTTGTATATCATATTTAAGAGTTAATTATTGATATACCTAAGCCTTGAGACAAGTCTTGAAAGTGTAACACAAAATCTTGAATCGATCAGAAACATTCCATTGATGATGCATAGCCATGGTCTTGATCGTTTGTTGTCATCTCGACTTTTTGCAATCTGGAATGAGCTTGAATAATGTTGACGTCATAAAAAAATAACTTGAAGTATGCTTCTACAAAGAATGGAAGTGTCAGTGCAAAAGAAATGTGAAGTGAAATAAAAGAAGTGTCAGTGTAAGGAAAGAGTGCAAAGCTCAAGGCTATGAGGCTTAAAGGATAATGCTGGAAGAGGGGGGGGGGTACAGAGACTTTTGTTCGATAACGATTAAGTTATGCCTATGTATCCTCTCGTGCAATGAGGAAGTCAGAACATCGTAATTCGACTCAAAGAGACTGAAAGATAAATTTACTGATGAACTGCTTACTTGCCTATGCTCAAGTGTATGACCTGTCTGGCCCAGGTACTAACTGTCTTGCATTAGGCGGGAGAAGCAAGTTCTCATTTGTGAATGAATGAGGTGAGAAAAGAATCCCGGAGGAGACGATTATTGTTTGTTTTTTGTGTTTTTAATCTTTTATTTCTTTTTGTGTTTGTCATAAAAAAATGAGCTTAAGCCTAAACCAAGGGTTAGAAAACTCATCACATCCTCCCTCTGATTAGGGGTAATGAGAATACCTTAAGTATGAAGTAAACACCTCACACTTAATCACCCTGATGCAGGATTAAGATCATTAACCTGCTTGCCATTATTTAGATGTTTTTGGAGTTTTGTTTAGTGTTAAGTAATGAGTTTAAGCCATAATCAAGGATTTAATAGACCCATTACACCATCCTAATAGAAGAATAATAGATGATAACATTTAAGCTGAGGAAGATACCTCAACTTAATCCATGATTAGGGATTAACCTCATGACAAAACAAAGCCTTTATTAAAGTGGATTTTAATTAATGGTAAGATTAAGAAGTGAATTTTATGGTTTGTAAGACAACTTGAGGGGGACTTATCCATTAACACTAGGGTTAGTCCTTCTTAACCAATTAAGGAAGAAGCAGGATGAAGGAAGGAGAATCAGAAAGAAGCAAGACAACTTACTTCACTTAAGAAGATAAGTTGCTTGAAGAAAGAGAGAGAGGAAGGAGCATGAATGAGCAAGCTCACTCTAATTCACAAGTAAAATGCAGCAATGATGCATAAGAAAGATGAGAAGAGATTATGAGAAGTGAAGGCAAATTCACTTCTCAAACACTTACCACCTGAAAAGTTAGCAAAAGGAAATGAAATAAATTGAAAATGAGATGAAATGCAAAGAGGCAACCCAAAGTCAGAAGCATGTTCATGATGCTAATGATGCAAAGAGATGATGCAAATGTATGTCAAGGGATGTGGATGATCATACAAAGGATGGGGATTCAAATGAGACATGTAAGAGGCATGAAAGTGCATGAATGCATATGACATCAAATGAAAGTAAAAGCATGGAAAATGGATGATGCAATGATCAAACATGATTTCAACATGTCCTAAGATGTCTTATATGTCATGTGAATGCACAAAATGTCATGGCAAGTTCATGTATGCAAGCTTATACAAGATGAATGCAAATGAAGATGCAAATTAGGGTTTATGTACAACATGAGATGCAAAATCCAAAATCAGAAGCAAAACATGAGATAAAAAATTGAAAATGGCATCAAAGGGACCTTAAACCTATACAAGTTCACTGCCCAAAGGGGAAGGTCAGAAGCTAAACCCTAAAGGACTTATGATTTTCCTAAATTTCTAGGGTTTTAAGGGTGATCCTAAAGGTTAAATGCCAAACAAATTGAAAATGAAATATAAAAATGAAATAAAAATGTTTTTAGATGCTTGAAAGTATGCATAACATAATGCAAAAAGAACCATTCACAAACTCAACTTGGATCAAAAGTTATGAATTTTTGAAGTTAGGGTTAAAAATATTCAAATTAAAGAACCCTAATTCAAATGAAAATTGCCAAAGTATGATCAAAACCAAAAAGAAATTTGTGTTGTGAGTTTGTAAATGTTTCTAAATGTTTGAAAATGTTCTCTGAATTGTTTTGGGATTTTTAAATACCTAAATGTATTTTTAATTAATTAATTTCCATTAACTAATAAAAAATAATCATTTAAATGATTTAAAAATATTTTTTAATGCAAAAAATGAAAATAAAAATATTTTTGGGTTCTGAAAATTAATAAAAGATTTAATAAAAATTTTCAGAATTTTTGAAGTCTTTTTACTATTTTTAAGAAAATGTGAAAAGAAATGATAAAAATAATGAAATAAAAATGAATTAAACTGAAGTCAACGCATCCAATGGACAGAATTCAAATCTGGGGTGGAGGGAAAGACCTGGCGCGCATCTGGACGGTCTATATCCAAACTGGCTTATTTAACTTAACCCTAATTAATTAATCTAATTAATCAGAATTAAAACTAATTGGGAGATCCTGGCCCTAGGTTCACGCGCGCTAAGCTTCATCCAACGCTCCAGGTTCAAACTAACTTAATTACTCAGCCTAAACATAATTAGGGAAAAACAAGTTCAGACGGCCGGAACAGTGGTTCCGGTCGTCTTCTCCGACGACCTCTCAAGAACAAAAACTTCCCTAGACCATTTTAAGAGTTGTAAAGCTCCAGATCAAACCTCTCAACCTTCCTAAACACGAATTCACTCTTAAAATCAATTTCTTTTCACTCAAACTCCAGATACGAATCAAAACCTAAAAATGACCAAACTTTCAATGATACGGTACAGGCTCAATAATCAATCATTTTCAAAAATAAAAAGTGCAGAGCAATTGTAGGAAGCAATTGAAGTGCCCATCCTTTCCTCTTGGGATGCAGAAAACACCTTAGTTGTAGCTTCGTTGACATTCAAGGCTTCAAAACCCTGACTCATGGTTTCATGGGTCTCCCCATCCACCTCTAGCTACTTGTATGTAGCCAGGTGACTGACAAAGATGTCTTCTTCTCCACAGATGGTGATAATTTGGCCTTCCCACTCATATTTTAACTTCTGGTGAAGGGTCGAAGTTACCGCGCCAGCGGCATGGATACAGGGTCGACCCAACAAATAGTTGTAGGCAGGCTGTGTGTCCATCATGTAGAAGATAGTTTTGATAACTTGTGGGCCAATTACCACGGGCAGCTTAATCTCTCCGAGAACCGATCTCTTAGAACCATCAAAAGCTCTGACAACTAGGTTGCTCGGACGAAGTGCAAGGCCATCATACTCCAGCTTGACTAAAGCTTTCTTTGGCAACACATTGAGTGATGATCTGGTATCAACAAGGACATGAGAAAGTACAACACCTTTGTCGCTCCCCCGGATTTCCATCCTGGTACAAACGCGAAAGTGGCACGGAAAAAGAATAGATTCGCCAGCCAGGAATTTTTATCCCGAAGGGACGGGAATGGTAATGCTGCATAAACAAGAAGAAAAGAAAAGGAGGGACACGGGTCCTGCGAACCAAAGAGACTGAGTTCGGGAGTCGGTTACGACCTGGGAAGGTATTAGCACCCAGATCGTCCGCCGTACCCGACGGTATCCACGCTTGCAAGGAAACAGTTTCAAAGGGTGAAGAAACGAAATCTGCTGCAAAGAGAAAGAACTTAACTGAACAAAAGAAACGAAAAGGGAACTGAAAAAGTAATGAAAAGAAAAAAATGTAGGGAAAATAAAAATTGAGTTCGAACGGGCCCTACCCCGCTGCCTACGTACCTCATCGGGAAAATGAGGATCAGAGATGTCATAGTTCCCCTAACTAGGGGTGGAAAAGGTTGCTTGTGAATTAAGGCTTGAACTGTCTATGTCAATGCTCGGGTGTTGCAGGCTCGGACGACGAGTGCGTGACTGTCTTGCAAAATGACAAGTAGGAGCAAGTTCGTGTACGGAGCGAAGGAGATGAGAAAATAATTCCCGAAGGAAAGACGCTTATTGTTTGTTTGTGTTTTTTAGAATCTTTTAGGTGTGTGTCACAAGGAAGTGAACTCAGGCTCTTTTCTATGGAATGTGCATTTGTCACTACATTCCAAGATGGAATAATAGAACAAGCACACTCAAGTAAGGAGAAGATCCCCAAAACTTGAACCCAGAGATTAGGGCTTAAGCTCACTAACTCATTAACTTATTAAGTGTTTTTGGTATTTACAATGAAGAAATGTTTTTTGTGATTTTGTTGGTGAAAGTGATATCTTGATCAGACTTGTGCATCACAAGACAATCTTGTACTATCCCAAGATGGGAAGACTACAAGTATCTCATGGGATAAGGCTATTGCTCAAGGTATCACTTCAATCTTTATTAGGTGTCTTCTTTAGGGTTTTGAGATGAGAAGAGAAAAGAAACCAAAAGGATCACAAAGGCAAAAGTCTAATGGGGGACTAATGAATCCTAAGTGTTGTCATGCATGGAAAATCCTAGGTTAGTATGGTTTACTATCCTAAAGAAGAAAGAAAGAAGAAGAGAAGAAGAAGAAGAAGAAGAAAGAAGAAGAACCATGGTGGCCTAAGCGCACCTCAAGTTAAGAAAGAACGAAAGAAGATGAGGAAGAAGAAAGATGAATAAGAAATAAGATAAGGAGATGAGAATGCGAAATGAAGTAATAGAACAATGCACAAACAGAGCCTACACCAGTAGGACTTCCAGATGCAGCAACATGCAATAAGTAAAATCGGTCCTCAATGGTACCTAACGGAGAAGGTCCGTTGCCTCTTCAATAAGCGCAAAAAGAAATATCAAGTCCAGAATGATTTCAACAATCAAACGCAATTGTCAATATCGTGATGTCAAACAAAAGTCAAATGTAGGCATCCAGCATCCAAACCAACCAATAAAGAGAACCAGAGTTAGCCAAAACATTTATCAGGACGAGTCTTCAAGTCCAAGGAACAATTCGACACAAGGCTATCACCGAAGTCGAACAATAAGCCTACAAACAACGAGCACAAACTAGAACCCAAAATTAAATACAATTCTATTAAACTCAAATAAATTGAATAATCAAATGCTAAACTAAAACTTAATATTAGTAAAATTCCAACTAGATAAACTATTAAAATTCTAATCATAAACTAATAAAATCCTAATCATGAATAAACTTAACTAAAGTTGAAAGGAAAAAAAAAGATTACAATTATTAATTAAAAAAAGGAAGAAATCTAATAACCATACAAACTAAGCACGATTAACAAAGATTAACAAAAACTCAATTAAGAAAAAAAATTAACATAAAACTATTAGAGAAAAAGATAAACCAGTGGGAGAGGTCGCAGGAAATTGGGTGTACAGTGAGGAGGAGGAAACGGGCCTAAGCCCAAGCTCATCAACAATAGTTAATAATTTTATTTAATAAAAGAGAAGTTAAAAAAAGTATAAGGAAAACGAAAAAAAATTTAAAAGAAAAGCAGCAAACAAAACGGTGCCTTGTTACTTCAGCTTTGTAGAATCACAATCCTCTCCTCTCTCACTCGCGTCGTCACCCATTCGCTTCTCAACAAAACCGCTTCGCAAAGTGCCCTCTTGTTCACTTTGAAAAACGCCGCCGACCAGCCTCAAAAACGCCGGACGAAGTCACACTTCGTCGCCTATTCCTCTGGCTCACAACTGACCGTGAATCTCCCTCCTTCTTCGTGGTTTCGTCGATGACAAGCTCTCTCTGCAAAAACCTCGATCTCAACCTCCTATCGCGTCGCACGGCCTAGAAAGGGATCCCACCGCGTTTTCAAGTTGCCGCCGAAGAAATCTCAACGCCGCACACTCATCTCGCGATCCGAGCTTGTTCGTTGACAGTCTCTCCTCCACATCGCACGGTCTGAATGCTCTTTCATAGATTCTCTTGTTCTCAAACATTATTCGCCGAATCCATCTTCATCTCCTTCTTTTTTTTTGTTCTGTGTTGTTTTGAATCTGAATTTGTTGGTTGAAGGGAGAAGTGAGGTTTGTTTTCTTGCAGAAATGATAAAGGTGTATGAAGGTGTAGAAAAGGGGTGGGGCGTTTGATGATGTGAGGGAGGTTGGGTTTACGGGTTTGATGGAGTGTTGTTGGGTCTGTGAGTGGATGAGGTAATTGTTGCTGTGTGTGTGAAGAGATGAAGGCTTATGGGTGGCGGTGATGGTTGAACGAAGATTAAGGGATGGAAGTCATGTTCTATTTTGGATCGGTATTTGAAGGTGAGAGGTGAGGCTTTGGTGCTGTGTGATGGGGGCCGCGAATTTGAGGTTTGAGAGAGAAGGTGAGTGAAATGAAGGTGAAGGAGGTTCGGTGTTGGCAGAGGGTATTGCAGGTTGGTTGTTATGGTGTGAAAGGAGGAGGTTTTATCATTGGTTTGGTGGTGGTTTTATGGAAATGATGATGAAGGTTGAGTTGGTTTCACGATTTGGTTTGAGTTTGTGTATTGGAAGATTAGTGCAGGTTTAATTCCAGAAAAGTTGTGTGTTGTTATGGTTTGTGAAAGGTGAGAAAGAGTGATTGAAGAGTGAAGAAGGTTGTTGAGTAATTGTTGGAGCTTTGGTTTTGCGTGGAGATGATGTGTGCGGGAGGAATCGCGTGAAGTATTGTGATGGGTGCGTTGGTGCGTAGTTGAAGTTTGTTGCCAAAAAAGTGTGTTATGCGTGTGTGGGTGCGGAAGAAATACGTGATGCCGAAAACACGTGATGCAAAAATGAGGTAGTGAGATTTTAGTGGGGTCACCAGTACGTTGGCTGTGTGAGGAATTTTCTATACATGGAAAAAACGCAGCTAGAGTGAATTGTGAATGTGAGGCGCTGAAAATTGGTGTTGTGGGGTCCGTTGGAATTTGGTGTGAGAATTGTTGTGGAGGGATTCACGTGAAAATTGGTTGAAGAGTGTGTGATACCTTGGGGAAACCGAATTTGGCTGAGAAATACCTCACTTGTTTTTATTTATTTTTTTAGTATGTGATGTATAATGGATTTGTAAGATAACTTAACGATATGGGTTTAACCCCCTTTTTAATACTGAATTTGTAAATCAATGGATTTAATGATGGGAATAAACTTGAAAATGGATTAATTTCTAAAAATGATATAAATATATGGATATTGGAATGTGAATTAAAATGAATATAAAATGTGGATCTTAACTTTAATAAATTTGGACATGGAAATTAGGTGGATTACCTTGGTTTATGGACATGGATTAAAAATGATATGTTTTTTTTTAGAATTAGATTATAGGAATAATAAGATGGTTTTGGATATGAACAAAAGAATGAAAGGAAACTCGATAAAAATGGTTAGTTGGTTGGGAGGTATTTACAAATGAAAAATGAATACAAGAAATTGACGTTGGTTAGAAATAAAATGGATATTGAGTGGTGGACAAATGGATGGCAAAAAGATTTAGGGAATAGATGAATCCAAAACAAACTCATTCATTTTCCATAAAAACCACATCACCAGACAACCTGAAACTGAAACGGACAACTCTCTCAATTAATCTTCCTCTGTCAAAATAACTCTTGAATCACTCTTAACAATCTGAATCAATAATCGAGAAAATAAATCCTCAAACAGACACGATTCAACATATGATCATGATGAACGTGATTTTCTGAACCAAACCTCCCATACACCAACTGCCTGACAAAAAGATGAATTTCGCATAACACAATTTAACTTTGAAAATGCATCGCCTAAGCAATAAACCACTGCTACAAGTAACTGGCACTTGAATAGAACTCTTTGTAGCTTAGTGAAGAAAAGACCCCTAATTCACACTTGAATGCTGATGGTGGGCCAGATGCACCGTTGAATAGCCCTCAGACGTGAAATCCTTGAAGACAACCAAATCCGGGGAATAAGCCCTAATTCAGTGACAAAAGCATTGAGAGGATGATGCCACCTTTGAATCCTCTGATAGCCATAAAATAAGGTGTGAAACCCTAATCTGCTGAATGACACTGATCCCATGTCCTTTGCACATGATATGAATTCTAAATGTTAATGATCTAATGAGGGATGCGTATGAATGCAAACGAAAAGCAGAAAAAGACAGAGAAATAGAGGGCAAATTCGGGGTGTCAATAACCTTTACATTCCAAAGTGATATGCAAAGCCTTGTTATGGTTACACCCATCTGTAGTCAAGTCAGCATTCGTGAAACCTAGTCCATGACTAGTATTGACATTTGCGACCACCATTTCTAACTGATTAACCGTAATTTCTTCCGGTACATAAGCTGCGTGCAAGACCTTGAGTAGTGCATTCCTATGAGGCTCGGAACACATGAGCAGAGATAGTATGGAGATCTTGGAGGGTGTTTGGTGGAGTTGATCCACAACTTTGTAATCACTTTTTTTGATAATCCTCATGTACTCGTCCACATCCTGATCAAAGGACGTCTTCTGAGTTTCTTTTACAACTGGTTCTTCTGGCACCACACTTTTATCTTTAGCTTTGGCAGCTGACTCCGCTTCGGCATTAGGTCTTGGAAACTGGGAAGCGAAGAGACGTCCGCTCCGAGTGAAACCTCTGCCTCCCCCAAAAATGTCAATTTATGGTGTAGGTGTTGAGGAGTCAAGAGTGACCTTTCTTCCATGGCAGTAAAGATCTGAACCATAATGCCAAGGCACGACACTGTTGTTATCATAAGGAATTGGTCCAGGCACTATGATGGTCACCGGACTAATTGCAGCAGAAGAAGGAGTTTTGATAGTCTGTGGATCATAGTATATGGTAACAGGGGATCTGACTGAAGATGGTGCGGGTGCAGGAAGTTGTTGATGTTGATGAGGGTGTTGCTGAAAGTTATTGTTGAGAGAATCCGGAACATGGATGGTTGCTGGATCATAATAGATGGTAACCGTTGAAATATCACTGCTGGTGTTTGTTGTTGTTGTAGCCGATTCCTTTGAAATGATTTTTGCTGTACTTGTAGAAGATTTTGTTGAGATAATGTTTGCTGGTGTTGTAGGAGAGATTTTTGTTGCCTTTGAGGAAGATGGAATTATTGATGTGATTTGCAGGATGCCTTCTCTGATAAGACTGCTAATACTATTCTTCAGATTTGAACAACCATTGGTAGAAACTTTGCAAGCTTCACAACGGGCCTCATAACCCGGAAACACTTGGCACTTCAATAGTTGAGCTTTTACTTCGACCAATGGTGTTTGAATACTTGCAATGTCATCAATCAGAATTGTTGGTTGGTCCTCCTCAATGGCATTGATCTTTGGCTCACCATGATTTGGTATTGGATTCCTTGTGACATTCGGTGGAGGTGCAAATTTCAAGGCTTTGGAGTCAATAAAATCTTGGACTTTCATGTGCAGGGCTCTCCACTTCTCTGTTGAATGGCCAGGCGCATTGGAATGAAAAGCACATCTGGTGTTGACATCATAATTCCTTGGAAGATTTAGAGGATCTGGTGGAGCCAAAGCCCTCAGTTCAGTCATGTTAAGCTTCAATAGTTGCGGAAGTAAGACTGCATAGGGCATCGGGATGGGATCGATCACCCTATTAATCTGAGAAGGCCTTTGTTGGATAGGACGTTGTTGTTGGTTGTTGTTATTATAAGATCTTTGTTGTTGTTAAGGATAATGTGGTTGTTGAGGTGCTGGAGTAGGGATGGTGATTGCAGCCACTTATCTTTGCAAGTATTGAGACCTACTGTTGCACCCCAAAATTTCCCTCCCCTAGTCAAGGCATTATGTACTAAGGTGTCCCAAGAGGTTCACAAGGTTCACAATTAATCAGAAAGTTTGACAATCCCCTCAGACAAAGCATCCTCCCAAGTAATGCATCCTAAACTAGGGTTTTGAGTCTCATCAGGCTAAATGGATTTACAAGGCTTCAAGTGAGCTTCATAGCATCCTATATGGCTTTAAGAATCCCTATGTCAAGTTTCAAGGCTTTCCCAAAAGGTTTGCTCAGTCAAATGATCAGATAGGCTAAAATCAGTCAAAGTAGTTAAAAAGTCAAACTGAGGCTAACTGTGGTCAAACCAAAGTCAAACTTCATGATTTTTTGCCAACATCAAGTATATGAAGTAAAATTAATCATTTGATCAAGGGTTGGTCATGATTCATCAAGGATATTTCAGATCGTCAAGAATCAGGAGTTTCTAAATTAGGGTTTTCATAGGAAAAGTCAACTGAACTTTAACCAGCCATAACTTTCACATGCTTCATCAAAAATTTTCCATCCAAAGCTCATTTTGAAGGAAATTTAATAATCTACAACTTTGTGTCTCACAAGCCAAGCCTAAAAATGCTTCATTTGGAAGGTATGAGCTAAAACATTATAGGTCATTTTAAAAGTCAACAAAAAGTCAACATCTTCCAAAGGGCATAATTTGAAAATGGTAAAAGATATGGACATGAGACCAATGAGGTTGGTTAGAGGACTCTCTAAGCTTTCCAAAATGTCCAATAACACCTTCATAGCCTTAAAATTGAGTGATTTGTGTCTTTGCAAAGTTGGGAAATTTTTGAGAGGTTTATTGAGCAAATGGGGTCTTAGAACCAATTCTTTCCACATGGGCTTGCATTTTTATGACCCAATCTCTACCATAACATCATGCACGAATCAAATATCATTTATTTAGATTTTTATTAGTTTATTTTTATTTATTTTGATTTTATACATTAAAAATCATTTTAAATCAAAATAAAATATGAAAAACTCAATATTTGACATGATTCTCATTCTAGAAACTCTTCAAGGATATTCAAAGCTGATTGGTATCATCAAAATTCGTGCTCACCTAATTTAGAAAGGCTTTATAAGATTTTTGAGGATATTTGAAAGTGGTGAAACTTCATGATCAAGAAACCACCAAAAGCCCACAAATGCACAAAGTTTTAACCTAATTTTGTTCCATACATATACACAAACTAAAGACAATCACAAGGACACGAAAATTCTGCCTCCAAGAGCAAGAACAAAGCTTCAAATTTCACAAAAAATCTCACAATCAGATTCTTATTTGCAGGCCATATCAAAGTGTTTTGAAGGTTGTAACATGTTTCTTGAGCATCATTGATGCTACCTCAATGCTTTACATCATCAAAAACTCATCCAAATGCATAATCCGAATTCTCACTTTCTCATGGTTTTTCAATTTTCCGTTTTCATATTCTAACCCATGATAAATTGTTTTTGAGTATTGATTTGTGTTTGTGACATTGCAAGGATCGTTTCTGGGCGATCAATTGAAGAAATCATAACCGTATGCGTTAAAACCGAAAACTAGGGTTCTTGAAAATTTCTTTTGGGAACACATGATTGGATCAATTTACGTTAAAATTAATGTGATATTTGTGTTCAGGGACCTCATATTAGTTAATTTGAACCATTAAAATTGTTTGATTCGTTGTATATTAGATGTTTGATTTGTGCAGGGTTTTAGTGACAAAAACAATCTGTCACTATAAGCTATAGCGACGGAAAACCGTAACTATAGCCTAAGCAAACGGTTGGAGGTTGAAGAAGAAGTGTGGCGCGAAAATCTGTTTGAATATTTGTTTATTTTTATTATGTTTTGTTTAGGTAATATTATCACAATGCGTTGATGGCTCAGTTGGCAAAGCGTATGTGTGTTTGGGATGAAGACCAGGGTTCGAGTCTGGCCGAAGGCAATTTTGTTTTTGAATTCATTTATTTTGCAGGTTTATAATAAAACAATTGCGTTGCATATGGTATTCACCAGCGCGTGCTGGCTCAGCTGGTTTTGAAGAGTTGTTGTTGAGGTAAGGGACCTGGGTTCAAATCCCAGGTCCTATCTTTTTAGGATTTTGTCCATATTTTCATTATTTTAATTATTTTCTTAATTTTAACTTAATTTAATATAATTCAAAATAATTTCTAAATAAATACAATAATATTTTTCTATAAAAACTTCACATTTTCAAAAAATCATAATTTATTTTCTTAAATTTAAAATTGTTTCTATTTATTTTATAAAATATTTATATATATGATTATTACATTTCTTGTAAATAGATTAATAATATATTTTAATTATAATCAAAACCCTAATTTAGCTAACCCTAATATTTAACCTAACTAATTTTTTTTTCTAAAACATAATTAAATCATTAATCATTATTTTAATATGTAAATAGTTTATTATTTGTTTATTATTATTAAAACTTATTTTTTTAATTAATTCCTAAAAAACTTTTCTAACATTAATTTTTCTTGCTAAAATTCTTATTTATTTTATTATTCTAACCTTTATTCTTATTTTTTATTACTACTAATATTTAATTATTGCTTATTATTATTATATTTATCATTATTATTTTTATTTCTCGATTATATTGTAATTGTCCCAAAGCCTTGTAATATTTATAGGTTTATATTTTTGCTTTATTTATTGTAAATATTTCACTATGTGATTAGTAATTCTAGGGTGTGTATGTTTGTAATTAAAATCAATTTAGAAAAATTAATTTAATAAGATAAATATTTGAATATGAACACGCACACACATAAGTCGATCTTTGATCGCCATCTTGCACTTCCTAGGGTTGCCTCTCAGTTGCCTATTTCAAAAGGTCAAGTAGGGTGTCTTAAGCAAGTCCCTTCATAAATATCATCAAGTCCCTATAGTTTTAAAGATCAAGTCCCTTCGAGGTTGCCTACGATAAATGATCTTGTCCCTTCGAATAAAAGATGATAAGTCCCTATGAATTGCTAAAGACACCTTACAATTGCCAATATCCAAATGTCCCTACACATGTCCCTTAATACATCCAAGGTAATGACTACCTATTCCTTAATAATAGAGATAGTCTTACCATTGAAAGAACATAAGAACAGTAAAGACTTAAGTTAGTGTAGGTTTCTCTCAGATACTTGCTCAATTTTTCAAAATCACTCTTTACACCCCACTTTTCAAACAATTTTCAAAAAACCAAGGCTGTGTATAGGATCATTACAAAGTACTTAAAATTTTTCTAATCACACACTACACTCTTGCAAACAAACAAAGTGAGCTAAGTAACTAAGAGCCCATGGATAACCATGGATATAAAGGGTGCTAACACCTTCCCTTTATATAACCTACCCCCCGAACTCAAGTCTTTTAAAAAAATAGGTCTTTCCTGTTCTTTTATGTCCTTTCCTTTTGGATAAACTAAAAGTCGGTGGCGACTCTTACTATCCGCAACATGACTAAAAGTCAGTTCTCCCACCGTGTTACAAAACTGGCGACTCTGCTGGGGATTTAATAAAAGAGGGGTACCCTTAGGAATTAGATCACTTAAATTGTTTGCCTTGTTTGCTTTATATTACTTGTTGGGATTTATGTGTGAAAGATCCTAACCCGGATCTAGTGTACCTTAGGTAAATGGCAATAGACCAAGGAAACTGTACGGCATATACCGATATGGTTGATCTGGTGGCCATAGTTAGTGTGACTTCTTGGTTGGTGCTTATGTTCCTTAAGTAAGTTGAGGATAATATGAGGTTGCCATATGTTGTCAATACACTAACTGACTTTTAGAACCCTAGTCATCCCATCTTGGCCTTCAGAAAGTAGTGAGATAGCCGACTTTGGTGAAGACTGAAGTTGGTTGATACTCGATACTACGCTCATTGAGATCCTAAACTTGGAGGGTTTTGGTTGGCAAGTAAGTTGCCTACTGAACAACCACCCTTGGGAAGGATCAGTGATATTGAGATCCCTTAGAACCTGATTACTTTTGTAGGACAGGATGAACCAACTAAACTTCAGGGGAGGGTACTTACCTTTAAACCTCATGCAAGCCTCTAAACCTAGGGCTATGGTGTGACTTGTTTGTGTGTGCCACATGTTTGTGATTGAGCATAACATCATAACATCATCATGCATCATAAGCATAGCATTTTCACTAACCATTTCAAGGACCAAAGGATTTATCTTTGTTCTTTGTTTCAGGTCATGGCTTCTGCTCGTAGGAATACTATCCGGATCAACTTTGTAGGGATACCTCCTAAGCTTAAGGAATTGGTCTCTCAAGTGTCTGAAAACTCCCAATTCATCAAGAGGCATGGTCACCTACTGGATCTAGTCACTTCAGGGTTCAATGAAGACATGATGAGTGTCCTATTTCAGTTCTTTGATCCTAAACATCATTGTTTCACATTCCCCGACTATCAGCTGGTTCCTACAATGGAAGAATTCTCCAAGCTTCTAGGTATACCTATCCTTGATCAGAGACCTTTCACAGGCCTAGAGAAGGAGCCTAAACCTGAGGTTATTGCTGCAGCCTTACATTTGAAGAAATCAGACATTATCCTAGAAATGAGAAGCGGAGTTAAGGGTATTCTTGCTAAGGTATTGATGGAGAAAGCTCAAGTGTTCCTGAAGGCTATGAGTTATGATGCTTTTGAGGAGATCATAGCCCTGTTGATCTATGGCTTAGTGTTGTTCCCTAATCCAGACCAGTTTATAGACATACACGCCATCAACATATTTATGGCTCATAATCCAGTGCCTACATTACTTGGAGACATCTTACACTCTCTTCATACCCGTACTACGAAGGCACGAGGAACTCTGATGTGTTGTATACCTCTATTGTCTAGGTGGTTTATTTCTCACCTTCCTCGATCAGTGATGAAGAATGAACAAGGGTTCAGGTGGTCCAAGAGGATTATATCACTTTCTCATTCAAATATTCATTGGTGCTCTCGATCTATGGAGAATGTTACTATCACTGACCGTTGTGGGGAGTTCCCTAATGTGCCACTCCTTAGCATAAGAGGGAGAATTACCTACAATCCTTCTTTAGCTCTACGTCAATTTGGTTATGCTCGGAGTGATGGTCCTCATGACATGCTTATTCAGGGTATCGTGTTCGACTATGACAACGATCTGCAAGGTTATCATCAAAGGTTCATACGAGCTTGGAGCAAGGTGAACAAGGTTGACAGCAAGACTCTGGAACCAAAGTACATTATTCCTATGGAACCTTATCTCAGATGGGTACGAGCACATGCTCAAACTCTTATAATGCCATATCCTGCCATCCTGCCAGTTACTATGGAGCCTGTTGCTGAAGGAGATACTCCTTATATCATTCTTCATCCAGACATGTCCACTGACATGGAAGAGTTACAGAGGTCCTGGATCCAGTTGAAGGAGCAAAGGGATACGTTCGAGACTCATTTCAAAGCTAGTCAAGAAAGAATCCTGGAGCTGACAAGACAACTTCACGAGGAGCGGAATCTCAACTCATACCTCAACACAAAGAGGAAACGTCCATGGGAGACTTAAAACCCCATCTTTGTACTCATTTCATTTTTGTTGTAAGCCCAAGAGGCAAACAAGTTTATTGATTACTAATAAAAGTTTACTTTCTGTTTGTTTAAACAAATTTAAATCCTGCGGTCCTTGAAAACATTGCATATGCATTTACATATCATATCATTGCACCACAGGTTTCTTTTGAACAGGTATCTTATCTTCTCGCTGTTTATTTCAGCAGAAATGGCTCTCGAACAAACTGTTAAGGATCTCCAGGCTCAGAATGCACAATTCCAAGAGTTGATCCTGAACTTGTCCAAGGGACAAGATGAGCTAAAGACACTGCTGGCTAAGAAGAAGAAGACGACTAGAAAATCAGGAGGCCTTATCAACTTGGGAAGAAGATTCAAAGGTCCTATCAAGACAAAGGAAGAGGTTGAGGATTCTGAGTCTGAGAATTCTGAGAAAGAGGGAGGTAGTCTCCATGATACTGTGGGAGATTCTGATTCTGAGGCAAATTATTATCATGATCACACTAGTGAGGAGAAGTACAAGATGTTGGTAGACAGAATGAATGCTATGGAACTACAAAAATCTTCTGGGCTTGATTTTGAAGATCTGAGTTTAGTTTCTGGAGTGGTTATACCTATTGGCTTCAAGGTTCCTGTTTTTGTGGTGTATGATGGTGTCTCATGTCCTAAGCTGCACCTAAGATCCTATGTCCGGAGGATTCAACCACATACTGCTGATAAGAAACTGTGGATTCATTTCTTCCAAGAAAGCTTATCTGGAGCTCAATTGGAATGGTAGTATCAACTGGAGAGTGTTAATATTCATGATTGGAATGATCTTGCTGAGGCCTTTTATAGGAAATACTAATATAATGATGATTTAGCACCAACTCGCATGCAGCTCCAAAGCATGTCTATGGGTGCTAAGGAGATTTTCAAAGAGTATGCCCAGAAATGGAGAGACCTGGCTGGCAGAGTTCAACCTCCTCTGACTGACAGGGAGCTGGTGGATATGTTTATGAGTATGCTGAATGGTCCTTTCTATAGTCACCTCATTGGAAGCTCATTATCTGGTTTCACTAAGCTGATAATGACTGGAGAACGTGTGGAAAGTGGTATAAGAAGTGGTAAGATACAGGTGGGTGTCTTTTCACCAAGCACTGCTAAGAAGCCCCCTAGTGGAAGGAAGGAGTCTAATGCTGTGTATGGTCAAGATAGTTGTAACAAGAGTCACCAATCTGTGGGAGCAGTTCACATCTCCAATCCTGCCCCTGCAGCACTAGAGCAACAACAAAACAATCAACAGAAGCCTAGAAGACAGTTCACCAAGATCAACAGTTCACTGGCCCAAGCCTTGCAACACATGTTGAAAGGGGAACTAATTACTTTGAAGGATCCTCCTCAGAATCCTAATACATCCTCTCCTCGGTACAATCCTAATGCAAGATGCGCATATCATTCTAATAGTCCGGGACATGACACCAACAACTGCTGGGTGTTGAAAAACAAGATTCAAGACATGATTGAAGCTGGGGAAATTGAATTTGACCCTCCTGGGACCCCAAATTTGATCACTGCTCCTATGCCCAACCATGAGAAAACTGTTAATGCTGTTGATGAGGTTTCCTATGTTTTCTCAGTAGCAGATGTGACTACTCCTCTATCCATTATCAAGATAAAGCTGGTTTAGGCTGGTTTCTTTCCAGGTTGCAATGAAGACTGTTTCTATTGTGCCTACAAACCTGATAGCTGCTGGAGGTTGAAAGATGGTATTCAACGCCTCATGGACAATTACACTATATTGTTTGAGAGGACGCCTTCTGTTGAAAGTATGTATGAACATCAGACTCAAAGTACGAAGCTTGAAGATATAGCTATGGTTGATAAAGTGCTAGTGAAGATTACCTCCAAAGGCCCTGTCAGGATCACCTCTAAGGGTCCTGTCAGGATTATTGCTGAAGGCCTTGTGAAGAGTGTTGCTGAAGTTAGAATGGCTCCCATGATCAATACCACTCCCGGTCCTGTTCCTTATACTTCTGATAAAGCTATACCCTGGAATTACGGTCCTGATGTTTATATCCATGGTGTTAAACAAGAACCTTTGACTGATGCACCTATTTCTGATATTGGTCTTGATATTGACAACATTGCTGGATCTAGTAAGATTACTAGAAGTGGAAGAGTTTTCTCCCCTCAAGCTACCTCCAAAAGTGCAGTTACTCCAACTACAACCTCCACTACTGGGCCAAGTACTAATGCCCGGGGCAAGGGTCCTGTAATTGAACCTGTGCAAGCTGAGGCACCGACTGCTGAAAATATTTCTAAATAGATGGAAGAAGTATTGAAGATCATTCGCAAGAGTGATTATGACATTGTTGACCAGCTGGGGCATACTCCCTCCAAAATCTCCATGTTATCTTTGCTGCTGTGTTCTGAGGCTCATGCTAAAGCCTTAATCAAGTTCTTGAAGACTGCTCATGTGCCAAATGAGATTTTTGTGGATCAATTTGAGAATTGTGTTGCACATCTGACTAGTGATAATGGTTTGGGCTTTTCTGATGCTGATCTGACTCCTGCCAAGAGGAATCATAACAGAGCTCTGCATATTTCCATTGAATGTAGGGGCACTACCTTGTCTCATGTACTAGTGGACAATGGGTATTCATTAAATGTGCTCTCTAAAGAGGTTCTGGACAAGCTCATTCCTGAAGATGTTGTGTTAAGGCCAAGTGATGTGGTGGTGAGGGCCTTTGATGGTTCAAGAAGAGTGGTACATGGAGAAGTAGATCTCCCAATCAAAGTAGGCTCTCAGGTCTTTAACTCTACTTTCTATGTGATGGATATTCGTCCTGTGTATTCTTGTTTGCTTGGGCGCCCCTGGATCCATGGGGCAGGTGCTGTGACTTCCACCTTGCATCAGAGGTTGAAATATCCGGTGAAAAACAAAATTGTCATTGTCTATGGTGAAGAAGAGTACATGGTGAGCCATGTGAATACTTTCAAATATGTAGAAATTGTGGGTGAGATGGTTGAAACTCCGTGTCAAACATTTGAAGTTGTTCCTTGCTCTAATCATGTTCCTCAGTCTGTCCCTGTTCCTGAAAGAGTTCCTATGGTTACTAACATACCTCCTGAAATGGCCTCTCTCAAAGATGCTAAGGTCGTGGTTGCAAAAGGTGGTTCTTCTATTTGGGGTCATCTTCCCAACATCCCTTACAAGTCTGACAAGTTTGGTTTGGGTTTCACTGCAGAATCTCAGAAGGCTGTTCGTCGTGCTCGTGCTATTCGTATCACTAATCAAGGGGTCATAAGAGATCAAATCAATGTTGTGGGTGACTGTTATGAAGACTACAACCTGGATGATTGGATCTTTCCTACCATGGGTGATGGGCTCAACAATTGGAAGACTGAAGACGTTATTCCTATCTCCTTTAGTCAGGAGTAAATACTATTACTATGTTTTTATTTTAAGTTTGTAATTTCAAACAATTAAACTTTTAAGCCTTGTGTCTTGCCCGGGGCACAATGGTATGCTTGTTTCGGGATGTCATTTCATTTGCATACTTCATTCAATAAAAATCAATGGACATTTCGTTTTCGTAAATATTGTGCTCCTTGTCTTTTCTTTTTATGTCTGTTTTATCAGCTATGTTTTCTTACACACAACCACATCACTAAAATGCAGATCCTCATCCACTATGGATCCTGTTGATAACAGTTCTACTATTGCCAGTTATGACTTTGATAATCCGATCTATCAAGCTGAAGATGGAAAGAAGGAAGATTGTGAAGTACCTGTAGAGCTTGCTAGGTTGTTACAACAAGAAGAGAAAGCTATACAGCCACATGAAGAGACAATCGAAGTTGTGAATCTGGGAACTGAAGAAAACAGGAAAGAGGTCAAGATAGGAGTTGAGTTAGAGGATGGTGTTAAGAGCAGACTAATTCAGATGTTACGTGACTATGTGGAGATCTTTGCTTGGTCTTATGAAGATATGTCAGGGTTGGATACAGACATTGTGGTACACCGTTTATCGGTAAAAGAAGACTGTCGTCCAAAGAAGCAAAAGGTTCGTCGCATGCATCCTGAAATGTCATAAAATATTAAAGCAGAGGTGATGAAAAAATTTGATGCAGGGTTCTTAGTTGTGACTTCTTATCCTCAATGGGTTGCAAATGTGGTACCAGTACCTAAGAAGGATGGTAAGGTACGTATGTGTGTAGATTACAGAGATCTGAATAAGGCCAACCCTAAAGATGACTTTCCACTTCCTCATATTGATGTTCTGGTAGACAACAATGCTCAGCATAAAGTATTCTCTTTCATGGATGGTTTCTCTGGTTACAATCAGATCAAGATGGCACCCGAAGATATGGAGAAGACTACATTTGTTACACAGTGGGGCACCTTTTGTTATAAAGTGATGCCATTTGGTTTGAAGAACGTCGGGGCAACATATCAGCGTGCTATGGTGGCTTTGTTTCACGATATGATTCATCATGAGATAGAGGTATATGTGGATGATATGATAGCCAGGTCCCAGAATGAAGAACAACACCTTGATCACCTGCATAAGTTGTTTGAGAGGTTGAAGAAATACAAGTTGAGATTGAATCTAAATAAGTGTACTTTTGGAGTTAGGTCTGGTAAACTCATGGGTTTCATTGTCAGTGGGAAAGGTATTGAAGTGGATCCTGCAAAAGTAAAAGTTATACAAGAGATGCCTGCTCTCCGTACTGAAAAGGAAGTTAGAGGTTTCTTGGTGTAAACACCCCAAATTTGCCCTCACTCATTCCACCATGGCTTGTGATTCTTTTCATATTGCATAAGTTCAATCATATCATTTCATACTGCATTTTTGCTTCACTGCATTGGTTCAAAGTCATCTGCATCTAGGGTTTGTGATCTGAGCAATCCCTGAGCCATCTGAGCCACTCCAAAGGTCATCAATCATCTCAAGAGGGTACATGTATGTTCAAGCATCATATTATATCCTCCTAAGATCAAGGAAGTCAAAGAATCACAAGAACTGAGAACGGCATGGAAGCAGAGCCAGGTTTAACTGCACAGATGACCTAAAATTAGGGTTTTGGTTTCAAAGGCCATAACTCCAAATTTTTTGGTCATTCTTATTTCTATTGGTCTCTATATGATACAAGGATCATGCATACCAATTTTCATGAAGAAATTCAATGGGGAAGGCATCTGATCAATAGATGACTTCTTGAGCAAGTTAGTGTAAAATCAGGGCATCTGAGGCCCCCAATCACCCAACCAAAGGGTATTCTTCATCATTTTGGGTGTATATGATCTTTATTTGATCTTAGAAGAAGTTAGAAGTTCACAAAATTGAAGAATTTCAAGCCATTTTCAAAATTGCCATTTTGGGAAAGTGACTTGTAATGCAAACTTGTCATTTTGGGAATGTTTTTCAACCTCCTCTTTTTGATTCAAAAATGCGTCAAATGGAAAATTCTTGGTCATGAAAGTTGTAGATTGGATCATTCCCTTTTCAAAAAGTACAAGAACTTGATCTAATTCATCATAGAACTCAAGTAATGGCCTTGCAAAGTTGGGAAAAATCACAAAATTTCACTTATGCACCAAAGGGGGAAACTTGCAAAACCACTTGCCAAAGCATTTTGTGACTTCAAACACACTTCTAACCATTATAAAACATAGTACATGACCTATAAATCAGAATTTCCTAAAGCATTGCATCATTCTATGCCTTGAACATCCAGATTTCTCAAAGGGGCCAAAACATCACATAATTGCAAAACATCCCATAACTTTCTTCTCTCATGCTGAATTGCCTCAAGAATGGATTTGTGGACATCCATGAAGTCAGCTACGCATGGACATGCCCAAGGACCAGCTGTATTCTTGCCCATACCTCAAGTACACCAACTCTTGACTTTATGCATTTTGCTCCATACCAATCAGCATAGCCCACAACAACTACACTGACCTATCCCAGCATGTTATGTGGCAAAGAAGCAAGCCATTTTCACATAAGTTTGGAGCCTGAAACCTCAGATTGCTCAGCATACACAAAATCACTCCAACTTGCAAAAGCTTTCGAATTTCATAACTCAGCCAACAAACTCTCAAACTTTTTCCACCATTCAACTCCACAATCATCATTGATCATTCCCCACCCTTCATTTTTCCTTGAAACACCCTGAATCAAAAACACGATTTTCACATTTTGTGAACTGAGTTTCAGCCAACTTCACATAGAGGCTATATAAACTCCATACAAGCATTGCAAACTCTTTAGAAGGATCAGTGGAGGTGATTTGAAGCAAAGAGTTGGCCAGAAAGTACCAAAGGTGAAAGCTCAAGTTCAGGTAAGCTCAAGAACTTTTTTCCAAAACCTTCATTTTAAGTGCTTAATTGATTCTATGTGCTCTCCATGATCATGATATCTTTACTTTTGAAAATGATTGAGAAACAAGCATGTATGAAGCTTCTGAAATTTCTGAAAGATTTTCCGTTTTGCTTCGAATCTTTTTGTTCATGTGAAATAAATGTTGTTTGATGGCTGATTCTTATTTAGAATGGGGTGGGGATCATTTCTGGAGAGTTTGGTGGTTTGATTTTACGTATTGAGAGAGTTTGAATGAGAGGCTGGCCGGAGAAGATGACCGGAACACTGTTCCGGTCACCTGAAAGGAATTAGGGTTCAGATTAGGGCTTTAATCATAATTAGCGTAGTTTAAATTCTAGCCCTTGGATTACGCGCGAAGTCAATTCCCTCCAACCTGACTTCAAACCTCAGCCTTAGGATTAGTTGACTTTCTCTTTTTTTCATTTTTATTTCATATTTATTTCATTTGTTTTGTATTTTATTTGACGAATTTTTAAAAATAACAAATAATATCAAAAAATTCTGGAAATTTTTATCCAAGCTTCTATTTATTTTCAAAAACCAAAAATATTTTTATTTTTATTTTTTGCATTGAAAATTATTTTTAAATCATTTAAATGATTATTTTTAATTAGTTAATGAGAATTAATTAATTAAATATACATTTATGTATTTAAAAATTCCAAAAAAATTCAGAGAGCTTTTTAAAACATTTACAAACATTTACAAACTCACAATACAAATTTCTTTTGGTTTTGATCACACTTTGACATTTTTCATTTGAATTAGGGTTCTTTAATTTGAATATTTTCAACCCTAACTTCAAAAATTCATAACTTTTGATCCAAGTTGAGTTTGTGAATGGTTCTTGTTGCATTGTGTTCTACATACTTTCAAGCTTCTAAAAACATTTTTGTTTCATTTTTATCTTGCATTTTCAATTTGTTTGGCATTTTCTCTTTAGGATCACCCTTTAAACCCTAGAAATATAGGAAAATCATAAGTCCTTTAGGGTTTAGCTTCTGACCTTCCCCTTTGGGCAGTGAACTTGTATAGGGTTAGGGTACCTTTGATCCCATTTTCAATTTTTTATCTTGTCATTTGCTTCTTATTTTGAATTTTGCATTGCATCTTGTACATAAACCCTAATTTTTGCCTTCATTTGCATTCATTCTTCATATGTTTGCAACCATGAACTTGCCATGACATTTTGTGCATCCACATGACATATAAGACATCTTAGGACATATTGAAATCATGTTTGAACATTGCATCATCCATTTTCCATGATTTTGCTTTCATTTCATGTCATATGCATTCATGAGTTTTCATGCTTCTTACATGTCTCATTTGCATCCTCATCTCCTGTATGAACATTCATATCACTTGGCATGCTTTCATATCACCTATTAGCATCATTTACATCTTAACATGCTTCTGACTTTGGATTTCATCTTTGCATTTCATCTCATTTTCATTTCATTTCATTGCTTGTTGCTAACTTTTCAGGTGGTAGGTGTTTGAGAAGTGAATTTGCCTTCACTTCTCATAATCTCTTCTCATCTCTTTTATGCATCCATTGCTGCATTTTTACTTGTGAATTAGAGTGAGATTGCTCATTCATGATCTTTCTCCTCTTTCCTTCTTCAAGAAACTTATCTTCTTAAGTGAAGTAAGTTGACTTGCTTCTTTCTTCTTCTTCTCCTTCCATCTCTGCTTCTTCCTTGGTGGTGCTTCTTGAAGACATCTTGCAAGCCTCATAAACCCTAGGAATGCCCAAGCATGATCACAATTAGGGTTTGATTAGTCCCCCATTAGTTTTACCTTTGTGTCATCTCTTGTGTCTTCTCTTCTCACCTCATAATCAAGGACTAAACCTTGAAGGTTTTAAGGCTTTGTGATTAAGGTTATGCCTGCATCCTTCTCTTAGGATGGAGTGTATAACTTTAATCCTAAGTGTTAGACCCTTAATGTGTTTAAATCTATTAATCAATCCATCTAATAATCACTAAGACAATAAGCTTGTAACTTGGGACTGGCATTAAGGTTCTAATTCTTCCTTAATTGGTTAAGAAGGACTAACCCTAGTGTTAATGGACAAGTCCCCCTCAAGTTGTCTTACCAACCATAAAATCCACTTCTTAATCTTATCATTAACTAAAATCCACTTTAATAAATGCTTTGTTTTGTCATGAGGTTAATCCCTAATCATGGATTAAGTTGAGGAGCCTTCCTCAACTCAAATGTTCTCATCTATTATCCTTCTATTAGGATGGTGTAATGAGTCCATTAAATCTTTGGTTATGGCTTAAACTCATGACTTAAAAATAAACAAAAACCACAAAAACATTTAAATAAATGCAAGTAGGTTAATGATCTTAATCATACATCATGGTGATTAAGTGTGAGGTGTTTACTTCATGCTTAAGGTATTCTCATTACCCCTAACCAAAGGGAGGATGTGATGAGTTTACTAACCATTGGTTTAGCCTTAAGCTCTTTAACTTATGACAAACTCCAAAAAGCAATAAAAGATTGAAAACACCAAAAACAAACAATAATCGTCTCCTTCGGGATTCTTTTCTCATCTCATCCACTCATAAACGAGAACTCGCTTCTTCCGTCTAATGCAAGACAGTTTGCACCTGAGCCAGACAGGTCATACACTTGAGCATAGACAAGTAAGCAGTTCACAAGTCAATTTATCTTTCAGTCTCTTTGAGTCGAACTACGGTGTTCTGACTTCCTCATTGCACGAGAGGATACGTAGGCATAACTTAATGGTTATTGAACAAAAGTCTATGTCTATTCCCCCCTCTTCCAGCATTATTCTTTAAGCCTCATAGTCTTGAGCTTCACATTCTTTCCTTACACTGACACTTCTTTTATTCACTTCACATTTCTTTTACACTGACACTTGCATTCTTTTCCAGCTCTTGGCACACAAATAGCACTGACACTATCCCTTTTAAACACAAATCTTTTAAGCGTGGATCCCGTCGAGTACGACGGACAATCTGGGTGCTAATACCTTCACAGGTTGTAATCAACCCCCTTTCTCAGTTTCTCTTGTTCGCAACCGTCTTATCCATCTTTTTCTTAGGTTTATGCAGCATTACCTTTCCTTCGGGATAGAAATGCCTAGCTGGCGACTCTTTTCATTCTTCTCCTTCGCCGACTGTTCGCGTCAGTACCCCTCTTGACCGGTTGTCATTTGGTGGGAGCGACAGCTTGGCGACGCTGCTGGGGACCCTTATACTGCAACCAGGGCTTCTGGTTCTTTTTATGGGTTCCTCCTAGCACTTGTTTGATTTGTGTTTACTAGGGTGTTATGTGCTACATGTGTTTGTTTATTTTGCTTTATTTATTGCTTTATGTACAGCTTTATTTACTTGCTTTCTTTACAGTCTTATGCATATTTCATATTGTCATTTGCTGGATCTGGTTTGCTGTTTTGGTGGGTGGGGTTCCATTGAGATTTTAAGGTCCTATACCTAGGACCTGAGTAACACCTAGGCTAGAGTGGTTCATGTTCTTTCCCATTCCATTTCGGTCTGGTGCGGGAATATGAAACACAGTTCAGATGTGGGTTTCTTCTTGAGAACTCTGTGCTATAGATTTCCTGTAGTGCTAGGGCTATCTAGGAAGCCTGCTAAGTCTGAATGACCTTTTATTATGACCTTCAGAAGCTGAGGTGAATTAGAGGAGGATCTTTTATGGTTATTGTAAACAGTGTACCTCTAAGTTAGAAGTGTTTACACTTCTCATAACTGATCCAAGTCTGAGGATCCTTGTTCTAGAACATTACATGTGAGGGGGTTGGGTTGTTTACAGGTTTTCAGGAACCCTTGGCCACATCATACCCTGTTACTGTTTTGTTTAAGAATACTCCACTCTGGACAGTTCTTATGATTGACCCTGGACATGTGACTCTTTATTTGAGTCCCCCACCCTGGTTACTGGATTTCTGAGCCTCCATCTGGACCTTTTGAACATACATGGGCCTTATATCAGGGCAGATAGTCAGATCCAGCTTGACCACAAACCCTTGCATATCATTTGCATATATCATCATTGCATCATTTAACATTTGTTTATTTGCTTTTCAGGGTATCCATTTCTTTGTATCTTGGTTTTGGTTTTGACCCCTTCTTCTGCATAGACCTTTGCTTCAGCTGTCTTCACCAGTTATCTGCTTCAGTTATCTCCATCACCACCAGCATCATCTTGTCAGAGATTTACTTCCAGCATCAGCCTGTGAACTTCATCAGCATTTGTCCTTAGCTTCTTCATTAGCACTCATGGCTATTCCCAGGAAAAGCAACATATCCTACAACTTCTTTGAGCCTGTGTTGACTGGTATCAGGCAGGTCCAGTCACTCATCACACCTGATCACATCCCATTGTTTAGAGAGCATTATGGAGGTATCTTGGATATGGTTATGGAGGTATCTTATAGTTTTATGACCCTCCTTTGAGATGCTTCACCTTTCCAGACTTCCAGTTAGGGCCTCTACTAGAAGAGTTTTCTTTATTGATTGGAGTACCTATCAGAGGTGGAATCCCTTTCAACCCAGAGATGACTGCTCCCAGAAATGAAGAGATAGCAAGGGCACTGTACTTGGAGCCTGCCCTTTTTTAGCAAAGTATGACAACAAAAGCTGGGATTCCTGGTTTGCATTTGGGCTTCTTGATTTCTCAGGCCATCCTAAAGGCTTCATTGGGAGAATGGAGGGCAGTCTGTGCACTGTTAGCCCTCAGCATATATGGGGCTATACTATTTGCAGATGAACCAAAATTTGTCAGCAAGAATGCCATCCATATGTTTCTCCTGAAGAACCCAGTACCCACATTGCTAGGAGATTTCTACTACTCCATTCATCAGAGGAATGAGAAACAAAGGGGGAAGTTGGTAAGATGTTGTGCTCCTTTGTTTTACACCTGCCTGCTCAGACACCTGCCTAAGTCAGATGCCTTCTTGAACCCACATCAGCAGAAGAACTGGGCCAAGAGGTTCATTGCTTCGACTTCAGATGATATCAGATGGTGCACCCAGAGCACCAAGGGCAAGGACATTATCACCAGTTGTGGGCAATACCCAAATGTGCCTCTGATAGGAGTGAAGGGTTGCATCAACTACAACCCTTTACTATTTAAGAGACAACTAGGTTATGCCTTAGTCCACCCTCCCAGAGGACAAGATTTAGTTGAGACCCTATATTGTGAAGTGCAACCTGATTCAGCTGTTGTCAGACAAGCATCCTGGGCTTGGGCCAACATCCAGATAAAAGGAGTGGCTATTCTTGGAAGATGTAACAATATTGCTTCAGCTCAGTACATAGACTTGTCCCGTACTAGAGCTCAGATTACCAAAATGCCTTTCACCTTGGATGGACATACCTGGACCATCTACAGTACAACCTGCAGCAACAGTTAGCCTGGAAGAATTTGAAAGGTTGAAGGAAAGGAATGAGCAGCTATCTCAGGCCTTGAAGAAGACTCTTTGGGAAATGAGTGATGGTCGTCTGGACATTGATAGATTGGAAAAGCTCATAGTTGAGCATCTGGCTAAAATTGAAAGGACAGAAGACTACATAAGGAAAGCAAGGGCTATGGAACAGATATTGAAGAATGCCTGTAAGGAGGCCAAGATTCAGAAAGCTAGGGTTGAGCACTATCTGCAAGAGAGTCAGGCTAGGTGGGTCAGGATCACTGAAGCCCGTACTCAAGAAGACCAGAAGACTCAAGCCAAGATTGAACAGTTGGAGGCCAATGAGAGGAAGCAGCAGGAAGCTTTGTTGGCAGCTCAGAAGGAGATTTCAGAATTGAAGCTCAGAGCAGGATTGAAGAGATCCAAAGACCAGGATAAGTATAAGAAACTGACTACTGCCATTGCTACCAGGAACCTCCTCATTAGGACCATTACAGAGCACCCAGCTGGTCCAGTGACTGAGGCACTCCTGAAGGAGGTCAGAGAAGATGAGTTTGGCCTGGATGTCTGACTTTTTGCTTGTTGTTTGTTTCCATTTGATGTACTTTTCCTCTTTTGTTTTATTTTGACCCTCAATGGGCATGTATTGTAAAACAGACTATGTATTGTTCATCATGTGTAATATATTTTAGTTTGAGTTTTCATTTGGGCTTTTCTCTCAACAACATCAAGCATCTTCCTCGAGGTCTGGAAAGGTCAAAACCAAGAACCAAACCGGATACCTTGGAAAACAAATAAGCATACTGCATTGCATACTAGCTTTGTTTTTGTTTTGTAGGTCTTGTTATATTTATTTATTTCTAACTTTGTTGTGATCTCAAGAAACATTGCTCGTCGCCAAGTGTTCCCTGTCAACCGCGCGCACCGGTACCCGACTCGTAACAACCTTCCCGACATTCAAATGGAACAAGTGCAACAGGATCTGACTGAGGTCAGAAATCAGATGGTCAATGAGAGAGTGGAGATGAGAAATCAGATGTCTCAGTTCATGGCAGTAATGACTGGCTTGGCCCAGAGTCAAGAAAGGTTAAGAGAGCTAGTGGAAAGACAAACTCCTGAGGAACCTCATCTTGGAACAGGAGGAACTAGCAACAAGGAACGGGGTCAGCCTCGTATTGACCCACAGGAGTATGGACCTCATCTGAATCCAGAAGTTAACATCCAAAGAAATGGTCAGGGTAATGCTACTGGGGGTCAAATCTTGTAGGAGGATCCCTAGGGAGAATAGTTTACTGTTATAGGGGCTGGAGATGAGGTATATGACAGAAGATTGGACGAGATTGCTGAAAAGTTAAGATCTTTGGAATCTCAGAATTCTTTGGGCTTCGATGTGATGGACATGGGACTAGTGGATGGGGTGAGAATTCCTCAAAAATTCAAACCCCCATGCTTTGAAAGATACAATGGTACCTCATGTCCTCGCACTAATCTGCAGTCTTTCTTGGGAAGGCTCAAAGCTTATACTATGGATGAAAAGTTGTGGATGTTCTACTTCGAGGACAGTATGACTGGAGCTTCAAGGGAGTGGTATTCGCATTTGTCTAGGGCCACCATAAGATGCTGGAAGGATTTGGCTGAGGCTTTCATCCGTCAATATCAATACAACCTGGACATGGCTCCCAATAGAACCCTTCTAATGGGCATGTCTCAATCTTCCAGAGAGAGCTTCTGGGATTATGCCCAAAGGTGGAGACAGCTTGCTGCTGCTGTCCAACCACCCATGTCAGAAAGGGAAATGGCTGACATGTTCATGAATACATTGCAAGGGACTTATATTGATAGGCTGGCTGCTTTCTCCTCTACCAGTTTTGCTGACGTAGTCATAGCTGGTGAGAGAATTGAAAGTCTCTTAAAAATGGGCAAAATCTCCGACAGTGGTGCAAGTTCCTCCAGCAATCCCAGAAAGCCTTTTGCAGGACCCCGAAGGGCAGGTGAAACTAATTCTATCCATGCAAGTCGGGGCAGGCCTCAGTATTCTCATAGGTCAATAGCAGTTGTTACCATCCCATCTCCAACTCCACAACAACCATTGTATCCTCAACAACAACAACCACAGTATCAACAACAATCTCATTATCCACAACAGAGATCGTATAACAACAACAATGGTAATCAACAATAGCGTCCCTTTCAACAAAGGCCATCTCAAGCAAACAGGGTAATTGACCCAATCCCAATGCCATATGTTGCACTCTTGCCACAAATCCTGAAGCTCAACCTAGTTGAGTTAAGGACGTTGGCACCTCTAGATCCCCTCAATATGCCAAAGAACTATGATGCAAGTGTCAAGTGTGCATTCCACTCAAATGCACTAGGGCATAATACTGAAAAATGCAGGGCCCTACAGATGAAAGTCCAGGATCTAGTGGACTCAAAAGCTCTCAATTTTGCACCTCCTCCAAACGTCACAAGAAATCCAATGCCTAGTCATAATGGGCCTAGGATTAATGCTATTGAAGAAGGCAAACCATCCACATTAATCAACAGTGTTGCACAAATCCAAACACCCTTGGTTGAAATCAAAGCTCAGCTGTTAGAGTGCCAAGTGTTCCCCGAATGTGAGGTCGGCTGTGGATATTGTAACATTGTCGTTAATGTATGTGAGAGGCTGAGAGACGGCATAGATAGCCTCATTAGAGATGGCCTTCTTCAGATTACAACAACAGCGACTACAACTCCAACAATTCCTTCATCAACAATCACAGATACTCCTACAACGTCAGCAACCATTGTTCCAACAGATTCTACTACAACTCCAACGATTACTCAATCAATCACTTCAACGGATACAAGTTCAGTCACAATTCCTTCTACAACGACAACACCCATTACTCCATCAGTTCCTGCTACAACTTCAGCACCCGTCCAGTCAATAGTACCATCTGCAACATCAGCAACAATTAATGAAAGTGTCTCAGCAGTTACGATATACTACGACCCCGCAAATGTTCCTTCCAACAACTCACAACAAAATGTTACTCCTGTCAGAGCCCCAATTACCATATATTATGATCCACACACCATTGTGGTCCCCCCTGCAGCTGCTATCAGCCCGGTTACTATCACAGTACCTGGGCCAGTTCCTTACGAAAGCAGTAATGCCATCCCTTGGCATTATGGCTCAGATCTATACTGCGAGGGGCAGAAAATCACTTTAGAATCATCAACTTCTTCACCTCAGATAGACAATGTGGGGGGAGGCGGAGGCTTCACTAGAAGCGGACGTCTCTTTGCCCCACAAATACCAAGACCCATTGCTGAAGCAGAAGTTGCTGCTAAGGCAAAAGGGAAGAGCATGGTGCAAGAAGAACCAATTACTAAAGAAACTTTGAAGACTCCTTTTGATCAAGAGGTTGATGAGTTCATGAGGATCATTAAAAAGAGCGATTATAAGGTGGTGGACCAGCTTCACAAACACCTTCCAAAATCTCCATACTATCATTGCTAATGTGCTCCGAGGCTCATCGGAACGCACTATTAAAGGTCTTGCACGCAGCTTATGTGCCGGAGGAGATTACTGTCAATCAGTTAGAGGCTGTGGTTGGAAACGTCAATGCTAGTCATGGACTAGGATTTACCAACACTGATCTGACAATGGAAGGTCACAATCACAACAAGGCTTTGCATATTACCTTGGAGTGTAAGGGTGCAGTTCTTTCTCACGTATTGGTGGACATAGGGTCATCCCTCAATGTGCTACCCAAGAAAGCCCTTGTGAAGCTGGAATATGAAGGGTTGGCACTACGCCCAAGCAACTTGGTAGTGAGAGCCTTTGAAGGTTCTAAAAGATCAGTTCTGGGAGAGATAGAATTACCAATAATGATTGGCCCACAAGTTTTCAAAACGACCTTCTTTGTGATGGATATACAGCCTGCCTACAGCTGTCTATTGGGTAGACCATGGATACGCGCCGCTGGCGCCATAACGTCAACCCTTCACCAGAAGTTAAAATTCGAGTGGGAGGGCCAAGTCATTACCATTTGTGGGGAGGAGGATATATTCGTTAGCCAGCTGGCTACTTTCAAGTACATAGAGATGGATGGGGAGATCCATGAGACAATGAGTCAGGGGTTTGAGGCCCTCAACATTAATGAAGCATCTGTTGTGTCCGGGACTTCCATCACATCATATCAACAAGCCCGAAAGGTTGTTGAGGAGGGTACCGCTCAAGGCTGGGGCAAGCTGCTGCCAGTTGAAAAGAAAGAAGACAGATTCGGGTTGGGTTACAGACCAACTCGACAAGATCAACCAGAGGCTGCAAAGGAGCCCAAGTTTGTCAGCGGGGGGATGCTTACCCCGGATGCTGTGAACAGTTTGGAAGATGAGGCAGAAGACGAGCGCAACCTGGAAAACTGGATACGTCCAAGGATCCCAGGGAACCAAGTCTCAAACTGGTCTTCCCAGGAAATTATAAGAGTTACTCCTGCAGTGTAATTATTATTTCCTGTCTTTAAGCATGCATCAAGTCCTGCATCTTGCCCAAGATGTCAGGGCTCATTTTGTAATCGGGCCATCTTGTATTTTGTGCAAACAATCAATTAATGAATATCAGGACATCTTTTGCAAATGAGTCTTTTCTTTTCCGCTCACTGTTTTTCATTTTTCATTTTTTGTACAAAAATAAAATGGCAATGTTTTTCAAAATAATAACTTCATTTTCACTTTTTCTAAGCAAGATAAAATCGATCACTAAAATGAACAAATCTAAACCCTTGCAGAGAATGCCCTCCAGACTGCACCGACAACAACACCGCTATGACTTCGTATGACTTTGACAATCCGATTAATCAAGCCGATGAAGGGGTTGAAGAAGATTATGAACTACCTGAAGAACTAGCCAGGTTGTTGAAACAAGAGGAGAGGGTTATCACGCCTCATCAGGAGGAGGTGGAAACGGTTAATCTTGGTACAAAAGAAGACTTGAAAAAAGTGAAAATCGGGGCCCATCTGCAAGATTCAGTGAAAGAGCAACTTATTGACACGCTTTGGGAGTATGTGGATGTTTTTGCTTGGTCCTACCAGGACATGCCAGGTCTGGATACCGACATTGTTATGCACAAGCTTCCTCTAAAGGAAGATTGTCCTCCAGTAAAACAGAAGATGCGCCGTACTCGTCCGGATATGGCCATGAAGATAAAAGAAGAGGTACAAAAGCAGTGGGACGCCGGTTTCCTTGTTGTAACTAGTTACACGCCGTGGGTTACTAACATTGTACCTGTGGCTAAGAAGGATGGCAAAGTACGGATGTGTGTGGATTACTGGGATCTGAACAGAGCCAGACCGAAAGATGACTTCCCATTACCTCACATTGATGTATTGGTCGACAATACGGCTCAGTTCTCGGTGTTCTCCTTCATGGACGGATTTTCAGGATATAATCAGATCAAGATGTCACCTGAAGACATGGAGAAGACAACTTTCATCACAACCTGGGGCACGTTCTGTTATAAGGTGATGCCATTCGGACTGAAGAATGTTGGTGCCACTTATCAACGGGAAAATGGTAACATTATTCCATGACATGATCCACAAAGAAATTGAATGTTATGTGGATGACATGATTGCCAAGTCCCTCACCGAAGAAGACCACCTGGTGAATCTGTTGAAGCTATTCAAGCGTCTGAGGAAGTACCAATTGAAGCTGAACCCCAACAAATGCACATTCGGGGTACGGTCCGGTAAACTGCTGGGTTTTATTCTAAGTGAGAAAGGGATTGAAGTTGACCCTGAAAAAGAAGTTCGGGGGTTTCTAGGTAGATTGAACTACATTTCAAGGTTCATATCTCATCTTACAGCAACCTGTGAGCCTTTGTTCAAATTATTAAGGAAGGAACAAACGGTTAGGTGGAATGAAGACTGCCAAAGGGCTTTTGAGAAAATCAAGGAATACTTACAAGAGCCTCCAATCCTTATGCCTCCAGTTGAAGGAAGACCTCTAATAATGTACTTGACAGTATTAGAAGAGTCAATGGGGTGTGTGATGGGCCAAAATGACGAGTCTGGTCGAAAAGAGTATGCAATATACTACCTAAGCAAAAAGTTTACCGACTGTGAACGACGTTATTCACTGCTCGAGAAAACTTGTTGTGCTTTAGCGTGGGCTGCTCGCCGACTGAGGCAGTATATGTTGACCCACACTACTTTATTAGTCTTAAAGATGGACCCAATTAAGTACATATTTGAGAAGCCAGCACTTACCGGACGGGTTGCAAGATGGCAAATGATTCTCACAGAATATGACATTCAATACACATCCCAAAAAGCCATCAAAGGCAGTGTGTTGTCTGATTATCTTGCTGAGCAACCCATTGATTATTACCAGCCTATGAGATTTGACTTCCCTGATGAAGACATCATGTTCATAAAAACAAAAGATCACGAAGAGCCTGTTCACACTAAAGGGCCTGACCCAGAAGAAGAATGGACTATGATGTTTGATGGGGATGTCAATATGAATGGTCGTGGCGTTGGTGCAGTACTCATTACACCTAAGGGAGTTCACATGCCTTTCTCGGCAAAACTCACCTTTAACTGCACTAATAACGAAGCTAAATACGAAGTGTGTATTATGGGTCTTGAGGAAGCCATTGACCTCAGGATCAAAACTTTGACTGTATTCGGAGATTCAGCTCTGGTAATCAATCAAACCAACGGCAAGTGGTATACTCATCAGGAGCATCTGATACCTTACCGAGATTATACGAGGAGGTTACTTACATTCTTCACTACAGTCAAACTCGAGTATATCCCTCGAGATGAAAATCAGTTTGCAGATGCTCTGGCTACCATTTCATCCATGATCAAAGTTTAAGCTGCCAACTTTGTGCCACAGATTTCAGTATCTAGACTTGATAGACCATCATACGTATTCTCAGCAGACCTTGCTAAAGATGATAAGCCTTGGTTCCATGACATCAAATGCTTCATGGAGGATCAAACATACCCACCTGGGGCATCATCCAATGACAAGAAGACATTAAGAAGGCTAGCTGGTAGTTTCTTCCTGAATGCTGATGGTTCCTTGTACAAGAGAATCTTTGATATGGTACTCCTCAGATGTGTTGATAAGACAGAGGAAGATTTGTTGATGCATGAGGTGCACGAAGGATCTTTTGGTACCCATGTCGGAGGACATGCAATGGCTAAAAAGTTGTTAAGATCAGGCTATTACTGGATCACAATGGATGTAGACTGTTGTGCTTATGCCAGGAAATGCCATAAATGCCAGATTTATGCAGATAAAGTGCATGTGCCTCCGAATCCTTTGAATGTGATGTCTTCACCTTGGCCCTTCGCCATGTGGGGTATTGATATGATTGGCAAGATTGAACCGACTGCTTCAAATGGCCACAGATTCATCCTGGTAGCCATTGACTATTTTACCAAGTGGGTTGAAGCAGCTTCCTATGCAAATGTCACCAGGCAAGTGGTAGCCTGATTTCTGAAGAGAGACATCATCTGTCGGTATGGAGTGCCCGAGCGAATCATTACTGACAATGGTTCCAACTTGAACAATAAAATGATGGCAGAACTGTGCCGGGACTTCAAAATCCAACACCACAATTCTTCTCCTTATAGGCCAAAGATGAATGGCACTGTTGAGGCGGCTAACAAGAATATCAAGAAGATTGTGCAGAAGATGGTGGTCACATACAAAGACTGGCATGAAATGCTACCATTTGCCTTGCATTGGTACTGTACGTCAATCAGAACATCCACTGGGGCAACATCGTATCAGCTTATGTATGGTATGGAGGCAGTCCTACCTGTTGAAGTTGAATTACCCTCCTTGCGAGTACTGATGGATGTCAAACTGAATGAAGCAGAATGGGTCCGATCCTGGTATGAACAACTGAGTCTGATCGAAGAGAAGAGGTTAGCTGCAATCTGTCATGGGCAGTTATATCAGAAAAGAATGAAGAAAGCCTTCGATCAGAAAGTCAGGCTTCGGGAGTACCAAGTGGGAGATCTTGTGCTAAAAAGACTCCTCCCTCCTCATACAGACCACAGGGGCAAGTGGACTCCGAATTACGACGGTCCCTTCATAGTAAAGAAGGTCTTCTCTGGTGGAGCACTGATGCTCAGTACTATGGATGGTGAAGATTTCCTGTCCCCTGTGAATTCATATGCAGTTAAAAAATACTTCGCATAAAATGACCCGCTCGACATAAAAACAGAATGTAAGTCCAGGCAAAAATAGGGCATCCCGGCGAGTCAAAAACAGAATAAAAAGACTCGGGAAAAAATAAGGGAAAATAAATATAAAAAAATGTACACCCGCTGAGTTGAAAAGCCGCATTGGACAGCTCAGGCAAAAATGGGTATCCCGGTGGATTGAAAACCCGAAAGGGCGATCCACGCAAAATAAGGGAATAAGCGAACAACTGCATTCTGAATTCGTCTGTATCACTTACAACATGGCAAGCTTCGAAAGGTTACGGCATCGATCAGAACCAACCTTCTTCAGAAAGCAAGACGAGAAGAGCGTCAAGTGTCATACAGGTCATAGCAAAGGGAAGCACACTGAAGCGTCATCAACATTGCCAACACCTTTTGTTTCTCAAATTGTAACAATCTCCTCATTTCGGGGGATCTATTTCTTTGACTGTATTTGCCAATTCAGGGCACCCAAATTAATAAAATCATATTTTCAGTCACATTTTTGTCTCGTACATTTTATCTTTATTTGCAAAAATGTCTGATATCCTTAGTATAATGGTTGGATAAATACAGATGCGTCTTTTCTAAATTACATGCTTACAGGAAATTTATTTACTCCCGGGAGTGTCTAAACTCCTATGATGGAATCCAGTAATGGATACCTCGGGGCATTTGTACGTTTCTTTGTCATGACAGGATTGCAGGTACTCAAAGTGCAACATGGGGCATGGAAGCTTCTCCCCAGCAATATTGCCAGATCATTATGTCCTCAGCACCTCTTCCAGACAATATCTGGAATGTTTTCCCCAGCAAAGTTGCCAAAAGCATTCTTCCCCAGCATCTTTTTCAAAGCAGCATCATGAGGGGCTCATATCCCCAGCTAAGTACATCATCCTCAGCAGACTCCCCACAGAAATCTCTGGGAAGATCGTTCAATGATCATTCCTCCCCGACCAAGTGCAAAGACAGAGAATCATCTCCCCGCAGAGTTTCAGCCTCTATCCAGAAGAGCAGTATCTGAAAATCTCACAACAAAGTGACGAAAGCTTCCACAGACCCCAGTTGGGCTCCTCATTACCAAGATAGGTTTATCAGTGACTTATTTCCCCAAGCAGCAGAATCATCTGTATCAGATCCACCAGTGATCTTTTCCCCAGCTGGGTGTTCCTTCAAGGCAGATCAGCCAGAGATCTTCACGGCAACGGGATTCGAATCCCGGATCGGTATCTTTGCGTAATCATAGCATTTACATCATATTTCTCCCCCAGAGCGTAGCATTCCGTCTAATACGGAGCATTACGGCAAAAATCAAACATATTGCATAATCACAAGCCATGTTTTGGATCAGTCACATGTGAATACTGGCATTCCACCGACATTATACAGAATACCTCTCAAATCCCCCGGCAGAATGTCAAAGCATCTTCTTTGCAATTCCCAAGATACAAATACATGCTCCTTTTGACACCCTTCCGTGTCATCTTTCCCCAGAAAGTCACCATAATATTCTCTACAAACAGATATTTGTACATAACAGATACTCCTTGACACTCGTCTGTGTCATATTCCCAGCAAAAAGCCAAAGCGTCCCCTTTGCACTCACTAAATACATATGTGTATCACTCTCCTGACACCCGTCCGTGTCACCTATCCCCAACGCAGTTGCCTAAACACTTGTTTATAATACACTTTTTTCGACACTCGTCCGTGTCATCTTATCCCCCACAGATCTTCAGAATATCTTTTTACACTCATAACTTATGATACTCGTCTGTGTCATATTTCTCCCCCAGCATATTGAACACTTGTCTGTGTCTCATTCATACTTATTTTCACTCATACAGGTACTCGTCCGTATCTTGTATATACACTTACTTCCCCTCAAAGTCGACACTCTTCCGTGTTTTTTATTAACCGGTTGATACTCATCCGTATCATCGTCTCTGAACATGCTTCGGCATTTGTTTCTACCGATACTCGTCTGTATCATAGTCTTAAGGATGCTCGTCCGCATCTTTAATCTATACACAGTGTCAAAAACTTATACCTTTTCTTTCTGGAATGTAGAAACTCGTCTGTATCTACCACTCCCCAGAAGAGTTCCCATCAAATTCCCAGTAAAAATAAATTATTTCCTTTCTATCTGACATTCGTCCTATGTCATGATACTTTTCGGCAGCCGTACCCTGCCAGGTGATCGTCCATCACCCTTTGATGATCGTCCTCCATCATCCCCCCAGCGGAGTCTCCATTATTGGAACCCTTTTCTATCCGACATTCGTCCTATGTCGTGATATTTTTGGCAGCCGTCCCCTGCTAGGTGATCGTCCTTCACCTCTTGATGATCGTCCTTCATTATTTTATCCGATGGTCGTCCCCATCGTTGATCTTGTTATCTGACATTCGTCCTATGTCATGATAAACCCCGAGAGCAGTCGTACCCTGCTAGGTGATCGTCCTTCACCTCTTGATGATCGTACTTCATCATGCTTGCCCGATGGCTGTCCCTATCGTCGACCTTTTCTATCCGGCATTCATCCTATGTCATGATACTTTTGGCAACCGTACCTTGCCAGGTGATTGTCTTTCACCAATTGATGATCGTCTATCATCTTATCCCCAACAGAGCAGCCGTCCCCTGCTAGGTGATCGTCCTTCACCTTTGATGACCGTACCTCATCATTCATTTCTTTAACCCGATGACCGTCCCCATCATTGACTTTACTTCTTAATCCCTAGAGAATCTTGTCACTTTCCTTGATGGTCGTCCCCATCGTGATCTCTTTATTTCCCCGGCATGTCGGTCGTCCCGCCTTTGCTTTATCCTCAACAGTCGTCCTCTGCTTGACGGTCGTCCTCTGTCGTCCGCACTTTATAATCATATTATACTACCTTTAACAATCTATATCCCTTTTCTTCTTCATTCAGTGAGTGCAAATCTTGGACTGTCTTTGGTATTCAACCACAAGTTATCTTGTTTGTCTGTTAAGCCTGTCGCTTACATCCTGCACAGCTAACTCATGTTTGAATAGGGGCAGCTGTAAACACCCCAAATTTTCCCTCACTCATTCCACCATGGCTTGTGATTCTTTTCATATTACATAAGTTCAATCATATCATTTCATAGTGCATTTTTGCTTCACTGCATTGGTTCAAAGTCATCTGCATCTAAGGTTTGTGATCTGAGCAATCCCTGAGCCATCTGAGACACTCCAAAGGTCATCCATCATCTCAAGAGGGTCCATGTATGTTCAAGCATCATATTATATCCTCCTAAGATCAAGGAAGTCAAAGAATCACAAGAACTGAGAAAGGCATGGAAGCAGAGCCAGGTTTAACTGCATAGATGACCTAAAATTAGGGTTATGGTTTCAAAGGTCATAACTCTAAATTTTTTGGTCATTCTTGTTTCTATTGGTCTCTATATGATACAAGGATCATTCATACCAATTTTCATGAATAAATTCAATGGGGAAGGCATCTGATCAATATATGACTTCTTGAGCAAGTCAGTGTAAAATCAGGGCATCTGAGGCCCCCAATCACCCAACCAAAGGGTCTTCTTCATCATTTTTGGTGTATATGATCTTTATTTGATCTTATAAGAAGTTAGAAGTTCACAAAATTGAAGAATTTCAAGCCATTTGCAAAATTGCCATTTTGGGAAAGTGACTTGTAATGCAAACTTGCCATTTTGGGAAAGTTTTTCAACCTCCTCTTTTTGATTCAAAAATGCTTTAAATGGAAAATTCTTGGTCATGAAAGTTGTATATTGGATCATTCCCTTTTCAAAAAGTACAAGAACATGATCTAATTCATCATAGAACTCAAGTTATGGCCTTGCAAAGTTGGGAAAAATCACAAAATTTCACTTATGCACCAAAGGGGGAAACTTGCAAAACCACTTGCCAAAGCATTTTGTGACTTCAAACACACTTCTAACCATTATAAAAACATATTACATGACCAATAAATCAGAATTTCCCAAAGCATTGCATCATTCTATGCCTTGAACATCAAGATTTCTCAAAGGGGCCAAAACATCACATAATTGCAAAACATCCCATAACTTTCTTCCCTCATGCTGAATTGCCTCAAGAATGGATTTGTGGACATCCATGAAGTCAGCTGCACATGGACATGCCCAAGGACCAGCTGTATTCTTGCCCATACCTCAAGTACACCAACTCTTGACTTTATGCATTTTGCCCCATACCAATCAGCATAGCCCACAACAACTACACTGACCTATCCCAGCATGTTATGTGGCAAAGAAGCAAGCCATTTTCACATAAGTTTGGAGCCTGAAACCTCAGATTGCTCAGCATACACAAAATCACTCCAACTTGCAAAAGCTTTCGAATTTCATAACTCAACTAACAAACTCCCAAACTTTTTCCACCATTCAACTCCACAATCATCACTGATCATTCCCCACCCTTCATTTTGCCTTGAAACACCCTGAATCAAAAACACGATTTTCACATTTTGTGAACTGAGTTTCAACCAACTTCACATAGAGGCTATATAAACTCCATACAAGCATTGAAAACTCTTTAGAAGGATCAGTGGAGGTGATTTGAAGCAAAGAGCTGGCCAGAAAGTACCAAAGGTGAAAGCTCAAGTTCAGGTAAGCTCAAGAACTTTTTTTCTAGAACCTTCATTTTAAGTGCTTAATTAATTCTATGTGCTCTACTGATGATCATGATGTCTTTACTTTTGAAAATGAAAATAGAAGATGACCGGAACACTGTTCCGGTCACCTGAAAGTAATTAGGGTTCAGATTAGGGCTTTAATCATAATTAGCGTAGTTTGAATTCTAGCCCTTGGATTACGCGCGAAGTCAATTCCCTCCAACCTGACTTCAAACCTCAGCCTTAGGATTAGTTGACTTTCTCTTTTTTTCATTTTTATTTCATATTTATTTCATTTGTTTTGTATTTTATTTGAACGAATTTTTAAAATAGCAAATAATATCAAAAAATTCTGGAAATTTTTATCCAAGCTTCTATTTATTTTCAGAAACCAAAAATATTTTTATTTTTACTTTTTGCATTGAAAATTATTTTTAAATCATTTAAATGATTATTTTTAATTAGTTAATGAGAATTAATGAATTAAAAATACATTTAGGTATTTAAAAAATCCAAAAAAATTCAGAGAGCTTTTTAAAACATTTACAAACATTTACAAACTCACAATACAAATTTATTTTTGGTTTTGATCACACTTTGACATTTTTCATTTGAATTAGGGTTCTTTAATTTGAATATTTTCAACCCTAACTTCAAAAATTCATAACTTTTGATCCAAGTTGAGTTTGTGAATGGTTCTTGTTGCATTGTGTTCTACACACTTTCAAGCTTCTAAAAATATTTTTGTTTCATTTTTATCTTGCATTTTCAATTTGTTTGGCATTTTCCCTTTAGGATCACCCTTTAAACCCTAGAAATTTAGGAAAATCATAAGTCCTTTAGGGTTTAGCTTTTGACCTTCCCCTTTGGGAAGTGAACTTGTATTGGGTTAGGGTACCTTTGATCCAATTTTTCAATTTTTTAACTTGTCATTTGCTTCTGATTTTGAATTTTGCATTGCATCTTGTACATAAACCCTAATTTTTGCCTTCATTTGCATTCATTCTTCATATGTTTGCATCCATGAACTTGCCATGACATTTTGTGCATCCACATGACATATAAGACATCTTAGGACATATTGAAATCATGTTTGAACATTGCATCATCCATTTGCCATGCTTTTGCTTTCATTTCATGTCATATGCATTCATGAGCTTTCATGCTTCTTACATGTCTCATTTGCATCCTCATCTCTTGTATGAACATTCATATCACTTGGCATGCTTTCATATCACCTATTAACATCATTTATATCTTAATATGCTTCTGACTTTGGCTTTCATCTTTGGATTTCATCTCATTTTCATTTCATTTCATTGCTTGTTGCTAACTTTTCAGGTGGTAGGTGTTTGAGAAGTGAATTTGCCTTCACTTCTCATAATCTCTTCTCATCTCTTTTATGAATCCATTGTTGCATTTTTACTTGTGAATTAGAGTGAGCTTGCTCATTCATGCTCTTTCTCCTCTTTCCTTCTTCAAGCAACTTATCTTCTTAAGTGAAGTAAGTTGACTTGCTTCTTTCTGCTTCTTCTCCTTCCATCTCTGCTTCTTCCTTGGTGGTGCTTCTTGAAGACATCTTGCAAGCCTCATAAACCCTAGGAATACCCAAGCATGATCACAATTAGGGTTTGATTAGTTCCCCATTAGTTTTACCTTTGTGTCATCTCTTGTGTCTTCTCTTCTCACCTCATAATCAAGGACTAAACCTTGAAGGTTTTAAGGCTTTGTGATTAAGGTTATGCCTGCATCCTTCTCTTAGGATGGAGTGTATAACTTTAATCCTAAGTGTTAGACCCTTAATGTGTTTAAATCTATTAATCAATCCATCTAATAATCACTAAGACAATAAGCTTGTAACTTGGGCCTTGCATTAGGGTTCTAATTCTTCCTTAATTGGTTAAGAAGGACTAACCCTAGTGTTAATGGACAAGTCCCCCTCAAGTTGTCTTACCAACCATAAAATCCACTTCTTAATCTTATCATTAACTAAAATCCACTTTAATAAATGCTTTGTTTTGTCATGAGGTTAATCCCTAATCATGGATTAAGTTGAGGAGCCTTCCTCAGCTCAAATGTTCTCATCTATTATCCTTCTATTAGGATGGTGTAATGAGTCCATTAAATCTTTGGTTATGGCTTAAACTCATTACTTAACAATAAACAAAAACCACAAAAACATTTAAATAAATGCAAGTAGGTTAATGATCTTAATCCTACATCATGGTGATTAAGTGTGAGGTGTTTACTTCATGCTTAAGGTATTCTCATTACCCCTAATCAAAGGGAGGATGTGATGAGTTTACTAACCATTGGTTTAGTCTTAAGCTCTTTAAGTTATGACAAACTCCAAAAAGCAATAAAAGATTGAAAACACCAAAAACAAACAATAATCGTCTCCTTCGGGATTCTTTTCTCATCTCATCCACTCATAAACGAGAACTCGCTTCTTCCGTCTAATGCAAGATAGTTTGCACCTGAGCCAGACAGGTCATACACTTGAGCATAGACAAGTAAGAAGTTCACAAGTCAATTTATCTTTCAGTCTCTTTGAGTCGAACTACGGTGTTCTGACTTCCTCATTGCACGAGAGGATACGTAGGCATAACTTAACAGTTATCGAACAAAAGTCTCTGTCTATTCCCCCCTCTTCCAGCATTATTCTTTAAGCCTCATAGTCTTGAGCTTCACATTCTTTCCTTACACTGACACTTCTTTTATTCACTTCACATTTCTTTTACACTGACACTTGCATTCTTTTCCAGCTCTTGGCACACAAATAGCATTGACACTACCCCTTTTAAACACAAATCTTTTAAGCGTGGATCTCGTCGAGTGCGAAGGACAATCTTGGTGCTAATACCTTCCCAGGTTGTAATCAACCCCCTTTCTCAGTTTCTCTGGTTCGCAACCGTCTTATCCATATTTTTCTTAGGATTATGCAGCATTACCTTTCCTTCGGGATAGAAATGCCTAGCTGGCGACTCTTTTCATTCTTCTCCTTCGCCGACCGTTCGCGTCAATACTCCTGTTAACCGGTTGTCATTTGGTGGGAGCGACACTTGGGACGATTGAATTACATTGCAACATTTATTTCCCAGCTAACTGCTACCTATGAGCCAATCTTCAAGCTGTTGAAGAAAGATTAGGTAATGGAATGGAATAACGAGTGCCAGACATCCTTTGATGAAATCAAGAGATATCTCCTAGAACCTCCAATCTTGATGCCACCAGTTGATGGAAGACCCTTGATTATGTACTTAACAGTGTTAGACAATTCAATGGGGTGTGTGTTAGGGCAGCATGACGAGTCTGGTCGAAAAGAGCAGGCAATATACTACCTTAGCAAAAAGTTTACCGACTGTGAAACAAGATACTCACTGCTCGAGAAAACTTACTGCGCTTTGGCATGGGGTGCTCGCCGACTAAGACAGTATATGTTGACTCATACTACCTTGTTGATTTCAAAAATGGATCCAATCAAGTACATATTCGAGAAACCTGCTCTCTCCGGACGAATAGCAAGATGGCAAATGATTTTAACAGAATATGATATACAGTACACCACTCAAAAGGCCATTAAGGGCAGTGTGGTAGCTGATTATTTGGCTCATCAAGCAGTGGATGATTATCAGTCAATGAGTTTTGAGTTCCCGGATGAAGATATTATGATCATTACTAAAGAACCTGGACAATATGACGGACCTGAACAGGGATCCCGATGGACTATGGTTTTTGATAGAGCTTCTAACGCGCTTGGTAATGGTGTTGGTGTTGTGATCATTTCCCCTGAAGGTTCTCATACCCCAATTATTGCTAGACTTTGTTTTTATTGTACCAATAACATGGCTGAATATGAGGCATGCATCATGGGTATCAAAGCTGCCATTGAGATGAGGATTCAGTTTCTGGACGTATACGGAGATTCAGCCCTGGTAGTTAGTCATATTAAAGGAGATTGGGATACCAAGCATGAAAATCTCATTCCTTACAGAGAGCATGTGTTATCTTTAATCCCATACTTTGAAGAGAATACCTTTATACATATTCCGCGAGGAGAGAATCAGTTGCCAGATGCATTAGCCACCATGGCATCTATGTTTGAGATTAGCTGGGATGACGAAGCTCCCAAGATCACTATTGATAGATTTGAGAAGCCTGCATACTGCAATGAGATTGACACTGAAGGAGTAGAGGGAAAGCCTTGGTTCTATGAAGTGAAAAGGTATCTTGAAACTCAGGAGTTCCCTGAAGGGGCATCTGTCAAAGATAAGAAGTTTCTGAGGAGGTTTTCTACTAAGCTCTTCTTGAGTAATGGAATTTTGTACAAGCGCAATCATGATTCAACTTTGCTTCGTTGTGTGGATAAGAAAGAAGCAACAGACATTATGGAAGACATGCATGATGGGATTTTTGGAACTCATTCTAGTGGTCATACCATGGCAAAGAAGATATTGAGAGCAGGTTACTATTGGTCTACCATGGAAGCTGACTGCTATCAACATTCTAAAACATGTCACAAATGTCAGATTTATGCTGATAAGGTGCATATATCCCCATTTCCATTGAATGTGTTGACTGCTCCTTGGCCTTTTTCCATGTGGGGCATTGATATGATTGGTGACATCAAGCCTACTGCTTCTAATGGGAATCGTTTCATCCTGGTTGCCATTGATTACTTTACAAAGTGGGGGGAGGCAACCTCATTTGCATCTGTTACTAAGAATGTTATGGCTCGATTCATTAAGAATAATCTCATATGTAGGTATGGCATCCCTGAAAGGATTATCACAGACAATGGCTCTAATCTGAACAACACCTTGATTACTGATCTCTGTACGTAGTTCAAGATTAAATATCACAATTCTTCTCCGTATTGTCCAAAGATGAATGGGGCAGTAGAAGTTGCTAATAAGAACATCAAGAAGATTCTACAAAAGATGACTGTTACTTATAAGGATTGGTATGAGATGTTACCATTTGTTCTTCATGGTTATCGTACTACAATACGTACTTCAACAGGGGCAACCCCATTCTCCTTAGTCTATGGTGTGGAAGCAGTTCTACCCATTGAATTTCAGATCCCCTCCTTAAGAATCATGAAAGATGCGGGCTTGGATGAAGATGAATGGATTCAGACTCGACTTGACCAGATAAATTTGATTGATGAGAAAAGACTGGCAGATGTTTGTCACGGTCAGATGTACCCGAAAAGGATGATCAAAGATTTTAATAAGAAGGTTAAGCAAAAGGTATATCAGGCTGGTGACTTGGTAATCAAGCGTATCGTATTACCACAGGGTGATCCTTGGGGCAAGTGGACTCCTACATATGAAGGACCATTTGTAGTCAAAAGGATATTTTCAGGAGGTGCCATGATGCTTACTACTATGGATGGTGAAGATTTCCCACAGCCTGTGAATGCAGACATAGTTAAAAAATACTATGCATAAAAAGAGACCCGCTAGGTTGACTGGCCTAGGAAAAAATTAGGGATATATATATATATATATATATATATATATATATATATATATAAAAATTGTACACCCGGCAAGTCGAAAACCTGAAAGGGCGGCTTGGGCAAAAAAGGGTATCCCGGTGGATTGAAAACCTGAAAAGGCGATCCAGGCAAAAGTTAGGGATTAAAGCGTATGACTATGTCTCGTTTGGATCACTCATGTAACCCCAACTAGTTATGTTACTTGAATCAAGTTCAAACAGATAAAGATCAATCCAATCGTTTCCATCTCAACAACAAAGGATGAGATACTTGAAGATAATGGCAATAGTGGAATTGAAACTCAATAGGATTATTTCTCACATAGTTATTTTCTTTGTTTTTGTAAAACTCTTACGACGAATTCCTCTTACTAGGATTTCTGCTCCTTGTACAAATTTTCCTGTGTATAGGATACTTTCTAAAATAAATAAAATCCCGTCTTTGAATCCAGATTTACTTTTACCTTGTTTACCTAAAATCCCGTCCATTGGTTGTGTTTGAATGTATGTATGCTTTTGAATATGATTGATGTTTACCAGAAATGCATAAAATGCAGTAATAGTATTTACTAAGGACGAACGAAGGTAGGAATTCAACGAAGCTTCGCCGGTTCATCCCTACAGAGTAATCTTTTCAGATACTTCAAGTAATATCTCCCCTCGGATTTATGTCCATCTCTTTTATCCTCAGTCAGGATACTCAGGAATTTATTCCTTCAATAAAAGTACGACGAACGAAGACGGGAATTTATAAGTACTATACTATCAAACAAGACGGGAACAAAGTCCACATATTCCTCAGCAATGAACCGAGATTTATTTTCCCTAGCCAGTAGTTATACAAGGATATCCAGACACTTCAGGCTGCATGATTCATACATACATCATTTACATCATATCATAGCATAGGCACCCGTAATGCATAAAACATTTACTTAGGTACATCATGCCATACATGCATACATATTGCATAAACTAACCTTTTCTTTTCAGGATAGTTGCAGGCAAATAAACACTATCAACAACTCAAAACAGTTCAGAGACGATATATACGAAGATCTAGTGCTGATACTTGATTCAGAGATAATCGCTACGAAGGTTCATTTCTGATAATCAATGCTCAAGTTGTCCTCGGAAGGGTACGTAAATGATCTATACGAAGATCTAGTGCTTGATCCAGGATATTTCCAGAGGAGATAATCGTTACGAAGATTTATTTCCAGTGGGATAGTGTGTAAATGATCTATACGAATATCTAGCACTTAATCCAAGAGATTCTTTCAAGGAAAAGTTCAGGAGCAATCGCCACGAAGATTTAATCCTGATATTCTTTCTATCCTTGGGATGGTATATGAATTGTCTATACGAAGATCTATTACCTAATCTGGGATATTTCCAGAAGAGATAATCGCTACGAAGATTTATTTCTAATGGTTTGTTCAACAGTTTATCTTTGGATGGTACATAAATGATCGATACGAAGATCTTGTACTTAGCCCAAGATATTACCAAAAGCAATTCAGAACAGATCGTCACGAAGATGTGATTCTGATGCTTAAGTTAAAGTATGTTCCTAAAGATGGTTCAGAGCCGATCTATACGAAGATCTAAGTACTGACACCTAATGAAGGATATTCTTTTCCCCCAGAGATAACGCAGAGACGATCTATACAAATATCTAGTGCTAGCATTCAATTCAAAACATGTTACAGGAATGATTCAGAGATGGCCTATACGAAGACCTAGTACTGATATTCAGTAACAACCTTTTGATACTATCACCTTCTGATGTTATGGATGGAATCTATAAGCCCATCTCCAGTTCCTCTGAGTGGCATCTTTAAGCCCACTCCAGCATATGCAACCAATCAGCAGTTCCCCTTCAACCTTCCAAGTCACGAATGGCACACAGGCCAACTAACTCCTCAGGTTTTAGAAAATTGAATAGGGGCAGCTGTTGCACCCCAAACTTTGCCCTCCCTTAGTCAAGGAATTGTGTACTACGGTGTCCCAAGAAGTTCACAAGGTTCACAAGGTATCCTAAGAGGTTCACAAGGTTCACAATTAATCAGAAAGTTTGACAATCCCCTCAGACAAAGCATCCTCCTAAGCAATGCATCCTAAACTAGGGTTTTGAGTCTCATCAGGCTAAATGGATTTCCAAGGCTTCAAGTGAGCTTCATAGCATCCTATATGGCTTCAAGAATACCTATGTCAAGTTTCAAGGCTTTCCCAAAAGGTTTGCTCATTCAAATGATCAGATAGGCTAAAATCAGTCAAAGTAGTTAAAAAGTCAAATTGAGGTTAACTGTGGTCAAACCAAAGTCAAACTTCATGATTTTTTGCCAACATCAAGTATATGAAGTAAAATTCATCATTTGATCAAGGGTTGATCATGATTCATCAAGGATATTTCAGATCATCAAGAATCAAGAGTTTCTAAATTAGGGTTTTCACAAGAAAAGTCAACTGAACTTTGACCAGCCATAACTTTCACATGCTTCATCAAAAATTTTCCATCCAATGCTTCATTTGGAAGGTATGAGCTAAAACATTATAGGTCATTTTAAAAGTAAAAAAAAAGTCAACATCTTCCAAAGGGAATAATTTGAAAATGGTAAAAGATATGGACATGAGACCAATGAGGTTGGTTAGAGGACTCTCTAAGCTTTCCAAAATGTCCAAGAACACCTTCATATCCTTAAAATTGAGGGATTTTTGTCTTTGCAAAGTTGTGAAATGTTATAGAGGTTTATTGAGCAAATGGGGTCTTAGAACCAATTCTTTCCACATGGGTGTCGCTCCCGCTAAGTGACACCAAGGTCAGATAGGGTACAGACGCGAATGGTCGGCGAGAGGAGAAATGAAAATGAACTGAAAAGATTCGCCAACTAGGCATTTTTATCCCGAAGGAAAGGTAATGCTGCATAAACCTGGAAAGATATGGATAAGACGGTCGCGAACCAGAGACACTGAGAAAGGGGGTTGGTTACAACCTGGGAAGGTATTAGCACCCAGATTGTCCGTCGTACTCGACGGGATCCACGCTTGAAAGTTTGTGTTTAAAGGGGTAGTGTCAGTGTTATCTGTGTGCAAAAGTTGGAAAAGAATATACAAGTGTCAGTGCAAGAAAATGAAGTGAAGTGCTCAGGAATGAGGCTTAAAAGAATAATGCTGGAAGAGGGGGGAAGAGACAGAGACTTTTGTTCGATAATTGTTACGTTATGCCTACGTATCCTCTCGTGCAATGAGGAAGTCAGAATACCGTAGTTCGACTCAAAGAGACTAAAAGATAAATTGACTGATGAACTGCTCTATGCTCAAGTGTATGACTCGTCTGGCTCGAGTGCTAATTGTCTTGCATTAGAGGGAAGATGATGAGAAAAGAATCCCGGAGGAGAAGATTATTGTTTGTTTTTGTGTTTTTAGTTTTTTTTCTTATTTTTGGTGTTTTGCATAAGTTAATGAGCTTAAGCCTAAACCAAGGGTTAGTAAACTCATTATATCCTCCCTTTGATTAGGGATAATGAGAATACCTTAAGTATGAGATAAACATCTCAAACTTAATTACCATCATGTAGGATTAAGATCATTAACCTACTTGTGATTAATTAGATGGAAGGAGGAAGAAGCAGAAGAAATAAGTTACTTACTTCAATGAGAGATGAACATGAGTGAGCAAGCCCACTCAAAGACAATTGAAAATGCAGCAAAGATGCATATGAAGAAGATGAAGAGAAATGAGAAGTGAAGGCAAATCCACTTCTCAAATTAACTTACCACCTGAAAATGTTAGCACAAGATGCATAAAGAGAGAAGTGAGATGGAATGATGCATATGCAAAGGAAAAAACCAAAACCAGAAGCATATACATGATGAAAATGATGCTATGAGATGATGCAAAGACATGTCAAGTGCAATGGATGATCATACAAGAGATGGAATGCAAAGGATGCATGCTTTGAAGTATGAAAACACATGAAAGTTAATGGAATGAAATGAATGCACATCATGGCAAATGAATGAAGAAATGATCAAACATGGTTCTAATATGTCTTAAGATGTCTAAGATGACATGTGAATGCATGAAATGTCATGGAAAGTTCATGAATGGATGCATATGCAAGATGTATGCAAATGAACATGAGAAATTAGGGTTTTAATGCAACATGAGATGCAAAAGTCAAAAACAGAAGCAAAACATAAGATAAAAAATTGCAAATGAACTCAAAGGAAACCTAACCCCATATGATATCACACCCCAAAGGAGAAGGTCTAACTCTTAACCTAAAGAAAGTTGTTATTTTTCTAAGTTATCTAGGGTTTTAAGGTACCTCAAGAGGGAAAATGCAAATCAAATCAAAAATGTAAGATAAATGCAAAAACAACCAATGTCGAACCCTTCATGGTTAGACAGAAAAGAATTCTTGAAGTTAGGGTTCAAAAATAGGATTTTTATGAACCCTAAATTCAAGAAAAATGTCAAAGTTGATTCAAAACTACAAAGAAATTTGCATGAATGGTTTGGCAATGTTTCTAAATGTCCTAAGATGCAATATGATTTTTTTTGGAATTTTCAGAAACCTAAATGATGTTTTAATTAATTAATTAAAATAAATATTTAAATATTTTTTAAATGGTTTTTAAATGCAAAAAATAAAAATAAAAATGTTTTTTGGTTGAGAAAAATATTTGAATTAAAAATGCAGAAGGAAAATATTTTTAGAATTTTCTAAGTATTTTTAATAAATTATACAAAACAAATGAGAAAAAATGAATTTAAAATGAATTAAAACAAAAGTAATCTGATCCAGTGGTTGAGATTTGAACTGGGGAGGATTGGGTTGACTGCACGCGCGTTTCAAGGGCCTGGATTGCTTCTGATTAAATTAAACTAATTAATCCTAATTAATTTAATTAAAAATGGATTAGGGTTAATGGACAAATATGAGCCATTCGTACGCGCGGTAAACCTAATATCTAAGGGCCATTATTCAAAGTCCACTAATTACAGGATTAAACCCTAACCTTTTTCATGTGACCGGAACAATGTTCCGGTCATCTTCTCCGGCAGCACCCCAAGAACAAAATCTTCCCTAGGCCATTTTTGGAGCTCTAAAGCTCCAGATCAACTCCTCTCACCTTCCTAAACTCAAATCTACCCTCAAAACAAATTTATCATGGCTCAAGAACAAGATACGAATCAAAACTCAAAAACTGGAAAAGTTTCAGAAGCTCAGTACATGCTTATTTTGCAACCATTTTCAAAAGTAAACATATCATGATGATCAGCAAAGCATAAAGAACAATCTAAGAACTTAAAATAGCATTTCTGGAAAATTTGTTCTTGAGGTTACCTGAAGTGAAGCTTTCTCAAACTGAGCTGTTTGGCCTCTTCTTTGGTTCAAAATGACTCCTCTTGACCTCCTGATGAAGCTTTGATGCTTGGGAGAAGTTTGTAATGGTTGGTTTGAGAGCTTGCACTCTTGCTGGTCAGAAATCGTTTTTTGGTTGTGGTGTGTTTTTGGTTGCAATGAAGGGTGGGAAATGGTCCTTTGATGAAGCTGAGTTGATTGATGAAAAGAGTTTGAAGTTTCGAAAGTTTTTGCAAATGGGGTGATTTTTGAGAGCTTGATGAACCTGAGGTTTTTTCCTTGCTTGTTGTGTGTTATGAGTTCCATAATGCTTGCATATGATGTTGTGATTGGTCAGAGGAGTTGGTGTGGCATAGTGTGATTGATATGGGTGTTTTTGCACAAAGTAAACAAAGTTTGTACTTGAGGTATGGGCTCTTGTGCAGCTGGCCTTGTGGCTTGTCTTGGTTCAACAGAGATCAAGGAGAGCCATGGAATGCATTTTGTGGTGATTCAGCAAGTTTGTGAAAGGTTTTGTGCTCTTTTGCAAATTGGAAGAAGTTTGGCCCTTTTTGAATTTCTTGATGTCCAAGGCATGGAATGACATGATTCTTTGGGAAATTATGATTTTTAGGCAATGTACTATGTTGGTATGATGCATAGAAGTGTATTAGAAGTCACAAAATGGCTTGGCAAGTGGTTTTGCAAAAAATCCTCTTTGGTGTATTCTTGAAAATTATAGGATTTTTGCCAACTTTGAAAGATCATAACTTGAGTTCCATAATGAATTAGAACTTGTTCTTGTAATTTTTGAAAATGGAATGATCCAATCTACAACTTTCATGACCAACAATTTTTCATTTGAAGCATTTTTGGTTGAGAAAGAGGAGGTTGAAAAACTTTCCCAAAATGGAAAGTTTACATTACATGTCATTTCCATTTTTGGCAACTTTTGGTTTAGCTCACTTTTCTTCAATTTTGTGAACTTCCAAACACTTAAATGATCAAATAAAGATCATATAACTTCAATTTGATGAAAAATCCACTTTGGTTCCATTGTTGGGGGCCTCAGATGCCCTGATTTTGCTCTGACTTGCTTAAGAAGTTACCCAGTGAACAAATGACTTCCACAATGAATTTCTTCATTAAATTTGGTACATATGATCCTTATAACATATTGAGACCATTAGAAACAAGAATGACCAAAACATTTGGAGTTATGGCCTCTGAAACCAAAACCCTAATTTCAGGTCATCTGTGTAGTGAAACCCTAGCTCTGCTTCCATGCTTTCCCAGTTCTTGTGATTTCTTGACTTCCTTGATCTTTGAGGGATCTAAAATGATGATAGAACATACATGGACCCTATTGGAATGATTGTAAGCCTTTGGAGTGGCTCAGATGAATCTTTGGATTGCTCAGATCACAAACCCTAGATGCAGATGAACTTGAACTATGTAGATGAAACAAAAATGCAATATGATATGATATGCTTGAAATAATGCAAATGTGAAAGATCACAAGCCATAGTGTGAACTTAGTGAGGTCTAATTTGGGGTGTTTACAGCTGCCCCTATTCAAGCACGAGTTAGTTGTGCAGGATGTAAGCGCCTGGCTTAACAGACAAACAAGATAACTTGTGGTTGAATACCAAAGACAATCCAATATTTGCACTCACTGGGGAGAAGAAAAAAAGGGATATAAATTGTAAAAGAAAGTATAGTATGATTATAAAGTGCGGGCGATGGAGGACGACCATCGAGCAGAGGACGACTGCTGGGGATAAAGCGGTAAGTAAAGCAATGACGGGGACGACCGACATGCTGGGGAAATAAGAAATCATGATGGGGACGGCCATCAAGCAAAGTAACAAGGTTTTTTGGGGATTAAACAAGGGTAATGATGGGGATGGCCATCAGGTTCATAAAGTAAAGATAAACAACGATGGGGACGGCCATCGATTCAAAGAATAAATGAAATATTGATGAGGGACGGTCATCAAAGGTGAAGGACAATCACCTAGCAGGGGACGGCTGCTCTTTACCACGACATAGGACGAATGTCGGATAGAAAAGGGTCGACGATGGGGACGGCCATCGGATAATCATGATGAAGGACGATCATCAAGAGGTGAAGGACGATCACCTAGCAGGGTACGGCTGCTCTCGGGGTTGTTTCATGACATAGGACGAATGTCAGATAACAAGATCAAACGATGGGGACGGCCATCGGTAAAATGATGAAGGACGATCATCAAAAAGGTAAAGGACGATCACCTAGCAGGGGAAGGCTGCTAAATATCACGACATAGGACGAATGCCAGATAGAAAAGGGGTTCCAATAATGGAGACTCCGCTGGGGGAAAGGATGAGGGATGGTCATCCATAGGTGAAGGACGATCACCTGGCAGGGTACGGCTGCCGAAAGTATCACGAAATAGGATGAATGTCGGATAGAAGAAAAAGTTGTTTTTGCTGGCGACTTACTGGGGGATGGTAAACATGAACGAGTGTTTACATCCAAGAAATAAAAGATATAAGTGTTTCGACGCTGTGTATAGATTAAAGATTCGGACGAGCATCCTTACAACCATGATACGGATGAGTATCGGTAGAAACAAACGCTGACGCATGTTCTGAGATGATGATATGGATGAGTACCAACTGGTTAACAAATAACACGGACGAGTGTCAAATCTGTGGGGAATAAGTGTGTATACAAGATATAGACGAATATCTATATAAGTATGAACAAGTATCGTGAAGTATGAGCAAGACACGGACGAATGTTCAACTTGCTGGGGAAAAGTGTGACACGGACGAGTGTCAGAAGAGAAAGTATACAAACATTTGTATATGAAAGTGTAAAAGGTGTTCTGGCAACCTGCGGGGATAGGATGACACGGACGAGTGTCAATGAGGGTGTATTATAAACAAATGTTTGGTTTGCAACAAGTGTTTGGGAAACCATGTTGGGGATGGTGACACGGACGAGTGCCAAAAGAGTATGGGTATCTGTAATCATAGATGATGTTTGTGGCTTATCTGCGGGGGATGATATGACACGAACGAGTTTCGGAAAGGTATATATGAATATGTATCTGTGTTGGAGAGTGCAAAGGGGACGCTTTGGCTTTCTGTGGGGAGATGTATTTTGTATATTGCTGAAGAGGTACTATCGATATTTACAGGTGACTTGTTCTAACCTGACTTGTGATCATGCAAATGTTTGATTTTTTCCGTAATGCTCCATATTAGACGGAATGCTACGCTTTGTGGGGAAAAATGATGCGAATGCCATGATTATGCAAGAGAAACCGATCCGGGATTCGGATCCCGCTGCTATGAAGATCTCTGGCTGATCTGCTTGAAGGAGAATCCCAGTTGGGGATGATCATTGGTAGATCTGATAAAACATATGGTTCTTCTTGGGGATTAGATCACTGATAGATCTATCCGGTAGTGAGAAAACCCAGCTGGGGATGAGGAGACTTCCGTCACTTTGTTGTGTGAGAACTTCAGGCATTGCTCTTCTGGGTAGAGGCTGGAACTCTGTGGGGAAAAGATTCTTCTATCTTTGAGAGACCTGGTACTCTGTTCGGGGGAGAAAAGATCACTGGATGATCTTCCTAGAGCTTTCTATGGGGATCCCGGCTGAGGATGAGGAGGCTCTGACAACTCTGTTGGGAAGAAGCATTTCAGATGCTGCTTGGAGAAGTTGTGCTAGGGAAGTGATGCATGGCATGCCCCATGTTGCGTATTGAATACCTGCAATCATGTTAAGACAAAGAAACGCACAAGTATCCCGAGGTATCCCTTATCGGATTCCGTCATAGGAGTTAGATATTCCTGAAAGTAATACATTTCCTGCAAGCATTTTTTAATAACGGCTCATTTGTTTTATGCAAATATTATATCATGGATACTGGACATTTTGAAAACGAAACAAAAATGTACGAAACGAGGTGTGACTGAAAACTCTGATTTTATTAATCTGGGTGCCCTGAATTGGCAAATACAATCAAAGAAACAGATCCCCTGAAATGAGGAGATTGTTACAAATTGAAAAAGTAAAAGTGTTGGCAATGTTGACAACGCTCCGGTGAGCTTCCTTTGTTATGACCCGTATGACCTTGACGTTCTTCTCATCTTGCTTTCTGAAGAAGGTTGATTCTGACTGATTATTTATCCTTTCGAAGCTTGCCATGTAGTAAGTGGTACAGACGAATTCAGAATGCAGTTATTCGCTTATTCCCTTATTTTGCATGGATCGCCCTTTCGGGTTTTCAATCCACCGGGATACCCATTTTTGCCTGAGTTGTCCAATGCGGCTTTTCAACTCAGTGGGTGTACATTTTTTCCCCTTATTTTTACCCGAGTCTTTTATTCTGTTTTTGACTCGCCGGGATGCCCTATTTTTGCCTGGACTTACATTCTATTTTTATGTCCAGCGGGTCATTTTATGCGAAGTATTTTTTAACTGCATCTGCATTCACATGGGACAAGAAATCTTCACCATCCATAGTAGTGAGCATCAGTGCTCCACCCAAGAAAATTTCTTTACTATGAACGGACCATCATAATTCGGAGTCCATTTTCCTCTGTGGTCTGTATGAGGAGGAAGGATTCTTTTCAGCACAAGATCTCCTACTTGGTATTCCCGAAGCCGGACTTTCTGATCGAAGGCTTTCATCATTCTTTTCTGATATAAGTGCCCGTGACAGATTACAGCTAATCTCTTTTCTTCGATCAGATTCAGTTGATTGTACCGAGAACGGACCCATTCTGCTTCATTTAGCTTGACATCCATCAGTACCCGTAAGGAAGGTAATTCAACTTCAACAGGTAGGACAGCTTCCATACCATACACAAGGTTATAAGTGTTTCCCAAGTGGATGTTCTGATTGAGGTACGGTACCCATGCAAGGCAAATGGTAGCATTTCATGCCAGTCTTTGTACGTAACCACCATCTTCTGCATAATCTTCTTGATATTCTTGTTAGCTGCCTCAACAACGCCATTCATCTTTGGCCTGTAAGGAGAAGAGTTGTGATGTTGGATTTTGAAGTCCCGACACAATTTTGCCATCATTTTGTTGTTCAAATTGGAACTATTGTCAGTAATGATTCGCTCGGGTACTCCATATCGACAGATGATGTCTCTTTTCAAAAATCTGGCTACCACTTGTCTGGTGACATTTGCATTCGAAGCTGCTTCAACCCATTTGGTGAAGTAATGAATGGCTACCAGGATGAATCTGTGGCCATTTGAAGCAGTTGTTTCAATCTTTCCAATCATGTCAATGCCCCACATGGCAAAGGGCCAAGGTGAAGACATCACATTCAAAGGGTTTGGAGGCACATGCACCTTATCTGCATAAATCTGGCATTTATGACACTTCCTGGCATAAGCACAACCGTCTGCATCCATTGTGATCCAGTAGTAACCTGATCTTAACAATTTCTTTGCCATTGCATGTCCCCCAGCATAGGTACCGAAAGATCCTTCATGCACCTCGTGCATTAGCAGGTTTGCTTCTTTCTTATCAACACATATGAGAAGCACCAAGTCAAAGTATCTCTTGTATAGTGAACCATCAGCATTAAGGAAGAAACTACCAGCCAGCCTTCTTAATGTCTTTTTATCATTGGATGATGCCCCAGGTGGGTATGTCTGATCCTCTAAGAAGCATTTGATGTCATGGAACCAAGGCTTGTCATCTTTAGCAATGTCCATAGAGAATACGTATGTTGGTCGGTCTAGTATAGATACCGAAATCTGAGGCACAAAATTGGCAGTTTGAACCTTGATCATGGAGGAAATGGTAGCTAAAGCATCTGCGAACTAATTTTCGTCTCGAGGGATGTACTCAAGTTTGACTGTTGTGAAGAAAGTCAATAATCTCCTCGTATAGTAACGGTATGGAATTAGATGCTCTTTGTGAGTGTACCATTTGTCGTTGGTTTGATTGATTACCAAAGTTGAATCTCCGAATACGGTTAAAGTCTTGATCCCGAGGTCAATGGCTTCCTCAAGACCCATGATACAGGCTTCGTATTCAGCTTCATTGTTAGTGCATGCAAAGGTGAGTTTTGCCGAGAAAGGCATGTGAACTCTTTTAGGTGTAATGAGCACCGCACCAACTCCACGACCATTCATATTGATAGCCCCATCAAACATCATTGTCCATTCTTCTTCCGGGTCAGGCCCTTCAGTATGAACAGGCTCTTCATGATCTTTTGCTTTCAGGAACATGATGTCTTCATCATGGAAGTCAAATCTCATTGGTTGGTAATCATCAATGGGTTGCTCAGCTAGATAGTCAGACAGTACACTTCCTTTGATGGCCTTTTGAGATGTGTCCTGAATGTCATACTCTGTCAGAATCATTTGCCATCTTGCAACCCTTCCGGTAAGCGTTGGCTTCTCAAATATGTACTTGACTGGGTCCATCTTAGAAATCAACAAAGTAGTGTGAGTCAACATATACTGTCTTAGTCGGCGAGCAGCCCACGGTAAAGCACAACAAGTTTTCTCGAGCAATGAATAACGTTGTTCACAGTCGGTAACCGTTTTGCTTAGGTAGTATATTGCATACTTTTTTCAACCAAACTCGTCATGCTGGCCCAACACACACCCCATTGATCCTTCTAATACTGTCAGGTACATTATTAGAGGTCTTCCTTCAATTGGAGGCATAAGAATTGGAGGTTCCTGTAAGTACTCCTTGATTTTGTCAAAAGCCCTTTGGCAATCTTAGTTCCACCTGACCGTTTGTTCCTTTCTTAACAATTTGAACAGGGGTTCACAGGTTGCCGTAAGATGAGATATGAACCGTAAAATGTAGTATAATCTACCTAAGAAACCCCAAACTTCCTTTTCAGTCCTAGGTGCAGGCATTTCCTGAATGGCTTTGACTTTGTCAGGATCAACTTCTATTCCTTTTTCACTTACAATGAACCCTAGCAGCTTACCGGAACGCACCCCGAATGTGCATTTGTTGGGGTTTAGCTTCAGCTGATACTTTCTCAGACGCTTGAACAACTTCAGCAGATTTACCAAATGGTCTTCTTCAGTGAGGGACTTGGAAATCATGTCATCCACGTAGCATTCAATATCTTTGTGGATCATATCGTGGAATAACGTTACCATAGCCCGTTGATAAGTAGCACCGGCATTCTTCAATCCAAAAGGCATTACCTTGTAACAGAAAGTGCCCTAAGGTGTGATGAAGGTAGTCTTCTCCATATCTTCGGGTGACATTCTGATCTGATTATACCCTGAAAAGCCATCCATAAAGGAAAATACTGAGAACTGAGCTGTGTTGTTGACCAATACATCAATGTGAGGTAAAGGGAAATCATCCTTCGGGCTAGCTCTGTTCAGATTCCGGTAATCCACGCACATCTGTACTTTGCCATCCTTCTTAGGCACTGGTACAATCTTAGCAACCCACGGCGGGTAACTAGTTACAGCAAGGAAGCCGGCGTCCCACTGTTTTTGTACTTCTTCTTTAATCTTCATGGCCATATCTGGACGAGTACGGCGTAGCTTTAATTCACTGGAGGACAGTCTTCTTTCAAAGGCAACTTGTGCATAACAATATCAGTATCCAAACCTGGCATGTCTTGATAGGACCAAGCAAAGACGTCAACATACTCTCGAAGCATGTCAATAAGTTGTTCCTTCACTGAATCTTGCAGACTGGCCCCAATCTTCACTTCCTTCAAGTCTTCTTCGGTACCAAGATTAACTGTCTCGACCTCCTCCTGATGAGGGGTGATCACTTTTTCTTCTTGCCTCAACAAACTGGTTAACTCTTCAGGTAACTCATAGTCTTCTTCAACCCTTTCATCAACTTGATTAATCGGATTGTCGAAGTCATACAAGGTCATAGTAGTGCTGTTGTCGGTGCAATCTGGAGGATAATCTCTGCAAGGGTTGAGATTTGTTCGTTTTAGTGATCAGTTTTAATCTTGTTTAGAAAAAGTGAAAATGAAGTTGTTTATTTTGAAAACATTGTCATTTTATTGTTTTGTACAAAAGTGAAAAATGAAAAGACAGTGAGCGAAAAAGAGACTCGTTTGCAAAAGATGTCCGATATTCATTGATTAATCATTTGCACAAAATTACAATATGTCCCTATTACAAAATGAGTCCTGACACCTTGGGCAAGATGCAGGACTTGATGCATACTAAAAAGACAGGAAATAATAATTACTCTGCAGGAGTAACCCTTATAATTTCCTGGGAAGACCAGTTAAGGACTTGGTTCCCCGGGATCCTTGGACGTATCCAGTTCTCCAGGTTGCGGTCTCTTTCTTCCTCGTCTTCCAGATTGTTCACAGCATCTGGGGTGAGCATCCCCCCACTGACAAATTTGGGCTTCTTGGTAGCCTCTGATTGATCTTGTCGGATTGGTCTGTAACCCAATCCGAACCTATCTTCCTTCTTTTCCACCGGCAGCAGTTTGCCCCAACCATGAGTAGTACCTTCTTCAACAACCTTCCGGGCTTGCTAATAAGAGATGATTGAAGTACCCATCCTGTCCTCCTGGGATGCAGCCAAAACTCGGGTAGCCTCATTAACATTTAGGGCCTCAAACCCTTGGCTCATTGTCTCATGGATTTCACCATCCATCTCAATATATTTGTAAGTAGCCAGCTGGCTAACAAATATGTCTTCCTCACCATAGATGGTGATAACCTGTCCTTCCCATTCATACTTCAGTTTCTGGTGAAGGGTCGACGTTAGTGCACCTGCAGCGTGAATCCAGGGTCGACCTAGCAAACAACTGTATGTCGGCTGTATGTCCATCGCATAGAAAACGGTCTTGAAGACTTGTGGACCGATTACCACTGGAAACTCCACCTCTCCCAGAACTGATCTTTTAGAGCCATCAAAAGCCCTGACCACAAGATTACTTGGTCGGAGAGCTATCCCATCATACTCAAGCTTGACAAGAGCTTTCTTGGGTAAGACATTGAGCGAGGACCCAGTGTCTACAAGCACATGAAATAAGACATCTCCTTTGCACTCCAAGGTTATATGCAAAGCTTTGTTGTGGAGACGTCCTTCTATCGTCAAATCAGCATCAGTAAACCCTAACCCATGGCTAGTATTGACATTTGATACCACTATTTCCAGCTGATTTACAGTGATCTCTTCTGGCACGTAGGCGGCATGCAGAACTTTGAGAAGTGCATCCCGATGGGCTTCGGAACACAACAACAATGATAGGATTGAGATCTTTGAAGGAGTTTGGTAGAGCTGGTCCACAACTTTATAGTCACTTCTTTTGATAATTCTCATGAACTCATCCACATCTTGATCGAAGGATGACTTATGAGTTTCTTTCGGTGCAGATTCTTCCGGTATCACACTCTTTCCCTTGGCTCTGGCAACAGCCTCTGCCTCAGTATTGGTTCTAGGGACTTGTGATGCGAAGAGACGTCCGCTTCGGGTGAAGCCTCCGCCTCCCCTAACTTTATCCACTTGGGGAGTGAGAACTGGAGAATCAAGAAGGACTTTCTCTCCATTGTAGTATAGATCAGCACCATAATGCCATGGTATAGAACTGTCTTTGTCATATGGGATCGGCCCGGGCACCGTGATAGTGACTATGCTTACTGCTGCAGTTGTTGGGACTACAATGGTCTGTGGATCATAAAAGATTGTTACAGGACCTCTGGTGGATGTAGGTGAAGGTGAATTGAAGCTTTGTTGAGACTGTTGAGACTGTTGTTGAAAGTTGTTGGAACTCGGGACCGTTGTCGGGTCATAATAGATTGTGACAGTGGAAACATCATTGTTGGTTGTTGAAGTTGTAGTAGCCGGTGCAAATGAATTGTTGTATGTTGAAGTGACGGATGGAATGATTGCTGGAGTTGTAGCCGAATCAGTTGGAACAACGGTTGTTGCAGTTGTAGAAGAAACATTTTGAAAGATGGTTGTTGCATTTGTAGGAGAATCAGTTGTTGTTGATAAAAGGGTTGTTGGTGTTGTAGAAGCGGTGGTTGTAATTTGCAAAATGCCTTCTCTGATTAAGTCATTAATCCCATTTCTCAAGCTGGTACACCCATTCTCAGAATGTTTGCATAATTCATAACAGACCTCACAACCTGGAAACACTTGGCACTTTAAAAGTTGGGCTTTAACCTCGGCCAGAGGTGTTTGAATATATGCAATGTCTTCTATTAAACTCAAGGGTGAACCATCCTCTAAAGCATTAATCCTTGGCCCACTGTGGCTTGGCATAGGATTCTTCATCACATTTGGAGGAGGTGCAAAGTTCAGGGCTTTTGAATCTACCAGATCCTGAACCTTCTGTTGTACCCCAAAATTTGCCCTCACCTATTTGAGACAAATTGATTCACAAGGTTTCCTTACACTTGTCGTACCCCAAATTTTGACCCGCTTCATATGCTTTCTGGTGCTTTTTTATTTCGAATAAATAAAATAGCACAATTGGTAGAAAGATGGGTATAAGGGATATAATTGTGAGAGGTTGTGAGTTCAAATCCCACCTTCCGCTCTTTTTAATTTTTTTTAATTTTTTTCCTTTACTAATAACTTTTCCTATTTTTATTTTTTATGAAAAAATCACAAAAATAGCATTTTTTAATTATTTAATTTTTAATTTTCGTATTTGCATTTAATGCATTTTTAAAAATATGATTTTTTCATTAAAATCATTATTTTATGGAAAAAATTTCAAAAAAAATCATAATAAATACCAAAAACATTTCTTTTCTTGTATACTCGTTTTCTATTGGTCAATTTATGTCATTTTTGTGTCATACTTAGTTTCTAACTGGTCTACTTGGTGACCAAGTAAAAATCATATAATTTTGTTCAAATATTTTTTAATCAATAGGGATTAAGACTAATTTTATTTCCTTTTAAACTTTTTAACCTAATTTTCTTAATCTATAAATACATGTTATTTTACACATAAGAGGTCTCTCTCATTTTCTTATTTTATCACTCCTCTCTCAACCACAATACGAAAAAATTCTTGCCTCAGGGAGAAACAAAACTGAAAAAATAAGAACACTAAAAGGCGGATCATATATGTGCCAAAATATATTCTTCTTTTGTTTTGTTAATATATACTCTCTCTTTTTTTTCTTCTTGTGTACTATATGAACTACACGTTACATTTTTTATTCTTCTTTCTACATGAAGTGCCTAACCATACCTTTTTTTTCTTTCTACAGGTTTTCTTCTTCTTTCGCTTATATATATATATATATATATATATATATATATATATATATATATATATATATATATATATATATATATATATATATATATATATATATATATATATATATATATATTGTTTTATTTTTATAGTTTTGCTTTGATATTGTCGATTCTTATTTTTTTAATTACTTTGTTTGGATTGGATCGTGTCGATACGCTGTTCGCATATTTATGTGCATGAGGCGTGGCATTTGTGTTGATCCAGTCTAGTTGGGATGATCGCAATTTTGCGTTAGCAACTTTATTTTTTAATCTTTTGTTTTATTCTTGATAAATTTATATCTGCACATTTTAGATAACTAACTACCCTGATTTTTTCCTAAACCCCAATTCTGCCTCAAACTCAAAATTTCAAACCTATAACTTTAACCTTGATTTTTACCTAAAACCTTAAATTTTTTTATACAAACCTTAATTGTTTCTCTAAAAATGATTATATATTTTCTTTATGACTTTTTTTTCCATGTAAACCTTAAAACTTTCTTATAAACTTTAACCGTGTTATTTCCTCTAAACCATAAACTTTTTCTCAAGCCTTAACAAACATGTTATTATTTCTTATTTTCACTAATTTTTTATGTTATTCGTCTGCCATTTATTTTTATGTGATTATTTCTCATCTGTAATATTTTTGGGTTTACTTTTATTTTTCGCCTTATAATGATGTAACTGCCTCAAAGCGATGTAATAGTTAGCCATTTATTTTCTGTCATTTTATATTTCTGTCATTTTATTTTTCTGCCATTTTATTTTTCTGCCATTTATTTTCTGCCATTTTATTTTTCTGCCATTTAAATTCCTGCCATTGATCCTATATTAACTACGTGGTTTAGTAATGTTGGGTGTGAAAACCTACTAAATTACTTATTTAATATTTTTCTATAATCTTTATATTTTTTGTAAATAAATATTAATTATTTTTATAAACTTATTTTACTACTTATTTATAACAATAAATCTTTATTTTGTAAATACTAACTCTTTTATTATTTTGTACATATTAAATTAATTTTTTTTCTCTAAAAAATTTCTCAATAACATTTTGTCAATAATATTTTATATATTAATAGTATTTTATTATAATAGTAATAATCATATAGTGTAAATAATTAAAAGTTTTTCTCAATAATCTTTAATTGTTTTTCTCTAAACTTAATTACTTTTCTTTCACTCATTCTAATAACTTCTAAAAAATCTAACTTGTCTAACCTAAACTTTTTCTTTTTAATTAAATGTTTAATTGTTATTTCTTTAATTTATTTTAACTTTATTATTATTATAATTACTTTATTATTATTATTGCTTTATTGTTATTATTGCTTTATTATTTTTTGCTTCATTATTATTATTATTATTGCTTATTTATTATTTTATTATATCTATTATTCTTGCTTTATAATTTATTTTTATCCTACTATTATGTATCTGCCAAAGCCTTGTAATAGCTTATAGATTTATTTTTCCGTCTTTATTTTCTTTGTAAATATTTAACTATATGGTTAGTAATTTAGGGAGTGCAAAAAAAACTAACTGTAAATAATTGAACTTAGAAAATTAAATTCAAGACAAATATCTGAAAAAACACTCATACACGTAAGTCGATCTTTGATCGCCATCTTGCACTTCCTAGGGTATTCCTCTTGGTTGCTTTAAAATAAAATGGTCAAAGTCCCTCGAATATAGGGGTGTCTTAAGTAAAGTCTCTTCACGTATAAACCATCAAGTCCCTACAGATTTAAAAGATCAAGTCCCTTCGAGGTTGCCTATGATATAATGATCTCGTCCCTTCGGTAAATATGATGATAGTCCCTACGAATTGCTAAAGACACCCCTTATGTTGCCTTCATTGACCATACGATGACCCTACGCCCGTCCCTTAAATACATCCAAGGTAATGACTACCTATTCCTTAATAATAGGGATAGTCTTACCATTGAAAGAACATTTAAGAACAGTAAAGATTTAACTTAGGGTACGTTCCTCTTAAGTACTTGCTCACTTTTTTCATCAAATTACTTCATTATACTTTACATTTTAAACAATTTTCAAAACAAAGTCTTTATATATATCCGTACAAGGGTCATTATAAAGTACTTAAGAAATTTTTTAATCACACACTACACTTCTCAAAACAATTTAAAGTGAGCTAAGTAACTAAGAGCCCATGGATAACCATGGATGCAAAGGGTGCTAACACCTTCGCTTTACATAACCTACCCCCCGAACTCAAAATCTTTTTAAGGTCTTTCCTGTTCTTTTATGTCCTTCCCCTTTGGATAAAATAAAAGTCGGTGGCGACTCTTGCTATCTGCAACATTTAACTAAAGTCAGTTCTCCCACCGTGTTACAGAACTGGCGACTCTGCTGGGGATAATAAAAGAGGGGTACCCTTAGGAATTAGATCACTTAAATTGTTTGTCTTGTTTGCTTTATATTACTTGTTGGGCTTTATGTGTGAAAGATCCTAACCCGGATCTAGTGTACCTTAGGTAAATGGCAATAGACCAAGGAAACTGTACGGCATATACCGATATGGTTGATCTGGTGACCATAGTTAGTGTGACTTCTCTGTTGGTGCTTATGTTCCTTAAGCAAGTTGAGGATAATATGAGGCTGCCATATGTTGTCAATACACTAACTAACTTTTAGAACCTTAGTTATCCCACCTTGGCCTTTAGAAAAGTAGTGAGATAACCGGCTTTGGTGAAGACTGAAGTTGGTTGATACTCGATGCTACACTCATTGAGATTCTAAACTTGGAGGGTTTTGGTTGGCAAGTAAGTTTCCTACTGAACAACTACCCTTGTGAAGGATCAATGATATTGAGATCCCTTAGAACCTGGTTACTTTTGTAGGATAGGATGAACCAACTAACTTCAGGGGAGGGTACTTACCTTTAAACCTCATGCAAGCCTTCAAACCTAGGGCTATTGTGTGACTTGTTTGTGTGTTCCACATGTTTGTGATTGAGCATGACATCATAGCATCATCATGCATCATAAGCATAGCATTTTAACTAACCATTTCAAGGACCAAAGGATTTATCTTTGTTGCAGGTCATGGCTTCTACTCGTAGGAATACTATCCGGATCAACTTTGTAGGAATACCTCCTAAGCTTAAGGAATTGGTCTCTCAAGTTTTTGAAAACTCCCAGTTCATCAAGAGGCATGGTCACCTACTGGATCTAGTCACTACAGGGTTCAATGAAGACATGATGAGTGTTCTGTTTCAGTTCTTTGATCCTAAACATCACTGTTTCACATTCCCCGATTATCAGTTGGTTCCTACAATGGAAGAGTTCTCCAAGCTTCTTGGTATACCTATCCTGGATCAGAAACCCTTCACAGGCTTAGGAAAAGAGCCTAAACCTGAAGTCATTGTTGCAGCCCTACATTTGAAGAAATCAGACATTGTCCTAGAAAGAAGGAGTGGAGTAAAGGGTATTCTTGCTAAGGTATTGATGGAGAAAGCTCAAGTATTCCTGAAGGCTATGAGTTATGATGCTTTTGAGGAGATCTTATCCCTATTGATCTACGACTTAGTGTTGTTCCCTAATCCAGACCAGTTCCTAGACGTACACGCCATCAACATATTTCTCACTCATAATCCAGTGCCTACATTACTTGGAGACATCTTACACTCTCTTCATACCCAAACTACGAAGGCACGAGGAACTCTGATGTGTTTAATACCTCTATTGTCTAGGTGGTTTATTTCTCACCTTCCTCGATCAGTGATGAAGAATGAACAAGGGTTAAGGTGGTCTAAAAGGATCATGTTAGTTTCTCATTCAGACATTCATTGGTGTTCTAGATCTATGGAGAATGTTACTATCATTGACCGTTATGGTGAATTCCCCAATGTTCCACTCCTTGGCATAAGAGGGGGCATTACCTACAATTCTTCTTTAGCTCTACGTCAGTTTGGTTATGCTCAGAGCAATGGTCCTCATGACATGCTTATTCAAGGAATTATGTTCGACTACGACAACGATCTGCAAGGTTACCGTCAAAGGTTCATACGAGCTTGGGGTAAAGTGAACAAGGTTGACAGCAAGACTCTGGAACCAAAGTACTCCATTCCTATGAAACCTTACCTCGGATGGGTGCGATCTCGTGCTCAGACTCTTATGATGCCATATCCTGCTATTTTACCAGTTACTATGGAACCTGTTGCAGAAGGAGATACTCCTTATACCATCCTTCATCCAGACATGCCCACTAACCTGGAAGAATTGTAGAAATCCTGGATCCAACTGAATGAACAAAGAAATACCTTCGAAGCTGAATTCAGGATTAGCCAATAAAAAGTGTTGGAGCTGACCAAGCAACTTCACAAGGAGCGGAACCTCAACACATACCTCCATACAAAGAGGAAACGTCAATGGGAGACTTAAAACCCCATTTTTGTACTTATTTCCCTTCATTGTAAGCCCAAGGGGCAAAATAATTTTAACATTTACTAATAAAAGTTTTATTTCTGTTTGTTTAACAAATGTAAATTCTGCAGTCCTTGAAAACATTGCATATGCATCTACATACCATATCATTGCATCACAGGTTTTTTATGAACAGGTATCTTATCTTCTCGCTGTTTATTTCAGCAGAAATGGCTCTCGAACAATCTATCAAAGATCTTCAAGCTCAGAATGCTCAGTTTCAGGAAATGATTCTGAATTTGTCCAAGGGGCAAGAAGAGTTGAAAGCACTCCTCTCTAAGGACATGAAGAAGAAGAATCCTGAGGACAATAAAGATGATCAGCTGAAACAACTACAAGCTGGGATGGTAGAGATGAGGATCCAGATGAATGGCCAAATGGCTCTTATCCAGAGTTTGGCCCAGGGGCAAGAAGAGCTGAGAAGCTTTATCAATAAGCTTCGGCATAACAGAGTTGGGAATCTAATCATCAGTCAACCTCCGTTGAAACAAGCTGACTTGGCTGAAAGGAAAGTAAGGATAAGAGAAGGAAAGAGACAGGCTACCACTGATTGTTCTTCAATGGAATAAGGAAGGCCTTGTAAGGTTAATCTACTTCGATACAAGGAATGTAGAAGACAATTCATCCGGTTCAGCACACCAATGTCACAAGTTTTGCAATGCCTGTTGGAGATGAAGTTGATTTCCTTGGAAAATTCTCCTAAAAATCCTAACACCTCCTCTCGTCGCTATAATCCCAAGGCAAGGTGTATGTATCACTCCGACTGTCCTGGACATGACACTAATAACTGTTGGGCATTAAAGAATAAGATTCAAGACCTAATTGACGAAGGAATACTCGAGGTTACTCCAGAAGGCCAGGTTGAGTTCTTCTATCGTCCATCAAGCATCAAAGTTTCTAGATAACTGGAGTGACGGGTTTAGAGGAAGAGGCTTTGAGAACATTTGAATTTTCATTTGTAATTTCTTTTGTTTGTTTAAACACTTACTATTATGTCAAACTTTTGTTTTCATTAATGCATTGCATATGTTTGTCTTGAATTAATCCATTCGTTTCACTATATTTAAGACTATGCTACTAATTTCTATCTTGTGATATTTAACTCCTGATAAAGCTATAAGCCTGTAGAGGGAGGATGACGAAAACAATACCATAATATTAGGCGGTATGCTTTTGAACAGACTATACTAACGATGTACAGGCATTGTTTCAATTCCTAAACAGTGGAGATATAAGGAAGTTAATCCCTAGTCAACCCTTTTGAGCCTATGAAGTAGGATTTTTTATTCTCGCACAAATTAAAACCCTTATTCATAACCCGGTGCAGGGTAGTTACTCGGTTAACTCAAATATGCCAATTATCTGTGTTGTACACAACTAATGATGGTTCTCTGTAATCATTAAACCTGACAGTTAATATCCAGCAAAAGAAAAACCCACTAAGTCAAAACCTATGAAGGAGACTTAGTAAAAAAATTGAGAAATTTCGCTGACTGTAATTTTGAAACAAACAGTTCAGGCAAAAAGAAGGGATAACAAAGTCAAAAGAAAAAAGAGGTCACTATGAATCCTCAACAAAGAAAGATGACTGAATGTTCAAATAAATTTTTGGTTTCTGAACCATCACAAATGTCAGTGTTACAATTCCAAACTCCTTTGAGCCTCAATGCATAAGTTAACTGAGCATAGGACTGAAGAACATCATGAAGAATGGGTTGGGTACAAATAAATTTGAGCCTTTATCCTTTGTTTCTTAAACCGTGAACCAGACCACGTTATAACCCTTTAAAAGTCCTAACTAAAGCATGGTTAGTTCGAAAGCTTACTGCTACAAAAAAAGGTATCCTGACTCCTTTAGGGCTTATTATAAAACTTGAGTTAATATCACAGTTTTCTTAAAAAAATTTCTAAAATAATTCTTTTTCAAAACTTCAAGACAGACATAAGCATTGAATTTTTGAATATATTTGTTTGCATATACCTGAGTCTTTGATAAATAGAGAAACTTACAGGATGAATGTTCAATAAACCAAAGTCTTTCTGATAAACAAAGTTGCTTCCTGGATCAAAGCCCATGTATACAAAGGGGCATAGTCATTATCTCCCAATCAAGGGGACAGGCCATGATACTACCTAACTCATTTGAGGCAATCAGGACAGGATTCAACTATGTTTAAGTAGCCAGGGGCAGATCTCCTCATCTATCTAAATTACCAAGGGTAATATTACAGAGTTCATAATTCCAGGGGCATAGTCACTGTTTCCCAATCAAGGGGGCATACCAAGTTATTGTTCAGTTCATTCGGGGCAATCAGGTCCAGATTCAACAATGCTTAATAGCCAGGGGCAACTCTCCTCGTATATTTGAATTACCAAGGGTAACATTATAAAGTTCATGATGTCAGGGGCATATTATTGTGGGGCATTTTGCTTATTTCTCTTGAGGTAACTATATTCAGATACTTCCATTATGGGACAATTCATCCTCAACCAAGGGGCAATGCTTTCTTTTCAAATCTAATACCCGGAGCGTATATGGTCCATCACAATTTGAAGACACGTTCCTCTCATTGTATTACCTTGATATTGGATTCTCGGCAGAAGCCATTGTGGAAATTAATTGCCTACGCCAGTAGTATCAGATTGTGTCAGTATCATGTTTTCAGATCCAACTATGAGGATTTCTGGGAAGGTATTCAAGAAAGTTAAGAATCTCAGGAGCTCTAAATCCAATTGGTTATACACTCTCAAAGCTGAAACGATTATGTTTTCGAGTTCAGCTTTACTTTTCCCTCTTTATTCAGGATTACTTTTCCTCTTTTACTAAAGCGAAAAACGTTTGTTGGTTATGTTTGAATGTATATATGCTTTGAATATGATTGATTCTTACCAGAAATGCATGAAATGCAGTAATAATATTTACTAAGGACGAACGAGGGTAGTAGTTCAACGAAGCTTCGCCGGTTCATCCCCACAAGACAACTTATTCCTTCAATAGAAGTACGACGAACGAAGACGGGAGGTTATAAATACTATACTATCAAACAAGACGGGAACAAGTTCCTCATATTCTTCAGCAACGAATCGGGATTTATTTTCCCTAGCCAGTAGTTGTTATACGAAGATATCCAGATGCTTCAGGATGCATGATTCATACATATATCATTTACATCATACTATAACATATCCATAGATGGCTAATACATTTACTTAGGTGCATCATACTATGCATGCATACATATTGCATAAACTAACATTCTCCTTGCAGGATAGTTATATGCAGATAAAATAGCATCAACAACTTACAACAGGTCAGAAATGATCCATACATTACTCAAAATGTCCTCGGAGAGTAGGCAAACGGTCTGTAAGAAGATCCATTCCCTAATCCAGGATATTTCCAGAAGATTTCATCTATCTGGTCTTGAATAGCAAGCAAATGGTCTATACAAAGATCCATTCCCTGGTTCAAGATATTTTTCAGAAGAACTAATCCTGACGTTCTTTTGACCTTGAATAGCAGGCAAACGATTTGTACAAAGATCAATTCCCTGGTTCAAGATATTTTTCAGAAGAACTAATCCTGACATTCTTTTGGCCCTTGAATAGCAGGCAAACGGTCTGTACAAAGATCCATTCCCTGGTTCAAGATATTTTTCAGAAGAACTAATCCTGACTTTCTTTTGGCCCTTGAATAGCAGGCAAACGGTCTGTAAAAAGATCCATTCCCTGGTTCAAGATATTTTTCAGAAGAACTAATCCTGACGTTCTTTTGGCCCTTGAATAGCAGGAAAACGGTCTGTAAAAAGATCCATTCCCTGGTTCAAGATATTTTTCAGAAGAAAAAATCCTGACGTTCTTTTGGCCCTTGAATAGCAGGCAAACGGTCTGTAAAAAGATCTATTCCCTGGTTCAAGATATTTTTCGGAAGAACAAATCCTGATGTTCTTTTGGCCCTTGAATAGCATGCAAACGGTCTGTAAAAAGATTCATTCCCTGGTTCAAGATATTATTCAGAAGAACAAATCCTGACGTTCTTTTGGCCCTTGAATAGCAGGCAAACGGTCTGTAAAAAGATCCATTCCCTGGTTCAAGATATTATTCAGAAGAACAAATCCTGGCGTTCTTTTGGCCCTTGAATAGCAGGCAAACGGTCCGTAAAAAGATCCATTCCTTGGTTCAAGATATTTTTCAGAAGAACAAATCCTGACGTTCTTTTGGCCCTTAAATAGAAGGCAAACGATCTATACAAAGATCCATTCCCTGGTTCAAGATATTTTTCAAAAGAATTAATCCTGACATTCTTTTGACCTTGGAGAGTAGGCAAACGGTCTGTACAAAGATCCATTCCCTAATCCAAGATACTTCTAGAAGAGATAATCATCACGAAGATTTATTTCTACTGGTCTATTCAACAATTCAAATCATGTTGCATAAACGATTCAGAGACGGCCTATACGAAGACCTAATACTGATATCCAGTATCAACATAAAGACATCATCACATCCTGATACTTTAGATGGCATCTCTAAGTCCATCTCTAGTTCTTCCAAGTGGCATCTTCAAGCCCACTCAAGCATATACAATTAATCATCAACTTTACATTACGCACCGGCGAGTGCAAATTTTTGGGCTTTCGGGTTCAATCCCCTTCAACCTTCCAAGTCACGAATGGCACACAGGCCAATCTAACTCCTCAGGTTTCAGAAAATTGAACAGGGGGAGCTGTTGTACCCCAAAATTTGCCCTCACCTATTTGAGACAAATTTATTCACAAGGTTTCCTTACACTTGTCGTACCCCAAATTTTGACCCGCTTCATATGCTTTCTGGTACTTTTTTATTTCGAATAAATAAAATAGCACAATTGGTAGAAAGATGGGTATAAGGGATATAATTGTGAGAGGTTGTGAGTTCAAATCCTACCTTCCGCTCTTTTTAATTTTTTTCCTTTACTAATAACTTTTCCTATTTTTATTTTTTATGAAAAAATCACAAAAATAGCATTTTTTAATTATTTAATTTTTAATTTTCGTATTTGCATTTAATGCATTTTTAAAAATATGATTTTTTCATTAAAATCATTATTTTATGGAAAAAATTTCAAAAAAAATCATAATAAATACCAAAACCATTTCTTTTCTTGTATACTCGTTTTCTATTGGTCAGTTTATGTCATTTTTGTGTCATACTTAGTTTCTAACTGGTCTACTTGGTGACCAAGTAAAAATCATATAATTTTGTTCAAATATTTTTTAATCAATAGGGATTAAGACTAATTTTATTTCCTTTTAAACTTTTTAACCTAATTTTCTTAATCTATAAATACATGTTATTTTACACATAAGAGGTCTCTCTCATTTTCTCATTTTATCACTCCTCTCTCAACCACAATACGAAAAAATTCTTGCCTCAGGGAGAAACAAAACCGAAAAAATAAGAACACTAAAAGGCGGATCATATATGTGCAAAAATATATTCTTCTTTTGTTTTGTTAATATATACTCTCTCTTTTTCTTCTTGTGTACTATATGAACTACACGTTACATTTTTTATTCTTCTTTCTACATGGAGTGCCTAACCATACCTTTTTTTTTCTTTCTACAGGTTTTCTTCTTCTTTCGCTTATATATATATATATATATTGTTTTATTTTTATAGTTTTGCTTTGATATTGTCGATTCTTATTTTTTTAATTACTTTGTTTGGATTGGATCGTGTCGATACGCTGTTCGCATATTTATATGCATGAGGCGTGGCATTTGTGTTGATCCAGTCTAGTTGCGATGATCGCAATTTTGCGTTAGCAACATTATTTTTTAATCTTTTGTTTTATTCTTGATAAATTTATATCTGCACATTTTAGATAACTAACTACCCTGATTTTTTTCCTAAACCCCAATTCTGCCTCAAACTCAAAATTTCAAACCTATAACTTTAACCTTGATTTTTACCTAAAACCTTAAATTTTTTATACAAACCTTAATTGTTTCTCTAAAAATGATTATATATTTTCTTTATGACTTTTTTTTCCATGTAAACCTTAAAACTTTCTTATAAACTTTAACCGTGTTATTTCCTCTAAACCATAAACTTTTTCTCAAGCCTTAACAAACATGTTATTATTTCTTATTTTCACTAATTTTTTATGTTATTCGTCTGCCATTTATTTTTATGTGATTATTTCTCATCTGTAATATTTTTGGGTTTACTTTTATTTTTCGCCTTATAATGATGTAACTGCCCCAAAGCGATGTAATAGTTAGCCATTTATTTTCTGTCATTTTATTTTTCTGTCATTTTATTTTTCTGCCATTTTATTTTTCTGCCATTTAAATTTCTGCCATTGATCCTATATTAACTGTGTGGTTTAGTAATGTAGGGCGTGAAAACCTACTAAATTACTTATTTAATATTTTTCTATAATCTTTATATTTTTTGTAAATAAATATGAATTATTTTTATAAACTTATTTTACTACTTATTTATAACAATAAATCTTTATTTTGTAAATACTAAGTCTTTTATTATTTTGTACATATTAAATTAATTTTTTTTCTCTAAAAAATTTCTCAATAACATTTTGTCAATAATATTTTATATATTAATAGTATTTTATTATAATAGTAATAATCATATAGTGTAAATAATTAAAAGTTTTTCTCAATAATCTTTAATTGTTTTTCTCTAAACTTAATTACTTTTTTTTCACTCATTCTAATAACTTCTAAAAAATCTAACTTGTCTAACCTAAACTTTTTCTTTTTAATTAAATGTTTAATTGTTATTTCTTTAATTTATTTTAACTTTATTATTATTATAATTACTTTATTATTATTATTATTGCTTTATTGTTATTATTGCTTTATTATTTTTTGCTTCATTATTATTATTATTATTATTATTGCTTATTTATTATTTTATTATATCTATTATTCTTGCTTTATAATTTATTTTTATCCTACTATTATGTATCTGCCAAAGCCTTGTAATAGCTTATAGATTTATTTTTCCGTCTTTATTTTCTTTGTAAATATTTAACTATATGGTTAGTAATTTAGGGAGTGCAAAAAAAATTAACTGTAAATAATTGAACTTAGAAAATTAAATTCAAGACAAATATCTGAAAAAACACTCACACACGTAAGTCGATCTTTGATCGCCATCTTGCACTTCCTAGGGTATTCCTCTTGGTTGCTTTAAAATAAAATGGTCAAAGTCCCTCGAATATAGGGGTGTCTTAAGTAAAGTCCCTTCACGTATAAATCATCAAGTCCCTACAGATTTAAAAGATCAAGTCCCTTCGAGGTTGCCTACGATATAATGATCTTGTCCATTCGGTAAATATGATGATAGTCCCTACGAATTGCTAAAGACACCCCTTATGTTGCCTTCATTGACCCTATGATGACCCTACGCCCGTCCCTTAAATACATCCAAGGTAATGACTACCTATTCCTTAATAATAGGGATAGTCTTACCATTGAAAGAACATTTAAGAACAATAAAGATTTAACTTAGGGTAGGTTCCTCTTAAGTACTTGCTCACTTTTTTCATCAAATTACTTCATTATATTTTACATTTTAAACAATTTTCAAGACAAAGTATTTATATATATCCGTACAAGGGTCATTATAAAGTACTTAAGAAAATTTTTAATCACACACTACACTTCTCAAAACAATTTAAAGTGAGCTAAGTAACTAAGAGCCTATGGATAACCATGGATGCAAAGGGTGCTAACACCTTCCCTTTACATAACCTACCCCCCGAACTCAAAATCTTTTTAAGGTCTTTCTTGTTCTTTTATGTCCTTTCCCTTTGGATAAAATAAAAGTCGGTGGCGACTCTTGCTATCCGTAACATTTAACTAAAGTCAGTTCTCCCACCGTGTTACACCTTCATATGCAGGGCTCTGCATTTTTCCGTAGAATGACCAGGTGCGTTAGAGTGAAAAGCACACCTAGCATTAACATCGTAGTTTCTTGGAAGGTTTTGAGGATCAGGTGGAGCCAATGTCCTCAACTCAACAAGATTGAGCTTTAGGAGTTGTGGCAGGAGTGTAGCATATGGCATAGGAATGGGGTCAATCACCCGGTTGACCTGAGATGGTCGTTGTTGAAACGAGCGTTATTGTTGATTGTTGTTATTATTGTATGATCTTTGTTGAGGAAATTGTTGTTGTTGCGGAAATTGTTGTGGTTGTTGAGTATACTGAGGAGATGGAGCAGGGATAGTAACAACAACAATTGTTCTGGGCAAGTATTGGGGTCTCCCTCTTCCCATGTGCACAGAGTTGGTCTCACTAGATCTACGGGGCCCAGCAAATGGTTTTCTTGTACTGCTTGAACTGGTACCGTTATCAGATATCTTTCCCATCTTCAATAGGCTCTCTATTCTTTCCCCTTCTATCACCACATCTGCGAAGCTGGTAGAAGAAAATGCAGCCAATCTGTCAATGTATGTTCCTTGAAGAGTATTCATGAACATGTCTACCATCTCCCTTTCAGACATGGGTGGTTGAACTGCAACAGCAAGTTGCCTCCACCTTTGGGCATATTCCCTGAATCTCTCACGGGAGGATTGAGACATTCCCATTAGGAGGGTCCTGTTTGGAGTCATGTCCAAGTTATACTGATACTGTCGGATAAAAGCTTCAGCCAAGTCTTTCCAGTTCCTCATTGTGGCTCTAGTCAGGTGGGAATACCATTCTCGGGATGCCCTTGTTAGACTATCCTCGAAGTAAAACATCCACAGCTCTTCGTCCATGGTGTATGCTTTTAATCTTCCCAAGAATGATTGAAGGTGGGTGCGTGGGCAGGATGTGCCATTATACTTTTCAAAACACGGGGGTTTGAACTTGTAAGGAATTCTCACCCTTTCCACCAGTCCCATGTCCATTACATCAAAGCCTAGGGAATTCTGGGATTCAAGAGACCTCAGCTTCTCAGCAATTTCATCCAGCCTACGATCGTAAACTTCATCTCCAGCCCCAACAACTATGAATTGCTCTTCTTGAGGATCCTCTTGCAAAATCCTACCTCCAGCCATGTTACCCTGAGTATTCCTTATGACATTAACTTCTGGGTTTAGATGAGGCCCAAACTCTGGTGGATCAGTGTGAGGCTGCCCGTGATCGTTGTTACTGGTACCTCCTGTACCTGGATGGTGTTCTTCAGGAGTCTGCCTTTCAACCAACTCCCTTAGCCTTTCATGGCTCTGAGCTAAGCCAGACATTAAAGTCATGAATTGGGTCATATGATTCCTCGTCTCAACCCTCTCATTTGCCATTTGGGTCCTTACTTCATTCAAGTCTTGCTGAACTTGATCCATCTGAATTCCCGGAAGGTTATTTCTCGTCGGGTACCGGTGTATTCTATTGACAAGGAACACTCTTCTGCGAGCAATGTTTCCTAAAACCACAACAAAGTGAGAAACAACAATAAACAAAAACCTACAAAATAAAGAAAATGTTAGTATGCAATGCAATATGCTTATTTGTCTTCCAAGGGTATCCGGTTTGGTTCTTTGGTTTTGACCTTTCCAGACCTCGAGGAAATGCTGATGATGTTGACAGATAAAGCCCACCAATAAATGATACAAACTGATATATTACAAAGGATGAAAATACATAGTTTGATTACAATACATGCCCATGGTGGGTCAAAATACAACAACAAAAGAAAAAGTACAACAAAAGAAAAAGTACAAGCAAAAGGATCAAACATCCAATCCAAAGTCATCCTCCCTCACTTCCTTCAGGAGGGCCTCAGTCACTGGGCCCACTGGGTGCTCTGTCATAGTCCTGATGAGGAGGTTCCTGGTAGCAATGGCACTGGTCAACCTCTTATGCTTGTCCTGATCCTTTGACCTCTTTAACCCCGCCCGGAGTTTCAATTTAGATATCTCCTTCTGAGCTGCCAGCAAAGCCTCCTGATGCTTCTTCTCACTAGCCTCCAACTGTTCTATCTTAGTCTGAGTCCTTTGGTATTCTTGTGCACGGGCTTCAGTGATCCTGATCCACCTAGCCTGGCTTTCCTCTAGATAATGCTCTGCCCTAGCCTTCTGAGTCTTTGCCTCCTTGCAAGCATTCTTCAGTACTAACTCCCCTGCTCTTGCCTTCCTGATGTAGTCATCCGTCTTCTCAATTTTGGTCAAATGCTTAACCCTGAGCCTTTCCAATCTCTCATTATCCAGACGGCTGTCATTCCTCTCCCAGAGAGTCTTCTTCAAGGCTTCAGCTAGCTGAGTGTTCCTCTCCTTCAGCTTCTCAAACTCTTCCAAACTGACAGTAGCTGCAGGTTGTACTATAGAAGGTCCAGGTATATCTTCAAAGTAAATGTCATCCGGGTGATCTGAGCTCTGGTACGGGACCAATCAGAATAATGTGCTGAAGCAATATTGTTGCACTTGCCAAGGATGGTTGTTCCCTTGGTTTGAATGTTGTTCCAAGCCCAGGCAGCTTGCCTGACAACAGCAGAGTTGGGTTGAATTTCACGGTAAATAGTTTCAGCCAAATCTTGTCCCCTGGGAGGATGAACCAAAGCATATCCCAATTGTCTCTTAAACAGTAAAGGGTTGTAGTTGATGCAACCCTTCACTCCTATCAAAGGCACATTAGGATATTGTCCACAGCTAGTAATGATGTCCTTGCCTTTGGTGCTCTGAGTGCACCATCTGATGTCATCTGATGTCAAGGCAATAAATCTCTTAGCCCAATTCTTCTGCTGATGAGGGTTCAAAAAGGCATCTGATTTTGGCAAGTGTCTTAGCAGTCAGGAGTAATAAAGAGGAGCGCAACATCTGACCAGACTTCCTCTTTGCTTCTCATTCCTCTGATGGACTGAGTAGTAGAAGTCCCCAAGCAAGGTAGGAACTGGGTTCCTTAACAAGAACAGGTGAATGAAATTCTTGCTCACAAACTTGGGCTCATCTGCAAACAAGATAACCCTATATATACTGAGGGCTAGAAGTGCACAGACAACCTTCCATTCCCCTACAGCAGCCTTCAGGGTAGCCTGGGATATCAGGACGTCTAGGTGAAGGCCTGGAACCCCAGCCTTGGTTGTCATGTTCTGATCAAGGAGGGCAAGCTCCAAATGCAATGCCCTGGCTATGTCTTCATTTCTGGGAGCAACCATCTCTGGGTTGAAAGGGATCCCTCTCCTGATAGGAACTCCTAACAACAGGGAAAACTCTTCCAGCAAAGGTCCCAATTGGAAATCAGGAAATGTGAAACATATGAATGGAGGATCATAGAACTGCAAGAAAGTATGGATCATGCTCCTCTGAGATGCATCAAGATCCATGACCATGTCCAATATGCCTCCATAATGCTCTCTGAATAGGGGGATATGGTCAGGTGTAATGAGGGACTGGATATGCCTGATGCCAGTCAGGGTGGGCTCAAAGAAGTGGTATGTGATGTTTCTCTTTCTTGAAGTATCCATACTGATAATGGGTGTTGGTGAAGAGGCTGAGATAAACCTTGATGAAGGTAATTGCTGAAGACTAATGAAGACAACTAGAGGAGAGTCTCTGACAAACTGATGAAGGTGCTGAAGTAGATAACTGAAGCAGTCTGAGTAGCAGAATGGGTCAAAACCAAACCAAAGATGAAATGATGGATACCCTGTAAAACAAATAAGTAAATGTTAAATGATGCAAAAATGATGTATGCAAATGATATGCAGGGGTTTGTGATCAAGTGCTGGATTTGTTTATTTGTCTTGGTAAAAGTCCATGTATGTGTAAACACCCCAAATTTTCCCTCACCCATTCACACCATGGCTTGTGATCATTTTCATATGCATAAACTCAATCATAGCATCTCATACCACATTTTTTATTCACTGCATAGATTCAAAGTCATCTGCATCTAGGGTTTGTGATCTGAGCAATCCAAGAGCTTCCTGAGCCACTCCAAAGGTCATCAATCACTTCAAAGGGGCCCATGTATGTTCAAGCATCATATTATATCCTCTCAAAGTCAAGAATGTCAAAGAATCACAAGAACTGAGATTGGCATGGAAGCAGAGCCAGGTTTGACTACACAGATGACCTAAAATTAGGGTTTTGGTTTCAGAGGCCATAACTCCAAAATTTTTGGTCATTCTTGTTTCTATTGGTCTCTATTTGGTATAGGGAGTATGCATATCAATTTTCATGAAGAAATTCCTTGGGGAAGTCATCTGATCAAGAGTTGACTTTTCAAGCAAGTCAATGCAAAATTCCTTGGGGAAGTCATCTTAGGTCCCCAATGACCCAACCAAAGGGTGTTCTTCATCATTTTGATTGTGTATGATCTTTATTTGATCATGGAAGAAGTGGGAAGTTCACAAAATTGAAGAATTTCAAGTCTTTTGCAAAGTTGACTTTTTGGGAAAGTTTGACTTTTAATGAAATTGCCATTTTAGGAAACTTTTTCAACCTTTACTTTTTGATCCAAAAATGCTTCACATGGAAAAACTTTGGTCATGAAAGTTGTAGAATGAATCATTCCCTTTTCAAAAAGTACAAGAACATGACCTAATTCATTTTAAATCAAAAGTTATGGTTTGTCAAAGTTGGCTAAAATCACAAAATTTCAAAGTTTCCACCAAAGAGGCAAAGTTGCAAATTCACTTCTCAAGGCAAATTAAGGCATCAAATGGGCTTCTAAACTTCACAACATGATCATACAAGACCTAAAAGTCAGATTGCACCAAGAAATCTCTCATTTTTATGGCTTATGGAGCAAGATATCTCATAAGAATCAAAAGTGAACCAACTTGCAAAAACTCACTCAAGTGAAGATCCACTTGCTTGCTGACTTGCTGAACCATCCTAGGGTTCTCCCCACATCATGCTGCGCAGGACATGCCTTTTGTCCTTGGCTAGAAAGTAGCCCATGCTTCTCTTACACAACTTTGACATTTTGGCAACTTGAGCCATACCAATCAATAAAGCACACATCACTTCATCTGACCAATCACAATTGTTTATGCAAATCAAAAGCAAGACAAAGCAACAAGAACACAGGCCTGAAACCATCCATAACTCAGCTTGCTCATTTTCACACCAACTTGCAACAGCATTCGAAACTCTCAGCACAAGCCACAAACACAAAAACCAACTTCAAAAATCAACTCAACACACTTCCCTGATCACAAAGCACCCCTCACCATAGCCTGAAACTCAAAGAATCAAAAACACGATCACCACTTGCCATTGAACAGAACTTCTGCCATCTCTCAAACCATCCATTCTAAACTTCAAATAAGCATTGCAAGCTTCTTAGGAGGATCATTGGAGTGGATTTGAGCCAAAGAAACAGCAAGAAAGCTCCTGAATCAAAAGCTTCAGTTCAGGTAGTCCTCTCGAAACTTTTTTCCAGAAACATGTTTTTAAGTTCTTAAAAGCTTCTATGCACTTCCCTGATCATGAATATGTGTTTACTTTTGAAAATGGTTGAGAAACCAGCATGTATGAACTCTCTGAAATTTTTTGCCCTAAAAACGTTTTGCTTCGATTTGGTTGATTGATGAAAGAGAAATGATGTTTGAATGGGGGTTTTGATTTGGTTTGGCATGGGGATGATTTCTGGGCAATTAGTTTTCGTTTTCATGAAGTTTTGGAGATTTTAGAACTTTTCAGGTGGGAGTCCCACCGGAGAAGACGACCGGAAGTCTTCTCCGGCCACCTGAAAATAATTAGGGCTAATCCCTGTAATTAATGAGAGTTTGAATTCTGAGCGTAGGATGAGTTGACTGGCTTTGACTCCCGCGTGAATGAACGCACCAGATCTGCCACTTAACCCTAATTCAAATTAATTAGTTTAATTAATTAGGTTTAAGTTTGAATTTTCCAGAAGCAATCCCAGCCGTCCATGAGCGCGCGCAGTCTTTCCCTCCACCCTGAGTTTGAATACTGGCAGTAGATTGTGTTGACTTTCATTTTATTCAGTTTTATTTTCATTTTTATCCATTTAATTTGTCCATTTAATTTAAAATAGCAAAACAATTTTAAAAATTTTGAAAATTTTTGTATAAACTTTTATTAATTTTCAGAAACCAAAAACATTTTTATTTTTATTTTTTGAATAAAAAAATATTTTTAAACCATTTAAAAGTTTATTTTTAATTAATTAATGAGAATTAATTAATTAAAAATACTTTTAGGTATTTAAAAATCACCAAAAAATTGATGAAACCTTAAAAATCATTTAGAAACATTGTCCAACCCTCAAACCAAATTTCTTTTTTGATCTTGATGCATTTTGACAATTTTCCATGGAATTAATTTCATTTCAAAGCATTATTTTGATCCAATGTTCAAAAATTCATTCCTGCCTAGTCTTTGAGAGTTGGACTTTGATTATTTTTGCATTGTAGTTTGTAGGATTAAGTTGGCATGATTTGATCTTTCATTTTCAATTTGTTTGACATTTTTCTTGTTAAGGTACCCTAAAACCCTAGAAATCTTAAGAAATTCATAACCCTCACTAGGTTAAGAATTGGATCCTCTCCTTTGGGCAGTAAGTTTGTATAGGTTTAGGGTTCTTTTGAGTGAATTTTCAATTTTTTATCTTGATGTTTGCTTCTGGTTTTGGTTTTTGTTTGGTGCATTGATCATAAACCCTAATTTGGGCTTCCTTTTGCATTCATCTTGCATTTGCTTGCATACCATGACTTGCCATGCCATTTTGTGCATCCATTTGATTCATAAGACATCTTAAGACATACTAGAATCATGTTTGATCATTGCTTCTTGCATTTTCCATGTTGAATGTCATTTGCATCTCATAACTTTTCATGTATGATCATGGTTCTTAACTTGCTTCATTTGCATCCATAGGCTTGTATGATCATCCCCATGCTTTGTTTCATGTTTGCATCATCTCATAGCATCATTAACATCATGTATATGCTTCTGGTTTTGATTTGCATCATGTCATTTCATCTCATCTTGCATTGCATTGCATTCCTTTCTTTAACTTTTCAGGTGGTAAGTAACTTTGAGAAGTGAATTTGCCTTCACTTCTCACAATTTCTTTTCATCCCTCTTATGCATCATTGCTGCATTTTGTTTTGTGTTTGAGATTGAGCTTGCTCATTCTTCTTCATCTTACTTTCTTTCTTCAAGTGACTTGTCTTCTTGAATGAAGCAAGTTACTTTGCTTCTCTTTGCTCCTTTCATCTGCTTCCTGGTGGTTCCTCTGAAGATTTCTCTTGTAAACCTCACAAACTTTAGGAACAACCAAGCATGACAATAATTAGGGTTTTGATTAGTCCCCCATTTAGATTTTACCTTTGTGTCTCATTGAGTCTTCTCTTCTCACCTCATAATCAGGGATTAAACCCTAAAGGCTTTAAGGCTTTGTGATTAAGCTTATGCCTGCATCCTTCTATTAGGATGGAGTGTATAACTTTAATCCTAAGTGTTAAACCCTTAATGTGTTTAAATCCTTCAATCAATCCACTTAATAATCATTAGGACATCAAGCTTGTAACTTGGGCCTTGCATTAGGGTTCTAATTCTTCCTTAATTGGTTAAGAAGGACTAACCCTAGTGTTAATGGACAAGTCCCCCTCAAGTTGTCTTACAAACCCTAAAACTCACTTCATCATCTAATCATTAACTAAAATCCACTTAATAAAGGCTTTGTTTTGTCATGAGTTTAATCCCATATCATGGATTAAGTTGAGGAGCTTTCCTCAGCTTAAACATTCTCATCTATTATCCTTCTATTAGGATGGTGTAATGAGTCTGTTTAATCCCTGATTATGGCTTAATCTCATTATTCAACACTAAACAAAAACAACAAAAACATCTAAATAATCACAAGTAGGTTAATGATCTTAATCCTGCATCAAAGGTGATTAGGTGTGAGAAGCTGACTTCACACTTAAGGCATTCTCATTACCCCTAACCAGAGGGAAGATGTGATGAGTTTACTAACCCATTGGTTTAGGCTTAAGCTCATTAACTTATGACAAACTTTCAAAAGCAATAAAAGACTGAAAATTCAAAAACAAACAATAATCGTCTCCTCCGGGATTCTTTTCTCATCATCTTCACTCCTAAACGAGAACTTGCTTCTCCCATCTAATGCAAGACAGTTAGCACCTGAGCCAGACAGGTCTTACACTTGAGCATAGACAAGTAAGCAGTTCACAAGTCAATTCATCTTTCAGTCTCTTTGGGTCGAACTACGGTGTTCTGACTTCCTCATTGCACGAGAGGATACGTAGGCATAACTTAACAGTTATCGAACAAAAGTCTCTGTAAATCCCCCCTCTTTCCAGCATCATTTTCTTAGCCTCATTATCATGAGCATTTCATCTTGGTTCTTACACTGACACTTCACCCATACACTACACTTCCTTTACACTGACACCTGTGCATCTTTCCCAGCTCTTTTATACACAAATTGCACTGACACTACCCCTTTAAAACGCAAATCTTTTAAGCGTGGATCCCGTCGAGTACGGCGGACAATCTGGGTGCTAATACCTTCCCAGGTTGTAACCAACCCCCTTTCTCAGTCTCTCTGGTTCGCAACCGTCTTATCCATATCTTTCTAGGTCTATGCAGCATTGCCTTTCCTCCGGGATAAAAATGCCTAGCTGGCGACTCTATTCTTTCCCTGTGAGTTCACTGTTGTGTGTTCTCACACCTCCTTTCGCCGACCGTTCGCGTCTGTACCTTCATCTGGGCCAGTCCCATTTGTCGAGAGCGACAGCTTGGCGACTCTGCTGGGGATCCTTATACTGTAACCAGGGCTTCTGGTTCTTTTTGTGGGTTCCTCCTAGCGCTTGTTTGATTTGTGTTTACTGGGGTGTTATGTGCTATTTGTGTTGTATATTTATTTTGTTTATTGCCTTATGCACAGTTGTTTTATTGCTTTCTTTATAGCTTTACATATATCATACTGTCATACTGTGCTGGCTGGATCTGGTTTTTTTGCTTTGGTGGGTGGGGTTCTATTGAGAGTTTAAGGTCATATACCTGGGACCTGAGTGACACCTAGGCTAGAGTGGTTCATGTTCTTTCCCATTCCATTTCGGTCTGGTGCGGGAATATGAAACACGGTTCAGATATGGGTTTCTTCTTGAGAACTTTGTGCTACAGATTTCCTGTAGTGCTAGGGCTATCTGGGAAGCCTGCTAAGTCTAGATGACCTTTATTATGACCTTCAGAAACTGAGGTGAATTAGAGGAGGATCTTTTATGGTTATTGTAAACACTGTACCTCCGGGTTAGAAGTGTTTACACTTCTCATAACTGATCTGAGTCTGAGGATCCTTGTTTTAGAACACCACCTGTGAGGGGGTTAGGCTGTTTACAGGTTCGCAGGTACCCTTGACCTCAACATACCCTGTTACTTTGCTTTGATTAAGAGTACTCCACTTTGGGACAGTTCTTGTGATTTTTAACCCTGGATATTGTGACTCTTTATTTGAGTCCCCCACCTTGGTTACTGGACTTATGGACCTCCATCTGGATTTCTTGAGCATACATGGACCTATATCAAGGCAGTTACTCAGATCCAGCTTGATCACAAACCCTTGCATATCATTTGAATACATCATCATTGCATCATTTTGACATTTGCTTATTTGTTTTTCAGGGTATCCATACTATATTTTGGCTTGGTTTTGACCCCTTCATCTGCATAGGCCTTTTGTTCACCAGCTATCTGCTTCAGCTACCTTCATCAGCTACCTGCTTCAGTCACCTGCATCACCAGTCTCAGCCTGTCAGTGGCCCATCTTCAGTGTTATTCTCAGCATCTGTCTCAGCTCTTCCTCAGCAACATGGCACCCAAGAAGAGCAATATCTCCTACCATTTCTTTGAACCTGAGTTAGCTAGCATCAGGAAGATCCAGGCCCTGATTACTCCAGACCATATACCACTATTCAGAGAACATTATGGAGGAATCCTTGATGTGGTTATGGATTTGGACCCTTCACAGAGGAGCTTGATTCATACTTGCCTGCAGTTCTATGATCCCCCTCTGAGGTGCTTCACCTTCCAGAATTTTCAGTTGGGACCCTTGTTGGAAGAGTATTCATCACTGATTGGTGTACCTATCAGGGGTGGTGTCCCCTTCAACCCTGAGATGGCTTTCCCTAGTAATGAGGAGGTAGCAAAGGCATTATATTTGGAACCAGTTTTGATTGGGCAGAACATGACAGCAAAGGCTGGAATCTCTGGTCTACACTTGGATTTCTTGACCTCTCAGGCTATTCTGAAGGCCTCCTTGGGAGAGTGGAAGGCAGTCTGTGCATTATTAGCCCTCAGCATATATGGGGTTGTATTATTTGCAGATGAGCCTAAGTTTATTAGCAAGAATGCAATCCATCTTTTCATTCTGAGGAACCCAATGCCCACCTTACTGGGAGATTTCTACTACTCTGTCCACCAAAGGAATGAAAAGCAAAGGGGAAGATTGGTGAGATGCTGTGCTCCCCTGTTCCATACCTGGCTGCTCAAACATTTGCCAAAGACTGATGCATTCTTAAACCCTCACCAGCAAACAAATTGGGCAAGGAGGCTTGTTGCTCTGACCTCAGATGATATCAGGTGGTGCACTCAGAGCACTAAGGGCAGAGACATCATTACTAGTTGTGGGCAGTTCCCCAATGTACCTCTGATAGGAGTGAAGGGTTGCATCAACTACAACCCTCTGCTATTCAAAAGACAACTGGGCTATGCATCGGTCCACCCTCTTAGAGTACAAGATCTAGCTGAGACCCTTTATTGTGAGATCAAGCCTAGTCTGGCTATTGTCAGGCAAGCATCCTGGGCTTGGGACAATGTTCAGACTAATGGGGTAACCATTCTTGGGAGATGCAACAATGTGGCCTCAGCACAGTACTATGAGTGGTCTCATGCCAGAGCTCAAGTTTCTGGGATGCCCTTCACCCTTGAAGATGTGCCTGGACCCTCAACAGCACCACCTCCAGCAACTGTCAGCCTGGAAGAGTTTGAGAAGCTCAAAGAGAGGAATGAGAATTTGTCTGAAGCCTTGAAAAGAACCCTCTGGGAGAGGAGTGATGGTCGTCTGGACATTGAAAGGTTAGAAAAGCTTAAGGTGGAGCATCTAGCCAAGATTGAAAAGTCAGAAGACTACATCAAGAAGTCAAGGGCGGGAGAACAGATTTTGAAGAATGCCTGCAAAGAGGCCCAGTTCCAGAGAGCTAGGACTGATCTTTACCTGAAGGAGAGCCAAGCTAGGTGGGTCAGGATCACTGAAGCTCGCACTCAGGAGGACAAGAGAACCCAGGACAAGATTGAGCAGTTGGAGGCTAGTGCAAAGGAGCAACAGGAAGCCCTGGTAGCAGCCCAGGGGGAGATCTCAGAATTGAAGCTCAGAGCTGGTGTAAAGAGGTCAAAGGACCAGAGTCAACACAAGAAGCTAACTGCAGCTATTGCCACCAGGAATCTTCTCATCAGGAATCTCACGGAGCATCCAGCTGATCCTGTGACTGAAACACTTTTAAAGGAAGTCCAGGAGGATGAGTTTGGTCTTGGTGTCTGATCTTTTGCTTGTTGTTGCTTTCATTTCATTGTACTTTTCTTTTTCTTATGTTGTATTTTGACCCCTCAGAGGGCATGTATTGTACAAAATAAACTATGTATGTTTTTCCTTTTGTAATATATTTACTAGTTTGTCTTTATCTGAGTTCTTTCAAGTAACATCAAAGCATCTTCCTCAGGGGTCTGGAAAGGTCAAAACCAAGTGCCAAGCCGGATACCTTGGAAACAAATAAGCATACTGCATTGCATACTAACCTTTTGTTTTGTTTTGTAGGTTTTGTTTTGTTTTTGTTACTAACTCTGTTGTGGTTCAGGAACTATTGCTCGACGTCGGGTGTTCCCACTCAACCGTCCACACAGATATCCCACCCGCAACAACCTTCCGGGCATACAAATGGACCAAGTACAGCAGGACCTTACAGAGGTCAGGACTCAAATGGCCAATGAGAGACTAGAAATGAGGAATCAGATGACTCAGTTTATGGAGGTGATGAATAATATGGCTCAAAGCCAAGAGAGATTAAGAGCACTGGTAGAGAGGCAGAATCAGGAAGACCCCCACCTAGGGACTGCTGGGACAAGCAATAATGAGAGAGTTCAACCTAATGTTAATCCTCCAGTCTATGGACCCCACCTTCATCCAGAGATCAACATCCCTGTTAATGTGCAAGGGACTGCCACTGCAGGCAGAGTGTTACAAGAAGACCCACAGGAAGATCAATTTACAGTGATGGGAGCTGGGGAGGAAGCCTATGACAGACGGCTAGATGAGATTGCTGAGAAATTAAGGTCCTTGGAGTCTCAAAACTCCTTGGGTTTTGATGTTATGGACATGGGCTTAGTGGACGGGGTCAGGATTCCCCACAAGTTTAAACCTCCGTGCTTTGAGAAGTACAACGGAACTTCCTGTCCGCGGACCCACTTGCAATCTTTTCTGAGGAGGCTGAAGGCATATACCATGGACGAAAAGCTATGGATGTTTTATTTTGAGGATAGCTTAACAGGAGCTTCAAGGGAATGGTACTCTCATTTGACCAGAGCAACCATCAGGTGTTGGAAGGACCTGGCTGAGGCCTTCATTAGACAATACCAGTATAACTTGGATATGGCTCCCAACAGGACCCTCCTGATGGGAATGTCACAATCATCCAGAGAAAGCTTCCGGGAGTACGCCCAGAGGTGGAGACAGCTTGCTGCTGCTGTCCAGCCACCTATGTCAGAGAGGGAGATGGCTGATATGTTTATGAACACCCTCCAAGGGACTTACATTGATAGGCTAGCTGCCTTTTCTTCTACCAGCTTTTCAGATGTCGTTATAGCTGGAGAAAGAATTGAGAGCCTGTTAAAAATGGGCAAAATTTCTGACAACGGTGCAAGCTCGTCCAGCAACACAAGAAAGCCTTTTGTAGGCACAAGAAGAACTGGTGAGACCAATGCTATCCATACCAGCAGGGGCAGACCCCAATATGTTCATAGGTCAGTGGCAGCAGTCACCATTCCCACTCCAATGCCTCAACAACTAGCTTATCAACCACAGCAACAACCCCATTACCAACAACAAACTCAGTATCCTCCTCAGAGAAACTACAACAACAACGGCAATAATCAGCAAAGACCATTTCAACAGAGACCTTCTCAGGCCAATAGGGTGATTGATCCGATCCCTATGCCCTATGCCACATTATTGCCACAACTCCTAAAACTCAACCTGGTTGAGCTAAGGACATTGGCACCTCCAGATCCTGCTACTCTACCCAGAAATTATGACGCCAGCGCCAGATGTGCTTTTCACTCAAATGCACCTGGCCACAGTACAGAGAAGTGCAGGGCTTTGCACATGAAAGTGCAAGACTTGGTAGATTCTAAAGCTCTAAACTTTGCACCACCACCAAATGTTAACAAGAACCCTATGCCAAACCACGGAGGACCCAGAATTAATGCTATTGAGGAAGATAAGCTGTCTTACTTAATAACCAGTGTGGGTCAGATTCGGACACCATTGGTGGAGATTAAAGCTCAACTCCTTGAATGCCAAATGTTCCCGAGATGTGAGCTAGGATGTGCTTATTGCAACATTTCAGTGAATGGGTGTGATAACTTGAGAGATGGCATAGATGGTCTCATCCAGAGTGGCCTGCTTCAAATCACAACATCAATACCTACCAATCCGGCAATCTCCTTAACAGCAGTTCCCGAGTCTTCTACAACTGCAACAACCATTGTTCCAAACAACTCTTCAATCTCATCAACAAATGCTTCATCTGTCACTTCAACGGACCAAATATCAACAAACATCCCTTCTACAACTTCAGCACCCCTTCATTCAGAATCTCCTACAACAGCAACACCCATCCAGTCAACAGTGTCTCCTACAACATCAACAGCAAACAATGAAAGTGTCTCAACAGTTACAATTTATTATGATCCTGCAAATGATTCTGCCTACAACTCACAAAACGCCACTCCTATCAGAGTACCAGTCACAATATACTATGATCCACATACTATCACGGTCCCTTCTGCAGCTGCTATCAGTCCATTCACTATCACAGTGCCTGGGCCAGTACCTTATGAAAGCAATAATGCCATCCCTTGGCATTACGGCTCCGATCTATACTGCGAAGGACAGAAAATCACTCTTGAATCATCAACTTCTTCACCACAAATAGACAATGTGGGGGGAGGCGGAGGCTTCACTCGAAGCGGACGTCTCTTTGCCCCGCAAATTCCAAGACCCATTGCTGAAGCAGAAGCTGCTGCCAAGGCAAAAGGGAAGAGCATGGTGCAGGAAGAACATGTTGTTAAAGAAGCTTTGAAAACCCCTTTTGATCAAGAGGTTGATGAATTCATGAGAATCATCAAGAAAAGTGATTACAAGATAGTGGACCAGCTTCACCAGACACCTTCCAAGATCTCCATTTTATCATTGCTAATGTGCTCCGAGGCTCATCGGAACGCGCTACTAAAAGTCTTGCACGCAGCTTATGTGCCAGAGGAGATTACCGTCAATCAGTTGGAAGTTGTGGTTGGAAATGTTAATGCTAGTAATGGACTAGGATTTACCAACACTGATTTGACTACGGAAGGTCGCAATCATAACAAGGCTTTGCACATTACCATGGAGTGTAAGGGAGCAGTTCTTTCCCATGTGCTGGTAGACACAGGGTCATCCCTCAATGTCTTGCCTAAAAAAGCCCTTGTGAAGCTGGAGTATGAAGGATTGGCATTACGCCCCAGTAACTTGGTAGTAAGAGCCTTTAACGGTTCTAAGAGATCAGTTCTTGGAGAAATTGAGTTGCCTATAACGATTGGCCCACAGACTTTCAAAACGACCTTCTTCGTGATGGATATACAGCCTGCCTATAGCTGTCTATTGGGTAGGCCATGGATACACGCCGCTGGCGCCGTGACCTCAACCCTCCACCAGAAGTTAAAATTCGAGTGGGAGGGCCAAGTCGTTACTATTTGTGGAGAGGAAGATATTTTTGTTAGCCATCTGGCTACATACAAATATATTGAGATGGATGGGGAGATCCATGAAACCATGAGTCAGGGATTTGAAGCCCTGAACGTCAACGAAACATCTGCTGTACTTGGGACTTCCATGACATCCTACCAGCAAGCCAGGAAGGTTGTTGAGGAGGGGAATGCTCAAGGCTGGGGCAAACTGTTGCCTGTGGAGAAGAAAGAGGATAGATTTGGGTTGGGTTACAAACCAACTCAACAAGATCAAGCAGAGGCTGCTAAGAAGGCCAACTTTGTTAGTGGGGGGATGCTCGCCCCTGATGCTGTCAACAACTTGGAAGATGAGTCGGGAGATGAGCGCAACCTGGAGAGCTGGATACGTCCAAGGATCCCGGGGAGCCGTATCTCAAACTGGTCTTCCCAGGAAATTATAAGGGTTACTCCTGCAGAGTAATTATTATTTCCTGTATATTTTAAGCATGCATCAAGTCTTGCATCTTTCCCAAGATGACAAGACTCATTTTGTAATCGGGCCATCTGTAATTTTGTGCAAACAAATTAATCAATGATAATCAGACATCTTTTGCAAATGAGTCTTTTTCTTTTCCGCTCACTGTTTTTCCATTTTTCTTTTTGTACAAAAAATAAATGGCAATGTTTTCAAAATGATAACTTCATTTCACTTTTTCTAAACAAGATTAAAATCAATCACTAAAATGAACCATCTAAACCCTTGCAGAGAGTGCCCTTCAGACTGCACCGACAACAGCACAGCTATGGCTTCGTATGACTTTGACAATCCAATCAATCAAGCAGATGAAGGGGTTGAAGAAGATTATGAGCTTCCTGAAGAGCTAGCCAGGTTGTTAAGGCAAGAGGAGAAGGTTATCACTCCTCATCAGGAGGAGATTGAAACAGTTTATCTTGGTACAGATGAAGAGGTGAAAGAAGTCAAGATCGGGGCCTGCTTACAAGACTCAGTGAAAGAGCAACCGATTGACCTGCTTCGTGAGTATGCAGATGTGTTTGCTTGGTCTTACCAAGATATGTCGGGGTTGGACACCGATATCGTTATGCACAAGCTGCCATTAAAAGAAGACTGCCCACCAGTTAAACAGAAACTGCGCGGTACTCGCCCAGATATGGCAATGAGGATAAAGGAAGAGGTACAAAAGCAATGGGACGTCGGGTTCCTTGCTGTGACTAGCTATCCACCGTGGGTTGCTAATATAGTACCTGTGCCTAAGAAAGACGGCAAAGTGAGAATGTGTGTTGACTACCGGGATCTGAACAGAGCCAGCCCGAAAGATGATTTCCCATTACCTCACATTGATGTATTGGTTGATAATACGACTCAGTTCTCGGTATTCTCCTTCATGGACGGATTTTCAGGATACAATCAGATCAAAATGTCACCTGAAGACATGGAGAAGACAACTTTCATCACACCCTGGGGCACGTTCTGTTACAAGGTAATGCCATTCGGACTGAAGAATGCTGGTGCAACATATCAACGGGCTATGGTGACATTATTCCATGATATGATCCATAAAGAAATCGAATGTTATGTGGATGACATGATTGCCAAGTCCCTCACAGAAGAAGACCACCTGGTGAATCTGCTGAAACTATTCAAGCGTCTAAGGAAGTACCAACTAAGGTTGAACCCCAACAAGTGCACATTCGGGGTGCGATCTGGTAAGTTGCTGGGCTTTATTGTAAGCGAGAAAGGGATTGAAGTTGACCCTGATAAAGTCAAAGCCATTCAAGAAATGCCTGCACCAAAGTCTGAGAAAGAAGTTCGAGGGTTTCTAGGTAGATTGAACTACATCTCAAGGTTCATATCTCATCTTACAGCAACCTGTGAACCCTTGTTCAAGCTGTTAAGAAAAGAACAGACGGTCAGGTGGAACGAAGACTGCTAGAGGGCTTTTGACAAGATCAAAGAATACCTGTAAGAACCACCAATCCTTATGCCTCCAGTTGAAGGAAGACCTTTGATAATGTACTTGACAGTATTAGAAGAGTCAATGGGGTGTGTGCTGGTCCAGCATGACGAGTCTGGTCGAAAAGAGTATGCAATATACTACCTGAGCAAAAAGTTTACCGACTGTGAACAGCGTTATTCACTGCTCGAGAAAACTTGCTGTGCTTTAGCGTGGGCTGCTCGCCGACTGAGACAGTATATGTTGACCCACACTACCTTATTGATATCCAAAATGGACCCAGTCAAGTACATTTTCGAGAAGCCATCTCTTACCGGACGGGTTGCAAGATGGCAAATGATCCTTACAGAATATGACATCCAGTACACATCTCAGAAAGCCATCAAGGGCAGTGTATTGTCTGATTATCTTGCTGAGCAACCTATTGATGATTACCAGCCTATGAGATTTGACTTCCCTGATGAAGACATCATGTTCATAAAAGAAAAAGATCATGAAGAGCCTATTCACACTGAAGGGCCTAACCCGGAAGAAGAATGGACTATGATGTTTGATGGGGCTGTTAATATGAATGGTCGGGGTATTGGTGCAGTACTCATTTCGCCTAAAGGAGTTCACATGCCTTTCTCGGCAAAACTCACCTTTAACTGCACTAACAACGAAGATGAATACGAAGCTTGCATTATGGGTCTTGAGGAAGCCATTGACCTCAGGATCAAGACATTAACTGTATTCGGAGATTCAGCTCTGGTAGTTAATCAAACCAACGGCAAATGGTACACACACCAGGATCATCTGATACCTTACAGGGATTATACAAGGAGGTTATTGACTTTCTTTACAACGGTCAAGCTTGAGTATATCCCTCGGGACGAAAATCAGTTTGCAGATGCTCTGGCTACCATTTCATCCATGATCAAAGTTCAAACTGCCAACTTTGTACCTCAGATTTCAGTGTCCAGACTTGACAGACCGGCATATGTGTTCGCAGCAGATGTTGTCAAGGATGATAAGCCTTGGTTCCATGACTTTAAGTGCTTCTTGGAGGATCAAACATACCCACCTGGGGCATCTTCCAATGATAAGAAGACATTAAGGAGGCTAGCTGGTAGTTTCTTCCTGAATACTGACGGTTCCCTGTACAAGAGAAACTTTGATATGGTACTCCTCAGATGCGTTGATAGAACAGAAGCAGGCTTGTTGATGCGCGAAGTGCACGAGGGATCCTTTTGTACCCATGCAGGAGGCCATGCCATGGCTAAGAAGTTGCTAAGATCGGGCTATTACTGGATCACAATGGATGCCGACTGTTGTGCCTATGCCAGAAAATGCCATAAATGTCAGATTTATGCGGATAAGGTGCATGTGCCTCCCAATCCTTTGAATGTGATGTCTTCACCCTGGCCCTTTGCCATGTGGGGCATTGACATGATTGGCAAGATTGAGCCAACTGCTTCGAACGGCCACAGATTCATCCTGGTTGCCATTGACTATTTCACCAAGTGGGTCGAAGCAGCTTCCTATGCCAATGTCACAAGGCAAGTGGTAGCCAGATTTCTGAAGAGAGATATCATCTGTCGGTATGGAGTGCCCGAGCAGATCATTACTGATAATGGTTCCAACTTGAACAACAAAATGATGGCAGAGCTATGTCGGGACTTCAAGATCCAACACCACAATTCTTCTCCTTACAGGCCAAAGATGAATGGCGCTGTTGAGGCAGCTAACAAAAATATCAAGAAGATTGTGCAGAAGATGGTAGTCACCTACAAAGACTGGCATGAAATACTACCGTTTGCCTTGCATGGGTACCGCACGTCAATCAGAACATCCATTGGGGCAACGCCGTATCAGCTTGTGTATGGTATGTAAGCAGTCCTACTTGTTGAAGTTGAACTACCCTCCCTACGGGTACTGATGGATGTTAAGTTGAACGAAGCAGAGTGGGTCTGATCCCGATACGAACAACTGAGTCTGATTGATGAGAAAAGATTGGCTGCAATCTGTCATGGGCAGTTGTACCAGAAAAGAATGAAGAAAGCCTTCGATCAGAAAGTTAGGCTCCGAGAGTACCGAGTAGGAGATCTTGTGCTGAAAAGAATCCTCCCTCCTCATACAGACCACAGGGGCAAGTGGACCCCAAACTATGAAGGACCATTCGTAGTAAAGAAAGTTTTCTCTGGTGGAGCACTGATGCTCAGCACCATGGATGGTGAAGACTTCCTGTCCCCTGTAAATTCAGATGCAGTTAAAAAATACTTCGCATAAAAATGACCCGCTGGACATAAAAACAGAATGTAAGTCCAGGCAAAAATAGGGCATCCCGGCGAGTCAAAAACAGAATAAAAGACTCGGGAAAAATAAGGGAAAATAAACAAAAAATGTACTCCCGCTGAGTTGAAAAGCCGCATTGGACAACTCAGGCAAAAATGGGTATCCCGATGGATTGAAAACCCGAAAGGGCGATCCATGCAAAATGAGGGAATAAGCGAACAACTGCACTCTGAATTCGTCTGTATCGTTTGCAACTTGGTAAGCTTCAAAAGGATCAAGCGCCGGTCAGAATTAACCTTCTTCAGAGAGCAAGACGAGAAGAACGTCAAAAGTCATACGAGTCATAGCAAAGGGAAGCTCCTCAAAGCGTCGTCAACATTGCCAACATTTTATTTCTCAATTTATAACAATCTCCTCATTTTAGGAGATCTGTTTCTCTGACTGTATCTCGCCAATTCAGGGCGTATAAATCAATAAAATCAGATTTTCAGTCATGTTTTGTCTCGTACATTTTATTTTCGTTTGCAAAATGTCCGATGTCTTTAAAATACTGATTGCATAAATACAGATGTTTCACTTAAAACACGTGCTTGCAGAAAATATACTTACTCCCGGGAGTGTCTGAACTCATATGATGGAATCCAGTAAGGGATACCTCGGGATTACTTGTACGTTTCTCTATCTTTTCAAGATTGCAGACATTCAAAACATGACATGGGGCATGAAAGCTTCACCCCCAGCAAGCTGGCAAATCATTATCTACTCAGTCTATCTTCCAAATTGGCACCAGAAGGTGTCCATTTCCCCAGTGAAGTTGCCAAATCATTATTTCTCCAGCATATCTATCAGACCAGCACGAGAAAGTGCTTTCTCCCCAACTGAGTTGCCACTTGCTATTTCTCCCCCAGCCGAGATGACAGTCTTTCCTCCTCAAGCCAAGTACAAAAGCCAGGGAACCAATTCCCCACAGAGTTTCAGCCTCTATCCAGAAGAGCAGCACGCGAAGGAATCACGACAGAGTGAGGAAAGCTCCTACAGACCCCAGTTGGGTCTTTCATTTACTGGAATAGGTCTATCATTGACCCATTTCCCCAAGCAGAATCATCTCATCAGATCTACCAATGATCTCATCCCCAGCTGGGATGTTCACTTCAAACAGATCGACCAGAGATCTACACGGCAACGGGATCCGAATCCCGGATCGGTATCTTTTGCATAATCATAGCATTCGCATCATATTTCACCCCACAAAGCGTAGCGTTCCGTCTAATACGGAGCATTACGGCAAAAATCAAACATGTTTCATAATCATAAGTCATGGTCTGAATCGAACACTTGTGAATATTGACAACCCATCATCAATATACAGGGAAACTCTCCAAATTCCCCGGCAGAGAGCCAAGGCATTTTCCCTAGAGATACGGATGCATCCTGACACTCGTCCGTGTCATATCCCCAACGGAGAGAGAAAGCTAAATCATTTTCCTTACACACTCCTTTTGGCACCCGTCCGTGTCATCATTCCCCAGTAAAGTCGCACGAGCACTCTTTGCAAACAGACCGTCCATATTACAGATACCCCTTGTGGCACCCGTCCGTGTCATATCCCCAACAGAAAGCCAAAGCATCCCCTTTGCACTCACAAGATACACATACATATATACGACTTCCTTGGCACCCGTCCGTGTCACCTTCCCCAGCATAATCACCCAAACACTTTATCATATACCTGTTTATACTATACTTTTCTCCTTTTGACACTCGTCCGTGTCACTCTCCCCAGCAGGTTAAACACTCTCCTGTACACCATTTTATTACTTATTTTACTTATACAGATACTCGTCTGTATCTTGTATACACAATTTTATATCATCTCAGATTCAGCACTCGTCCGTGTTCTTTGTTAACCCGTTGGTACTCGTCCGTATCATCATCTCAGAACATGCGTCAGCGTTTGTTTCTACCTGATACTCGTCCGTATCATAGTCTTAAGGATGCTCGTTCGCATCTTTAATCCATACACTATGTCAAACACTCATGTCTTCTTGAAATTTAGACACTCGTCTGTATCTACTTTTCTCCAGAAGAGTCCTTTCAGATTCAACACTCGTCCGTGTTCCTTGTTAACCAGTTGATACTCGTCCGTATCATCATCTCTGAACACGTATTAGTACTTGTTTCTACCCGATACTCGTCCGTATCGTAGTCTTAGGGATGCTCGTCCGCATCTCTAATCTATACACAGCGTCAAAACACTTATACCTTTTATTTCTTGGATGTAAACACTCGTCCGTGTTTACTATTCCCCAGTAAATAAACAAAGCAGAATTTCTTTTCTATCTGACATTCGTCCTATGTCATGATAAACCCTGAGAGCAGCCGTACCCTGCTAGGTGGTCGTCCTCCACCTCTTGATGATCGTCCTTCATCATGCTCGTCCGATGGCCGTCCCCATCGTTGACCTTTTATCCGACACTCGTCCTGTGTCGTGATATTTAGCAGTCGTCCCCTGCTAGGTGATCGTCCTTCACCTTTTGATGATCGTCCTTCATCATTTTATCCGATGGCCGTCCCCATCGTTGATCTTTTTTATCTAACATTCGTCCTATGTCATGGTAAACCTTGAGAGCAGCCGTCCCCTGCTAGGTGATCGTCCTTCACCTCTTGATGATCGTCCTTCATCATGCTCGTCTGATGGCCGTCCCCATCGTTGACCTTTTATCCGGCATTCGTCCTATGTCGCGATATTTTTGGCAGCCGTACCCTGCCAGGTGATCGTCCTTCACCTTAGATGATCGTCCCTCATCTTATCCCCAACAGAGCAGCCGTCCCCTGCTAGGTGATCGTCCTTCACCTTTGATGACCATACCTCATCATCTGTTTATTTCATTTATTCTTTAACCCGATGGCCGTCCCCGTCGTGGTCCCTTTTCTTTTTTTAGCCCGATGGCCGTCCCCATCGTTGGTTACTTTGCTTTATGAACTTGATGGCCGTCCCCATCATTTGTTCATTAATCCCCCAGAGAATCTTACAGCTTTACTTGATGGTCGTCCCCATCATAATCTCCTATTTCCCTCAGCATGTCGGTCGTCCCCGTCATTGTTCTTTCCCCAGCAGTCGTCCTCTGCTCGACGGTCGTCCTCCGTCGCCCACACTTTATAATATACTTTATTTTCTTTTACAATCTATATCCCTTTTCTTCTTCATTCTGTGAGTGCAAATTTTGGACTGTCTTTGGTATTCAACCACAAGTTATCTTGTTTGCCTAATAAGCCGTCGCTTACATCCTGCACAGCTAACTCATGTTTGAATAGGGGCAGCTGTAAACACCCCAAATTTGCCCTCACCCATTCACACCATGGCTTGTGATCATTTTCATATGCATAAACTCAATCATAGCATCTCATACCACATTTTTGATTCACTGCATAGATTCAAAGTCATCTGCATCTAGGGTTTGTGATCTGAGCAATCCAAGAGCTTCCTGAGCCACTCCAAAGGTCATCAATCACTTCAAAGGGGTCCATGTATGTTCAAGCATCATATTATATCCTCTCAAAGTCAAGAATGTCAAAGAATCACAAGAACTGAGATTGGCATGGAAGCAGAGCCAGGTTTGACTGCACAGATGACCTAAAATTAGGGTTTTGGTTTCAGAGGCCATAACTCCAAATTTTTTGGTCATTCTTGTTTCTATTGGTCTCTATTTGGTATAGGGAGTATGCATATCAATTTTCATGAAGAAATTCCTTGGGGAAGTCATCTGATCAAGAGTTGACTTTTCAAACAAGTCAGTGCAAAATCAGGGCATCTGAGGCCCCCAATGACCCAACCAAAGGGTGTTCTTCATCATTTTGATTGTGTATGATCTTTATTTGATCATGGAAGAAGTGGGAAGTTCACAAAATTGAAGAATTTCAAGTCTTTTGCAAAGTTGACTTTTTGGGAAAGTTTGACTTTTAATGAAATTGCCATTTTAGGAAACTTTTTCAACCTTTACTTTTTGATCCAAAAATGCTTCACATGGAAAAACTTTGGTCATGAAAGTTGTAGAATGAATCATTCCCTTTTCAAAAAGTACAAGAACATGACCTAATTCATTTTGAATCAAAAGTTATGGTTTGTCAAAGTTGGCTAAAATCACAAAATTTCAAAGTTTCCACCAAAGAGGCAAAGTTGCAAATTCACTTCTCAAGGCAAATTAAGGCATCAAATGGGCTTCTAAACTTCACAACATGATCATACAAGACCTAAAAGTCATATTGCACCAAGAAATCTCTCATTTTTATGGCTTATGGAGCAAGATATCTCATAAGAATCAAAAGTGAACCAACTTGCAAAAACTCACTCAAGTGAAGATCCACTTGCTTGCTGACTTGCTGAACCATCCTAGGGTTCTCCCCACATCATGCTGCACAGGACATGCCTTTTGTCCTTGGCTAGAAAGTAGCCCATGCTTCTCTTACACAACTTTGACATTTTGGAAACTTGAGCCATACCAATCAATAAAGCACACATCACTTCATCTGACCAATCACAATTGTTTATGCAAATCAAAAGCAAGACAAAGCAACAAGAACACAGGCCTGAAACCATCCATAACTCAGCTTGCTCATTTTCACACCAACTTGCAAGAGCATTCGAAACTCTCAGCACAAGCCACAAACACAAAAACCAACTTCACAAATCAACTCAACACACTTCCCTGATCACAAAGCACACCTCACCATAGCCCTAAACTCAAAGAATCAAAAACACAATCACCACTTGCCATTGAACAGAACTTCTGCCATCTCTCAAACCATCCATTCTAAACTTCAAACAAGCATTGCAAGCTTCTTAGGAGGATCATTGGAGTGGATTTGAGCCAAAGAAACAGCCAGAAAGCTCCTGAATCAAAAGCTTCAGTTCAGGTAGTCCTCTCAAAACCTTTTTCCAGAAACATGTTTTTAAGTTCTTAAAAGCTTCTATGCACTTCCCTGATCATGAATATGTGTTTACTTTTGAAAATGGTTGAGAAACCAGCATGTATGAACTCTCTGAAATTTTTTGCCCTAAAAACGTTTTGCTTCGATTTGGTTGATTGATGAAAGAGAAATGATGTTTGAATGGGGTTTTTGATTTGGTTTGGCATGAGGATGATTTCTGGGCAATTAGTTTTCGTTTTCATGAAGTTTTGGAGATTTTAGAACTTTTCAGGTGGGAGTCCCACCGGAGAAGACGACCGGAAGTCTTCTCCGGCCACCTGAAAATAATTAGGGCTAATCCCTGTAATTAATGAGAGTTTGAATTCTGAGCGTAGGATGAGTTGACTGGCTTTGACTCCTGCGTGAATGAACGCACCAGATCTGCCACTTAACCCTAATTCAAATTAATTAGTTTAATTAATTAGGTTTAAGTTTGAATTTTCCAGAAGCAATCCCAGCCGTCCATGAGCGCGCGCAGTCTTTCCCTCCACCCTGAGTTTGAATACTGGCCGTAGATTGTGTTGACTTTCATTTTATTCAGTTTTATTTTCATTTTTATCCCTTTAATTTGTCCATTTAATTTAAAATAGCAAAACAATTTTGAAAATTTTTGTATAAACTTTTATTAATTTTCAGAAACCAAAAACATTTTTATTTTTATTTTTTGCATTAAAAAATATTTTTAAACCATTTAAAAGTTTATTTTTAATTAATTAATGAGAATTAATTAATTAAAAATACTTTTAGGTATTTAAAAATCACCAAAAAATTGATGAAACCTTAAAAATCATTTAGAAACATTGTCCAACCCTCAAACCAAATTTCTTTTTTGATCTTGATGCATTTTGACAATTTTCCATGGAATTAATTTCATTTCAAAGCATTATTTTGATCCAATGTTCAAAAATTCATTCCTGCCTAGTCTTTGAGAGTTGGACTTTGATTCTTTTTGCATTGTGTCTTGCATGTCATGTAGTTTGTAGGATTAAGTTGGCATGATTTGATCTTTCATTTTCAATTTGTTTGACATTTTTCTTGTTAAGGTACCCTAAAACCCTAGAAATCTTAAGAAATTCATAACCCTCACTAGGTATGACTACCTATTCCTTAATAATAGGGATAATCTTACCATTGAAAGAACATTTAAGAACAATAAAGATTTAACTTAGGGTAGGTTCCTCTTAAGTACTTGCTCACTTTTTTCATCAAATTACTTCATTATATTTTACATTTTAAACAATTTTCAAGACAAAGTCTTTATATATATCCGTACAAGGGTCATTATAAAGTACTTAAGAAAATTTTTAATCACACAGTACACTTCTCAAAACAATTTAAAGTGAGCTAAGTAACTAAGATCCCATGGATAACCATGGATGCAAAGGGTGCTAACACCTTCCCTTTACATAACCTACCCCCCGAACTCAAAATCTTTTTAAGGTCTTTCTTGTTCTTTTATGTCCTTTCCCTTTGGATAAAATAAAAGTCGGTGGCGACTCATGCTATCCGTAACATTTAACTAAAGTCAGTTCTCCCACTGTGTTACACCTTCATATGCAGGGCTCTACATTTTTCCGTAGAATGACCAGGTGCGTTAGAGTGAAAAGCACACCTAGCATTAACATCGTAGTTTCTTGGAAGGTTTTGAGGATCAGGTGGAGCCAATGTCCTCAACTCAACAAGATTGAGCTTTAGGAGTTGTGGCAGGAGTGTAGCATATGACATAGGAATGGGGTCAATCACCCGGTTGACCTGAGATGGTCGTTGTTGAAACGGGCGTTATTGTTGATTGTTGTTATTATTGTATGATCTTTGTTGAGGAAATTGTTGTTGTTGCGGAAATTGTTGTGGTTGTTGAGTATACTGAGGAGATGGAGCAGGGATAGTAACAGCAACAATTGTTCTGGGCAAGTATTGGGGTCTCCCTCTTCCCATGTGCACAGAGTTGGTCTCACTAGATCTACGGGGCCCAGCAAATGGTTTTCTTGTACTGCTTGAACTGGCACCGTTATCAGATATCTTTCCCATCTTCAATAGGCTCTCTATTCTTTCCCCTGCTATCACCACATCTACGAAGCTGGTAGAAGAAAATGCAGCCAATCTGTCAATGTATGTTCCTTGAAGAGTATTCATGAACATGTCTGCCATCTCCCTTTCAGACATGGGTGGTTGAACTGCAACAGCAAGTTGCCTCCACCTTTGGGAATATTCCATGAATCTCTCACGGGAGGATTGAGACATTCCCATTAGGAGGGTCCTGTTTGGAGTCATGTCCAAGTTATACTGATACTGTCGGATAAAAGCTTCAGACAAGTCTTTCCAGTTCCTCATTGTGGCTCTAGTCAGGTGGGAATACCATTCTCGGGATGCCCTTGTTAGACTATCCTCGAAGTAAAACATCCACAGCTCTTCGTCCATGGTGTATGCTTTTAATCTTCCCAAGAATGATTGAAGGTGGGTGCATGGGCAGGATGTGCCATTATACTTTTCAAAACACGGGGGTTTGAACTTGTAAGGAATTCTCACCCTTTCCACCAGTCCCATGTCCATTACATCAAAGCCTAGGGAATTCTGGGATTCAAGAGACCTCAGCTTCTCAGCAATTTCATCCAGCCTACGATCGTAAACTTCATCTCCAGCCCCAACAACTGTGAATTGCTCTTCTTGAGGATCCTCTTGCAAAATCCTACCTCCAGCCATGTTACCCTGAGTATTCCTTATGACATTAACTTCTGGGTTTAGATGAGGCCCAAACTCTGGTGGATCAGTGTGAGGCTGCCCGTGATCGTTGTTACTGGTACCTCCTGTACCTGGATGGTGTTCTTCAGGAGTCTGCCTTTCAACCAACTCCCTTAGCCTTTCATGGCTCTGAGCTAAGCCAGACATTAAAGTCATGAATTGGGTCATATGATTCCTCGTCTCAACCCTCTCATTTGCCATTTGGGTCCTTACTTCATTCAAGTCTTGCTGAACTTGATCCATCTGAATTCCCGGAAGGTTATTTCTCGTCGGGTACCGGTGTATTCTATTGACAAGGAACACTCTTCTGCGAGCAATGTTTCCTAAAACCACAACAAAGTGAGAAACAACAATAAACAAAAACCTACAAAATAAAGAAAATGTTAGTATGCAATGCAATATGCTTATTTGTCTTCCAAGGGTATCCGGTTTGGTTCTTTGGTTTTGACCTTTCCAGACCTCGAGGAAATGCTGATGATGTTGACAGATAAAGCCCACCAATAAATGATACAAACTGATATATTACAAAGGATGAAAATACATAGTTTGATTACAATACATGCCCATGGTGGGTCAAAATACAACAACAAAAGAAAAAGTACAACAAAAGAAAAAGTACAAGCAAAAGGATCAAACATCCAATCCAAAGTCATCCTCCCTCACTTCCTTCAGGAGGGCCTCAGTCACTGGGCCCACTGGGTGCTCTGTCATAGTCCTGATGAGGAGGTTCCTGGTAGCAATGGCACTGGTCAACCTCTTATGCTTGTCCTGATCCTTTGACCTCTTTAACCCCGCCCGGAGTTTCAATTCAGATATCTCCTTCTGAGCTGCCAGCAAAGCCTTCTGATGCTTCTTCTCACTAGCCTCCAACTGTTCTATCTTAGTCTGAGTCCTTTGGTATTCTTGTGCACGGGCTTCAGTGATCCTGATCCACCTAGCCTGGATTTCCTCTAGATAATGCTCTGCCCTAGCCTTCTGAGTCTTTGCCTCCTTGCAAGCATTCTTCAATACTAACTCCCCTGCTCTTGCCTTCCTGATGTAGTCATCCGTCTTCTCAATTTTGGTCAAATGCTTAACCCTGAGCCTTTCCAATCTCTCATTATCCAGACGGCTGTCATTCCTCTCCCAGAGAGTCTTCTTCAAGGCTTCAGCTAGCTGAGTGTTCCTCTCCTTCAGCTTCTCAAACTCTTCCAAACTGACAGTAGCTGAAGGTTGTACTATAGAAGGTCCAGGTATATCTTCAAAGTAAATGGCATCCGGGTGATCTGAGCTTTGGTACGGGACCAATCAGAATACTGTGCTGAAGCAATATTGTTGCACTTGCCAAGGATGGTTGTTCCCTTGGTTTGAATGTTGTTCCAAGCCCAGGCAGCTTGCCTGACAACAGCAGATTTGGGTTGAATTTCACAGTAAATAGTTTCAGCCAAATCTTGTCCCCTGGGAGGATGAACCAAAGCATATCCCAATTGTCTCTTAAACAGTAAAGGGTTGTAGTTGATGCAACCCTTCACTCCTATCAAAGGCACATTAGGATATTGTCCACAGCTAGTAATGATGTCCTTGCCTTTGGTGCTCTGAGTGCACCATCTGATGTCATCTGATGTCAAGGCAATAAATCTCTTAGCCCAATTCTTCTGCTGATGAGGGTTCAAAAAGGCATCTGATTTTTGCAAGTGTCTTAGCAGTCAGGAGTAATAAAGAGGAGCGCAACATCTGACCAGACTTCCTCTTTGCTTCTCATTCCTCTGATGGACTGAGTAGTAGAAGTCCCCAAGCAAGGTAGGAACTGGGTTCCTTAACAAGAACAGGTGAATGAAATTCTTGCTCACAAACTTGGGCTCATCTGCAAACAAGATAACCCCATATATACTGAGGGCTAGAAGTGCACAGACAACCTTCCATTCCCCTACAGCAGCCTTCAGGGTAGCCTGGGATATCAGGACGTCTAGGTGAAGGCCTGGAACCCCAGCCTTGGTTGTCATGTTCTGATCAAGGAGGGCAAGCTCCAAATGCAATGCCCTGGCTATGTCTTCATTTCTGGGAGCAACCATCTCTGGGTTGAAAGGGATCCCTCTCCTGATAGGAACTCCTAACAACAGGGAAAACTCTTCCAGCAAAGGTCCCAATTGGAAATCAGGAAATGTGAAACATCTGAATGGAGGATCATAGAACTGCAAGAAAGTATGGATCATGCTCCTCTGAGATGCATCAAGATCCATGACCATGTCCAATATGCCTCCATAATGCTCTCTGAATAGTGGGATATGGTCAGGTGTAATGAGGGACTGGATATGCCTGATGCCAGTCAGGGTGGGCTCAAAGAAGTGGTATGTGATGTTTCTCTTTCTTGAAGTATCCATACTGATAATGGGTGTTGGTGAAGAGGCTGAGATAAACCTTGATGAAGGTAATTGCTGAAGACTAATGAAGACAATTGGAGGAGAGTCTCTGACAAACTGATGAAGGTGCTGAAGTAGATAACTGAAGCAGTCTGAGTAGCATAATGGGTCAAAACCAAACCAAAGATGAAATGATGGATACCCTATAAAACAAATAAGTAAATGTTAAATGATGCAAAAATGATGTATGCAAATGATATGCAGGGGTTTGTGATCAAGTGCTGGATTTGTTTATTTGTCTTGGTAAAAGTCCATGTATGTGTAAACACCCCAAATTTGCCCTCACCCATTCACACCATGGCTTGTGATCATTTTCATATGCATAAACTCAATCATAGCATCTCATACCACATTTTTGATTCACTGCATAGATTCAAAGTCATCTGCATCTAGGGTTTGTGATCTGAGCAATCCAAGAGCTTCCTAGGCCACTCCAAAGGTCATCAATCACTTAAAACGGGTCCATGTATGTTCAAGCATCATATTATATCCTCTCAAAGTCAAGAATGTCAAAGAATCACAAGAACTGAGATTAGCATGGAAGTAGAGCCAGGTTTGACTGCACAGATGACCTAAAATTAGGGTTTTGGTTTCAGAGGCCATAACTCCAAATTTTTTGGTCATTCTTGTTTCTATTGGTCTCTATTTGGTATAGAGAGTATGCATATCAATTTTCATGAAGAAATTCCTTGGGGAAGTTATCTGATCAAGAGTTGACTTTTCAAGCAAGTCAGTGCAAAATCAGGGCATCTGAGGCCCCCAATGACCCAACCAAAGGGTGTTCTTCATCATTTTGATTGTGTATGATCTTTATTTGATCATGGAAGAAGTGGGAAGTTCACAAAATTGAAGAATTTCAAGTCTTTTGCAAAGTTGACTTTTTGGGAAAGTTTGACTTTTAATGAAATTGCCATTTTAGGAAACTTTTTCAACCTTTACTTTTTGATCCAAAAATGCTTCACATGGAAAAACTTTGGTCATGAAAGTTGTAGAATGAATCATTCCCTTTTCAAAAAGTACAAGAACATGACCTAATTCATTTTGAATCAAAAGTTATGGTTTGTCAAAGTTGGCTAAAATCACAAAATTTCAAAGTTTCCACCAAAGAGGCAAAGTTGCAAATTCACTTCTCAAGGCAAATTAAGGCATCAAATGGGCTTCTAAACTTCACAACATGATCATACAAGACCTAAAAGTCAGATTGCACCAAGAAATCTCTCATTTTTATGGCTTATGGAGCAAGATATCTCATAAGAATCAAAAGTGAACCAACTTGCAAAAACTCACTCAAGTGAAGATCCACTTGCTTGTTGACTTGCTGAACCATCCTAGGGTTCTCCCCACATCATGCTGCGCAAGACATGCCTTTTGTCCTTGGCTAGAAAGTAGCCCATGCTTCTCTTACACAACTTTGACATTTTGGCAACTTGAGCCATACCAATCAATAAAGCACACATCACTTCATCTGACCAATCACAATTGTTTATGCAAATCAAAAGCAAGACAAAGCAACAAGAACACAGGCCTGAAACCATCCATAACTCAGCTTGCTCATTTTCACACCAACTTGCAAGAGCATTCGAAACTCTCAGCACAAGCCACAAACACAAAAACTAACTTCACAAATCAACTCAACACACTTCCCTGATCACAAAGCACACCTCACCATAGCCTGAAACTCAAAGAATCAAAAACACGATCACCACTTGCCATTGAACAGAACTTCTGCCATCTCTCAAACCATCCATTCTAAACTTCAAACAAGCATTGCAAGCTTCTTAGGAGGATCATTGGAGTGGATTTGAGCCAAAGAAACAGCCAGAAAGCTCCTGAATCAAAAGCTTCAGTTCAAGTAGTCCTCTCAAAACTTTTTTCCAGAAACATGTTTTTAAGTTCTTAAAAGCTTCTATGCACTTCCCTGATCATGAATATGTGTTTACTTTTGAAAATGGTTGAGAAACCAGCATGTATGAACTCTCTGAAATTTTTTGCCCTAAAAATGTTTTGCTTCGATTTGGTTGATTGATGAAAGAGAAATGATGTTTGAATGGGGGTTTTGATTTGGTTTGGCATGGGGATGATTTCTGGGCAATTAGTTTTCGTTTTCATGAAGTTTTGGAGATTTTAGAACTTTTCAGGTGGGAGTCCCACCGGAGAAGACGACCGGAAGTCTTCTCCGGCCACCTAAAAATAATTAGGGCTAATCCCTATAATTAATGAGAGTTTGAATTCTGAGCGTAGGATGAGTTGACTGGCTTTGACTCCCGCGTGAATGAACGCACCAGATCTGCCACTTAACCCTAATTCAAATTAATTAGTTTAGTTAATTAGGTTTAAGTTTGAATTTTCCAGAAGCAATCCCAGCCGTCCATGAGCGCGCGCAGTCTTTCCCTCCACCCTGAGTTTGAATACTGGCCGTAGATTGTGTTGACTTTCATTTTATTCAGTTTTATTTTCATTTTTATCCATTTAATTTGTCCATTTAATTTAAAATAGCAAAACAATTTTAAAAATTTTGAAAATTTTTGTATAAACTTTTATTAATTTTCAGAAACCAAAAACATTTTTATTTTTATTTTTTGCATTAGAAAATATTTTTAAACCATTTAAAAGTTTATTTTTAATTAATTAAAAATACTTTTAGGTATTTAAAAATCACCAAAAAATTCATGAAACCTTTAAAATCATTTAGAAACATTGTCCAACCCTCAAACCAAATTTCTTTTTTGATCTTGATGCATTTTGACAATTTTCCATGGAATTAATTTCATTTCAAAGCATTATTTTGATCCAATGTTCAAAAATTCATTCCTGCCTAGTCTTTGAGAGTTGGACTTTGATTCTTTTTGCATTGTGTCTTGCATGTCATGTAGTTTGTAGGATTAAGTTGGCATGATTTGATCTTTCATTTTCAATTTGTTTAACATTTTTCTTGTTAAGGTACCCTAAAACCCTAGAAATCTTAAGAAATTCATAACCCTCACTAGGTTAAGAATTGGATCCTCTCCTTTGGGCAGTAAGTTTGTATAGGTTTAGGGTTCTTTTGAGTGCATTTTCAATTTTTTATCTTGATGTTTGCTTCTGGTTTTGGTTTTTGTTTGGTGCATTAATCATAAACCCTAATTTGGGCTTCCTTTTGCATTCATCTTGCATTTGCTTGCATACCATGACTTGCCATGCCATTTTGTGCATCCATTTGATTCATAAGACATCTTAAGACATACTGGAATCATGTTTGATCATTGCTTCTTGCATTTGCCATGTTGAATGTCATTTGCATCTCATAACTTTTCATGTATGATCATGGTTCTTAACTTGCTTCATTTGCATCCATAGGCTTGTATGATCATCCCCATGCTTTGTTTCATGTTTGCATCAGCTCATAGCATCATTAACATCATGTATATGCTTCTGGTTTTGATTTGCATCATGTCATTTCATCTCATCTTGCATTGCATTGCATTCCTTTCTTTAACTTTTCAGGTGGTAAGTAACTTTGAGAAGTGAATTTGCCTTCACTTCTCACAATTTCTTTTCATCCCTCTTATGCATCATTGCTGCATTTTGTTTTGTGTTTGAGATTGAGCTTGCTCATTCTTCTTCATCTTACTTTCTTTCTTCAAGTGACTTGTCTTCTTGAATGAAGCAAGTTACTTTGCTTCTCTTTGCTCCTTTCATCTGCTTCCTGGTGGTTCCTCTGAAGATTTCTCTTGTAAACCTCACAAACTTTAGGAACAACCAAGCATGACAATAATTAGGGTTTTGATTAGTCCCCCATTTAGATTTTACCTTTGTGTCTCATTGAGTCTTCTCTTCTCACCTCATAATCAGGGATTAAACCCTAAAGGCTTTAAGGCTTTGTGATTAAGCTTATGCCTGCATCCTTCTATTAGGATGGAGTGTATAACTTTAATCCTAAGTGTTAAACCCTTAATGTGTTTAAATCCTTCAATCAATCCACTTAATAATCATTAAGACATCAAGCTTGTAACTTGGGCCTTGCATTAGGGTTCTAATTCTTCCTTAATTGGTTAAGAAGGACTAACCCTAGTGTTAATGGACAAGTCCCCCTCAAGTTGTCTTACAAACCCTAAAACTCACTTCATCATCTAATCATTAACTAAAATCCACTTAATAAAGGCTTTGTTTTGTCATGAGTTTAATCCCATATCATGGATTAAGTTGAGGAGCTTTCCTCAGCTTAAACATTCTCATCTATTATCCTTCTATTAGGATGGTGTAATGAGTCTGTTTAATCCCTGATTATGGCTTAATCTCATTATTCAACACTAAACAAAAACAACAAAAACATCTAAATAATCACAAGTAGGTTAATGATCTTAATCCTGCATCAAAGGTGATTAGGTGTGAGAAGCTGACTTCACACTTAAGGCATTCTCATTACCCCTAACCAGAGGGAAGATGTGATGAGTTTACTAACCCATTGGTTTAGGCTTAAGCTCATTAACTTATGACAAACTTTCAAAAGCAATAAAAGACTGAAAATTCAAAAACAAACAATAATCGTCTCCTCCGGGATTCTTTTCTCATCATCTTCACTCCTAAACGAGAACTTGCTTCTCCCATCTAATGCAAGACAGTTAGCACCTGAGCCAGACAGGTCTTACACTTGAGCATAGACAAGTAAGCAGTTCACAAGTCAATTCATCTTTCAGTCTCTTTGGGTCGAACTACGGTGTTCTGACTTCCTCATTGCACGAGAGGATACGTAGGCATAACTTAACAGTTATCGAACAAAAGTCTCTGTAAATCCCCCCTCTTTCCAGCATCATTTTCTTAGCCTCATTATCATGAGCATTTCATCTTGGTTCTTACACTGACACTTCACCCATACACTACACTTCCTTTACACTGACACCTGTGCATCTTTCCCAGCTCTTTTATACACAAATTGCACTGACACTACCCCTTTAAAACGCAAATCTTTTAAGCGTGGATCCCGTCGAGTACGGCGGACAATCTGGGTGCTAATACCTTCCCAGGTTGTAACCAACCCCCTTTCTCAGTCTCTCTGGTTCGCAACCGTCTTATCCATATCTTTCTAGGTCTATGCAGCATTGCCTTTCCTCCGGGATAAAAATGCCTAGCTGGCGATTCTATTCTTTCCCTGTGAGTTCACTGCTGTGTGTTCTCACACCTCCTTTCACCGACCGTTTGCGTCTGTACCTTCATCTGGGCCAATCCCATTTGTCGGGAGCGACAGTATGTTCATAAGTCCGGATGGAGGCTTAGAAATCCAGTAACCAGGTGGGGGACTCAAATAAAGAGTCACAAGACTGTGGTAATCACAAGAACCGTCCAAAGTGATGCATTCTTAAAACAATACTAGTAACAGGGTATGATATGGCCAAGGGTTCCTGCAAACCTGTAAACATCCCAACCCCCTCACATGTAATGTTCTAGAACAAGGATCCTCATACTTGGATCACTTATGAGAAGTGTAAACACTTTTAACCCGGAGGTACAGTGTTTACAATAACCATAAAAGATCCTCCTTTAATTCACCTCAGATGCTGAAGGTTATAAAAAGGTCATCCAGACTTAGCAGGCTTCCCAGATAGCCCTAGTACTACAGGAAATCTGTAGCACAAAGTTCTCAAGAAGAAACCCATGTTTGAACTGTGTTTCATATTCCCGCACCAGACCGAAATGGAATGGGAAAGAATATGAAGCCACTCTAGCCTATGTGTCACTCAGGTCCCCGGTATAGGACCTTAATCACTCAATGAAACCCCACCCTCCAAGGAGAACACAAATCCAGCACAATGATAATGACAGTATGAAAATGCATAAGACTATAAATGAAAGCAGTAAATAAAGTTGTATAGAAAGCAATAAATAAAGCAAGTAAATAATCACAAGTAGCACATAACACCCCCGTAAACACAAATCAAACAAGCGCTAGGAGGAACCCACAAAAAGAACCAGAAGCCCTGGTTGCAATATAAGGGTCCCCAGCAGAGTCGTCAAGCTGTCGCTCCCGCTACGTGACACCAAGGTCAGATAGGGTACAAACGCGAACGGACGGCGAGAGGAGAAATAAAAATGAACTGAAAAGAGTCGCCAGCTAGGCATTTTTATCCTGAAGGAAAGGTAATGCTGCATAAACCTGGAAAGATATGGATAAGACGGACGCGAACCAGAGAAACTGAGAAAGGGGGTTGGTTACAACCTGGGAAGGTATTAACACCCAAATTGTCCGTCGTACTCGAGGGGATCCACGCTTGAAAGTTTGTGTTTAAAGGGGTTGTGTCAGTGCTATCTGTGTGCAAAAGCTGGAAAAGAATATACAAGTGTCAGTGCAAGAAAGTGAAGTGAAGTGCTCAAGAATGAGGCTTAAAAGAATAATACTGGAAGAGGGGGGAAGAGACAGAGACTTTTGTTCGATATTATCTCTGCTCATGTGTTCTGAGGCTCACAGGAATGCACTACTCAAGATCTTGCACGCAGCTTATGTACCGGAAGAAATTACGATCAATGAGTTAGAAACGGTGGTCGCAAATGTCAATACTAGTCATGGACTAGGTTTCACCAATGCTGACTTGACTACAGATGGGCGTAACCATAACAAGGCTTTGCATATCACTTTGGAATGTAAAGGTGTTGTACTTTCTCATGTCCTTGTTGATACCAGATCATCACTCAATATGTTGCCAAAGAAAGCTTTAGTCAAGCTGGAGTATGATGGTCTTGCACTCCGTTCGAGCAACCTAGTTGTCAGAGCTTTTGATGGTTCTAAGAGATCGGTTCTCGGAGAGATTGAGCTGCCCGTGGTAATTGGCCCACAAGTTATCAAAACTATCTTCTACGTGATCGACATACAGCCTGTCTACAACTATTTGTTGGGTCGACCCTGGATCCATGCCGCTGGCGCGGTAAATTCGACCTTTCACAAGAAGTTAAAATATGAGTGGGAAGGACAAATTATCACCATCTGTGGAGAAAAAGACATCTTTGTCAGTCACTTGGCTACATACAAGTACCTGGAGATGGATGGGGAGATCCATGAAACCATGAGTCAGGGTTTTGAAGCCTTGAATGTCAACGAAGCTACAACTAAGGTGTTTGCTGCATCCCAAGAGGAAAGGATGGGCACCTCAATTGCTTCCTACAAACAAGCTCGGAAGGTTGTGGAAGAAGGGAATGCCCAAGGCTGGGGCAAACTGCTGAAGATTCAGATGAAAGAAGACAAATTCGTTTTGGGTTACAGACCATCCCGACAAGTTCCATAGGAGGTTGCTGAAGCTCCTGTTGCTCCTGAAGATTTGCATCCCGTTACAAGCGCGAACGGTCGGCGAAAGGAGAAATGAAAATGAAATGAATAGAGTCGCCAGCTAGGCATTTTTATCCCGAAGGAAAGGTAATGTTGCATAAACCTAGGAAAGATATGGATAAGATGGTTGCAAACCAGAGAAACTGAGAAAGGGGGTTGGTTACAACCTGGGAAGGTATTAGCACCCAGATTGTCCGTCCTACCCGACGGGATCCACGCTTACAAGTTTGTGTTTAAACGGGGTAGGTGTATGTGTTATCTGTGTGCAAAAGCTGAAAAAGAATATACAAGTGTCAGTGCAAAAGGTGAATGCTCAGGAACTGAGGCTTAAAAGAGAATGCTGAAAGAGGGGGAAGACAAAGAGACTTTTGTTCGATAACTGTTAAATTATGCCTACGTATCCTCTCGTGCAATGAGGAAGTCAGAACACCGTAGTTCGACTCAAAGAGACTGAAAGATGAATTGACTGATGAACTGCTTACTTGTCTATGCTCAAGTGTATGACTCGTATGGATCGAGTGTTAACTGTCTTGCATTAGACAGAAGAAGCAAGTTCTCGTTTGTGAGTGAAGATGATGAGAAAAGAATCCCGGAGGAGACGATTATTGTTTGTTTTTGTGTTTTTAGTTTTTTATTATTTTTGGTGTTTTGCATAAGTTAATGAGCTTAAGCCTAAACCAAGGGTTAGTAAACTTATCATATCCTCCCTTTGATTAGGGATAATGAGAATACCTTAAGTATGAGATAAACATCTCAAACTTAATTATCATGATGTAGGATTAAGATCATTAACCTACTTGTGATTATTTAGATGTTTTTGTGTTTTTGTTTAGAGTTAAGTAATGAGTTTAAGCCATAATCAAGGATTAGTGAACTCATTACACCATCCAAATAGAAGGATAATAGATGAGAACACTTAAGTTGAGGTATTTTCCTCAGCTTAAGTATTCTCATCTATTATCCTTCTATTAGGATGGTGTAATGAGTTCACTAATCTGTGATTAGAGATTAAACTCATTACTTAACACTAAACAAAAACCCAAAAACATCTAATTAATCACAAGTAGGTTAATGATATTAATCATACATCATCATGGTAATTAAGTTGAGTTGCTTATCTCATACTTAAGTATTCTCATTATCCCTAATTAGGGAGGATATAATGAGTTTACAAACCTTTGATTTAAGCTTAAGCTCATTAACTTATGCAAAACACCAAAAATAATAAAAAAACTGAAAACACAAAAACAAACAATAATCGTCTCCTTCGGGATTCTTTTCTCATTATCCTCATTCACAAGCGAGAACTTGCTTCTTCCGTCTAATGCAAAACAGTTAGCACTCGAGCCAGACGAGTCATACACTTGAGCATAGACAAGCAAGCAGTTCACAAGTCAATTCATTTTTCAGTCTCTTTGAGTCGAACTACGGTGTTCTGGCTTCCTTATTGCACGAGAGGATACGTAGGCATAACTTAACAGTTATTGAACAAAAGTCTCTTTGTCTTCCCCCTCTTTCAGCATTCTCTTTTAAGCCTCAGTTCATGAGCATTCACATTTTGCACTGATACTTGTATATTCTTTTTTAGCTTTTGCACACAGATAGCACATACACCTACCCCCTTTAAATACAAACTTGTAAGTGTGGATCTCGTCGGGTATGACGGACAATCTTGGTGCTAATACCTTCCCAGGTTGTAACCAACCCCCTTTCTCAGTTTCTCTGGTTTGCAACAATCTTATCCATATATTTCCTAGGTTTATGCAGCATTACCTTTCCTTCGGGATAAAAATGCCTAGATGGCGACTCTATTCATTTCATTTTCATTTCTCCTTTTGCCGACCGTCCGCGCTTGTACCGGGATGCAAATCTTCGGGAGCGACAGGAGCTTCAGCAACCTCCTCTGGAACTTGTCGGGATGGTCTGTAACCCAAAACAAATTTGTCTTCTTTCATTTGAATCTTCAGCAGTTTGCCCCAGCCTTGGGCATTCCCTTCTTCCACAACCTTCCGAGCTTGTTTGTAGGAAGCAATTGAGGTGCCCATCCTTTCCTCTTGGGATGCAGCAAACACATTAGTTATAACTTCGTTGACATTCAAGGCTTCAAAACCCTGACTCATGGTTTCATGGATCTCCCCATCCATCTCCAGGTACTTGTATGTAGCCAGGTGACTGACAAAGATGTCTTCTTCTCCACAGATGGTGATAATTTGGCCTTTCCACTCATATTTTAACTTCTGGTGAAAGGGTCAAATAGTTGTAGGCAGGCTGTATGTCCATCACGTAGAAGATAGTTTTGATGACCTGTGGGCCAATTACCACGGGAAGCTCAATCTCTCCGAGAACCTATCTCTTAGAACCATCAAAAGCTCTGACAACTAGGTTGCTCGGACGGAGTGCAAGACCATCATACTCCAGCTTGACTAAAGCTTTCTTTGGCAACATATTGAGTGATGATCTGGTATCAACAAGGACATGAGAAAGTACAACACCTTTACATTCCAAAGTGATATGCAAAGCCATGTTATGGTTACGCCCATCTGTAGTCAAGTCAGCATTGGTGAAACCTAGTCCATGACTAGTATTGACATTTGCGACCACCATTTCTAACTGATTAACCGTAATTTCTTCCAGTACATAAGTTGCGTGCAAGACCTTGAGTAGTGCATTCCTGTGAGCCTCAGAACACATGAGCAGAGATAGTATGGAGATCTTGGAGGGTGTTTGGTGGAGTTGATCCACAACTTTGTAATCACTTTTTTTGATAATCCTCTTGAACTCGTCCACATCCTGATCAAAGGACGTATTCTGAGTTTCTTTTCCAGCTGGTTCTTCTGGCACCACACTTTTACCTTTAGCTTTGGCAGTTGCCTCCGCTTTGGCATTAGTTCTTGGAAACTGTGAAGTGAAGAGACGTCCGCTCCGAGTGAAACCTTTGCCTCCCCCGAAATTGTCAATTTATGGTGTAGGTGTTGAGGAGTCAAGAGTGACCTTTCTTTCGTGGCAGTAAAGATCTAAACCATAATGCCAAGGCACGACACTGTTGTTATCATAAGGAATTGTTCCAGGCACTGTGATGGTCACCAGACTAATTGCAGCAGAAGAAGGAGTTTTGATAGTCTGTGGATCATAGTATATGGTAACAGGGGATCTGACTAAAGATGGTGCGGGTGCAGGAAGTTGTTGATGTTGATGAGGGTGTTACTGAAAGTTATTGTTGAGAGAATTCGGAACATGGATGGTTGCTGGATCATAATAGATGGTAACCGTTGAAATATCACTGCTGGTGTTTGTTGTTGTTGTAGTCGATTCCTTTGAAATGATTTTTATTGTATTTGTAGAAGATTTTGTTGAGATAATGTTTGCTGGTGTTGTAGGAGAGATTTTTGTTGCCTTTGAGGAAGATGGAATTGTTGATGTGATTTGCAGGATGCCTTCTCTGATAAGACTGCTAATATTATTCTTCAAATTTGAAAAACCATTGGTAGAAACTTTGCAAGCTTCACAACGGGCCTCATAACCCGGAAACACTTGGCACTTCAATAGTTGAGCTTTTACTTCGGCCAGTGGTGTTTGAATAGTTGCAATGTCATCAATCAGAATTGCTGGTTGGTCCTCCTCAATGGCATTGATCTTTGGCTCACCATGATTTGGTATTGGATTCCTTGTGACATTCGGTGGAGGTGCAAATTTCAAAGCTTTGGAGTCAATCAAATCTTGGACTTTCATGTGCAGGGCTCTACACTTCTCTGTTGAATGGCCAGGTGCATTGGAATGAAAAGCACATATGGCGTTGACATCATAATTCCTTGGAAGATTTAGAGGATTTGGTGGAGCCAAAGTCCTCAGTTCAGTCAAGTTAAGCTTCAATAGTTGCGGGAGTAAGACTGCATAGGGAACCGGGATGGGATCGATCACCCTATTAATCTGAGAAGGCCTTTGTTGGAAAGGACGTTGTTGTTGGTTGTTGTTATTATAAGATCTTTGTTGTTGTTGAGGATACTGTGGTTGCTGAGGTGCTGGAGTAGGGATGGTGATTGCAGCCACTTATCTTTGCAAGTATTGATGCCTACTGTTGCACCCCAAAATTTGCCCTCCCCTAGTCAAGGCATTGTGTACTAAGGTGTCCCAAGAGGTTCTAAAGATTCACAAGGTATCCTAAGAGGTTCACAAGGTTCACAATTAATCAGAAAGTTTGACAATCCCCTCAGACAAAGCATCCTCCTAAGCAATGCATCCTAAACTAGGGTTTTGAGTCTCATCAGGCTAAATGGATTTCCAAGGATTCAAGTGAGCTTCATAGCATCATATATGGCTTCAATAATCCCTATGTCAAGTTTCAAGGCTTTCCCAAAAGGTTTGCTCAGTCAAATGATCAGATAGGCTAAAATCAGTCAAAGTAGTTAAAAAGTCAAACTGAGGTTAACTGTGGTCAAACCAAAGTCAAAATTCATGTTTCTTTGCCAACATCAAGTATATGAAGTAAAATTCATCATTTTATCAAGGGTTGATCATGATTCATCAAGGATATTTCAGATCATCAAGAATCAGGAGTTTATAAATTAGGGTTTTCATAGGAAAAGTCAACTAAACTTTGACCAGCCATAACTTTCACATGCTTCATCAAAAATTTTCCATCCAAATCTCATTTTGAAGGAAATTTAATTCTCTACAACTTTGTGTCTTACAAGCCAAGCCTAAAAATGCTTCATTTGGAAGGTATGAGCTAAAACATTATAGGTCATTTTAAAAGTCAACAAAAAGTCAACATCTTCCAAAGGGCATAATTTGAAAATAGTAAAAGATATGGACATGAGACCAATGAGGTTGGTTAAAGGACTCTCTAAGATTTCCAAAATGTCCAAGAACACCTTCATAGCCTTAAAATTAAGGGATTTGTGTCTTTGCAAAGTTGGGAAATTTTTGAGAGGTTTATTGAGCAAATGGGGTCTTAGAACCAATTCTTTCCACATGGGCTTGCATTTTTATGACCCAATCTCTACCATAACATCATGCACGAATCAAATATCATTTATTCATATTTTTATTAGTTTATTTTTATTTATTTTGATTTTGTACATTAAAAATCATTTTAAATCAAAATAAAATATGAAAAGCTCAATATTTGACATGATTCTCATTCTAGAAACTCTTCAAGGATATTCAAAGCTGATTGGTATCATCAAAATTCGTGCTCACCTAATTTAGAAAGGTTTTATAAGATTTTTGAGGATATTTGAAAGTGGTGAAACTTCATTATCAAGCAACCACCAAAAGCCCACAAATCCACAAAGTTTAAACCTAATTATGTTCCATACATATACACAAACTAAAGACAATCACAAGGACACGAAAATTCTGCCTCCAAGAGCAAGAACAAAGCTTCAAATTTCACAAAAAAACTCACAATCGGATTCTTATTTGCAGGCCATATCAAAGTGTTTTGAAGGTTGCAACATGTTTCTTGAGCATCATTGATGCTACCTCAATGCTTTACATCATCAAAAACTCATCCAAATGCATAATCTGAATTCTCACTTTCTCATGGTTTTTCAATTTTTCGTTTTCATATGCTAACCCATGATAAATTGTTTTTGGGTATTGATTTGTGTTTGTGACATTGCAAGGATCGTTTCTGGGCGATCAATTGAAGAAATCATAGCCGTATGTGTTAAAACCGAAAACTAGGGTTCTTGAAAATTTCTTTTGGGAACGCATGATTGGATCAATTTCTGTTAAAATTAATGTGATATTTGTGTTCAGGGACCTCATATTAGTTAATTTGAACCATTAAAATTGTTTGATTCGTTGTATATTAGATGTTTGATTTGTGTAGGCTTTTAGTGACGAAAACAATCTGTCACTATAAGCTATAGCGACGGAAAACCGTAACTATAGCCTAAGCAAACGGTTGGAGGTTGAAGAAGAAGTGTGATGCGAAAATTTGTTTGAATATTTGTTTATTTTTATTATGTTTTGTTTAGGTAATATTATCACAATGCGTTGATGGCTCAGTTGGCAAAGCGTATGTGTGTTTGGGGTGAAGACCAGGGTTCGAGTCTGGCCGAAGGCAATTTTGTTTTTGAATTCATTTATTTTGCAGGTTTATAATAAAACAATTGTGTTGCATATGGAATTCACCAGCGCGTGCTGGCTCAGCTGGTTTTGAAGAGTTGTTGTTGAGGTAAGGGACCTGGGTTCAAATCCCAGGTCCTATCTTTTTAGGATTTTGTCCATATTTTCAATATTTTAATTATTTTCTTAATTTTAACTTAATTTAATATAATTCAAAATAATTTCTAAATAAATATCATAATATTTTTCTATAAAAACTTCACATTTTCAAAAAATCATAATTTATTTTCTTAAATTTAAAATTGTTTCTATTTATTTTATAAAATATTTATATATATGATTATTACATTTCTTGTAAATAGATTAATAATATATTTTAATTATAATCAAAACCCTGATTTAGCTAACTCTAATTTTCTTAACCCTAATATTTAACCTAACTAATTAATTATTTTTCTTCTAAAACATAATTAAATCATTAATCATTATTTTAATATGTAAATAGTTTATTATTTGTTTATTATTATTAAAACTTATTTTCTTAATTAATTCCTAAAAAACTTTTCTAACATTAATTTTTCTTGCTAAAATTCTTATTTATTTTACTATTCTAACCTTTATTCTTATTTTTTATTACTACTAATATTTAATTATTTATTATTATTATTATATTTATCATTATTATTATTATTTCTCGATTATATTGTAATTGTCCCAAAGCCTTGTAATATTTATAGGTTTATATTTTTGCTTTATTTATTGTAAATATTTCACTATGTGGTTAGTAATTCTAGGGTGTGTATGTTTGTAATTAAAATCAATTTAGAAAAATTAATTTAATAAGATAAATATTTGAATATGAACACGCACATATGTAAGTCGATCTTTGATCTCCATCTTTCACTTTCTAGGGTTGCCTCTCAGTTGCCTATTTCAAAAGGTCAAGTAGGGTGTCTTAAGCAAGTCCCTTCATAAATATCATCAAGTCCCTATAGTTTTAAAGATCAAGTCCCTTCGAGGTTGCCTACGATAAATGATCTTGTCCCTTCGAATAAAAGATGATAAGTCCCTACGAATTGCTAAAGACACCTTACAGTTGCCTATATCCAGATGTCCCTACACATGTCCCTTAATACATCCAAGGTAATGACTACCTATTCCTTAATAATAGGGATGGTCTTACCATTGAAAGAACATAAGAACAATAAAGACTTAAGCTAGGGTAGGTTTCTCTTAGTTACTTGCTCATTTTTTCAAAATCACTCTTTACACCCCACTTTTCAAACAATTTTCAAAAAAACAAGGCTTTGTATACATCCATACGAGGATTATTACAAAGTACTTAGAATTTTTCTAATCACACACTACACTCTTGCAAACAAACAAAGTGAGCTACGTAACTAAGAGCCCATGGATAACCATGAATATAAAGGGTGCTAACACCTTCCCTTTATATAACCTACCCCCCGAACTCAAGTCTTTTAAAAAAATAGGTCTTTCCTGTTCTTTTATGTCCTTTCCTTTTCGATAAAATAAAAGTCGGTGGCGACTCTTGCTATCCGCAACATGACTAAAAGTCAGTTCTCCCACCGTGTTACACCTACCTCTGCCAATATGTACTGAATTAGTCTCCCTTGTCCTTTGGGGTCTGGAGAATGGCTTCTTCGCATTGCTGGAGCTAGCACCATTGTCAAAAATCTTACCTATAATCAGTAGGCTTTCGATTCTCTCGCCTGATATAACCACATCAGCAAAACTGGTAGAAGAGAAGGCAGCAAGTCTATCAATGTAGGTCCCTTGCAAGGTATTCATAAACATATCAGCCATTTCCCTTTCTGATATAGGTGGCTAAACAGCAGCAGCGAGTTGTCTCCACCTTTGAGCGTATTCGCGGAAACTTTCTCTCGAGGACTGAGACATACCCATCAAGAGGGTCCTATTAGGTGACATATCCAAGTTGTACTGATATTGGCGTACACAAGCCTCAGCTAAGTCTTTCCATTTCCTGACAGTAGCCCTTGATAGGTGTGAATACCACTCTCTGGTTGCCCCAGTTAAACTATCTTCAAAGTAAGACATCCACAGTTTCTCATCCATGGTATATGCTTTCAATCTTCCCAGAAAAGATTGCAAATGGTACGAGGATAGGAGGTTCCATTGTACTTCTCGAAACATGGGGGGTTTGAACTTGTGAGAAATCCTTACTCCCTCAACTAGGCCCATATCCATCACATCAAATCCCAAGGAGTTCTGGGATTCCAAGGATCTCAGCTTCTCAGATATCTCGTCCAAACGACGATCATAAGCTTCATCAGCCCCATCACCTAACATTGTAAACTGCTCATCTTGAGGATCTTCCTGTAGAATACGATCTCCAGTGTTTCTTTGGCCATGCCTAAGGACATTAGCTTCAGGATTGTTGTCGGGTCCGAACACTACTGGAGTCGTTCGCGGCTGCTCACGCTCATTGTTACTAGTACCTCCAGTGCCTGCATGGTTATCTTCTAGGGTTTGCCACTCGACCAATTCCCTCAATCTTTCCTGGGTCTGGGCCAGTCCAGTAATTACAGCCATGAATTGATTCATTTGGGTCCTCACTTATGTCGTCACATCTGTCATCTGAGTCCTCACATCTGTCAGTTCCTGCTGTAGCTGATCCATTTGTAGACTCGGAAGGTTGTGTCGAGTTGGATATTTGTGGACTCGGTTGACGGAAAAGACCCTTCTGCGAGCAATATTTCCTGAAACAATCAGTAGAGTGAGAAAAAAACAACAAAACACCTGCAAAACAAAGTGTCACACCCTAAATTTTGACCGGACTTTTTCAATTTTTTTCATCCATCTAATGCATCAGAAATTAGTTCATATTTTGCATGTTTGACCAAAAAATTCCATTTAATCAAATAAAACATTTTTTAGGCGATTTCTTTGTTCAATGTCATTCTTGTTTTAATTTTTAAAATATGTTCCGATTTTCAAATAGGATAGTTGTTTCACTTTATGATTTATTTTATTTTTATATTTAGTTCAATGACTATATTAGATATTTTGTTAGCTTAATTTCTTTTATTTGGTTTTTTAAATTTTTTAATTAGCTTATATTCAAATTTAATTTTGGTTTACTTTACACTTGGTTTATTTTAATTCTAATTTAGTCTAATTTTTTATTTGGTTTAATTTATTTGTAGTAGAACCTTTATTTTAGTTTATATTACTTAAGTTTTATCCAAATTTAGTTTAGTGTTTAATTAGTTTTAAATTAATTAGTTTTATTTTGGTTTAAGTTAATTATAACTTTTCTTTTATTTTAAAAGTTAATTAAAAGAAAATAAAGTTTGTTTTACTACACTCTATCAGCTCCAAGCCTGCTGTCCCACGTCAACTGATACATACACCCTGCACCACCCCTTTCACCAAAATGGCTACAAACCAATAAATTTCAAACCTACCACCCTGTATCATAAAAATCCATAATTAAAATGGCAATTTTCAGACTTTCCAAGAACCACAACCTGCACATGAAAAGGATGCATCACTGACATACAAAAAATAAGGCAAGCTTATGGAAAAAGCTTTGGGTTGTCTTTAAGGAGGGCCATAAACCAAAGCGAGAAGGGGGAGAAAGTTGAATAAAAAAACAACAATAGCAGAGGGAAAAGAATACAGAAGAATTTCAAAAAAAATACTTGACTGTGAATTTTTTTTTCTTCTTTCTTGGCTTATTTTCGGCCTTCATACTCAACTCATAACCCACAGTGAAAAAGGAAAACAAACGCAGAAAAATGAAAACACTTCAACAACACCAACTTTAAAAAAAAAACTAGAAATACCCAGAACTCACATCACCACCACCTTTCAAACACGAACCTCCATTAAACCACTTCCGCCGCTCAGCCATAAACGAACCCAATCTCGCCTGAAACCGTCACAAAACCGGCGAGTGAACCGAATCAATCAAACCACATCACGCGACCACCAAACCCAGCCGGAACCGTGAAAAACCGCTGAGAGCTACCACTCCGTCGTCGAGTCAAAACCGCACCTAAACCGTAACTTATCGCGAACATGAGATCAGAGAGTTTCATGAGAGAGAGTTAGAGAGAAATCGAAAGAATCGCGTTTTTTAGAGGAGTCGGTAGAGACGCATTTGAAAGAAAAGGTATCGAACCTTTCTTTTGGTTTTGTTTTCAATATGAGTTATTGTATTTAATTCATTTTTGCTGTTAAATGATTTAAAAAGCTTTTCTTTCCAAATCCTTTCCACCACCGAATCATTATCTCATATTTTCTTGTTTCTACCATTTTATTTTATTTTTGTTTTATTATTATTATTATTATTATTATTATTAGTTAATTAATTGTCCGATACAGTTGTGACTGGTGTTTGACTTTAGTCATTTTAGAATTCAATTTTGTAAATCTTTTATTACTTTATTTATTTATCGAATGAATTTATTTTATATTATTAAGTCTATTATTTGTTTTATCAATGTCAATGTGTTAGCAATTTAATTAGGATTATCTCTACCTATGTTTATATGTTGCTATGTCTATATGATGATGTAAAATAATAATAGTATTAAAGTTTCTTTCCATTTTACTAAGTTTTTTAAAATAAAATATTGTTAGTGAATTTTTTATTTTTTTGCCAATGTTGCTATGAAATTTCCAAGTCTTATTTTATATTTTTTTTATTACGTTGTTTCTTATTGTTACATCTATTTATTTATTTACTATTTTATCAAGTTGTTTCATGTTTGTTGAAAAAATGTAGATCAAATGTTTATGGATTTATAGTTATCATGAGATCTAAGGTCAATTAGTCATTTCTATTTACACCCCGTGATCATTTATACACCTTTAATATTTATTTTTGTCATTTTTTTTAATAGTAGTTTAATTGGGTAGATTTTAATTTACTAGTTTATAGTTTTAGTTGATATTTGATATTTGATCACAACATGATTGCTCGATTGTTGAATTTTTTTTTATTGCGATTTTAGAGCATAAATCAATTGCTCTTTTGAAAACCGTATGAACGCATAAAGTCATTCGCTCATTCGTTTCTAAAAATATTTAAGCCCTAAATCACCTAAAATAAATGGGATTTTTATCAAATCCTTTTTATTAGAATAATCTCACAATTAATGTACGAAAACAGAATTCCGGAGTCTAGCATTCCGCACGTTCTGGATTGGACTGCTACTGGGCTATCCCCACACGATGTGTTCAATCACCATTCGTATATCAAAATATCCCATTCATTTTATAAATTAAATTATGAAAGAATAGAGCTCCGGAGTCTAGCACTCCGCACGTTCTAGAATGGACTGCTATTGGGCTAGCCCCACGCAACGTGGTCCATTCGCATCTTTCATATCTTAAAACGATTCAACTTACCAACCAATTTAAATTACTTTCATAATTAATTAATGAAAGACAAGACTCCGGAGTCTAGCACTCCGCACGTTTTGGAATGCAATCGCTCCTGGGCTAGCCCCACGCGACGTGGTTCATTCACCCTTTTGTTTTAAAAACACCTTAACAAAAGTCAAACACTTTTCTCAAAACGAACATTTTTTAAATCATTCTATCTCGCAAACAAGCTAGCGCTTCAGCCTCCACCGCGCGTATAAGCCAACGCTTAGCAGTAGAAAGCATTTCAAACAATCGTTCAATTAAAAATCACAAACCGTAGTCGCACGAACTACGGAGCTCTGACTTTCCCATTGCACAAGGGAATACGTAGGCACAGGGATTTTAATCCTTCGCGAGCACAATAATAAAAAAATTCAATTATTTCTCTGTTTAAATCACCCTATTAAAAATAATCAATCTTTTTCCCTCCGTCACAATAATAAAAAACTTGAATCGTTTCTCCGCCTTAATAATAAAAACTTTAATTTCCTTAGAACAAACATATTAATAATCATTTAGAAGACAAAGACTTAAGATCAAACATTTAATCGCGTAGTTAGCTAAGAGGTTCCCGTTGAGTACAACAGACGTGAGGGGTGCTAATACCTTCCCCTTGCGTAACCGACTCCCGAACTTAGAATTTGGTTTTGTTGACCATTTCTTATCCTTATTTAGGTTGTATCTATATCTCCCTTTTCTCTCGTAGAATAAATAGAATTAGGTGGCGGCTCTGTTGTTTAGTTTTAGGATCGTATTTTTCGAGGTACGACAGTTGGCGACTCTGCTGGGGAATAGCTCCATGCTAGAGAGAGTCGAGCCTAACTTAGCTTTATGTGTTTATTTGTTTGATCTTGTCTTTTCTTGTCTTTTCTATGTTTATTATTTATGTTTTTTTATCTGTTCTTTTACCGCTTTACTTTATTGCTCATTATATTTGTCTGTGGGATCTCGGGGTTACATTGTAAGCAAATTTGAGTGATGGAAAAAAGCAGAGGGAACACCTAAGTTTAGAATTGGATGTTATTAGTGCTAGTCTCCGAGGACTCGCTCCTTGCATGCCTAGCATGAAAACTCCCCCAGATAGTTAGACTTTTCGTAGATCTTGTCGCAACGCAGCTAGCCTGTCGCGTGACCTGATTCACGAAAGGGCTGTGATTCTGGGACCCCCTAGGACCTGTTTCAATTTTGGTAGTTGCGTAATGTTAGGCTCCGAGAACTCGCTCCTTGCACGCCTAGCATGAGAACTCCATTCAAGGTGGACCTTATCGTTATTATCGTCACAATGCAGCTAGCCTGCGGCGGGGCGTTAGTACGATAAATGTCCGTGACCTTGAGTTTCCCTAAAAACATCACCGTAGAAACCCTCCCGTGAGTGGGACTTATGGGTAGTAAAACGTAGAACAACTCTCTTACAGGCCACTTGTTAGGAAGGTTCCGAATTTACCTGCAGCACCTTGCATCCTCGCATCCCTGCATCTCAACATCATATGCATCATTTCAGTAAATGCTTCAAGGAACAATTAGACTTTTGTTGCAAACCTCATATAGTTTACCTGGAATGGACTTCAGTTCATTAGTTTTGGGAAATAACAAGAAACTTTACCCATTTTGATTTTTTGCAATAATTTCTTGAGTCTCTTGAACCATTTGTTTTTTTACTCATGTTTGCATCTCCGCATCTGCATTCTGTCAAAACTCATTCTCGTCAACTCCTTTCCAGCTGTCACACTGAGGATCTCACGTAAGTATTCAACCCGAGCCCAGGCCAAGAAGAAGATGGCTGACAGGGACCCCGAAATGGACAAAGTTAATGAAGAGCTTTCTGATCTTCGTGGAAATATGGGTCAGATGATGGAAATGTTGCAGGTCATCCGAGCAAAATTAGATACCCAACAGACTGTAGTGTCAGAGATTGTCACTGCAACGACTGAACCTACGTCATCAGTCACCACTCCTGTGACCTGGCCTCCTTTTGTGCTTCCTCATGGATTCGTACCTCCTCCTCAGGGTTTCGCTTCTCAAAGTTTTATCCCTCCTTCCCAAGGAATTACTGCTCAGGGTTTTTTCCCTCCTTCCCAAGGTTTCGCTTCTCAAAGTTTTATTCCTTCTTCTCAAGGACTTACTGCTCAGGGTTTTTTCCCTCCTTCCCAAGGTTTCGCTTCCCAAAGCTTCGCACCTCCTTCTCAGGGTTTTGCATTCACTTCCCAAGGTTTTGTACCTCCCCCTCAAGGATTTGCTGCTCAGCAGACTATTCCTATGACTAATGAAGAGAACCATGTGGTTACTAATTTTACACCAGACATTGTGCACACTCGTGCCCAACCATACTTTAGTGACCCTCAGGTGTATGACGTTCCAGATATGTCGGATAATGGAAATGAGAAACATGAAAAGATGAAAGAGAATTTTGAGGCCCTTGAGAAAAGGTTAAGAGCAATCGAAGGCGACCAGATCTTCGGGGTGCTGCTAGAGAGATGTGTCTGGTGTCTGGCTTGGTAATTCCCCCAAAGTTCAAGATACCCACTTTTGACATGTACGAGGGCGCGACATGTCCAAAGAACCACCTCTTGATGTATTATCGAAGAATGGATACGCAGGTGGACAATGACAATTTAATGATCCACTGCTTCCAGGACAGTCTGAAAGAAATCTCCTCCAAGTGGTATCTAACGCTAGACCAGTCGAAGATTCGCAGTTTTCAAGACTTAACAGATGCTTTCATCCAGCAGTACAAATACAATATGGACCTTGCTCCCGATAGGAGGAAATTGTTGAGTATGTCACAGAAGGATTCCGATTCATTTAAAGAATATGCTCAGAGATGGAGAGGGACCGCTTCTCAGGTAGACCCCCCGTTGTCTGAAAAGGAGTTAGCTGATTGGTTCGTTGACACGGTGCGACCAGAATTCTTCGAGAGAATGGTAGGAAGCGTAACTGCTAGCTTATCTGACCTTGTAGCCGTGGGAATCAAAGTTGAACTTGGACTTAAAAGTGGAAAGATGAGTGGTGCATCTAGCAGTTCCAGCAATGGTAGAGGAAATAATGTCAAGAAATTTACCAGTAATTTCCACAAGAAGAAAGAGGGCGAGACGAATGCAATAATGACAAGTCAAAAGAGGAATCAGCTGTGGCAGAGGCCACCACCTGTGGATCACCCCCAGTATGTCTACTCACCGCAGTATGTCCAACATCCTTATGTATCGGCAGTTCAACCGTCATATAATCCACAAGTCCCAATGTATCGGCCAACTCAAGCAGTAACGATGTATCAGCAAGCGGCTCCAGTAATTCCAGCTTATCAACCAATGCTCAATAATCCAGGCTATCAACGAGCGCCCAATGCTTCAGCCTACCAGCAGAGGACTCCAGCTCCTCATCTAAATTCCAACTTTCAGAATAGAAGACCAGGAGGAAGGTCTCCCCATCCTCGGATCCCTATGACCTACACTGAATTGTATCCCTCACTGCTGAAGAAAGGCTTGGTTACTCCAAGGCCTTTGGGTCCTCCACCAGATCCACTCACACCAGGTTACAATTCAAGTGCCCATTGTTTGTTCCATGAAGGTGCTCCGGGGCATGATTTGGAAAATTGTATTGCTTTGAGGTATGTTGTGAAGGATCTAATGGATAAAAACATTTTGTCATTTGGAGATATTGGTCCGAATGTTAAAAATAATCCTTTACCTAAGCATGGGTCCATAGATGCCATTGTTGACGAGTCTGACGAAGATTTGATTTTCAACGCCACAGAGATCAAAACCCCGCTTAGAGACTTCCATGCGAAGTTAGTAGAAGTGGGTATGCTGAAGAGTTGTCATAAGAATTGTGAAGTTTGTGTGAATAATCCAAAGGGATGTGAACTGGTTTTGAGAGATGTTCAAAGTATGATTAATATGGGTGTTTTACAAGTAAGCGGTCGCATGAAAAGGAATGAAGTGGCAATGATTAAACCCATTTTCAACTTGCCTGAATTTGATTCTACCTTGGTGCTAATGTTCAACCTGCCTGAGTCCTCAAGAGTTCAACCCATCTTTAATATGCCAGAACCTGCGGTGCCCATTTTCAATATACCTGAACCAAGGTTTGAGTAGAGGAGTAACCCTTTCCTGTATGAAGACACCAAAGCAGTTCCGTGGAAGTATGATACAGAGAGAGTTCGTCAGAAGTTTGAACAAGATAGTCAGAAAGAGGTTTCAAAAGTGACAAGTGCTGACATAGCAGGTGCAGGTCGTTTAACTCGCAGTGGTCGTGTTTATACTTAGCAAGCCAATACGGTTCCACCTAAAGAAGTGATTCCCACTGTTGTCAACCAGGATAAAGGGGTGGTCTTGGAAGAAGAGGATGCAGAGTTTCTCAGAATCATTAAAAAGAGTGATTATAAGGTTATTGATCAGCTACATCAAACGCCTTCCAAGATATCTATCTTATCTCTTCTAATGCATTCGCCAGCCCATCGAGGTGCTCTCTAGAAATTACTAGCCTAAGCTCATGTTACGCATGATATAACTGTAAATCAGTTTGATGGAGTCATTGCCAATATCACTGCATGTAACAATCTCAGCTTCAGTATGGAGGATCTTCCAAAGGATGGTTTGGACCATAACCGTGCTCTTCACATATCTGTAAAATGTCAGGAGGATACTTTAGCAAGAGTTCTTGTGGATACAGGATCTTCATTGAATGTTTTGCCGAAAAGAACGCTCGCCAAATTATCTTATCAAGGGGCAGAGATGAGGCCCAGTGCACTGATTGTGAAAGCTTTTGATGGGTCAAGGAGGACTGTTATTGGAGAAGTCGAATTGCCAATCTTGATTGGAACACAGGTCTTCAAAATCACTTTCCAGGTTATGGACATTAACCCTAATTACATTTGTTTGCTGGGAAGACCTTGGATCCATGCTGCTGGGGCAGTCACTTCTACCTTACACCAGAAGATGAAGTTCGTGGTCGATAATAAACTGGTAACTGTGTCTGGTGAAGAAGATCTCATGGTCAGCAACCTTTCCTCCTTTAGCTACATTGAGGCTGATGAAGATGCTTTGGAAACTACTTTTCAAGCTCTAGAGATAGCCAATGTCGTCCTTATGGAAGTAGAGGAGTCAAAGGGAAAGGGTATTCCATATTTTGCATCATTGAAGAGTACCATTTCCACTATCGAAGAAGGAAGCCATGAAGGTTGGGGTGATGTCATTGAAGTCAAGCAGAAGCTAGATCGTTACGGGTTGGGTTACAAACCAACTCGGGTGAAGGAAGGAGCGTCAACCTCCGTCAAAGGACGTCCAAAGACCATTCAAGAGGTGTTTTCCAGTGCCGGCTATCAGATCAATGCAATTAGTGGGGATGCTGAAGATGAAGATGTGGATCATTTGGTTTATCAGTGTGAAGCAGCTTTGGGCAATTGGGAAGCAGTTGAAATCCCAGAATTTTTTCCATTGTCAAAGTAATTTATTGTTTTCCTTTAAGTGTTTTCAAAGTTCCCTAGCTCTGCCCAAGGCTATGAGATCATTTTGTAGGGCCCCTTCTCATTTTCAAGTTAATCAATCAATGAAGGCATTTTGTTAAATTCTTACTTTGTTTTTATTTACTGTTTTTCTCTTTTCACTTTTAAAAGAAAATGGCAATCTTTCAAAGCTAATAAAAAAGTTTTTATTGCATCCCTCTATTTTCACTTTTAATAAAAGCAAATCATTCCCATATGCAGAACAAATGAAAACCCTATTGAATCCAATGACTCTATATTCTATCCTAACTTCGATTCGCCCATCTACCAAGCGGAAGATGAAAGTGAGGAAGATTGTGACATTCCCGAAGAACTGGCAAGATTAGTTGAGGATGAGCACACAGATCTTCAGCCACATAAGGAGCAGGTAGAGACCATCAACCTTGGCACCGATGAAGACAAGACAGAAGTCAAGATTGGTACAACACTTGGGGAAGACGTCAGAGAAAGATTGGTCAAGCTTCTCAAAGAGTATGTGGATGTGTTTGCATGGTCGTATCAGGATATGCCCGGTTTGGACACAGACATAGTTGTTCATTAGTTGCCACTTCGACCAGATTGCCCGTGAAATTATGTGATCAGGTACGTGATGTCGAATGAGATGTTTAAACACTTGACAACTTGACCAAAACTTAAAGTGCAGGAAAATTAAACAACACAGGAAATTGTTAACCCAGTTCAGTGTATAACCACACTTACATCTGGGGGCTACCAAGCTAGGAAGGAAATCCAATATAAGTAATATTAATTCTAGATTTAAACCACTCAGTTTAATCTTTCACTTAATATCTACCCAAGGCAATTTCTACCTAAGACACAACATAGATATGAGTACCAACTCACTCTCCCTCAATCACACAGTGATATGTTTACAAGTTTAATAAAATTGAAGTCATACTTCAAACAAAACAGCTTGATCTTACTTCACAGTTTCAATCAAGACACAAATACACTTTTGCTTAAAAGCTCATAAAGTGATACAAATAAAACAACCTGCTATTAAAACACAAAACACCCTATTTGGTCTTCTTAATTTCGTACTCTATTCTGAGAGTTTCTGTTGCTTAAATAGGTGTTTGGATTTTGGGCTTTCTGTAGGTTTATCCAATCCTGATACGCATGCTGCCATCACCTTGAATTAGGGTTTGTTACTTCCTAGATTCTAGGTGATTCAGTTCTTCTGATTATGCTGAAGTCACATAACAAAATTCCCTACAGATGCGCCTTCTTCTGTTTCATCCATCCATAATTAATTCCAGATAACTTCCCTTAATTTACTCAGTTCTGTTAATCATTAATTAATTCTGGTAGCAGGTTTGAGATGTCACAACATCCGGTGTGACATCCTGAAACTGAACTTATTTCATTTACTGATACAATGTCACAACATCTGGTGTGACATCCTGTAAACTGAACTTACTTCATTAACTGATACAATGTCACAACATATGGTGTGACATCCTGAATTAAGTTCATTTACTTATATTCTGTTTGATAATGTCACAACATCTGATGTGACATCCTGAACTAAATTCAACACTTCTTGTTGGTCAAAAATTCTGCCAATTCAAAACATCTACAAACTCCCCCTTTGGCTAATTTTTGGCTAACATATTTTTCTGGTTTATCAGAGTGCAGCAGAATTTCTTTTATCAGAGTACAGCAGTTCTTTTCTGTTGAATCATGTGTGAGTTTACCCCCCCTCCCCCTCAAACCTACATGTGTTCAGACTTGTTGCAACAGAAATTTTTAATTAAAAACACAGCTTTAGTTCAGAAGCAAACAAAAGTTTTTCATTAATCAGTAAGCTGCATCATACATTGTTGTTGTTGTCTTCTCCCCCTTGTTAGACATAAATTGGGGCCAAAGTTTTACAGAAGAATTACAAAAGCAAAATCAAAATACAATGCTGGAGCAGACATTACATATTCCTCACATACATGTTTCACTCAGAATCCTCATATTCAGTGTCTTCCTCTTCTTCAGTTTCTTCATCAGAAGCAGCAGCTTTTTGAGCACTCTCCTCAATCTCCAGCCTTTGGATAATCTCCTCAAGCTTCTGCTTCCTGGCATCCAGTTCTTTACATGTGTTCTTCAGCTCAGCAATCAAAGCAGCTTTGGAGATTGGATTCTTTGCCTTTGAAGATCCAGCAGATGTCCCAGAGGGAGCTTCAACATCAGCTGCATGATGACTTAAGAACAACTTGTAGTGGAAGGCCAGGGGACTCTCTCTTTTGCAGATTGAATCCTTCTCAGTGAGGATACCTGGATACTGGCTGAGTATTATTCCACACAGTAGAGAAGGGAAGGCAATAGGAAGCTTTGTTGCAGATGATCCAGCATGCTTCAATGTCTGATCAAAAATATAAGCCCCAAAATCCAGCTTTGTTTGGGTGCCCACAGCATATATAAACCTGCCCAATCCAGTTGCTATTGAGGAGGTATGATTAGTAGGGACCCAGTTTGCAGTGCCAATCCTATGCAGCATTGCATACTTCCTTGTCAGCAAGCTAACAGAAAGCTTCCCCTTGACTGGCCAAGTCTTGACCTGATTAGCAGTGATGACCTTGCAAACCTGGTTATCAGTCTTCCCTAACTCATTAGGTCCATCAGATTCTCTTCCTAGATAATGGTTGATAACCCTAGGAGAGAATTCCACACATCTCCCTCTTACATATACCTTTCTGAAGTCAGCTGACTTACCATCATCACAGTCTTCTTGGAGGTTGACAATAAATTCCTTGACTAGTAGCTCATAGCAAGGAGAGAAATTTGATATTGTTTTGAATAAGCCAGCAGAAGAGATGAGATCAATTACCTCAGTGCACTCAAGTGCATTACTGCTCAGCTCTCTTTCAAGTGCTACCCTTCTTTGATAGAAAAATTTCCATCTATTCACACTTGACACATGATGGAAAGAAATGTTGCCCAGAGGAGCTTCTGGAACAGCATAGGAGGACCTTGAGGGTGCTGGTTTCTTCTTTGGTGGGGATGTTGGGACATCCTCTTCAACATCTGAATCTAGAGGGGTGACAGCTTTCCTCTTCTGTGTATTCACCTTGCTCCATTGTTTGGTAGGACCAAAAGCAACTTTAGCTTTATCCTTCTTTGGTGTAGGTTGCTTCTTCTCAGGAGTTGCATGTCCTGCAGTCTTCTTTTCCTTCCTAGTCCTAAGCCTTTTGGCTATGCTAGGGTTTACAGAAGCAATGATTTCTGTGTCAGAATCATGCTCTATGTTTACAACAGGAGGAGGTTGAGCAGTCTCCTCTTCAGCAGGTGGATCAACAGAGGCTTGATCTTTAGTGGAGGCCTTGTGCTGGTCCTCAGATGTGTCATCATCACCATCAGTGGAAGCCTTTTGCTGGTCCTCAGATGTTTCATCAGCATCATCAGTGGAGGCCTTTTGCTGGTCCTCAGATGTTTCAACATCTATTGGGACATCCTGTTGAGCAGGAGTGTCCTCTTCAGCCTGATTTTGTTGTTCTTCTTGTGGAGCTGGCATGGTGTTCAGAGGGATAGATATGCCACTCACAACTCTTTGCTCAGACAAGATCCTGTTCACCAGTTCCTTTATAGAGTCATCCACATATTCAGAAGCTTTTGGAGTAGTGTTTGAGGATGAAGGCATGCCTTTGGCTTTCCTGAATACAGGTTCCTTTGCCCTTCTCACAGTAGGGGTTCTTGGGTTTTGAGCAAGAGGAACACTTCCTCTGATTTCATCTATTGGAGTTGAATCCATAGGTACCACAGAGATGGGGGTTGCATGCACCACATCTTCTTGGTTGAGAATTTCTTCAGAGAGATTAGGGTTTTGATGTTGAGACATTTTCGAAAGAGGTGGATGAAGAGTTTAGGTTTGAATGATTTTGATGAGTTCTGAAAAAACAGTTAGAGAATGCAATTCGTTTTGAGAGGATGATGAGAAGATGGATAGCTGAGAACAAGCTGATATTTTTATAAGTTGCCGTTACTTGGAGAAATTTTAGGAGTGGAATACCCAGAGTCCTTGACCAGACTGGTGTTGCCATCTGGTGATCATGCCACACGATGTCATATGACATTTTGGCACATCTCTATAACTGTTATATTTCACATAAACAGATTCCCAATTTACCCCTTAGGTTTTCAAATTGGGTAGCATCCAAAGCTTTAGTAAATATATCAGCCAATTGCAGATTTGTAGCTACATGTTCCAATGAGATCACTTTCTCTTCCACAAGATCTTTGATGAAATGATGTCTGATATCAATATGCTTGGTCCTTCTATGTTGGATAGGATTCTTTGATATGTTAATAGCACTTAAGTTGTCACAGTACAATGTCATGACATCTTGTGGGACATTGTACTCAGTGAGCATTTGCTTCATCCAAACCAACTGTGAACAACTGCTTCCATCTGCAATATATTCAGCTTCAGCAGTAGATAAGGATACACAATTTTGTTTCTTACTGAACCAAGAAATCAAATTGTTTCCTAGAAAGAAGCATCCTCCTGATGTGCTTTTTCTGTCATCAGCACTTCCAGCCCAATCAGCATCACAGAAGCCAGTGAGAATTGGTTTGCATCCATGAAAGTACATTATGCCATAGTCACAAGTACCATTGACATATTTCATAATTCTCTTGACTTGGTTTAGATGACTAACTTTTGGATCAGCTTGATATCTTGTACATACACCTACTGCAAAGGCTATGTCTGGTCTGCTAGCAGTCAGATATAATAAGCTTCCAATCATACTTCTGTATAGGCTTTGATCTACATTCTCACCCTTGTCATCTTTAGTCAGCTTTAAATGTGTGGGGGCAGGAGTTCTTTTATGAGTAGCATTGTCCATCCCAAATTTTTTGACAATGTTCTTAGTATATTTGCTTTGGGAAATGAACATGGAATCCTCCATTTGTTTTATTTGCAATCCAAGGATGTAGGTTAGTTCTCCTACTAGACTCATCTCAAATTCAGATTCCATTTGAGTGACAAAATGTTTAACCATCCTGTCTGACATTCCACCAAAGACAATGTCATCTACATATATTTGAGCAATCATGACATTTCCTTCATCATCCTTCACAAACAAGGTTTTGTCTATTCCACCTTTCCTGTACCCTTGCTTGATAAGAAAAGTAGTCAGCCTTTCATACCATGATCTTAGGGCTTGCTTCAATCCATAAAGAGCCTTCCTTAGTTTGTACACATGGTTTGGACAGCTTGGATCAACAAATCCCTTAGGCTGTTCTACATATACCTCTTCATTAAGATATCCATTCAGAAAAGCACTTTTCACATCCATTTGAAATAGCTTGAACTTCAGGATACAAGCTATTCCTAAAAGTAGTCTGATTGATTCAAGCCTTGCTACTGGTGTAAAGGTTTCATCAAAGTCTACTCCCTCAATTTGTGTGTATCCTTGAGCTACAAGTCTAGCTTTGTTCTTTGTAACAACTCCCTGCTCATTTGACTTGTTCTTATACACCCATTTAGTGCCAATCACATTTATGTCATCAGGTCTAGGAACAAGATCCCACACTTCATTCCTTGTGAATTGACCTAATTCTTCTTGCATTGCACAAATTCAGTACTCATCAGTAAGAGCTTCCTTGATGTTTTTAGGTTCTATTTTTGAGACAAAACAAGAACCTGAAATCACCTCTCTTGATCTAGTGCTTACACCTCTGTTGGGATCCCCAATTATCAAATCTTTGGGATGATCCTTCTGGATTCTTATGGAGGGAGGTTTGCTGGATTGTTCTGTCCTTGCATCAGTTTGAGTGAAGTCAAAATGATCACTCTTTTCTTCAGCTTCAGTTTGACTATCAGCAGATGTTCCAACATCCTCTGTAACATCTGTAGGGGCATCATCAATTATCACATTTATAGACTCTATGATAACTTTGGTTCTAGAGTTAAATACTCTATAGGCTCTGCTGTTTATAGAGTATCCAAGAAAAATCCCTTCATCACTTTTAGGATCCATTTTTCTTCTTTGCTCCCTATCAGCCAGGATATAACAATTACTTCCAAACACATGGAAGTACTTAACTGTGGGTTTTCTGCCCTTCCAGACTTCATAGATTGTGGACAAGGTTCCTTTCCTTAGAGTGACTCTATTATGAATGTAACAAGCTGTGTTCATAGCTTCAGCCCAGAAGTACAATGGTAACTTTTTAGCATGGATCATAGCTCTTGCTGATTCTTGGATAGTTCTGTTCTTCCTCTCAACAATCCCATTTTGTTGAGGGGTGATAGGTGAAGAGTATTCATGATTGATTCCTTCTGAAGAACAGAATTCTGAGAATTTTTGATTCTCAAACTCCTTTCCATGGTCACTTCTTATTCTGACCACACAGCTTGCTTTTTCTCTTTGTATTCTTTGGCATAAATCTTTGAATACATCAAATACATCAGACTTTTCTTTGATAAAATTTATCCATGTATACCTTGAAAAGTCATCAACCACCACATAGGCATACCTCTTACCACCAAGGCTCTCAACCTGCATAGGTCCCATAAGATCCATATGCAATAATTCCAAAACTTTGGAAGTTGTCAGATGTTGGAGCTTTGGATGGGACATCTTGGTTTGCTTGCCTATTTGACATTCACCACATATTTTGCCATCATCAATCTTCAGTTTAGGAATACCTCTCACAGCTTCCATAGATATGATTTTCTTTATGCCTCTAAAATGAAGATGACCCAGTCTTTGGTGCCATAGTTTCATTTCTTCTTCTTTGGCTAAAGAGCAAGTTGAAATGAGACTGAAATCTTGAGGTTCCCACATATAACAGTTGTCTTTAGATCTGGCTCCTCTCATGACAACCTTTTATTCTTTATTAGACACTATGCATTCAGTTTTGGTAAAGTTTACACTGTAACCTTGATCACATAATTGACTTATGCTGATCAAGTTAGCAGTCAATCCTTTTACTAGCAGTACATCATCTAGTCTTGGTACATCTGGACAGTTCAAGGTCCCAACTCCCTTGATTTCTCCTTTAGCTCCATCTCCAAATGTTACATATCTGGATGAATATGACTTTAAGTCTACTAGCAGATTCTTCAATCCAGTCATGTGTCTTGAACATCCACTGTCAAAGTACCAATCTTCTTTAGCTGATACTCTTAGAGATGTATGAGCTATATATGCAACACCCTTCTTTGACCATTTGTATTGAGGTTTCTTTTGATGTCTCTGCCCTGTGTAGTGTCCATTAGTAGAGCTCCAAGGTTGTTTGTTGAACTTGTTCTTGGGCATGTAACTTTGATCAGCATGAAGACTAGCTTTAGGTACACATACTTTCTTGATGGCCTCTGTCTTCTGCTTAGGGGGTTGCTGATATCTTTGCTGTTGATGTCTATGCAGTACTTTCTTGGTAACCTCTCTCTTCTGCTTAGGAGGTTGCTGATACATCTGATTTGGATATCCATGCAACTTGTAGCAATGAGGTTTGATGTGTCCAAACCTTCCACAATGATGACATCTCCATCTTTGATACTTCTTCTTCATTATGTTCTTTTCATGATATTGAGACATCTGTTGGAACATTATGTTTGACTTTGTGTTCTTTTCATGATGTTGAAGCATCTGTTGGGACATCTTGTTTGACTGTATGGAATTTGAAGTAGTTTTGCTGGTGCTAGCTTCAACCTTATGAACTTTGTTAAATCCTAGTCCACTTCTATCCCCTGAATGCTTATTGTTGTTGAGAATAACATCCAGTGTGTTTGAGCTACTGTTCAACATTCTAACAGATTTTGACATATGCTCCAATTTGGAGTTGAGAAGGCTTACTTCACTTTTCAAGGTGTCAATGATCTCTAGATCACTTGTTTTTTCATCCTTTAGTGTCTCAATCTGCTTCTTCTGCTTTATACTCTCCATGCATATTTCAGTGCTCCTTTTAACCAGTTCTCTGTATGATTGCTCAAGCTCTTCAAAAGTAAGCTCCCCATCACTGGATTCACTTTCAGATTCACATAATCCAGCTAGAGCAGTGATATGCTTAGCTGATTCTTCTTCTGAATCACATCCTGAGTCTTCATCAGACCAGGTTACAGAGAGACCTTTCTTCTGCCTTTTTAAATAGATAGGACATTCATTTCTGATGTGTCCATATCCTTCACATCCATGACATTTAATCCCTTTTTCTTGATTGATCTTTTCATCATAATTTGACCTTCTATTAGCATCATAAGGTCTTTTGTTCTCAGAAGAGTTTGTGTATCTTCCACTTGGTCTGGACTTGTCCTCCATCTTTCTGAGAATCTTTTTGAATTGTCTTCCAAGCATAGCAATGGTTTCTGATAAATTTTCTTCAGGTTCTGCTTAATTATTTTCTTCTTCTTTATCAGTATTTGACACCAAGGCTATGCTTTTGTTCTTCTTTACAATTGTGTCATTCATTCCCATCTCAAATGTTTGAAGAGAACCAATGAGTTCTTCAACTTTCATTGTGCATATGTCTTGAGCTTCTTCTATTGTTGTGACCTTCATGTCAAATCTTTTTGGCAAAGATCTGAGAATCTTTCTTACAAGCTTTTCATCAGTCATCTTTTCTCCCAAAGCACCAGAAGTATTGGCTATTTCTAAGATGTTCATGTAGAACTCATGAATTGTCTCATCTTCCTTCATTCTCAAGTTTTCAAACTTGGTGGTGAGAAGTTGAAGTCTTGACATCTTCACCTTTGATGTTCCTTCATGAGTTGTTTTGAGAGTGTCCCAAACATCTTTGGCCAGCTCACAGTGATGCACAAGTCTGAAGATGTTCCTATCAATGCCATTGAATAAAGCATTTAAGGCCTTGGAGTTGCCAAGTGCTGAATCTTCTTCCTCCTTACTCCATTCTTCTTCAGGTTTCAACACTTTTGCTCCATCTTTGGTGTCTTGGACAGGCTGCTCCCATCCATTGTTGACTGCTTTCCAGGCCCTATTATCAAGTGATCTTAAGAATGCTACCATTCTTGGCTTCCAGTAGTCATAATTAGATCCATCCAATATAGGTGGTCTGTTTACAGATCCTACATGTCTGTCCATGTTTCCAGAATTTGCAGTCCCTAGATCTCACCCAGTTAAACAGGCAGGGTGCCTGCTCTGATGCCAATTGAAATTCTGTGATCAGGTACGTGATGTCGAATGAGATGTTTAAACACTTGACAACTTGACCAAAACTTAAAGTGCAGGAAAATTAAACAACACAGGAAATTGTTAACCCAGATCAGTGTATAACCACACTTACATCTGGGGGCTACCAAGCCAGGAAGGAAATCCAATATAAGTAATATTAATTCTAGACTTAAACCACTCAGTTTAATCTTTCACTTAATATCTACCCAAGGCTATTTCTACCTAAGACACAACTTAGATATGAGTACCAACTCACTCCCCCTCAATCACACAGTGATATGTTTACAAGTTTAATAAAATTGAAGTCATACTTCAAACAAAACAGCTTGATCTTACTTCACAGTTTCAATCAAGACACAAATACACTTTTGCTTAAAAGCTCATAAAGTGATACAAATAAAACAACCTGCTATTAAAACACAAAACACCCTATTTGGTCTTCTTAATTTCGTACTCTATTCTGAGAGTTTCTGTTGCTTAAATAGGTGTTTGGATTTTGGGCTTTCTGTAGGTTTATCCAATCCTGATACGCATGCTGCCATCACCTTGAATTAGGGTTTGTTACTTCCTAGATTCTAGGTGATTCAGTTCTTCTGATTATGCTGAAGTCACATAACAAAACTCCCTACAGATGCGCCTTCTTCTGTTTCATCCATCCATAATTAATTCCAGATAACTTCCCTTAATTTACTCAGTTCTGTTAATCATTAATTAATTATGGTAGCAGGTTTGAGATGTCACAACATCTGGTGTGACATCCTGAAAACTGAACTTATTTCATTTACTGATACAATGTCACAACATCTGGTGTGACATCCTGTAAACTGAACTTACTTCATTAACTGATACAATGTCACAACATATGGTGTGACATCCTGAATTAAGTTCATTTACTTATATTCTGTTTGATAATGTCACAACATCTGATGTGACATCCTGAACTAAATTCAACACTTCTTGTTGGTCAAAAATTCTGCCAATTCAAAACATCTACAACCCGCCAGTAAAGCAAAAGCTCCGAAGAACAAGACCAGACATGGCTCTGAAGATTCGAGAAGAGGTCAAAAGACAGTTTGATGCTGGATTCCTCGTAGTTGCAAAGTACCCTGAGTGGGTAGCTAACATCGTGCCAGTCCCCAAGAAGGATGGCAAGGTTAGAATGTGTGTGAACTATAGGGATTTGAACAAAGCCAGTCCAAAGGACGATTTCCCTCTTCCGCACATTGATACTTTGGGTTGATAACACTGCTAAGTTTGTTGTTTTCTCCTTCATGGATGGATTTTCAGGATATAACCAGATTAAGATGGATCCTGACGATATGGAAAAGACCATTTTTATCACACCATGGGGCACTTATTGTTACAAAGTTATGCCATTCGGTCTTAGAAATGCAGGAGCCACTTATCAAAGGGCAATGGTCACCCTTTTCCATGATATGATGCATAAGGAAATAGAAGTTTATGTGGATGATATGATTGCCAAATCACAGAGTGATGAGGATCATTTGAATCATCTCCTGAAGTTATTTGAGCGTCTCAGAAAGTTCCAACTGCGTCTGAATCCAGCTAAGTGTACCTTTGGGGTCCGATCAGGGGAATTACTTGGTTTCATTGTTAGTCCGCAAGGAATCGAAGTAGATCCGGACAAGGTCAGAGCAATTCAAGAGATGCCAGCTCCAAAAACAGAAAAGCAAGTCAGAGGTTTCCTTGGAAGATTGAACTACATCTCCAGATTTATCTCCAACATGACTGCTACATGTGAGCCTTTATTCAAGTTGCTCCGGAAGAATCAAGCAATTGAGTGGAGTCCTGATTGTCAACTGGCTTTTGAGAAGATTAAGGTTTATCTACAGGAACCTCCTATCTTGATCCCACCTACCCCAGGGAAGCCTTTCTTCATGTATCTGACTGTACTCGAGGGATCTATGGGTTGCGTATTAGGCCAACAGGATGAAACCGGTCGTAAGGAGCATGCCATTTATTACTTAAGCAAGAAGTTCACAGATTGTGAAAGCAGATATTCGCTTTTAGAAAAGACTTGTTGTGCCTTAGCATGGGCTGCCAGACGCCTCAGGCAATATATGATTTGTCACACTACTTTGTTGATCTCGAAAATGGATCCAATAAAGTACATTTTTGAGAAACCTGCCTTGACAGGAAGGCTTGCCCGTTGGCACATGTTGTTATCCGAATATGATATCCAGTATGTAACCCAGAAGTCTATTAAAGGCAGTGTTTTGTCTGAATACCTTGCTGATCATCCTATCGAAGATTATAAACCTTTGAAATTCGATTTCCCGAACGAGGACATTATGTTGATAAAGGATTGTGAAGTTCCAGATCCAGATGAAGGTCCCGAGCCAGGTTCTCGTTGGAAGATGATGTTTGATGGTTCCTCTAATTATATGGGGCATGGTGTGTGAGTTGTTTTAATGAACCCTGATGGTGGTTATACTCCCTTCACGACCAGATTATGCTTTGAATGTACAAACAACATTGCTGAGTATGAAGCATGTGTTTTAGGTATCGAAGCTGCAATTGATACCAGAATCAAGATCCTTGAAGTATACAGAGACTCAGCTTTGTTAATCTACCAAGTCAAAGGCGAATGGGAGACCCGTGATGAGAAGTTGATCCCTTACCGTGCTCACATTGTGGAGTTAATTAAATACTTTGATGAAGTCACTTTCCACCATGTTCCAAGGGCAGAGAATCAAATTGCGGACGCTTTAGCTATGTTGGCATCTATGTTTCAAGTCAGATTTCTTAATGAAGCTCCATTCATTACAATCGAGCGAAAAACTACACCAGCCTACTGTCTACTGGTCGAGGAAGAAACTGATGAGAAACCATGGTTCTATGACATCAAGAACTATTTGCAAAATTAGGTATATCCAGCTGATGCAACAACTCTGGACAAGAAGACTTTAAGGAGATTGGCATCCAAGTTTTTCCTCAGCAACAACGGACTTTACAAGAGAAATCATGATATGGTTCTACTCAGATGTGTGGACAAGCGCGAAGCAGACTTATTGATCAGGGAAATACATGAAGGATCATTTGGAACACATGCCAATAGACATGCCATGTCCAGGAAGATTTTGAGAGCTGGGTACTTCTGGTTGACCATGGAATCAGATTGTTTCAAGTATGCCAGGAAGTGTCATAAATGCCAGATTTATGCCGACAAGGTACACGTACCTCCGCCCCTTTTGAATGTTCTATCATCGCCTTGGCCCTTCTCAATGTGGGGCATTGACATGATAGGGGCAATTGAGCCTAAATCTTCCAATGGTCATCGGTTTATTTTGGTTGCAATCGATTACTTTACCAAGTGGGTAGAAGCAGCTTCCTATGCCAACGTGACAAAACAAGTGGTTGCCTGTTTCATCAAGAACCAAATTATCTGCCGCTATGGGATCCTAAGCCGAATCATCACAGATAATGGGACTAATTTGAACAACAAGACAATGAAGGAGTTGTGTGATGCATTCAAGATTGAACATCATAACTCTTCCCCATATCGTCCGAAGATGAACGGAGCTGTTGAAGCTGCAAACAAGAACATCAAGAAGATCTTGCAGAAGATGGTGAAGACTTACAAAGACTGGCACAAGATGTTACCATATGCTTTACATGGATATAGAACATCAATTCGCACCTCAACAGGGGCAACCCCATTCTCTTTGGTATATGGGATGGATGCGGTTCTCCCTATCGAAGTAGAGATACCATCTTTGAGGATCTTGATGGAAACCAAACTGGAAGAAGCTGAGTGGGTCCAGAGCAGATATGACCAACTGAACCTCATTGATGAGAAGAGAATGACCGCCATGTGCCATGGCCAGTTGTACCAGAAGCGCATCAAGAGAGCATTTGACAAGAAAGTCCATCTCCTAGAATTCAAAGAAGGAGACCTTGTACTCAAGAAAATCTTGCCAGTCCACAAAGACATGCGTGGGAAATGGAGTCCTAACTATGAAGGCCCATATATTGTGAAGGTGGCATTCTCCGGAGGTTCCTTAATCCTCACAACGATGGATGGTGAACAATTGAAACACCCGGTGAATTCTGATGCAGTCAAAAAATATTATGCCTAAATAAAGCCCGCTAGGTCGAAAACCAGAAATGGCGGCCTAGGCAAAAATGGGTATCCTGGTGGATCATAACCTATGAAGGAGATCCAGGCAAAAGTTAGGGATAAAAATATAAAAATAGAGCTTGCTAAGTTGAAAACCCGAAAGGGCGGCTTAAGCAAAAAAGAGCGTCCCAGTGGATTGAAAACCCGAAAGGGCGGTCCAGGCAAAAATTAGGGACAAAGGCATTTGACTGTATCATATGGTGTTTATCATTACTGAAGATCATTACTTGAAGACCAATCCAGTCGTTTTTGTCAGAAGTAAGGCGTTGGGCGGTTTTAGTTATTAGGGATTATAGTGGTCGTTGGATTCAATGTAGACCTTTCCCCATTTCCATTTTCAAATTGTAATTTCCCATGGAGCTTTTGCTATTGGCAGGCTACCATTCTTGAATGAAATACAACCTTTGCCTTTAAACTGTCTTTCAGCTTCTTATTTTCTTTGTTATGCAAAATGTCTTTACTGAATTACAATTTAACTCTGAAAATGACAAAAAAAATTTAGAAACAGTTTTGAAAACGTGATGGAAAACATTCAAATTTTCTTTGACTTTAGAAAAATTAAAAGATTTTTTGTCTTCTAAAAGCCCTCTGGTTTGCAGCAACATTCCCATGCAATTATTACAGAAATCCCCGCAGAGAATTATAAGTTGGTAGCACTCTTGGATGGATCATTGGACCAGATATCGATTTCCAAGTTTGAAGACATCTCCCCAGCATCTTTCTTATTGCCCGTCTGAGTATTTGCGCTGAGATCCTACTCTTCCTTCTTTATCAAAATTCTCTGTCTCCCTAGAGTCAGCATTTGCATATCATGATCAATCGCATCATGTTCAATCATACGCATTGGGCATAATCATTTGTCTCCCCCCAGCTGTCACCTGTCTAACTCCAGGTCCAGTTTACTATCCTTTGTTTTTTTTAAATCCGTTGTTGGTAATACCCCGCAGTGTGGTTGACCAAAGTTTTTTTCAGAAACATCGGTATCCCCTGCAGAGACCCTTCTTGATGTACCTTAATACAACCAATACTTCTTTTTAAGCCCAATCATCATTGGCATGAATCTTTATGTTGTTTGCCTAAGATTTAGAACTGTCTAATTCAAATGCATTTGTGTTTCCCTGATAGTTCCTAAAAGTTCTTCTAAAAGTTCTTCGTTTTAAGAATTTCCTGAGGTTGGCCGTTTATCTCACTGAAAACCCCAACATTTATTTTCCAGCTTGGTCGCTTAGAGCCATTTGATTTATCTTTAAATGCTTCGCATGTTACTCCCAGTATCCGTGGTTTTCACGGAGCAACTGCCTGAATATTATTTTCGTTTTCCAATCCTCGGTCTCAACAGTTACACTTGAACCCGTTGATTTACTTTTTTTTGGATTTATGCCTGTTATTTTATTTCCATGACCACCGCGTCAATGCCTGTTATTTTATTTCCAGACCACCGCGTCAATGCCTGTTATTTTATTTCCATGACCACCGCGTCAATGCCTGTTATTTTATTTCCAGACCACCGCGTCAATGCCTGTTATTTTATTTCCAGACCACCGCGTCAATGCGTGTTATTTTATTTCCAGACCACCGCGTCAATGCCTGTTATTTTATTTCCAGACCACCGCGTCAATGCCTGTTATTTTATTTCCAAACCACCGTGTCGTTTCCTGTTATTTATTTCCTGACCACCGTGTCGTTGCCTGTCTTTTATTTCCAGACCACCGTGTCATTCCCTGTCTTTTATTTCCTGACCACCGTTGTCGATGTCTGCTATTTTATTTCCTGACCACCGTTGTCGATGTATGCTATTTTATTTCCTGACCACCGTTGTCGATGTCTGCTATTTTATTTCCTAACCACCGTTGTCGATGTCTGCTATTTTATTTCCTGACCACCGTTGTCCATGTCTGCTATTTTATTTCCCGACAACCGTTGTCGATGTATTCTATTTTATTTTCCCGACCACCGTTGTCGATGTCTGCTATTTTATTTTCCCGACCACCGTTGTCGATGTCTGCTATTTTATTTCCCGACCACCGTTTTCGATGTCTGCTATTTTATTTCCTGACCACCGTTGTCGATGTCTGCTATTTTATTCCTGACCACCGTTGTCGATGTCTGCTATTTTATTTCCCGACAACCGTTGTCGATGTATTCTATTTTATTTTCCCGACCACCGTTGTCGATGTCTGCTATTTTATTTTCCCGACCACCGTTGTCGATGTCTGCTATTTTATTTCCCGACCACCGTTTTTGATGTCTGCTATTTTATTTCCTGACCACCGTTGTCGATGTCTGCTATTTTATTTCCTGACCACCGTTGTCGATGTCTGCTATTTTATTTCCTGACCACCGTTGTCGATGTCTGCTATTTTATTTCCTGACCACCGTTGTCGATGTCTGCTATTTTATTTCCCGACCACCATTGTCGATGTCTGCTCTTTTATTTTCTCGACCACCGTTGTCGATGTCTGCTATTTTATTTTCCCGACCATTGTTGTCGATGTTTGCTATTTTATTTCCCGACCACTGTTGTCGATGTCTGTTATTTTATTTCCCGACCACCGTTGTCGATGTCGGCTATTTTATTTCCCGACCACCGTTGTCGATGTCTGTCATTTTTTTTCCCGACCACCGTTGTCGAGGTCTGTATTTTGTTTCCTAACCGCTGTGTCGATATTTTGTTTATTCTTGACCGTCGTGTCGATATCTGCTATTTTATTCTCTTGACTGCCGAGTCAATGTCTCTTCTATTTTTTTTCCCTCGATCACTGAATCGTTCCATTGGGATCCCCAGCAGTCACCTCTTGAACTTGCTAACTCGTCACTTCAGATAGTTTGTTATTGTTCGTAGTGTTGTTTGGGCGCATCAAGCCACTGCGTTTCCCCTTCAAACTATTTTCTCGCTATCCTAGGGTGTCAATCCGTTCATTAATCTCGTGTTCTGAACTCTTGTCTCGTTTCTCGTCTTTTGTTATTCTTAGTGTCAGCAGTTACACTTGAACCTATTGATCTATCACTTTGAATATATCCTGTTTCCGTCTTGTCATCCCCAACATATTGTTATCCCCAGTGAGTCTTCACCCTTGGTTTCATTTCTGTGGATCACCGTTTGCATTTGTCTTTATCATACCATATCCAACATATTCATCATTAAACAATCAGCACGCTAGGTTTCATTGCATCTCGCATATCATATCTCCAGCAAAAGAGTCTCTCATGAATTCATAACATTGCATATCATTGCATTCGGTCAAAATTTTAGGTATTTTAATATTTAATCCTCTTCTACCTCGAATGTCCAAAAAACTTTGTTATTCATACATTCAGGTTCAAGATGATTAAAAAGGGGCAACTGTCACACCCTAAATTTTGACCGGACTTTTTCAATTTTTTTTCATCCATCTAATGCATCAGAAATTAGTTCATATTTTGCATGTTTGACCAAAAAATTCCATTTAATCAAATAAAACATTTTTTAGGCGATTTCTTTGGTCAATGTCATTCTTGTTTTAATTTTTAAAATATGTTCCGATTTTCAAATAGGATAGTTGTTTCACTTTATGATTTATTTTATTTTTATATTTAGTTCAATGACTATATTAGATATTTTGTTAGCTTAATTTCTTTTATTTGGTTTTTTAAATTTTTTAATTAGTTTATATTCAAATTTAATTTTGGTTTACTTTACACTTGGTTTATTTTAATTCTAATTTAGTCTAATTTTTTATTTGGTTTAATTTATTTGTAGTAGAACTTTTATTTTAGTTTATATTACTTAAGTTTTATCCATATTTATTTTAGTGTTTAATTAGTTTTAAATTAATTAGTTTTATTTTGGTTTAAGTTAATTATAACTTTTCTTTTATTTTAAAAGTTAATTAAAAGAAAATAAAGTTTGTTTTACTACACTCTATCAGCTCCAAGCCTGCTGTCCCACGTCAACTGATACATACACCCTGCACCACCCCTTTCACCAAAATGGCTACAAACCAATAAATTTCAAACCTACCACCCTGTTCATAAAACTCCATAATTAAAATGGCAATTTTCAGACTTTCCAAGAACCACAACCTGCACATGAAAAGGATGCATCACTGACATACAAAAAATAAGGCAAGCTTATGGAAAAAGCTTTGGGTTGTCTTTAAGGAGGGCCATAAACCAAAGCGAGAAGGGGGGAGAAAGTTGAATAAAAAAACAACAATAGCAGAGGGAAAAGAATACAGAAGAATTTCAAAAAAAATACTTGACTGTGAATTTTTTTTTCTTCTTTCTTGGCTTATTTTTGGCCTTCATACTCAACTCATAACCCACAGTGAAAAAGGAAAACAAACGCAGAAAAAAGAAAACACTTCAACAACACCAACTTTAAAAAAAAAATCAGAAATACCCAGAACTCACATCACCACCACCTTTCAAACACGAACCTCCATTAAACCACTTCCGCCGCTCAGCCATAAACGAACCCAATCTCGCCTGAAACCGTCACAAAACCGGCGAGTGAACCAAATCAATCAAACCATATCACGCGACCACAAAACCCAGCCGGAACCGTGAAAAACCGCTGAGAGCTACCACTCCGTCGTCGAGTCAAAACCGCACCTAAACCGTAACTTATCGTGAACATGAGATCAGAGAGTTTCATGAGAGAGAGTTAGAGAGAAATCGAAAGAATCGCGTTTTTTAGAGGAGCCGGTAGAGACGCATTTGAAAGAAAAGGTATCGTACCTTTCTTTTGGTTTTGTTTTAAATATGAGTTATTGTATTTAATTCATTTTTGCTGTTAAATGATTTAAAAAGCTTTTCTTTCCAAATCCTTTCCACCACCGAATCATTATCTCATATTTTCTTGTTTCTACCATTTTATTTTATTTTTGTTTTATTATTATTATTATTATTATAATTATTATTATTATTATTATTAATATTATTATTATTATTATTATTATGAGTTAATTAATTGTCCGATACAGTTGTGACTGGTGTTTGACTTTAGTCATTTTAGAATTCAATTTTGTAAATCTTTTATTACTTTATTTATTTATCGAATGAATTTATTTTATATTATTAAGTCTATTATTTGTTTTATCAATGTCAATGTGTTAGCAATTTAATTAGGATTATCTCTACCTATGTTTATATGTTGCTATGTCTATATGATGATGTAAAATAATAATAGTATTAAAGTTTCTTTCCATTTTACTAAGTTTTTTAAAATAAAATATTGTTAGTGAATTTTTTATTTTTTTGCCAATGTTGCTATGAAATTCCCAAGTCTTATTTTATATTTTTTTTATTATGTTGTTTCTTATTGTTACATCTATTTATTTATTTACTATTTTATCAAGTTGTTTCATGTTTGTTGAAAAAATGTAGATCAAATGTTTATGGATTTATAGTTATCATGAGATCTAAGGTCAATTAGTCATTTCTATTTACAACCCGTGATCATTTATACACCTTTAATATTTATTATTGTCATTTTTTTTAATAGTAGTTTACTTGGGTAGATTTTAATTTACTAGTTTATAGTTTTAGTTGATATTTGATATTTGATCACAACATGATTGCTCGATTGTTGAATTTTTTTTTTATTGCGATTTTAGAGCATAAATCAATTGTTCTTTTGAAAACTGTATGAACGCATAAAGTCATTCGCTCATTCGTTTCTAAAAATATTTAAGCCCTAAATCACCTAAAATAAATGGGATTTTTATCAAATCCTTTTTATTAGAATAATCTCACAATTAATGTACGAAAACAGAATTCTGGAGTCTAGCATTCCGCACGTTCTGGATTGGACTGCTACTGGGCTAGCCCCACGCGATGTGTTCAATCACCATTCGTATATCAAAATATCCCATTCATTTTATAAATTAAATTACGAAAGAATAGAGCTCCGGAGTCTAGCACTCCGCACGTTCTAGAATGGACTGCTACTGGGCTAGCCCCACGCGACGTGGTCCATTCGCATCTTTCATATCTTAAAACGATTCAACTTACCAACCAATTTAAATTACTTTCATAATTAATTAATGAAAGACAGGACTCCGGAGTCTAGCACTCCGCACATTTTGGAATGCAATCGCTCCTGGGCTAGCCCCACGCGACGTGGTTCATTCGCCCTTTTGTTTTAAAAACACCTTAACAAAAGTCAAACACTTTTCTCAAAACGAACATTGTTTAAATCATTCTATCTTGCAAACAAGCTAGCGCTTCAGCCTCCACCGCGAGTATAAGCCAACGCTTAGCAGTAGAAAGCATTTCAAACAATCGTTCAATTAAAAATCACAAACCGTAGTCGCACGAACTACGGAGCTCTGACTTTCCCATTGCACAAGGGAATACGTAGGCACAGGGATTTTAATCCTTCGCGAGCACAATAATAAAAAAATTCAATTATTTCTCTGTTTAAATCACCCTATTAAAAATAATCAATCTTTTTCCCTCCGTCACAATAATAAAAAACTTGAATCGTTTCTCCGCCTTAATAATAAAAACTTTAATTTCCTTAGAACAAACATATTAATAATCATTTAGAAGACAAAGACTTAAGATCAAACATTTAATCGCGTAGTTAGCTAAGAGGTTCCCGTTGAGTACAACAGACGTGAGGGGTGCTAATACCTTCCCCTTGCGTAACCGACTCCCGAACTTAGAATTTGGTTTTGTTGACCATTTCTTATCCTTATTTAGGTTGTATCTATATCTCCCTTTTCTCTCGTAGAATAAATAGAATTAGGTGGCAGCTCTGTTGTTTAGTTTTAGGATCGTATTTTTCGAGGTACGACACAAAGGATACGAGGTTAGCATGCAATGCAATATGTCTATTTGTCTTCAGAAGGTATCCGGTTTGGTTCTTGGTTTTGACCTTCAAGACCTCTAGGAGATGAAGATGTTGAACGGAATCCCCAAAAACCAAAAGATACATAGAATACAAATGACATTGCCAAAATACAACTAGTTCTTGAGTACAACAAAAACAAAAACTCCCATGGTGAGTTGAAATATAATAATAATACATAAACTACAATACAATCAGTTCACGAATACAACAAAACAAACTCCCACGGTGAGTCGAAATACAATCAAATTCAAGAATACAACAAACAAAATCACCATGGTGAGCTAAAGTACAATCAAATAGATATAAGTAAAGAAAATCAGACATCCAGCCCAAAAGCATCCTCCCTGACTTCCTTCAGGAGAGCATCAGTTACCGGTCCAACTGGGTGCTCCGTAATGGTTCTGATGAGAAGGTTTCTGGTTGTAATGCCATTTGTCATCTTCTGATACTTGTCTTGTTCTTTGGATCTCTTTAACCCCGCCCGGAGTTTCAACTCTTGTAAACACCCCAAATTTTCCCTCACTCATTTCACCATTGGATTGTGATCTTTCATGTTTGCATAAGCATAAGCATACCATCTCATATTGCATATTTATTTCACTGCATAAGTTCAAGTTCATCTGCATCTAGGGTTTGTGATTTGAGAAATCCAAGATCCATCTGAGCCACTCCAAAGGACTTCAAGCATTCCAAGAGGGTCCATGTGTGTACAATCATCATATTATGTCTCTCAAAGTTCAAAGAAGTCAAGAAATCACAAGAACTGGGAAAGCATGGAAGTAGAGCTAGGATTTTCACTACACAGATGACCAAAATTAGGGTTTTGATTTCAGAGGCCTTAACTCCAAATTTTTGGGCCATTCTTGTTTCTAATGTTCTTGAGATGTTATAAGTATCATATGTACCAAGTTTGATGAAGAAATTCATTGTGGAAGTCATTTGTTCATTGGATAACTTCTTGAGCAAGTCAGAGCAAAATCAGGGCATCTGAGGCCCCCAACAATGGAACCAAATGGGTATTTTCATCAAATTGAAGTTATATGATCTTTATTTGATCATTGAAGTGCTTGGAAGTTCACAAAATTGAATAAATTTGAGCTAAACCAAAAGTTGCCAAAACAGGAAATGACTTGTAATGGAAACTTTCCATTTTGGGAAAGTTCTTCAACCTCCTCTTTCTCAACCAAAAATGCTTCAAATGAAAAATTGTTGGTCATGAAAGTTGTAGATTGGATCATTCCCTTTTCAAAAATTACAAGAACATGTTCTAATTCATTATAGAACTCAAGTTATGATCCTTCAAAGTTGGCAAAAATCCCATAATTTTCACTTTCATACCAAAGAGGGATTTTTGCAATTTCACATGACAAGCCATTTTGTGACCTCTAATGCATCTCTAGGCATCATACAAACATAGTACAAAGCATTGTGATCAGAATTGCCCAAAGAATCATAAGCTTCCATGGCTTGCATCACAAGAAATCACAAAGGGGCAAAATTGCATAACACTTGCAAAATCTCTTGCAGCCATGCTTCCAAGTTTCACAAAATCACCCTCAACCTTCATCTCTTCGAAACACACTGCACAAGCCTCAAACATCCAATATTTTTCCACAAACCAACTCAAAATCATCTCAAGATCATTTCCCAACCATTGCCAAGCCCTAAAAGTCAGCCAAACACAAACACGATTTTGGACCAGCTGAGTTGCAATCTCTCAAACCAAGCCATATAAACTCTTGCAAAGCTTCTCAACATCATCAAGGAGTTCATTGGCGTGGATTTTCATAGGAGAAGAGGCCAAAAAGCTCCAGAAGTGAAAGCTCCAGCTCAGGTAGTCACCTTCAAACTTTTTTTCAGAACCTCTCTTTTATGTTATAGAATGATTTTACATGCTCCCCTGATTACCATGATATGATTTGTTTTGAAAAAGGTTGAGTTTTAAGCATTTCACGAGCTTCTGAAATTTTCGATTGCTTTTCTGTTTTGCTTTGATTCATGTTGTTCATGTGAAATAAATGGATTTTGTTGGTTGATTCATGTTTAGAGTGGTGTGAGGATCATTTCTGGAGAGTTTGAGGCATTTTTATGGCGTTTTGAGAGAGATAGGGAAGAAGAGTGACCAGAGAAGATGACCGGAGCTTGCTCTGGTCACCTGAATGTCATTAGGGCTAATTAGGGTTTTATTTTTCCAGATTGAATGCTAGCCCTAGGATCTTGTTTAATTAGCGTGTGTAGGGTTCAGATTAGCCCATTAACTTAAGCCCTGATTAATTTATATAAAACTCATTTAATTAAGCAGTTTAAACCTCAGCCCTTAAGATGCACGCCAAGTCTTTCCCTCCATCCCCAATTTGAATCTGAGCCACAGGATGCGCTTACTTTTCCTTTTAATTGATTTTTAATTCATTTTTCTTGTATTTTCTTTATCATTTTATTTAAAATACCAAAAATCATCCAAAACATATTATTTTCTGCATTTCTGATTCAAATATTTTTCTTCATCCAAAACAAATTTTTATTTTATTTTTTGCATTTAAAAAGCATTTTTAAAATATTTAAATGTTTATTTTAATTAATTAATGGAAATTAATTAATTAAAATACCATTGTCAAACCCTCCATACAAATTTATTTTTGGTTTTGAACATACTTTGACATTTTCTTTGAATTTAGGGTTCATAAAATCCCCCTTTTGGAACCCTAACTTTTAAAAATCTTTTATGCTTAACCATGAAGGTTTTGATGATGATTGTTTTTGCATTGTTTTCCATATAACATTTTGTTTCTAGGATATTTTTGGCATGAATTTGTCTTACATTTTCAAATTGATTTGCATTTTTCCTTTTGAGGTACCCAAAAACCCTAGTTAACTTAGAAAAATCATAACTTTCTTTAGGTTAAGAGTTAGACCTTCTCCTTTGGGTTGTGATATCATATGGGGTTAGGGTTTGTTTGAGCTCATTTGAAAATTTTTATCATGACATATGCTTCTGTCTTTGCCATTTGCATCTCATCCTTTCATAAAACCCTAATTTTGCATCTTTACTTGCATCTTACATTGCATTGCATCCATACATGAACTTGCCATGACATTTCATGCATTTATATGTCATCTTAGACATATTAAGACATGTTATAATCATGCTTGATCATTTCTTCATTCATATGCCATGGCTTGCATTCATTTCCCTTCATTAACTTTCATGAACTTTCAAACTTTAAAGCATGCTTCCATTTGCATCTCATCCTTGTATGACCATTCATTGCACTTGGTGTGTCTTGGCATCATGTCATAGCATCATTTGCATCATGTGTATACTTCTGGTTTTGGTTTTGCTTTTGCATATGCATCATTCCATCTCACTTCTTTCCTTATGCATATTGTGCTAACATTTTCAGGTGGTAAGTTACATTGAGAAGTGGATTTTCCTTCACTTCTCATTTCTCTTCATCTTCTTCATATGCATCTTTGCTGCATTTTTAATTGCCTTTGAGTGGGCTTGCTCACTTATGTTCTTTCTCTCTCACTTTCTTTCTCAAAGTTACTTATCTTCTTCAATGAAGTAAGTAACTTATTTCTTTTGTGTCTTCCTCCTTCCATCTGCTTCTTCCATTGGTGGCTTCTTTGAAGATCTCTTTTAAGCCTTACAAACCATAGGAACATCCAAGCATGATAATAATTAGGTTTGTGATTAGTTCCCCCTTAGTTTTTACCTTTGAGTCTTCTTTGTGTCTCTCTTCCCATCTCATCATTAGAGACTAAACCTTTAAGGCTTTAGGACTTTGGAATTAGGGTTATGCCTGCATCCTTCTCTTAGGATGGGGTGTATAAATTTAATCCTAAGTGTTAAACCCTTAATTTGTTTAAACCTCTTAATCAATCCATCTAATAATCACTAAGACATTAACTTGTGACTTGGGCCTTATATTAGGGTTCTAATTCTTCCTTTATTGGTTGAGAAGGACTAACCCTAGTGTTTAATGGACAAGTCCCCCTCAAGTTGTCTTACAAATCATAAAACTCACTTCTTAAACTCACCCTTAATTAAAATTCACTTTAATAAAGGCTTGTCATCTAATGACTTTAATCCCTAATCATGGATTAAGTTGAGGTATCTTCTTCAGCTTAAGTGCGCTCATCTATTATCCTTCTATTAGGATGGTGTAATGAGTTCACTAATCCTTGATTATGGCTTAAACTCATTACTTAACACTAAACAAAAAAACCCAAAAACATCTAAATAATCGCAAGTAGGTTAATGATTTTAATCCTACATCATCATGGTAATTAAGTTGAGATGTTTATCTCATACTTAAAGTATTCTCATTATCCCTAATCAAAGGGAGGATATAATGAGTTTACAAACCCTTGGTTTAGGCTTAAGCTCATTAACTTATGACAAACACCAAAAACAATAACAAAACTGAAAACACAAAAACAGACAATAATCGTCTCCTTCGGGATTCTTTTCTCATCATCTTCACTCACAAACGGGAACTTGCTTCTTCCGTCTAATTCAAGACAGTTAGCACTCGAGCTAGACGAGTCATACACTTGAGCATAGACAAGCAAGCAGATCATCAGTCAATTTATCTTTCAGTCTCTTTGAGTCGAACTACGATGTTCTGACTTCCTCATTGCACGAGAGGATACATAGGCATAACTTAATTGTTATCGAACAAAAGTCTCTTTGTCATCCCCCTCTTCCAGCGTTCTTTCTAAAGCCTCAGTTCCTGAGCAATTCACACCTTTTTGCACTGACACTTGTATATTTCTTTTCCAGCTTTTGCACACAGATAGCACATACACCTACCCCTTTAAACACAATCTTTTAACCGTGGATCCCGTCGAGTACAACGGACAATCTGGGTGCTAATACCTTCCCAGGTTGTAACCAACCCCCTTTCTCAGATTCTCTGGTTCGCAACCATCTTATCCATCTTTTCTAGGTTTATGCAGCATTACCTTTCCTTCGGGATAAAAATGCCTAGCTGGCGACTCTTTTCACTTCACCTTCATCTTCTCTTCTCGCCGACCATTCGCGTTTGTACCCCATCTGACCAGGTGTCTTTTCGGGGGAGCGACAGCTTGGCGACTCTGCTGGGGATCCTTATATTGCAACCAGGGCTTCTGGTTCTTTTTTGTGGGTTCCTCCTAGCGCTTGTTTGATTTGTGTTTACGGGGGTGTTATGTACTACTTGTGCTTTTTATTTGCTTTATTTATGGATTTCTGTATAGCTTTATTTATTGCTTTCATTTACAGTTTTTATGCATTTCATACTGTCATTATCATGTGCTGGATCTGTTGTTTCCTTGGTGGGTGGGGGATCATTGAGTGATTAAGGTCCTATACCGGGGACCTGAGTGACACATAGGCTAGAGTGGCTTCATATTCTTTCCCATTCCATTTCGGTCTAGTGCGGGAATATGAAACACAGTTCAGGCATGGGTTTCTTCTTGAGAACTCTGTGCTACAGATTTCCTATAGTATTAGGGCTATCTGGGAAGCCTGATAAGTCTAGATGGCCTTTTATGACCTTCAGCATCTGAGGTGAATTAGAGGAGGATCTTTTATGGTTATTGTAAACATTGTACCTCCGGGTTAGAAGTGTTTACACTTCTCATAACTGATCCAATTCTGAGGATCCTTGTTCTAGAACATTACATGTGAGGGGGTTGGGATGTTTAAAGGTTTGTAGGAACCCTTGGCCTCATCATACCCTGTTACTAGTTTTGTTTTAAGAATGCACCACTTTGGGCAGTTCTTGTGAAACCCCGGATTTGTGATTCTTTATTTGAGTCCCCCACCTGTTTACTGGTTTTATGAACCTCCATCCAGACTTATGAACACATGGACCCTATCAAGGCAGATACCAGATCCAACACTTGATCACAAACCCTTTGTATATCATTCTGCATACATCATTTTTGCATCATTTAACATTTGCCTATTTGTTTTACAAGGTATCCACCTTATTATCTTTGGTTTGGTTTTGACCTATTCTGTTGCTCAGACTTCTTCAGTTATCTTCTCCAGCACCTTCATCAGTTTGTCAGAGACTCTCCTTCAGTTATCTTCATCAGTTTTTCAGCAGCAACCTTCATCAGGATTTCTTCTCAGTCTCTTCACCAGCATCCATTATCAGCATGGACACTTCCAGGAAGAGCAACATCACATACCATTTCTTTGAGCCCACCTTGACTGGCATCAGACAAATCCAGTCTCTCATTACCCCTGATCATGTCCCATTATTCAGAGAATATTATGGAGGCATATTGGACATGATCATGGACCTGGATGCATCCCAGAGGAGCATGATCCATACTTGCTTGCAGTTTTATGACCCTCCTCTCAGATGCTTCACATTCCCTGATTTCCAGTTGGGACCTCTGCTAGAAGAATTTTCCATGTTGTTAGGAGTTCCTATCAGGAGAGGGATTTCTTTCAACCCTGAGATGGTTGCTCCCAAGAATGAAGACATAGCCAGGGCATTGCATTTGGAGCATACCCTCATTGATCAGAGCATGACCACCAAGGCTGGAGTTCCAGGCCTTCACTTAGATTTCTTGATCTCCCAGGCCACCCTGCATGCTGCAACAGGGAAATGGAATGTTGTCTGTGCACTTCTAGCCCTCAGTATATATGGGGTTATCTTGTTTGCAGACGAACTAAAGTTTGTAAGCAAGAATGCTATTCACCTGTTCTTACTGAGGAACCCAGTTCCTACCTTGCTTGGATACTTATATTATTCAGTACACCAGAGGAATGAGAAGCAAAGAGGAAGACTGGTCAGATGTTGTGCTCCCCTCTATTACTGTTGGTTGTTAAGACATTTGCCAAAATCAGATACTTTCCTGAACCCTCATCAGCCAAAGAACTGGGCTAAAAGATCGATTGCCCTGACATCAGAAGACATCAGATGGTGCACTCAGAGCACCAAGGGCAAGGACATCATTACTAGCTGCGGGCAATATCCTAATGTGCCTTTGATTGGAGTGAATGGTTGCATCAATTACAACCCTTTGCTTTTTAAGAGACAATTAGGGTATGCTTTGGTTCATCCTCCAAGAGGGAAAGATTTGACTGAGACCCTCTATTGTGAAATCCAGTACAACTCTGTTGTTGTCAGATAGGCAGCCTAGGCCTGGGACAACATTCAGACTAAGGGAACAGCCATCCTTGGCAAATGCAACAATATAGCTTCAGCATAGTATCTTGTCTGGTCTCGTACCAGGGCACAGATCACCCGGATGCCATTCACCTTAGAAGATGTACCTGGACCTTCAACAGTGCAACCTGCAGCTACTGTCAGTCTGGAAGAGTTTGAGAAACTGAAAGAGAGGAATACTCAGCTCTCTGAAGCCTTGAAGAAGACCCTCTGGGAGAGGAATGACAGCCGTCTGGATAATGAGAGATTAGAGAGGTTTAGGATTGAGCACTTAACCAAGATTGAGAAGACGGACGACTACATCAGAAAGGCTAGAGCAGGGGAGTTAGTACTGAAGAATGCTTGCAAGGAAGCAAAGACTCAGAAGGCTAGGGAAGAGCATTATTTAGAGGAGAGCCAGGCTAGGTGGATCAAGATCACTGAGGCCCGTGCGCAAGAAGATCAAAGGACTCGAGCTAAGATAGAGCAACTAGAGGCTAGTGAAAAGAAGCATCAAGAGGCATTATTAGCAGCTCAGAAGGAGATATCTGAATTGAAACTCCGAGCGGGGTTGAAGAGGTCAAAAGATCAGGATAAGCATAAGAAGTTGACCAGTTTCATTGCTACCAGGAACCTCCTTATCAGGACTATCACAGAGCACCCAGTAGGTCCAGTGACTGAGGCTCTCCTGAAGGAAGTCAAAGAGGATGACTTTGGACTGGATGTTTGATTTCCTTGTATCTGTATTTCTTTTTTGTACTTTTTATTTTGTTGATGTATTTTGACCCACCATGGGGACTTTATTGTAATCAAACTATGTATTTTCACAATCTTTTGTAATGTATGGTTTGTATTATTTTTGTGGGCTTAATCTCTCTGCAACATCAGCATTTCCTCGAGGTCTGGAAAGGTCAAAACCAAATAACCAAACCGGATACCCTTGGAAGACAAATAGGCATCTTGCATTGCATACTAACATTTTCTTTGTTTTGTAGGTTTTGTTTTGTTATTGTTTCTCACTTTGTTGTGGTTTCAGGAAACATTGCTCGCAGAAGAGTGTTCCCTGTCAACAGAATACACCGGTACCTGATGAGAAACAACCTTCCGGGGCTACAGATGGATCAAGTCCAACAAGACCTGAATGAAGTGAGGGCCTAGATGGCCAATGAAAGGGTTGAGATGAGGAATCATATGACTCAATTCATGACTGTAATGACTGGTTTAGCTCAGAGCCAGGAAAGACGAAGGGAGTTAGTTGAGCGACAAACTCCTGAGGAACACCATCCAGGTACAGGAGGTACCAATAACAACGATCATGTGCAGCCTCGCACTGATACACCAGAGTTTGGGCCTCATCTGAACCCAGATGTAAATGCCCTAAGAAATACCCAGGGTAACACTGCTGGAGGAAGGGTCTTGCAGGAGGATCCTCAAGAAGAACAATTTACAGTGGTTGGGGCTGGAGATGAGGTTTACGACCGTCGGTTGGATGAAATTGCAGGGAAGCTGAGGTCTCTTGAATCCCAAAACTCTCTAGGTTTTGATGTCATGGACATGGGATTGGTGGAAGGGGTGAGAATTCCTCACAAGTTCAAACCCCCTTGTTTTGAAAGATATAATGGCACATCCTGCCCACGCACCCACCTTCAGTCTTTCTTGGGAAGATTAAAAGCATACACCATGGACGAGAAGCTGTGGATGTTTTACTTCGAGGGTAGCTTGACAGGGGCATCCCGAGAATGGTATTCCCATTTGACCAGAGCCACAGTAAGAAACTGGAAAGACTTGGCTGAAGCTTTTATCCGTCAGTATCAGTATAATCTGGACATCGCACCAAACAGGACCCTTCTAATGGGAATGTCTCAGTCTTCCCGTGAAAGCTTTAGAGAGTATGCCCAAAGGTGGAGGCAACTGGCTGCTATAGTTCAACCCCCTATGTCTGAAAGGGAGATGGAAGAAATGTTCATGAATACTCTCCAGGGTACCTATATTGACAGATTGACTGCATTTTCTTCCACCAGCTTTGCAGATATGGTGATAGCTGGGGAAAGAATAGAGAGCCTACTAAAGATGGGAAAGATCTCCGACAATGGTGCCAGTTCAAGCGGTGCAAGGAAGCCATTTGCTGGGTCCCGTAGATCTGGTGAGACAAACTCTGTACACATGGGAAGAGGGAGACCCCAATATCTGCCCAGAACGGTTGTTGTTGTTACTATCCCTGCTCCACCTCCTCAGTATACTCAATAACCACAACACTTTCCGCAACAACAATAGTTTCCACAACAGAGATCATACAATAATAACAACAATCAACAACAACAACACCCTTTTCAACAGCGGCCATCTCAGATCAACAGGGTGATTGACCCTATTCCAATGTCATATGCTACACTGCTGCCACAACTCCTAAAGCTCAATCTTGTTGAGTTGAGGACATTGGCTCCGCCTGATCCTCAGAACCTTCCAAGAAACTACGATGTCAACGCTAGGTGTGCTTTTCATTCCAACGCACCTGGTCACTCTACGGAAAAATGCAGAGCTCTGCATATGAAGGTCCAGGACCTGGTAGATTCAAAAGCCCTGAAATTTGCACCTCCTCCCAATGTGATGAAAAATACTATGCCAAGCCACAGTGGGCCAAGGAATAATGCTATAGAGGAAGGCTCACCCATGAGTTTAATAGAAGATATTGCAAGTATTCAGACACCTCTGGCAGAGGTTAAAGCCCAGCTTTTGAAATGCCAAGTGTTTCCAGGTTGTGAGGCCTGTTGTGAATCATGCAAACTTTCCAAGAATGGGTGTGCAAGCTTGAGGAGTGGAATTAATGGCTTGATCAGAGAGGGCATTCTGCAAATTACAACAACCGCTTCTACAACACCAACAACTCTTTTGTCAACAACAAGTGAATCTTCTACAACTGCAACAACCATTGTTCCTATTGATTCTTCTACAACTGCAACAACAACTGTTCCTACTGATTCATCTACAACTTCAACAACCATTTCTTCCATCATTTCAACAAACAACAGTTCCATTTCATCTCCTTCTACAACTCCAGCAACCACCAACAATGATGTCTCCACTGTTACAATTTATTATGACCCGACAACGGTCCCGAACTCCAGCAACTTTCAACAATCTCAACAACAGTTTCAACCAAGCTTCAATTCATCACTACCAACATCCACCAGAAGTCCTGTCACTATCTTCTATGATCCACAGACAATAATGGTTCCAACTTCTGCTGCAGTGAGCCCAGTCACCATCACGGTGTCAGGGCCGATCACATATGATAAAGACAGTGTTGTACCATGGCATTATGGTGCTGACCTTTACTGCAATGGAGAAAAAGTCCTTCTTGATTCTCCAATCCCTACTCCTCAAGTGGATAATTTCGGGGGAGGCGGAGTCTTCACCCGAAGCGGACGCCCCTTCGTGTCACAAGCTCCCATAACTAATACTGAGGCAGAGGCTGCTGCCAAAGCCAAAGGGAAGAGTGTGATACCTGGAGAATCTGCACCAAACGAGACTCATAAATCATCCTTCGATCAGGATGTGGATGAATTTATGAGGATAATTAAAAGAAGTGACTACAAAGTTATGGATCAACTCCACCAGACTCCTTCAAAGATCTCTATACTATCCCTGCTGCTGTGTTCCGAAACTCATCGGGATGCACTACTCAAAGTTATGCACGCTGCCTATGTGCCAGAAGAGATCACAGTGAATCAGCTTAAAACAGTTGTGTCAAATGTCAATACTAGTCATGGGCTAGGTTTCACTGATGCTGATTTGACAACAGAAGGACGTCACCACAACAAAGCTTTGCACATAACCCTGGAGTGCAAAGGAGCTGTACTATCTCATGTTCTTGTAGACACTGGGTCCTCACTCAATGTCTTGCCGAAGAAGGCTTTTGTCAAGCTCGAATATGATGGAATAGCTCTCCGACCAAGCAACCTTGTGGTCAGGGCTTTTGATGGCTCCAAAAGATCTGTTCTGGGAGAGGTGGAGCTGCCAGTGATAATCGGTCCGCATGTTTTTAAGACTACTTTCTATGTGATGGACATTCAGCCGGCCTACAGCTGTCTGTTGGGTCGACCATGGATTCACGCTGCAGGCGCAGTAACGTCGACCCTTCACCAAAAATTGAAGTATGAGTGGGAAGGACAGATTATCACCATCTGTGGGGAAGAGGACATCTTTGTTAGCCAACTGGCTACATACAAATATATTGAGATGGATGGTGAAATCCATGAAACTATGAGCCAAGGGTTCGAGGCCCTGAATGTCAGTGAGGCGACAACTGAAGTATTTGCTGCATCCCAGGAGGATAGGATGGGTACTTCAATTGTCTCCTATCAGCAAGCTCGGAAGGTTGTTGAAGATGGTAATGCCCAAGGCTGGGGCAAGTTGCTGCCAGTAGAAAAGAAGGAGGACAGATTCGGTTTGGGTTATAGACCATTCCGACAAGACCAAATAGAGGCTGCCAAAGAGCCCAAGTTCATCAGTAGGGGGATGCTTACCCCAGATGTTGTTAACAACCTGGAAGACGAGGCGGAAAGCGACCGCAACCTGGAGAGCTGGATACGTCCAAGGATCCCGTGGCACCAAGTCCTTAACTGGTCTTCCCAGGAAATTATAAGGGTCACTCCTGCAGAGTAATTATTATTTCCTGTCTTTTTTAGCATGCATCAAGTCCTGCATCTTGCCCAGAGTGTCAGGACTCATTTTGTAATAGGGCCATATTGTATTTTTGTGCAAATGAATTATCAATGAATATCGGACATCTTTTGCAAACAAGTCTCTTTTTTTCGCTCACTGTCTTTTCATTTTTCACTTTTGTACAAAACAATAAAATGACAATGTTTTCAAAATAAATAACTTCATTTTCACTTTTTCTAAACAAGATTAAAATTGATCACTAAAATGGACCAATCTCAACCCTTGCAGAGATTATCCTCCAGATTGCACCGACAACAACACTGTTATGACCTTGTATGACTTTGACAATCCGATTAATCAAGCTGATGAAGGGGTTGAAGAAGACTATGAGTTACCTAAAGAGTTAGCCAGGTTGTTGAGACAAGAAGAGAAAGTGATTACTCCTCATTAGGAGGAGGTTGAAACAGTTAATCTTGGTACCGAAGAGGATTTGAAAGAAGTGAAGATTGGGGCCAGTCTGCAGGCTTCAGTAAAAGAATAGCTCATTGACATGCTTCGAGAATATGTCGACGTCTTTTCTTGGTCCTATCAAGACATGCCAGGTCTAGATACGGATATTGTTATGCATAAGTTGCCATTGAAAGAAGAATTTCCTCCAGTGAAACAGAAGCTACCACGTACTCATCTAGATATGGCAATGAAGATTAAAGAAGAAGTACAAAAACAGTGGGACGCCGGTTTCCTTGCTGTAACTATTTACCCGCCGTGGGTCGCTAACATTGTACCAGTGCCTAAGAAGGATGGAAAAGTACGGATGTGTATGGATTACCGGGATCTGAACAGAGCTAGCCCAAAGGATGATTTCCCATTACCTCACATTGATGTATTGGTCAACAACACAGCTCAGTTCTCGGTGTACTCCTTCATGGACGGTTTTTCCGGGTATAATTAGATCAGGATGTCACCCGAAGACATGGAGAAGACAACCTTCATTACATCTTGGGGCACATTTTGTTACAAGGTAATGCCTTTTGGACTGAAGAATGTCGGTGCGACTTATCAACGGGCTATGGTAACGTTATTCCACGACATGATCCACAAAGAAATTGAATGATACGTGGATGACATGATTGCCAAGTCCCTTATAGAAGAAGATCATCTGGCGAATCTGCTGAAGTTGTTCAAGCACCTGAGAAAGTATCAGTTGAAGCTAAACCCCAACAAATGCACATTCGGGGTACGTTCTGGTAAACTGCTGGGATTTATCGTAGGTGAAAAGGGAATTGAAGTTGATCCTGATAAAGTCAAAGCCATTCAGGAGATGCCTGCACCTAGGACTGAAAAGGAAGTTCGGGGGTTCTTGGGTAGATTGAACTACATATCAAGGTTCATATCTCACCTCACTGCAACCTGTGAGCCCCTATTCAAATTGTTAAGAAAGGAACAAATGGTCAGGTGGAACGAAGATTGTCAAAAGGCTTTTGACAAAATCAAGGAGTACCTGCAAGAACCTCCAATTCTTATGCCTCCAATTGAGGGAAGACCTCTAATAATGTACCTGACAGTATTATAAGGATCAATGGGGTGTGTGTTGGGCCAACATGACGAGTCTGGTCGAAAAGAGTATGAAATATACTACCTAAGCAAAAAGTTTACCGATTGTGAACAACGTTATTCACTGCTCGAGAAAACTTGTTGTGCTTTAGTGTGGGCTGCTCGCCGACTAAGACAGTATATGCTGACTCATACTACCTTATTGATTTCAAAAATGGACCCCATCAAGTACATATTTGAGAAGCCAGCACTTACCGGAAGGGTTGCAAGATGGAAAATGATTCTGACAGAGTACGACATTCAGTACACATCTCAAAAGGCCATCAAAGGTAGTGTACTGTCTGACTATCTGGCTGAGCAACCCATTGATGATTACCAACCAATGAGATTTGACTTCCCTGATGAAGACATCATGTTCCTAAAAGAAAAAGATCATGAAGAGCCTGTTCACACTGAAGGGCCTGACCCAGAAGAAGAATGGACAATGATGTTTGATGGGGCTGTCAATATGAATGGTCGAGGAGTTGGTGCAGTACTCATTACGCCTAAAGGAGTTCATATGCCTTTCTCGGCAAAACTCACCTTTGCATGCACTAACAACGAAGCTGAATACGAAGCCTGTATCATGGGTCTTGAGGAATCCATTGACCTCAGGATCAAGACATTAACTATATTCGGAGATTCGGCTTTGGTAATCAATCAGACCAATGGCAAATGGTACACTCACCAAGAGCATCTAATTCCATACCGTGACTACACGAGGAGATTATTGACTTTCTTCACAACAGTCAAACTTGAGTATATACCTCGAGACGAAAATCAGTTCGCAGATGCTCTAGCTACCATTTCCTCCATGATCAAGGTTCAAACTGTCAATTATGTGCCTCGGATTTCGGTATCCATGCTAGATCGACCAGCATACGTATTCTCTGTGGACATTGCTAAAGATGACAAGCCATGGTTCCATGACATCAAAAGTTTCTTAGAGAATCAAACATACCCACCTGGGGCATCATCCAATGATAAGAAGACATTAAGAAGGTTGGCTGGTAGTTTCTTCCTTAATGCTGATGGTTCATTATACAAGCGAAACTTTGACATGGTTCTTCTCAGATGTGTTGATAAGAAAGAAGCAGACTTGCTGATGCACGAGGTGTACGAAGGATCTTTCGGTACCCATGCTGGAGGACATGCAATGGCTAAGAAATTATTAAGATCGGGTTACTACTGGATCACAATGGATGCAGACTGTTGTGCCTATGCCAGAAAGTTCCATAAATGCTAGATTTATGCAGATAAGGTGCATGTGCCTCCAAATCCTTTGAACGTGATGTCTTCACCTTGGCCCTTTGCCATGTGGGGCATTGACATGATTGGAAAGATCGAACCAACTGCTTCAAATGGCCACAGATTCATCCTGGTAGCCATTGATTACTTCACCAAATGGGTTGAAGCAGCTTCGTATGCAAACGTCACCAGACAAGTGGTAGCCAGATTCCTGAAAAGAGACATCATCTGTCGATACGGAGTACCCGAGCGAATCATTACTGATAATGGTTCCAATTTGAACAACAAAATGATGGCAGAACTGTGTCGGGACTTCAAAATCTAACATCACAACTCTTCTCCTTACAGGTCAAAGATGAATGGCGTTGTTGAGGCAGCTAACAAAAACATCAAGAAGATTGTGCAAAAGATGGTGGTTACTTACAAAGACTGGAATGAAATGCTACCATTTGCTTTACATGGGTACCGTACCTCAATCAGAATGTCCACTAGGGCAACACCTTATCAACTGGTATATGGTATGGAAGCTGTCCTACCTGTTGAAGTTGAACTACCCTCCTTACGGGTACTGATGGATGTAAAGTTGAATGAAACAGAATGGGTCTGATCTCGGTACAATCAACTGAGTCTGATCGAAGAAAAGAGGTTAGCTGCAATATGTCATGGGCAGTTATATCAGAAAAGGATGAAGAAAGCCTTTAATCAGAAAGTTAGGCTTCGGGAATACCAAGTGGGAGATCTTGTGCTGAAAAGACTTATTCCTCCTCATACAGACCATAGGGGAAAATGGACTCCAAACTACGATGATTCATTCATAGTAAAGAAGGTTTTCTCTGGTGGAGCACTGATGCTCACTACTATGGATGGTGAAGATTTCTTATCCCCTGTGAATTCAGATGCAGTTAAAAAATACTTCGCATAAAATGACCCGCTGGACATAAAAACAGAATGTAAGTCCAGGCAAAAATAGGGCATCCTGGCGAGTCAAAAAACAGAATAAAAAGACTCGGGCAAATATAAGGGAAAAATCAAAAAATGTACACCCGCTGAGTTGAAAAGCCGCATCGGACAGCTCAGGCAAAAATGGGTATCCCGATGGATTGAAAACCCGAAAGGGCGATCCACGCAAAATAAGGGAACAAGCGAACAACTGCATTCTGAATTTGTTTGTATCATTCATAACACAGCAAGCTTCGAAAGGATGAAGCATCGATCAGAATCAACCTTCTTCAGAAAGCAGGATAAGAAGAACGTCAGGGTCATACGGGTCATAGCAAAGGAAGCTCACCGGAGCGTCGTCAACATTGCCAGCACTTTTACTTTTTCAATTTATAACAATCTCCTCATTCTAGGGGATCTGTTTCTTTGACTGTATCTGCCAATTCAAGGCATCCAAATTAATAAAATCGGAATTTTCAGTCACATCTCTTTTTGTACATTTTTGTTTTGTTTGCAAAGTGTCTAATATCCATAATATGATATTTGCATAAAACAAATGAGCCATTCTTAATAAATGCTTGCAGGAAATATATTTACTCTCAGGAATATCTAACTCCTATGATGGAATCCGGTAATGGATACCTCGGGATGCTTGTGCATTTCTTGTCTTAACAGATTGATATTCAATACGCAACCTAGGGCATGCCAAGCACACTTCCTCAGCGTACCTCCTCCCTGAACAGTATCTGGAATGCTTTTCCCCAGTGGAGTTGTCAAAACCTCCTCATTCCCAGCATAAGTCTATTCAACAGAAGCTTCCCCAGCCAGGATCCCCACAGAGTTCTTTAGGGAGATCGTTCAGTGATCTTTTCTTCCCCAAGCAGAGTGCCAGGTCTCTCAAGGATAAAAAGAACTATCTCCCCACAGAGTTCCAGTCTCTCCCCAAAAGAGCAATGCTTGAGACTCTCACACAACAAAGTGACAAAAGCTTCTTTCTCCCCAGCTGGGTTTCTCCTTACAGGATATGTTTTTCAATGATCTATTATGCCAAGCAGAGCCATATATCTTATCAGATCGACCAATGATCTCCCCCAGCTGGGATATCCCTCCGAGTAGATCAGCCAGAGATTTTCACAACAGCGGGATCTGAATCCCGGATCGGTTTCTTTTTGCATAATCATAGCATTCGCATCATTTTCTCCCCCACAAAGTGTAGCATTTCGTCTAATATGGAGCATTACGGCAAAAATCAAACATTTGCATGATCACAAGCCAGGTTCGAGCCAGTCACCTGCAAATACCCTCAATATCTCGTCAGCAATGTATATAAAAAGCTCATACCCCCAGCAATAAAAGCCAAAGCGTCCCCTTTGCACTCTCCAACACAAATACCTATTTATATATTCTTGCGACACTCGCCCGTGTCATATCATTCCCCTACAGATGTAAGCCAAGACATCTTTGCATTCAGAAACTTATATATACCCTTTTGACACTCGTCTGTGTCACCCTCCCCCAGCATAATTGCCAAAACATGTGGTGCAAACAAAACACTTATTTATAACACACTCTTGTCGACACCCGTCTGTGTCATCCTATCCCCACAGGTCGCGGAAACACCTTTTACACTATCATATACAAATGTATGTTCATAACTTATACACTTTCTCTTCTAACACTCGTCCGTGTCACCTTTCCCCAGCAAGTTGAACATTCGTCCGTGTCTTACTCATACTTCACCAACGGATCAATACTCATTCATAGTTATACAGATACTCATCCGTATCTTGTATATATTATCATTCCTCCACAGATTCGACACTCGTCCATGTTCTTTGTTAACTAGTTGGTACTCGTCTGTATCATCATCTCTGAACACGCGTCAGCGTTTGTTTCTACCGATACTCGTCTGTATCATGGTCTCAAGGATGCTCGTCCGCATCTTTAATATATACACAACGTCAAACACTTATACCATTTATTTTGGAAAGCGTAAACACTCGTCCGTGTTTACCATTACCTAGCAGAACAACTTTCTTCTATCCGACATTCGTCCTATGTCGTGATACTTTCGGCATCCGTACCTTGTCAGGTGATCGTCCTTCACCTTTGGATGACCGTCCCTCATCCCTTTCCCCAGAGGAGTCTCCATTATTGGAACCCTTTTCTATCCGACATTCGTCCTATGTCGTGATATTTAGCAGTCGTCCCCTGCTAGGTGATCGTCCTTCACCTTTTGATGATCGTCCTTCATCATGTTATCCGATGGCCGTCTCCATCGTTGATTTTGTTATCCGACATTTGTCATATGTCGTGATAAACCCCGAGAGCAGCCGTACCCTGCTAGGTGATCGTCCTTCACCTCTTGATGATCGTCCTTCATCATGCTTATCCGATGGCCGTCCCCCATCGTCAACCTTTTCTATCTGACATTCGTCCTATGTCGTAATATTTAGCAGTCATCCCCTACTAGGTGATCGTCCTTCACCTTTTGATGATCGTCCTTCATCATGTTATCCGATGGTCGTCCCCATCGTTGATTTTGTTATCCGACATTCGTCCTATGTCGTGATAAACCCCGAGAGCAGACGTATCCTGCTAGGTGAACGTCCTTCACCTCTTGATGATCGTCCTTCATCATGCTTATCCGATGGCCGTCCCCCATCGTCGACCTTTTCTATCCGACATTCGTCCTATATCGTGATAAAGAGCAGTCGTCCCCTGCTAGGTGATCATCCTTCACCTTTGATGATCGTCCCTCATCATTTATTTTATTTATTCTTTGAACCGATGGCCGTCCCCATCGTTGTTTACCTTACTTTGCAAACCTGATGGTCGTCCCCATCATTGACTTTACCTTTAATCCCCATAGAATCTTGTTTATTTACCCGATGGTCGTCCCCGTCGTGGTCTCTTTATATCCCCAGCTTGTCGGTCGTCCCTACCATTGCTTAGTTCACCGTTTTATCCCCAACAGTCGTCCTCTGCTCGATGGTCGTCCTCCATCGCCTTCATTTGATAATCATGCTATACTTTCTTTTACAATTTATATCCCTTTTCTTCTTCTCCCCCAGCGAGTGCAAATTTTGGACTGTCTTTGATATTCAACCACAAGTTATCTCGTTTGTCTGTTAAGCTAGGCGCTTACATCCTGCACAGCTAACTCATGTTTGAATAGGGGCAGCTGTAAACACCCTAAATTTTCCCTCACTCATTTCACCATTGGCTTTTGATCTTTCATGTTTTCATAAGCATAAGCATACCATCTCATATTGCATATTTATTTCACTGCATAAGTTCAAGTTCATCTACATCTAAGTTTTGTGATCTGAGCAATCCAATATCCATATGAGCCACTCCAAAGGCCTTCAAGCATTCCAAGAGGGTCCATGTGTGTACAATCATCATATTATGTCTCTCAAAGTTCAAAGAAGTCAAGAAATCACAAGAACTGGGAAAGCATGGAAGCAGAGCTAGGATTTTCACTATACAGATGACCAAAATTAGAGTTTTAATTTCAGAGGCCTTAACTCCAAATTTTTGGGCCATTCTTGTTTCTAATGTTCTTGAGATGTTATAAGGATCATATGTACCAAGTTTGATGAATAAATTCATTGTGGAAGTAATTTGTTCATTGGGTAACTTCTTGAGTAAGTCAGAGCAAAATCAGGGCATCTGAGGCCCCCAACAATGGAACCAAAGGGGTATTTTCATCAAATTGAAGTTATATGATCTTTATTTGATCATTGAAGTGCTTGGAAGTTCACAAAATTGAAGAAATTTGAGCTAAACCAAAAGTTGCCAAAAATGGAAATGACTAGTAATGGAAACTTTCCATTTTGGGAAAGTTCTTCAACCTCCTCTTTCTCAACCAAAAATGCTTCAAATGAAAACTTGTTGGTCATGAAAGTTGTAGATTGGATCATTCCCTTTTCAAAAAGTACAAGAATATGTTCTAATTCATTATATAACTCAAGTTATGATCCTTCAAAGTTGGCAAAAATCCCATAATTTTCACTTTCATACCAAAGAGGGATTTTTGCAATTTCACATGACAAGCCATTTTGTGACCTCTAATGCATCTCTAGGCATCATACAAACATAGTAAAATGCATTGTGATCAGAATTGCCCAAAGAATCACAAGTTTTCATGGCTTGCATCACAAGAAAACACAAAGGGGCAAAATTGCATAACACTTGCAAAATCTCTTGCAGCCATGCTTCCACTTGTGCCAGCTGCATAAAATGAATCTCATGGCTCTCCTTGAACCAAGCTGAGGCCAGACATGCCCTTGAACAACTCCCGCCATAGCCCATGCCTCAAGTACACACAAATTGACTTTTTTGCAACTTGCCCATACCAATCACCACAGGCCACCACCCACTCTCTGGCCAATAGAGACTTGTTATGTGGACCAAAAGCAAACCATTTCAGATAATCTTGGAGCTCAGAACCATACACAAGGCAAGTTTCACAAAATCACCCTCAACCTTCATCTCTTCGAAACACACTGCACAAGCCTCAAACATCCAATATTTTTCCACAAACCAACTCAAAATCATCTCAAGATCATTTCCCAACCATTGCCAAGCCCTAAAAGTCAGCCAAACACAAACACAATTTGGGACCAGCTGAGTTGCAATCTCTCAAACCAAGCCATATAAACTCTTGCAAAGCTTCTCAACATCATCAAGGAGTTCATTGGGGTTGATTTGCACAGGAGAAGAGGCCAAAAAGCTCCAGAAGTGAAAGCTCCAGCTCAGGTAGTCACCTTCAAACTTTTTTCCAGAACCTCTCTTTTATGTTATAGAATGATTCTACATGCTCCCATGATTACCATGATATGATTTGTTTTGAAAATGGTTGAGTTTTAAGCATTTCACGAGCTTCTGAAATTTTCGATTGCTTTTCTGTTTTGCTTTGATTCATGTTGTTCATGTGAAATAAATGGATTTTGTTGGTTGATTCATGTTTAGAGTGGTGTGAGGATAATTTCTAGAGAGTTTGAGGCATTTTTATGGCGTTTTGAGAGAGATAGGGAAGAAGAGTGACCGGAGCTTGCTCCGGTCACCTGAATGTCATTAGGGCTAATTAGGGTTTTATTTTTCCAGATTGAATGCTAGCCCTAGGATCTTGTTTAATTAGCGTGTGTACGGTTCAGATTAGCCCATTAACTTAAGCCCTAATTAATTTATATAAAACTCATTTAATTAGGCAGTTTAAACCTCAACCCTTAAGATGCGCGCCAGGTCTTTCCTTCCATCCCTAGTTTGAATCTGAGCCACATGATGCGCTTACTTTTCCTTTTAATTGATTTTTAATTCATTTTTCTTGTATTTTCTTTATCATTTTATTTAAAATACCAAAAATCATCCAAAAAATATTATTTTCTGCATTTCTGATTCAAATATTTTTCTTCATCCAAAAACAATTTTTATTTTATTTTTTGCATTTAAAAGGCATTTTTAAAATATTTAAATGTTTATTTTAATTAATTAATGGAAATTAATTAATTAAAATACCATTTAAGTTTCTAAAAATCACCAAAAAAAATCCACATTGCATCTTAAGACATTTAGAAACATTGCCAAACCCTCCATACAAATTTCTTTTTGGTTTTGAACATACTTTGACATTTTCTTTGAATTTAGGGTTCATAAAATCCCCCTTTTGGAACCCTAACTTTGAAAAATCTTTTCTGCTTAACCATGAAGGGTTTGATGATGATTCTTTTTGAATTGTTTTCCATATAACATGTAGTTTCTAGGATATATTTGGCATGAATTTGTCTTACATTTTCAAATTGATTTGCATTTTTCCTTTTGAGGTACCCAAAAACCCTAATTAACTTAGAAAAATCATAACTTTCTTTAGGTTAAGTGTTAGACCTTCTCCTTTGGGGTGTGATATCATATGGGGTTAGGGTTTGTTTGAGCTCATTTGCAAATTTTTATCATGACATATGCTTCTGTCTTTGCCATTTGCATCTCATCCTTTCATAAAACCCTAATTTTGCATCTTACATTGCATTGCATCCATACATGAACTTGCCATGACATTTCATGCATTTATATGTCATCTTAGACATCTTAAGACATGTTAGAATCATGCTTGATCATTTCTTCATTCATATGCCATGGCTTGCATTCATTTCCATTCATTAACTTTCATGAACTTTCAAACATTAAAGCATGCTCCCATTTGCATCTCATCCTTGTATGACCATTCATTGCACTTGGTGTGTCTTTGCATCATGTCATAGCATCATTTGAATCATGTGTATGCTTCTGGTTTTGGTTTTGCATATGCATCATTCCATCGCACTTCTTTCCTTATGCATATTGTGCTAACATTTTCAGGTGGTAAGTTACATTGAGAAGTGGATTTGCCTTCACTTCTTATTTCTCTTCATCTTCTTCATATGCATCTTTGTTGCATTTTTAATTTCCTTTGAGTGGGCTTGCTCACTTATGTTATTTCTCTCTCACTTACTTTCTCTAAGTTACTTATCTTCTTCAATGAAGTAAGTAACTTATTTATTTTGCTTCTTCCTCCTTCCATCTACTTCTTCCATTGGTGGCTTCTTTGAAGATCTCTTTTAAGCCTTACAAACCATAGGAACATCCAAGCATGATAATAATTAGGTTTGTGATTAGTCCCTCCTTAGTGTTTACCTTTGAGTCTTCTTTGTGTCTCTCTTCTCATCTCATCATTAGAGACTATACCTTTAAGGCTTTAGGACTTTGGAATTAGGGTTATGCCTGCATCCTTCTCTTAGGATGGGGTGTATAACTTTAATCCTAAGTGTTAAACCCTTAATTTGTTTAAACCTCTTAATTAATCCATCTAATAATCACTAAGACATTAACTTGTAACTTGGGCCTTACATTAGGGTTCTAATTCTTCCTTTATTGGTTAAGAAGGACTAACCCTAGTGTTTAATGGACAAGTCCCCCTCAAGTTGTCTTACAAATCATAAAACTCACTTCTTAATCTCACCCTTAATTAAAATCCACTTTAATAAAGGCTTGTCATCTAATGACTTTAATCCCTAATCATGGATTAAGTTGAGGTATCTTCTTCAGCTTAAGTGTGCTCATCTATTATCCTTCTATTAGGATGGTGTAATGAGTTCACTAATCCTTGATTATGGCTTAAACTCATTACTTAACACTAAACAAAAAAACCCAAAAACATCTAAATAATCGCAAGTAGGTTAATGATCTTAATCCTACATCATCATGGTAATTAAGTTGAGATGTTTATCTCATACTTAAAGTATTCTCATTATCCCTAATCAAAGGGAGGATATAATGAGTTTACAAACCTTTGGTTTAGGCCTAAGCTCGTTAACTTATGACAAACACCAAAAACAATAACAAAACTGAAAACACAAAAACAGACAATAATCGTCTCCTTCGCGATTCTTTTCTCATCATCTTCACTCACAAACGGGAACTTGCTTCTTCCGTCTAATGCAAGACATTTAGCACTCGAGCCAGACGAGTCATACACTTGAGCATAGACAAGCAAGCAGTTCATTAGTCAATTTATCTTTCAGTCTCTTTGAGTCGAACTACGGTGTTTTGACTTCCTCATTGCACGAGAGGATACGTAGGCATAACTTAATTGTTATCGATCCAGCGTTCTTTCTAAAGCCTCAGTTCCTGAGCAATTCACACCTTTTTGCACTGACACTTGTATATTTCTTTTCCAGCGTTTGCACACAGATAGCACATACACCTACCCCTTTAAACACAATCTTTTAAGCGTGGATCCCGTCGAGTACGACGGACAATCTGGGTGTTAATACCTTCCCAGGTTGTAACCAACCCCCTTTCTCAGATTCTCTGGTTCGCAACCATCTTATCCATCTTTTCTAGGTTTATGCAGCATTACCTTTCCTTCGGGATAAAAATGCCTAGCTGGAGACTCTTTTCACTTCACCTTCATCTTCTCCTCTCGCCGATCGTTCACGTCTGTACCCCATCTGACCAGGTGTCTTTTCGGGGGAGCGACAACTCTGAGATCTCCTTCTGAGCTGCTAGCAGTGCTTCTTGAATTCTTTTTTCATTAGACTCTAACTGCTCTATCTTGGCTTGCATCTTCTGGTCTTCTTTCAGACGAGCCTCAGTTATCCTGACCCATCTATCCTAACTCTCTTCCAGATAATGCTCGGCTCTTGCCCTTTGAATCTTGGCTTCTTTACATGCATTCTTCAACACAAGTTCTCCTGTTCGGGCTTTCCTGATGAAGTATTCAGTATTCTCAATCTTGGTTACATGCTCGATGCGCAACTTTTCTAACCTCTCAATGTCTATACGACCATCATTCCTTTCCCAAAGGGTCTTCTTTAAGGCTTCAGCCAGTTGGGTATTTCTTTCTTTCAGCTTTTCAAACTCTTCCAGGATTATTGTAGCTATAGGCTCGACTGCTGATGACCCTGGTACATCTTCCAGGGTGAATGGCATACGAGTAATCTACCCTCTAATATGCGACCATTCAATGTACTGAGTAGAGGCTATGTTGTTGCACTTCCCTAGAATAGCAGTTCCTTTAGTCTGTATATGATCCCAAGCCCAGGTTGCTTGTCGGACAATGACATAATTGTTCTGAACAACACAAAAAAGAGACTCTGCTAAGTCCTGCTCTTTAGGTGGATGTATCAAGGCATGCCCCAAATGTCTTTTGAAAAGTAAATGATTGTAATTGATGCAACCATTTACTCCAATAAGTGGCACATTTGGGTACTGCCCACAGCTTGTTATTATGTCTCGGCCCTTGGTGTTCTGAGTGCACCATATGATATCTTCTGAAGTAAGGGAAATCATCCTCTTAGCACAATTCCTTGACTGATGTGGGTTTAGGAAAGCTTCCGTCTTCGGCATATGCTTCATCAACCAACTGTAGAAGAGAGGTGCACAAAATCTTACCAGTCTTCTTCTCTGTTTCTCATTCCTCTGATGAACTGAGTAGTAGAAGTCTCCCAATAAGGTGGGAACCAGGTTCTTTAGCATGAAGATGTGGATGGCATTTTTGCTTAAAAACTTAGGCTCGTCTGCAAACAAAATGATACCATAGATGCTAAGAGCCAGGAGAGCACACATAGTTTCCCAATTCCCTACTGTAGCTTGCTTTGTAGCCTGAGTAATCAAGAAATCTAGATGGAGGCCTGGGATTCCAGCTTTGGAAGTCATGTGTTCATCAATGACAGTTACTTCCAGATGTAATGCTTTGGCTATGTCTTCATTCTTTGGAGGAATCATTTCAGGATTGAAAGGAATTCCTCTTCTGATAGGGACACCCAATAACATAGAGTATTCTTCCAGCAAAGGACCTATCTGAAAATTTGGGAAAGTGAAGCAACGTAGAGGAGGGTCATAAAACTGAAGACAGGTGTGGATCATGCTCCTCTGTAATGTGTCCAAGTCCAGGATCATGTCAAGGATTCCACCATAATGTATAATGCTCTCTGAATAAGGGAACATGATCATGGGTGATAAGGGCCTGTATCTTCCTGATGCCTGCTAGAGGATACTCAAAGAATTGGTAGGTGATGTTGCTTTTCCTGGTTGAATCCATGTTGAAGATGTGTGCTGAAGGAGATAACTTAAGAGGATAACTGAAGAAGATAGCTGAAGAAGTGTTGAAGCAGATAAGCTGAGCAGAAGAACGGTCAAAACCAAACCAAAGGAAGATGGATACCCTGTAAAACAAATAGACAAATGTTAAATGATGCAATATGATGTATGCTTATGATATGCAAGGGTTTGTGATCATGTGTTGGATTATCAGTTGCCTTTTGACAGGATCCTTGAGTGTTCAGAGTTTCAGATGGAGGTATGAGAACCAGTAACCAGGTGGGGGACTCAAATAAAGAGTCAACAATCCAGGGTTTCAAAGAACTAGTCCAAAATAGTACAACCTTAAGAACAAATTCCAGTAGCAAGGTATGTTGAGGTCAAAAGGTTCCTGCAAACCTATAAACAACCCAACCCACTCACAGGTATTGTTCTAGAACAAGGATCCTCAGATTCGGATCTATTATGAGAAGTGTAAACACTTCTAACCCGGAGGTACAATGTTTACCCTAATCATAAAGGATCCTCCTCTAATTCACCTCAGATGTTGAAGGTCATCTAAAACAGTTATCCATACTTAGCAGGCTTCCCAGATAGCCCTAGCACTACAGGAAATTCGTAGCACAAAGTTCTCAAAAGGAAACCCTTGTCTGAATCATGTTTTCATATTCGCGCACCAGACCAAAATGGAATGGGAAAGAATACAAAACCACTATAATCTTATGTGTCACTCAGGCCTTTGTGTTGAGCCTTTCTCACTAGAATACCCCACCCACCAAGGCAAACCAGATATCCAGCACAATGATATGATAATAATAAATGAAATGCAGAAAGAAATAAATGAAAGCGATAAAGTAAATGCAATAAATAAATTTGTACATGAAGCAATAAATAAAGCAAAAACATAAACACAAATAACACATAACACCCCCAATAAACACATACAAACAAGCGCTAGGAGAAACCCACAAGAGAGCCAGGACCCCTGGTTGCAAGCTCCCCAACAGAGTCACCAAGTTGTCGCTCCCCGGATTTTCATCCCGGTGCAAACGCAAATTGTCGGCGATGTTGAAGGTTGAGGTTAAATAGAGTCGCCAGCTAGGCATTTTTATCCCGAAGGAATGGTAATGCTGCATAAACCTAGAAAGAGGTGGATAAGACAGTTGTGAACCAAAGAGACTGAGTAAGGGGGTAGGTTACGACCTAGGAAGGTATTAGCACTAAGATCTTCCATCGTACTCAACGGGATCTATGCATACCTGATTGTGTTTAAAAGGGGATAATGTATGTGCTAAACTGTGTATAAAAGGATAAGGAGGAATGGATGTACAGAGTGTCAGTGCAAGAAGAAAGTGAGTGCTCAAAACTGAGATTAAGAAAAGAAAGCTAGAAAGAGGAGAGAGGGAGGAGACAAAGAGACTTTTGTTTGATAACTGTTAAGTTATGCCTATGTATCCTCTCTTGCAATGAGGAAGTCAGAACACCGTAGTTCGACTCAAAGAGACTTGGATCTTTTTGTTGTGAACTGCTTGCTTGTCTATGCTCAAGTGTATCACTCGTCTGGCTCGAGTGCTAACTGTCTTGCATTAGACGAAAGAAGCGAGTTCTCGTTTTCAGAATGAATATGATGAGAAAAGAATCCTAGAGGAGACGTTTATTGTTTGTTTTTGTGTTTTCAGGTTTTTATTGCTTT